>CM046435.1:40366463-41062043 GCA_025506505.1 Flaveria sonorensis | reverse complement strand
CTACATGAAAAGGCACATATATCTTCTTATTCTTACCATGCTTTACAAAACTTCTAGCACCCGCATCGAAGAGCACAGAAGCATACACTTGGTTTACCAAGAACATACCTGAAACTACTTTCGGGTCTACTCTGGCTTCTTCCCGGGTCATGTTGAATGCCCTGCATGGCTTTGGTGCTCTCACTTCTCCCTTTTATCCCATAGTCTGGGTCCCTGAGCCCCTGCTCCACCCTTCTTGCAATCCCGGCCCGAATGACCCACCTCTCCATACTGGTAACATCTTGGTACTCGGCAATCCTTAGCATAGTGCCCTTCATCTCCACACTTAAAACACCGGTTTGTCCCCACTCTACACTCACCCAGGTGACTCTTCCCACACTTCTTACATTCTTTCCGATCATTCCCCTTCCTCTGTTCTGGGCGACGATTATCAACCTTCATCTTCTTCTCCCCAACCCCAAAGTTGTTGTCCCTGAACCTTTTCCCATTACCATTCTTGTTCCAACTCCTCTCAACCTTTCTCTGAATTGGCACCGGATCCCTCTCATCATACAACCTTCTGGCCAATCTACTGCAGACCTGAAAGTGCTCAGTCTAGCAGCTATCATGTTCCTCCTGATATCCATGGGCAAACCCTGCATGTACCTCTTAATCTTCTTGGACTCTGGAGTTGCTAGATCTGACATAAGTCTTGTGATCTCATTGAACTTGGAGGTATACTCTTGATGAGTCATGTTTCTAGCCTCTAAATGTAAGAAATCCTTCTTAATTTTGTCCGACTCCTAATGTGGACAATACTCCTCCGGTACCAGTTCCTTCAAATCCGACCACCTCATCCTTGCAACAAACCGTTTCCCTTCGGCTGGGACAATTTTGTCCCACTAGCATAATGCCGAGTCAATGAAAGAATGGGAGGCAAACTTTACCTTTTGATCCTCCCGGCACTCACTGATGTCCAGGACTACCTCCATCTCTCGAACCCAACGGTGAGCAACAGTGGCATTGTCGTTGCCGTTAAAGGTTAGGGGTTTGCACCTCTGAAACGTCCCATAGGTGCACCCCTTAGCTGCCTCCCTCTCCTCCTCGCTATCGTCATCATGAATTATCACCCTGGGACTAGATGGCTCTTCATCAGCTTTCTTCTCCTCCCCCGCATCCTTTTCTTTTCACCATCCTTTACAGCCCTCAACACCTGAGTCACCACTAAAGTAACACATTTTGCATGATGTTGTAGACTTCGTCAGCAATAGCTTCCTTTACCGTAGACTTGAGGGTGGCCGATCCTTCACCCTCTTAGTGGCTATGAATATCCGTGTCCTCGTGAGTCGTCTCAGGAGCCTTAGCTTTGCTCCGGGTGACACGTGGCCCAGTAGTACGCCTGCCACGAGCACCACCTCGGTCGCCTTCCCATTTCTCACCCTCCATAAGATCTACCTCCTATAAGATTCAAACACTAACAAGGTCATTCAAGGTAATAACTCAGATTATGTCAAGTATAATAAGTCCCTAATTACAGTGGCCAGTTATGATTAGCCACTTACTTTACTCTTTATTCCCCAGCATTAACTGTCCTCACTACATTAGCACATAATTCAAATAGTACACACACGTAATACCAGTTAACTTTATGAAAAATCTACCTGATGGCATGTTGCTACTTGGGCTGGCATCCTTCCATTCGGTCCCATTCTCAGTTTAAGTTTAGGTTTTGAAAACATTTACCCAATTCTCTTAAACTTTGGCTATGATACCAACTTGTAAGGCCCCGTTCTCGGAGACCCCACAGTTGGACATTCATAGCATCATTCATTATTAAGAACGCCTTAAATCACATTATTATAAGAAAACAATCACAGCGGAGTAATTTAACCAAACCTATTTCTTGCATTATTGATTACTTTTGCCAAATAATACATCGTTGTTAGAGTTACAAAAGAATATTTAGTAGCATTACAAGAGAAAAATATCATAATTGCATAAATGGGTGCCAGTCTCCATTCACCAAGTAGCTTTAGTCGTGCCATCCTCTGCAACATCCTTACCTGCCAACTGATATACATATAAAAATTCAGCATTGCTGAGTTAGTCCTAGTTTAATAATATAGAAAATATACTTTGGTAAACTTCACATGGTGATCATGCATCATCATACGTAATCCATCATTAAGAGATTCTTTTTCAATCTTTCTTTCATTATCTTTCACTTTTATTAACTAGGATCGCACATAGCAAGAGCCTACATTGTTGGTTGGCAACGGATGCCGAACCCCTTAGCAGCTTTCGAGTGAAACACCACAACCCGAGAGCTAACATGAATATCTAACACCTAAACACATAAAACAAGCAACCAACACAAGAAAACACATAAGAATAGGTTCTTAAGCCCGAACCCAGCAGGAAAATCGAGAAGAAATCTTCTGAAAATCTCACCTTTTGAAGAACTTGAGCGTTCTCTTTCTAAAACCGGATGGGGTTTTCTTTTCCAAGCTTTCAGCCGAATTGTGCATGAGAGAGAGAGTCATAGGCGGCCTTACCACCTTTTTGAAACCCATTATGGGTAAGTTTACCTTTTGTAGACCTTCACCCCTTAACCTTTGGATATTTATCTTTTCTTCTTTACTTTTCTTTTCTTTGAATTTTTCGGGTGTTACATGAAGATGTTCATCCACACACTCTGTTGGACTATTTGAATATGATACTTACCAAAACCTAAGTGCCAAATCTTATGATGATTAAAAAACCAACACGGTGAAGATATGCTAAAGATATGATCAAAACGAAGAAAATTGACCAAAGTCAAACTTGGTCAAACTTGGTCAACCATGGTCAAAGTCAACAGTCAACATCAGCGGTCGTCCCGAATGACGTCAGCACCCGGCAGTTATGCTTCCGCAATAGAGAATTTATCATACTTCGAACTATATTTGTGTAATCATTTGTGCTTAAATGTAATTTTTTCTTATTTTTGTAAAGAGTATAAATGACTAAGTGTAGTCATTTATACTCTAACATTAGAACAATCACTAACAATCCATAGCATTCACTAGAGAAATCAAGGTTGAGTGTGTGTGAGAGAAAGTGTGCTTGCAAACTCCCTTGTAATTCTCTTGATATCATACATATGAATGAATGAAATATTTATGAATGTGTTCTTGATTGTTCATCATTTATTCATCATCATACACTGAATCTTATATTGATCTTCACTTGAAATCATCAACAGGTCTGTGAGATTCTGCATCACAGATCTAATAAACGGCAACAATACGATTGCAATATTCGATCCATCCAGCAGAATCGATGGTTTTCACAGTTGGTATCAGAGCCTTGGCTCAATCATTCATAGATTTCGATCCTCTCATTCAACAAACATGAAATCAGTTGTTCATTAGCTTCAAAATAAACATTTCCAAGCTGCAAAATCTTCAAACTCATCTTCTTCTACTCATAACATTCATTAAATGCAAACAAACATGATTTCAGAATCGGTTTGTGCATTTTGAAGAAGTGTTTTTGAATTTCTAGCTTGAAACATCACACATACACAAGATTTCTGTTGTTTAAATAGATAAAACAATACACAGGTATTGTTTATCTCTTGTTAACATCATTCAACAGAAGGTTTTCAACAACAAAATCATCATCAAAACCTTTAAATCTCATCAGTTTTAAAGGGTTTTTGCAAACATTTTGAATACTGTTGAACACTGTTTCATTGGTTTTCTTCAAAACAAATAGTATTTGAACATTCTGAACCGGTCAGATTGTTCATTATCATCACAAACTGGTGACAATCTCACTAGCAACACATTTTTGTTCTTCATTCAACAATCGGTTTTGTTGAAATTTTGAAGAATAGTTGAACCGCAAAACATCCAAACCCTAGAAAACCCTAGTTTTTTTATTTGAAAATACATTCACAATTCAAGGGAATTGTATTTGTTTATTTGAAGAAACGAAGAAGAACAGTATTCTTCTTTTGAAATTTTTTGAAAAGCTACTTTTTGATCCAAAAAGTAACTCACAAAAGAAAAAACTTTTGTTTTTAGGGTTTTTGACCTTTTCTGCTTTGACCACACATTAATTAAAATGGACAAACATTCTTTTTCACAATATTCCTTTCTTGTCACCGTGGCATTGAAAGCAATATTACATAGGAAAATTAATTAATTAATTAATTTCATTTATTTGGTAAACCATTAAAAAGGTTTAACAAATATCAAACAAATCCTAGAGACAATTAGGATTAATCAAATTTTAGCAACGGACTAAAATTTAAACAAACAAATTTCACTTAAAAAATTTATTATTAAGTTAAAATTTAAACAAACATGGCTGACGATATGACTGGTTCTAAAAGTGGATTAAAACCTCCCAGGTTGAAGAACAAGTCAGATTTTAAGCAATGGAAGATAATGTTCAGAGATTGGAATATTTTTCAAGATCCTGATCTATGGACATCTATCACTAAAGGTCCTTTTATTCCCTTGACATTAGGACCAGATTACAACATCCAAACGCCAGTTAGTCTGAAGAGTGTAGCTGGTGATGACCTGAAACGGGTCAAAACAGACATGAAGGCATATAGCATTCTTGCTAACTCCTGTTGAAAATTTTAAAACAGCACACGAATTATGAAAGGTTCTTCACACTATGTGTGAAGGTAGTGAAGAGATACGGGAAATCAAGAAAGAAAAACTGAGGACCCAGTACCAGACCATTCATCACATACATAAGGAATCCATCCCTCAACAGTTTCATAGATACGTTCAATTGGTCAATGAAATGATAGTTTATGGACTAAAATATGACACTATTGAAATAAACAAGAAAATGTTGTACACATTGCCTGAGAGTTCGACTCAGTCAGTATCTCTCATGAAAGCAACATTAGACTTAGAAGCCCTATCCCTTGACTCACTAGTAGCCAAGGTTTAAGCATTGGAAATGGATGAAAAATCCAGGAGCAATAACCAAATCAGACATGTAGAGGCTTATAAGTTCAAGGAAAACCAACATACAGATAATGCTTTCCTCACAAGCACTGGGGAAGATGAAGAAGAATTCTTGGATTCTAATGACACTTCATTCTTCTCATCTTTAGAAAGATCCAGTACCAAACACAAGTCTAAGAAGACTGGTATGCATGCTTCTCATGAAGCCACTCCCCAAAGCAAGCACCACCCTCACTCTTCAGCAACAAACAAACAATCACAACCACAACCAAACATTCACAGACTTGAAAAACCCATGGATGCTCTCACCATCATTCTTCAAAGTGAAGAACAAAAGGCAGCATATGTAGCCTTTTCAACCAGTTTTGAAGCATTCCTAGGAGCAAGTCTGACTCCTTCACAGATCATCCAATAGGATTTGGGTGAACTTCCACCTGATACGGTAGAAGAGATGGATCTGCAATGGTCCATGGCCATGATAGCATACAGGTCCAAAAGGTTTCTACAAAGAAATCGGGGGTTAAACATGGACAAAAAGACAAGAATTGGGTTTGATAAAACCAAAGTTAGGTGCTACAACTGTCAGCTTTATGGGCACTTTTCAAGAGAACGTCAACAGCCCAGATTTGACAAAAACACACATCAGGCACAACCATCCAGTGGATATCATTCAAACAGACAAGTGCCACCACCCATCAGCATTCCAAGTGGACCTATATAACCCCAAATCACACAATTCAGTCTAACTCAACATCCAAAATCTTCAGCAATGATTATCAAACAAGATGGAGAGTGTGACTGGAGCCTTTATGAGGCTGATATACCATCATCTTCAGATCATGCCCTTATGGTAGATGTTGAAGACAAACTGATAGAAATCCAAAAAGAGGTAAAAGAAAACCTCTGTAGCCAAGCATGTATTGATGAGGTAAATAGGTATAGAGAGCATGCTGATAAACTGTCAAAGAAAGTTATAGAAACAAACATTTTAAATGAAAGTTTAAAATCTGAACATAAACAATATGCAACTAAAATACTTTCATTCCAAACAGATTTAGACAAATTAATGTCTGAAAAAATGACTTTGGCAGCTCAGGTTGAGCAACTCTCTATCTCATTAACTGAGTCAAAATCACTACAAGCTGAAACTGAAGTGAAGCTTCAGAAGTTTCAGGTGAGCAATAAGAAGTTTGAAGAACGTCTTGCTCAGCAATGGACTTTTAAGGACCCATCAGGACTTGGATATCATAAGGTGAATCCACCTTATAATGACAACTATATTCCTCTTCCTGATTCATTGACCAACAAACAAGGTGAATCTCTTGATCCTCATGAAAAGACTAAGGACTGCAAACAATCATCATCGTCATCATCAAAATCACCTTTGATAAAGTTTGTTAAAAGTTTAACACTTCAACCAATCAAATCAACTAACTTTTATCAAGGGGAAAACAATGAATTTGATGAACAAACAACAGATGATGATGAGGATGATTTATTAGATGATGAGCCTGATTAGCCAATTACTGAAACTCAAAAGGTTTCAAGTGTGGATGATACATCAAACAAACAAACGAAACAGAGTCAAGGATTTGATATCTGTTCCGGTGGAAGGAACGCTGTATCTTCCACTGCCTCTCCCAAACAGGCAAACAAAGGAAAAGGCAAAGCAACCTTTCAACCAAAACAATAGTCAGTAACTTTTGAAATCCCATCAAAATCAAATTTGAAAACTAAAGTTATCAATAAATAATCAAAATCAAAGTTGCCATACTGTGAGTGGTGTGATCAATTCACACACACCACTGAAAAATGTAGCTATGGTAAGTACTACAAGTACTGTAAGATGAATAATCACTGTACAGAATCATGTCATTTTCACAATTACTGCTCAATTTGTGAAAGAAATAACCATAGCACTATAAATTGTTTCTTCAATAAGAAGAACAAGAAACAAAACAAACAAGCTCAGGTTGAGAAAACAACTGAGAAACAACAAATTGTTTAGAATAAGAGCAAAATGGGAGTTTCTAAACAAACTCCACATCAAAAAATTGTTTTAGATAATGATAAAACTTTTTATGACAATTTTCAACACTCATCAAGGAGACATAAGTCTCAGAACAGACGAAACACTAACATTAGCTCACAAAAGAGAAGAGCACAAAGCACTTCTCCCAGTAGAGCTAAAACAAATAAAAGGAAATCTAGTGTTTCTAGAGTTCCAAAACCAGTAGACAATGTTGTTTAGGAAGAAATTTGCATTGTCAGAAAAGACGGAAAACCCAAGACCATCTTGGCTTAGGTTGCTTCAACTAACTGATTTCTTCTATTTTATAAGGACATCAAAGAAGGCCTGACAACATATGGTATGTTGACAGTGGATGCTCCCGACTTATGACCGACAACTGTTCCCTCCTTCGGGATTTTAAGAACAAACATGGAGGCCATGTAGCCTTTGGAGGAGATAAAACAGGTGAGAAGATAACTTGCGAAGGAACAGTAACAAATAGGTTGATTAGTTTTGAGAATGTCAACTACTGCTCCAATCTGCAGTTCAATCTTCTGAGCGTACCCCAAATCTGTGACAAGGGATATGCCACCTTATTCGACACCAACAACTACTACATTCTTAAGACGGGTTTTCGTATTCCAGAAGAACATATCCTTTTGAAAACTCCCCATCTAAACAACACATACATTGTTGATATGAATAATGTTTCAACATCAACCCCTAAAACTTGTTTATTATTAAAACCAACAGAAGATGTTTCCCAATTATGGCATAGACGATTGGGTCACTCTAATTTTAACAGAATAAACAAACTTGTTAAAGGTGGTCTAGTCATAGGTCTACCACAAAAAGAATTCTTCTGTACAGACCACTGCATAGCATGTCTGAAAGGCAAACAACACAGAGTGTCCCATAAGTCTAAATTGGTAAACTCTAATAAAATATCACTCAAATTGCTTCATATGGACCTTTTTGGCCCAACAAACATCCTAAGTATAGAAAAGAAGCAATACTGCCTTATCATAGTAGATGATTATTCTAGATTCACATGGGTTTTCTTTCTACTCACAAGACAGAAACAACACAAATCATTACATCCTTTATCATAAAGATTGAGAATCAAATTGACCTTAAAGTTAAATCTTTAAGAAGTGATAATGACAGTGAATTTAAAAATGACTACATTTCTTCTTTTTATGCAGAAAAAGGAATAAGTCATCAATTCAGCATAGCAAGAACTCCGCAGCAGAATGGAGTAGCTGAACGGAGAAACAGAACATTAATAGAAGCAGCTAGAACCATGCTAGCTGACTCTTTATTGCCCATATTCGTTTGGGCTAAAGCCTTAAACACAACTTTCTATATACAAAACAAAACATTAATCATTAAAGAACATTCCAAAACACCTTATGAATTATTGTTTAAAAGAAAACCATATATCAGATTTCTTAAGGCCTTTGGATGTTCTGTATCAATATTAAACACCAGAGAACAATTATCCAAATTTGCTCCAAAAGCAGATGATGGATTCTTTGTTGGATATTCTAGAAGCTCAAAAGCTTATAGAGTATACAATCCAAGACTGAACACAATGGAAGAAACAACAGATGTTGTTTTTAATGAACATTCTTTCACCAAGAAAGTCATTGGATCAAGCTGGTTGTTTGATAGTGATGCTTTAACCAACTCATTTGACACATCTTATTTTGATGTTTCAAGTGCTATAACAATGAGTATCCAATGGTTGCACCAACACGCATTGATGTTCTGTTGACTGCTGATCCTCCAAGGAGATCTACTAACACTCCTTCAAGTACAACAGTTTCAACTCCACCCGACCAACCAAACACATCAAGAGGAACATCATCAACCTCACCAGTATCTTCATCTCCTGCACCCAACCAACCATAAGAAACCAACAAACCAAAACAACATCAACCACACACTATTGATGAGGATGAAGATTACCATTCACTACCAGACACACATCATGAAGATGAAATCTTAGATTTCTTTCATGATTCCGCACAAACATTCACTGAGATCCCTCAACCAGACAATCACACATTACCCAATATTCTTGCTCAACAATCATCACATGATCAGACAATCACTAATCTTGATTCAATAATTCATGTTGATCAGATCACCAAAACAAGAGTTCACAAAGATCATCCAATAGAAAACATCATAGGTGAACTCAACACTAGATTGACTCGTAGTCAATCTGATACAGCAAACATTTGCTTGTATTCGTGTTTCTTATCCTTAACTGTACCTAACATTACTGAAGCACTTAAAGATAACAATTGGGTAGAAGCCATACAAGAGGAACTACAACAATTCAAGAAGCAAGAAGTATGGAAGCTGGTAGATCTACCTGAAGGTCAATATGAAATTGGCACAAGGTGACTCTTTAGAAGCAAAGCAAATGACAGAGGGATTGTCATAAGAAACAAATCAAGGCTTATAGCCTAGGGTTATACTCAAGAGGAAGGCATTGACTATGATGATGTCTTTGCTCCCGTAGCAAGACTAGAAGCCATCTGTGTATTCCTTGCTTATGCCTCATCACAGAAGTTCACTGTCTACCAAATGGATGCCAAATATGCATTCCTTTATGGTCAGATAGATGAAGAGGTATATGTTGCTCAACCACCAGGGTTTGAAGACCCAAAATTTCCTCACAGAGTCTACAAGTTAGATAAAACTCTGTATGGTCTTCATCAAGCACCCAAGAAGTGGTATGAAACTTTATTAAAGTTTCTACTACAGAATGGATACTCCCGTGAGAAAATTGACCAAACATTGTTCTAAAAAAGAAAAGAACAAGACTTGTTAGTAGTGCAAGTTTGGATGACATAATATTTGGCTCCACAAACACACAGCTTTGCAAAGAGTTTGAAACTCTTATGCAATCCAAATTCCAAATGAGCTCAATGGGAGAACTTACATTCTTTCTAGGTCTACAAGTTCATCAATCAGCAGAAGGAATTTTCATCAATCAAAGAAAATATGTGAATCAGATCTTGAAAAAGTATAACATGTTTGATTGCACATCAAGCAAAACACCATTCGCAACTGGATTGAAGTTTGGACCAGATCCAGAAGGAACGTCAGTTGACCAAAAACTTTACAGATCTATGATAGGTTCACTGATGTACCTTACAGCAAGCATACCAGATATTATGTATGCAGTATGCATGTGTGCAAGATATCAATTAGATCCCAAAGAATCACACATTAATGCAGTGAAGAGAATCTTTAGATACTTGAAAAGCAAACTAGTACTTGGTTTGTGGTATCCCAAAGATGGAGATTTCTCTTTATATGCATACATAGACAGTGATTATGGGGGATGCATCAACAACAGGAAATCCACCAGTGGAGGCTGTCAATTTCTTGGATCAAGATTGATCTCGTGGCAGTGCAAGAAACAAACCAATGTCTCTGTGTCAATAGCCGAAGCAGAATACATAGCTGGTTCTCCATGCTGTTCTCAAGTGTTATGGATTCAAAACCAAATTCTTGACTATGGCTTTAATTTTCTTAAAACACCCATACACATTGATAATTTTGCAGTTATGTTTATAACAGACAATCCTGTTCAACATTCAAAAACCAAACACATAGAGATCAAATATCATTTTCTGAGAGATTGCTCAGAAAAGGGTTTGATCAAGTTGATCAAGGTCCAACAGACAATCAATTGGCTGACCTCTTTACAAAACCATTTAACTCAACAAGATTTGAATTTTTGGTTCAGTCATTTGGTATGATCAACTATGAATCAACAAATTAATGTTTTTCAAAACATTAAAATCAAACATGCTTGATTTTGTCAAAGTCCAAGATTAACACCAAACTTATCTTTTTCAAAATCAAGAAATCATGCAAATCATTCATTTTTAATATTGAATCACACATACATCTCATGAGAAATGATAGTAAACTAGCTTAATTCTTCACTTGAGTCTTTTTCCACTAATAAAGACTGACAATACTTTGTTTGAAATATGGATAGGCACAGCATGGGACACCTAACATCACATAAATAGTGAAGAACTAAATTCTCATGATTGTGTGGTCAACAACACATCTTGGTTTATAGGGAGTATTAATCTATCCAATATAGGTTGCTTTTAAAGTAACTACAATAAACCAAGTGAAACAGTTTAGAAATTGCTCAATCATACAAGTGTCTCATCTGTTATGATAATCATAGTCCTGGAGTACACCTAGGCATTCTTTGTTATGCTAAGCACAGACCTGAATGACCTACATCATGATCCAAAAAGATTCCCAAAGAGGAACACATCCAGTTTGGATAAAAAATCAATAAAGTCTTTAGACTACATTCCTTGTGAATGAATCAAAAGAATCCCAAAAAGAATCACCTTCCAAAGTGAAGTGAAAAAGAATCCCAATGAGGATCAAACAACATGGATCAAACTGAGCATTTATACTCCTATGTAGCTAGGTTTTAAGTATTGAAAGTGCTTTCTAGCATATCTTGAGGAGGGTTGTACCAATCATACAATCAGATGTGGGGTACGTACAACTCATGTCAATCAACTCAAAACATGATAATCACTCACTGTTTAAATCAACCATTAATACCATGCTTGAGTTTAAGTGGGTCAATATATCTGCAATCAACATTGTACTTGTCTATGTCTATTCTCAAACCCATACAAACAACTCAGTGAGAAATATAGACTAGTATGATCTCATGGTATGTGCAAAAGATTCATGTGTAAAACATGATAAACATTCATTTTCAGTAAGATAATATCTTCTCTTGCTAAATAATTAACAAACAAGCAAATTGGACTTTGATAATTTCCATATTTAAACATATAAATTTTTGTCATTTTATAAAGGTTTTTATAAATATGCAAAAATTTAGAGAGAGTATTGTTTGACTCAACAAGTGCATTAAGAATTAATGCATAAAAGTACGATGATTGCCATATCAGACATATAACAAGCATAATATGTTCTAACATCCAAAACAATCATTTACTAACATATTAGCATCATTAACATTCATTGCAAACACTAATATCTGTTAAAGATTTCTTTTGCAGATTTAAGATAAAGAAATTTTTTGCTAAGTACCCGCAGCAGATGAGAAGAATCCACAGCGGATGAAGATTCATTAGTAGCGGATGAAGAATCATTATCTAAGTATGTGCAGCGGATGAACAAGATCCCACAGCCAATGACATGCTGACAGCGGATAATATTATACAGCGGATGTTCATCCACAGCGGATGAACATTCCATAGCGGATGAACATCCCACAGCGAATAACATACAACTATGCATAGCGGATGAAAAGATCTTCTCCACAGTGGATGAGCAAACATCCACAATGGATGACTGATCTCCACAGCGGATGACATATAGACTTAGGATTATTTTATGTAATTTTCATTTACATAAGGGTAGTTTAGTAACTGTATATAGCTATGTGTATAGGCTATAAATAGTATGCTACCCTAATCCTTTGTAAACTTTTGAACAAATTCAATACAAACAAACAGTTTATTTGATTGTGCTTTTGCACACACACCACACACACACACACACACACACACACTGATTTCATACTCTATTATCATGGGTTTCCGCACCATGATTCTAGTGTGTTGAAGTTTGAGAGATATTGAAAAGATTCTTGGTGGAATCAACCTTTTATTCATGTTGAATATGTTCATGTTCATCATGAGTTTAAGCTGATTTCATCACACTCCCCCTTAAGATCAGGTCCTAGGGAGTGGTTTTTGGCTATGGATGTCTTAGCAACCTTACATTCAGTCATGTTGAATCTTGTAAGTATGTCTTGTACATACTTTGACTGACTTATGAAGATGCCATTGTCAACTTGCTTCACTTGAATTCTTAGAAAGAAATTTAGTTCTCCTATGGCACTCATTTCAAATCTCTTCTTCATCAGCCTCTTAAAGTCTTTATAGGGCTTTGGATTAGTTCACCTGAAGATAATGTCATCCACATATACTTGTACCAGCATTAAGTCATTCCCTGTCCCTTTGATGAAGAGAGTTCCATCTATAGTACCCCTCTTGTAACCATGTTGACAGAGATACTAAGATAGTGTTTCATACCACTTCCTTGGAGCTTGGTGCAGTCCATAAAGAGCTTTATCAAGCTTGAAGAAATAATCAGGATGATCTGGGTCTGCAAAGCCAGGTGGTTGTTTGACATACACCTCTTCATCAATCACCCCATACATAAAACCACACTTGACATTAAGTTGGTAGACCTTGAAAATCCTTGGATGCAGCAAAGGCCATGAATATTCTTACAGCTTCAAGTCTTGCCATATGAGCAAAAACATCTGTATAATCAATTCCCTCTTCTTGTGTGTACCCATGAACAACTAGTCTTGCCTTGTTCTTGATGACAAGTCCTCTATCATCCTTCTTGTTCCTAAAAACCAATTTGGTTCCTATGACAGTCTTCCCTTGAGGAAGAGCACATGGGTTCCAAACCTTCTATCCTATAATTTAAAGCAACTCTTCTTGCATAGCTTCAACCTAGCTTCCATCCTTTAGAGCCTCATCAACTTTCTTTGGCTCAATCTGGGACAAGAAACAAGAGTGCAGACAAACATTTTGGTCATGGGTTTGTCCTCTTGTTCTTACCCCAGTCTCAACATTTCCAATGATGTTTGTGGTGGGGTGTGACTTGTGGATCCTTACTTGAGGGATCACAGTAAGTTGATTGGATAGATCCAAATTAGAGAAATTTAGATATGGCAAAGGAGTATCACCAACCACATCAGCACACTTATCAAGTGAGACTTGATCCAATGAGTGTGTGACATCATTTATGTTGTCTTCTATGGAGTGGTTATCAGCATCAAGAAATTCTTAATCACTATCACCACCTCTATTTCCTCCTACATTTGAATTTCCTACACCTGAGTTTTGAACCTCTAAGCTGGAATTTGAAGGGACCTCAGATGTATCAGCTAAATTTATCATGTTTGTGATGATAGGATCTTCATTTGCAGGGTTAGTCACCAAAGGAGCTGAAGTAGTAATCTTGTTGGTCTTCTCAGCTCAAATCTTGGGTCGGGATCTCCTGTTGATATGTTATCTGTAGATCCTGAAACATTCTCACAAGACTTGTTAAAACAGTTGGTAACTAAGTCAAGATCAAATAGCCAATCCGGACCAGAACCTTTCACACTAGAAGTGTGCTCATTGAAGGTCACATTGGCTGACTCCTCAACTACTCTAGTTCTAAGATGTTATACTCTATAAGCCTTAGCTTGGGAAGAATATCCAATAAAGTGTCCATCATCTAACTTCTTATTAAATTTGGCTACTTGATCTTTGGTATTCAAGATGGTGCAAGGACTTCCCAATGACTTGAGGAAACTAATAAATGGTCTCCTTTTGTGCCACAGCTCATAAGGAGTCTTACCATGAGTCTTAACCACTAAAACTCCGTTCTGCACATAGCAGGCTATGTTAACTGCCTCTTCCCAGAAGGTGATAGGTAGTTTAGAGTCAGACAACATGGTTCTTGCAGCTTCAATAAGTGTCCTGTTTCTCCTCTCCGTAACACTATTTTACTGAGGAGTCCTGGGAGCACTATATTGTCTTGTAATACCCTTTTCATAACAAAATGTATCAAGGATTTGGTTCTTAAATTCTGTTCCTTGATCACATCTTATGGTTTTGACCTTGTGGTTAGATTGATTCTCAATTTTCAGAATGAAGTTCTTAAAGATCTCAGGGGTCTCATCCTTAGTTTTAAGGAAAAAGACCCAAGTGTGAAATTATCTGTGATCACTAAGCAGTAAGAGGTCCTTCCTAAACTCATTACACTGGTGGGGCCAAACAAATCCATATGTAATAGGTGTAGAGGAGTAGTGATGGAGTTCATTTCCTTTGGTTTGTGAGACACTTTGTGTTGTTTCCTTTTTAGGCATGCAACACAGTGGTCATCACTTGTAAACTCTTTCTTTAGCATTCCAGTTACCAAATCATTCTTAATCAATTTATTCATATTCTTAAAGTTTACATGGCACATTCTTTTATAGCAAAGAAAGGACTCATCACTATTTGCTTTAGACAGAAAGCAAGAAACTTCTCCCGAGGGAGATGTTTCATGTAAATCCATCTTGTACATATTCCCTCTCCTGGGGGCTCTGAGCAGGATATGCTTTTGAGGAATGGCCACCCCGGGCTTGAGAACAATGCACTCATGCTTAGTGAAGAGCATATGGTGTTTCAGATCACAAAATTGGGATACACTCAGAAGATTGTATCCAAGCTCCTTGACAAAGTTTACATTCTCAATGCTGAGCTTACCATTTGTCACTCTGCCCCTTCCAGAAATATAACCACTAGTATCTCCTCCAAAAGCAACTGGTCCTCTATCAATTTTCTCAAAATTTTGAAGCAGAGAACCATTGCCAGTCATGTGCCTGGAATAGCCACTATCAATAATCCAAACATTCTTTTTGGTCTTTACTGTTCCTGCACAAAAATAGGTGATTAGTTACGCTTAGAAACCCAAGCCTCATTGGCCTTGGGCTTATTAAAATGAGTTGAAGACAATGTAACAGTAAGTGATCCTATATTCAAGCACTAAGGATCATTTGCTGTTGTTGATGAAGAACTTTCAGTCATATGGTCTTCCTTCATCTTCCATACCACCTTTGGATGATTGGGCCTGACCTTCAAAGCTTCAAAAGTTTTAACAACTTTAGAAGTTTTGGAGACTGGACCTTTGGAAGATCTTGCTTTCACTGCAGCAAGCTTCAGTACTTCGGAAGTATTCCTTTCTTTCGAGACCAACTTTTCTTCCGGAGGCAAGTTTTCACTTGTCTTCTTCTTCATTTTGGAGCTTACGAAGGAAACAGATTTTCCTTCCGAAGCTTGCTTGTCCTTCTTCTTCTTGGAAGTGTTCTTCTTAGTCATGTGGATGTTACTTTTGGGATTGTACTTGCAATCCTTAGCCAGATGAGATGTACTACCACACATGACACAGTCGAGTTCCTTCCTTCTGAGAGTCTTCTTTTGAGAGCAAGACTGAGTTTGATCACTTTCTTTCTCCATCTTCATCTTTACAGATGATGCAACAAGCTTCTTAGGGAGAGGCTTGCTCTTGGGGAAGGTTCAGGCTATGTAGAAGTGGTACACAACTGGTCAGTCTTTTTCTTCTTGCTGGAATGATTTGGAACTAAACTAGAACTCCTGGTACTAGAGTTCATAGTTGAGTCTTCAGCCTTTACCACTTCAAAACCTGCAGAAATGAACACTTATTTTTGCTTTGAGTCAAAAGTGGCCTTGATTTCTTCTTAGCTCTTCTAATCAAGTTCTTTCTCTTTAACTTGGTCATTCCAGACCCTTTCTTCTCCTTAGGAGAATAGTGACCCTTCTGAGGATGATCTTCTTCACTCTTCTCAGAGTCATCCTTCACTATCTCCTCTTCATCCTCTTTAACAATGGGATCTATGACGGGAAGCTCATCTTCACAAGTTCCACACCTTGGAGATCTTACAGACAATAGAGTGTGTGGATGAGCTATTATAGTAGATCCCAACTCCTGCTTATTCTGATAACAAACTTTTGCATGTAGGGATGAGGATATTATGTTCTTGAAGGTCTTTTCTTCAAGAACACATTTTTCTACTCTGGCTTTGCTGATCATAAGCTCAGCCTGGCATTCAGTTAACTTTGAGATGAGATCTTTGATTTGAGTCCTGTAGTTAGTGTGATCATGCTTAAGAGTTGAAATTTTTTTCTCTAGATCTTCTATCTTAAGTTTATAATCATTTTCAGCTCTTTTAAAGTTAGCTTTTAAGATATTTAAGATATAATCATCTTCTATCTCTAAGTTATAAGACCTGTATCTATTAACTTTAGCAATGCATTCAGCAGCACAAAGATGTTCCAATACCTTGGCTTCATCATGGTCTGCCATTAGTGCTTGGTTTGGAGAAGCATCTTCAATCTGAAAGCTCCAGTCAAAGCCTCCTTCTTCAACAGCAACTGTAGCTTGCTGTCTAGGCTTCTCATTCTGGTGAGCTCCCTCAGTGTAGTTTGGCCTGGATTGTGCTTGGCCACTATTTGGCTTTGGTGCCTTGCACTCTCTGGAAAAGTGTCCTATTTGGTTACAGTTGTAACACTTCACCTTGCTCTTGTCCAGCCCAAACTTTCCACTGGCTGCATTGCTGGGAAACCTTCTCCTAGTCCTCTTGTTGAACTTGTTGGCTTTGTGAATGAGAAGAGCCATTTGCTGGACTATTTCCATATACTCCAGATCTTCTGGATGGATACAGACCAGGTCTTCAAGAGTGAAGAGAAAGTTGCCTGAACTTTCATTAGAAGACACAAAAGCTTATGAAGAACTTGTCTCCTGGAATGGGCTTCAGGGATGTAGCCTTCCTTTGGTGTCTCATGAAAGGTGATGAAAGGACCCTTTTGTGATTTGTCAGGGTTGCAGATGAGATGGTGTTGTGGTTCTCTGCAATCCCTTTCAACCACATGAAGGGCTGAACTCTGATGAGTGTTGGAGTTACCAGATGAGTTCTGCATGTTCATCTCCATCGGTATCCACTGAGTATTCCATATAACTCAGTGAGAGTAAGAGTCTTGAGGTTTTCAGTCCCCTTAATGACCACACCGTAGTATGTCCATTGTCTGGGAAGAGAGGACATGAACTTTCTAACAATATCTCTATTCTCAATGGTTACCCCAACATTAGCTAGTGTATCCACAATCTTAACGTACCTGAAGTACTATTGAGTCATGGTTTCACCTGTCTTGAAGGTGAAATTTTCAAACTGCTGCTTCATAAGGTCCTTCTTGTTTTCTATGGCTTCATTGGACCCCTCATACATCAGCTTTAGTGCATCCCATAGCTGTTTGGCGGTCTTGCACTTCTTGAAACCTCTGTAGATGGAGTTAGGAAGAGCAGTTTGAAGGGCTGTCATAACTTTCTGATCAATATCAATTTTCTTCCAATCTTCTTCAGAAAAATCAGCCCTTTCCTTTGGTATCATACCACCAACAGCAGCAGCTGAAGTGGTGTATGGTACATGAGGTCCACTGACAATAGACTTCCACATCCTGGAATCTTAAGACTTGATGAAGCCTTCCATTCTTTGGCACCAAGTATCAAAATCCTCAAGAGTGATCAGTGGGGACTTTTTCATAGTTCCAACTTCCATATCAGCCTTTGAGATAGCTGCCATTTGAAAAGTTAAGTGAAGTGTGAAACTAAGAGGATTTAAGATGGTGAGATCTTACAATCAAGAGCCTGGAATGCTCTGATACCAAATGCAGGACGGGGTTAGGGTGTTAACTACAATTAGTTTCATAAGAGGAGTGATCCTAGATCACTTAACAGTTCAAATAGGAACAGGATACTTTGAAGATACAAAGAACACAAGTAACAATAAGACAGAACTTAGAACAATAGCACAAGTATAGTTTTCAAGGATGTTGTATATTGATCTCAAGTTATATTACAAGTGTTCAAAGCATGATTTAAAATACAAGGACCTGAGACTCTTTTATACTACAACCTACAACCATCAATACTTGGAAGGACAGTTGGAATTCACTGATCTAGACAACAAAATCAATCTAGAGTCAAAAGGCAGATTGCCTTTTGACTAGTGACTATGACATGCCATAGCTCACTGACTTTTCCTATTACAAAAAGTCTAAAGGAACAAAAAAAGAAAATTACAGACAAAGACTTTATCTACTATTCAATAAAGCATGGAAGTTTCACCAACTCATACAAGTTGGTGAGTTATCAGAGTTGCAGCAGAAAGTTGGTCAGCTTTATCAAAAGTAGATCAGAGAAAGCATATTTTCTCTATCTTCCGAACAAATCAGTCTTCTCAGCAAAATGGCTTCGGAAGACTTTGTCTTTGAAGCTTTGAAAGACTTCATCTTTGGCTTCGAAAAAACTTGGCCTCTGGCTTCGGAAGATTTTACACTTGGAATATTTTATGTTAAGTGTAAAGCTTCCAAAGTAATTTCTTCTGAACTTTTGGCTTCGAAAGACTTTACACTTAGAGTTTTAGTGAGTGTAAAGCTTCGGCAGCAAGTTCATTCTTCTTCCTTAGTGCATGTTGGAAAATCTTTGGTTGCATCAGCCTCATAATCTTCAGATAGATCCCTACAATCTACTTTACCTCCTATTAATTAACAAATTATTTATGGATCGAGTATAAGGATGATATATTTATTATTACGCAAACAAAAATTACTCACGTTATAAAAAATAATTATGCAAATTATATTTATAATTACGCAAACAAAAAGTTAACAATGTAGTTTATTTACAAATTTACCCCTCCAGACATATTTATTGCGTAATTATTATATCTTTATTTTAAACCATTCATCGCTTAGATGAAGAGATATTATCATTTTGTAAATTTGGCACGAATTATTTTGCACCGTAAACTTTTTCTCTCTTTCTCTATATATATTAACTTTCCATCTTGGTCTCAAGTTTAACCAAGATACATTATTTGTACCGGTGGTCTCTTCAACTTTCAAAATCAAAAGATGAACCAATTATAATCAATGAAAACTAACCTAAAATTTATTCAAAAGTAAAGGAATTTTATTTATATAATTTATGTATAATTTAGGCTATATCAGACGATAAATAAGGTTTTGGGAAAATATATCTTGTTTTCTTCACCTAGGTCATCGATATTCAAGTTTGGAGCCTAACAGTCTACATTCGTAGCCCCCCTGTGGTTTCTTTCGGACCCATTTGCTTGGAGTCCAACCCTCCCACACCTAAAACAACTATTGTTTTATTGCATTCTTTTCTTTTCCTGGTCAGTACATAACATTTATCATTACATGTTATCATTACACCCTTGTTAAGGATGTGAAGGATTTGATTGGGCGGGAAAGTACGATTTTAACGAGCAAGGAGACATGTTCCCTCATTTAAAATTTAAGCTTTGGGAGTTTAGATCTAAGCTTCATTTTGATATGGATCCGGATTCTTTGTTTCTCTCGCCGCCAGGAAAAAAAATCAAATTCTTAGACACACGAAGAAGGGTTCAGTGGTTAATCAAAGTCCTAAGTGCGTGAAATTCACTTTCCCGCCATGATCCGCTAATGATATATCATAAGGTATTTAGGGTGTTTGATGTTCCACATTGGTATTGGTGTATTTTTTTGGTGTTTTTTACCCTCGTGCTTTTGTTGTTATTTTGGTGACACTATGTTTGATGTATTTAGCATTTTGCTATCTTTTTTGATGGATTAGTTTCTTTTTGCCGGTGATAAAAAAACTTATGTGTTTTTTGTGTGTAATTATGGCACGTATAAAATTACCCTTCCAACAAAAGAATATAAGTCATATCCCGATGACTTCATATATTTTATATGTTTTAGACACTTTGTATGATAATCTTCCTATAAGCAAAGCTTCTTATTTGATAAACCCTAGTTATATTTTTGTATGCAAATTGAGATTTAATATATAATAATTACCAATTTAATGTTGAATTGATTGTTGTACTTTAAGCACTAAAAGTTGTATATGTCTTTTGCTTTTTTTTAATTTTTTATTTTAAACCCAATATGTTTTACATCTTTTATAACTTAACCCCTATAACTTTTCACTTTCAACTTTAATCTCTATAATCTTTTATAGATTTTTTATTTTATATTTTGGTCTAAATTTTAAGATTTAACCCGCCATGACATGCGTGTTTGCTTCAAAGTTGTAAGGCCTATTTTTTCTCATTTAATGGTCCAGTCGTAATGTGTAGATCCTCGATTAACTTAGTTATTGATTTTAATGGTTTATGTTTTTACGTACTTTTCGTTCGATTTTATTTTTTCTTTTTTATTACATTTTTAATACGAGTTTTTCTAGTATTGGTGGTGACTGACGATGATGTGAAATTAGTGTTATTTGATACGGTTTTATGTCTCCGCCGCAACAGAGGGGCTGTATACTAGTTAATTAATTAAACTAGTATCTTTACCCGCCGCACATTGCGCCGACATAGTATGTGACTTGATATATTCGATCTGACTCGTTTTCAAACTAAATTTACGTCGAAACGTATAATAATTAAAATTTATACCGTCGAATGAAAACGTACTACGTTTGACTCGACTCCAAATAAAAAATTTAGTTAAACGTAGACCAACTCAAAACATAAATAAAAATAAGCACGTCGGCGGCGCCATATGTGGCGTGATAAATTATATACTACAATCATCTCAACTAAATTTATGCTGAAATGTGAAGTAACTCAAATTTATACTATCAAATGAAACGTATTATAGTTGATCACTGACTCATTTCCAAACTAAAATTTACGTCAAAACGTATACCAACTCAAAACATACTTAGAAATAAGCACGGACACGTTTTATATTGACTCGGTTTGTTTTTTAACAAAAATTACGTCAAAACGTAAACGGACTCGAACTACCGGTGGAGCCACCGAACTTTGGACCCCAAAAGGTGCGGATTTGAAAATATAAAATGAATATAACGTGATCATCTTGAGAAATCTAAAAACCTTACTATTCATTTAATTTCTAAATTAATAGTATATATAATATAATATAATATAATTCTAAATTAATAGTATATAATTTCAAAAACATGCAAGTATTTTTATATAATGTACGTTTTAGACACCTTCTAGAAGTTTTCATCCACCTAACAAACAATTAAAAATGCAGCCCACCCACTACGACGTTTACCAACCTATCTCTAAAGTAGTTGCGAAAATATTAGATGTTATTGCACGTGTCATGCGAACCCACATTTATCTTCATTTTATAATTGTTAGTTAAAACAGTCCTCTATGTTAATTTTAAATACGTGACGCCATTGGAACTTTGACGTTGAAATTAGAATATATGGGAACCACGCTAACAAAGACATACATGTAAAATAATAGACGGTGATGGCTTACAAAAATAGTCATTATTCATATACGTGATTCACCGTCATGATCAATATATTGTTTATATAATTTTAAATTATGGTGTATTTACATATGAATAGACTAATTGTTAATGATTTCAATATTTAATAGTTTAGTTTAAACTCATCATTACATACTATAACATAACATACATACATATATATAGCGAGAAATATAAAAGTGAAAACGCACAAAGGAATAAAATGATCTCACTCGAATGCTATTAAGAAATAACACATAATGTTCCTATATATACGATAACAACCGAAATTCATTATATAGTTACTTGTTGAGATTTGCTGAAATTTAATATGATAATATAAGTTCTATTTCTTATATGTTTAGTTCGTACAAATAACTGGAATCATTTTCTTAATACAAATGATAGCATTTTTTAAAAAGAAGTGAAATTAGAACTAAAATGACTATTCTTAAATTCAGTAAGAAATCAATATTACTTATGCAAAAAGCAAAGGATTTAAAGATATTATTTAACTGTTTAATGCATAAGCATAATAAATAAATTATATCATATTTTGTTCTTTTATAATTACTTACATAGAATGTTTTATTAAATTTCATATATACCATTACGACATATTTATTTTTATCTACATGTGAATTTAAATATTTTTTTTATGAACAAGTTGTTCGTCATAAGTACAAGTTATCAATGCATAAATGTAGAGTTATCAAAGTTGCTTATGTATTGTCTTGTAATAGTTTTTAATTCTTTTCCGCTTTCAACGTTCAAAATCAAAATTTACCGTTGTGACATCACAACTATAAAGCTGTTAATTGATTACGTGCAAATGATGACATTACTAGCCTGGCGTAAGCATTCGGTTATGTATTCCTAAATTGTTCTTTGTGTTCTTGAAGTGTTGTAATAGGATGATTGCCTTTCTATATAACTTGAGCTGATCGAATCATCATCCCTATGGAATCCGCTCATCGAGCCATTTTGTTGTAGGTATGATCACACACCTTCACCAATCATCATTGTAGGACGCTATTCTAATAATTGTAGATGCATTGTGCACGTTGATGCAGGGGCATTGTGAATTTGTGATTGTTCCATTTCGTTTGTCTATCTCTTAATCTCGACTGAATATTTATAGTCTCTTTTGGTTGCTTCTTTAATTAGAAAGTCAGACATCAAGATCAAGCTTTGATTTCCAGTTGCTTTCTTTGATGATTTATTTAATTGTTTCATGAGAGGCAAGAGATACAGTGAACCGCATTTATTTAATTGTTTCAACCCGTTGCTTTCTTTGATGATTAATTTAATTGATTTATTTAATATATGATCATATTCTATCTTGTAAGCTTCAACGGTTACAGATGCGAGCTGTGAATCTGTTGTTACCACTCCCCAGCATTCTCTTAGGGATGCTAATAACCCAGCTGGGCAATTACAATTAACTGATCTTATAACAATTTTTATTAGTTATTTGTTGTTTAGATGTTTTATTTTAACTTATTCCATTGTGTACGTTTGCTAGACTCCTCACGATAGCAGAAGAAACTTTGACAGAGTTCCTTTCAAAGGCTACAGGAACTGCTGTTGATTGGGTCCAGATGTCTGGGATGAAGTTCTGTGTTTGTCACCCTCAAATAGATGTATATAATATGTATTTGTAATTTGATTATTAGTTAATTTTTTGTTTGTTATGTTCTAGCCTGGTCCGGATTCGGTTGGGACTTGGGATCTTTGCCATTCCCAGAGTTGCAGTGTAGTTGCAGCTAGAGCCTGCGGTATTGTAAGTTTAGAGCCCACAAAGGTAAAGCCTTTATATCAGTATGTTGAATCTCAGAAGCAAATTTGAAGTACAATGCCAATATTCATTTTTTATTTGTTTACCTTTGATTTTCTTTTTTGGATTGTGGAGATCCTTAAAGATCGTACATCTTGGTTTCGAGACTGCCGGAATCTTGAAGTTCAATGCTTATATTCATTTTTACGGACTTGGAAGGAAAACGAATAGCGGTCGCTTTACGTTTCAAATTTTATTTATGTGTAGGGTTACATATTAAACAATTAAAGAATTTGGAACTACTTTGTATCTTTTGTATTTGCATGTGAACTTGGAACAACTTTATAATTTTTTTAGTATTTAATTAAATTAATTTTGTTTTGTTGTTATTCGACAATTATAGATTTATAGTTTTATAAAAACAGCAGGTAAAATCTATAAAAATTATATATATATATATATATATATATATATATATATATATATATATATATATATAAATAAAGCAGTTAAATTTATGACGGACATTGAGTATCATTTTGAACACGTCATAAAATTCACAAAGATGACACGCGAACGCTCGTCATCTTATCATTTATGACTACTCCTTACTTGACATGCATTGCGTGTCATCTATTGCCCGTCATAAAATGTGCGCCATCTTTCGCGTCATAAAAAGATGACGCGCAGATACGTGTCATTTTTCATTTATGACAACCACTTCCTTGATGCATATATGCGCATCATTTGACCCCAAAAATGACACGCATTGCGCGTCATCTATTGCAGTTTTTCTTGTAGTGCATGCTTATTTTATCAACGTTCCGTCGTAAAATTTTCCTACCATGTAGATACTAATGTACATATTGTCAAAATCAAGTCTTACAAACTTTAACACCCACATTCTTAGCGCGTAAATTTCACCCCTAGAGCTATAAGCATTAGAGTCCTATACAATCAATTTAACTTTTCTATTTTACTAAAATATTCTAAAACAAACATATTTTAAATATATATAATTATTCATTATATTTGTATATTTTAAGACTTAATAATTTTACATATTATGTTTTAAAATAATTTTAAAAATTATTTAGTGTTTAAATATTAGTAAATAGTATAATTACCAACCATTTTATTTGAATGATTTAATTAATTTTTTTTGTATTTTAGCACTTAATTTATTTCTATATTTCTTAATAAAGTAGTGAGTCAAGTTAACATCTTCATCGGACACAAACCATTACTAGATATTTGAAATAAATATGATTAAATTAAGTAAGTTATATGTTGGTAAAAAATCGCTCACACAAATGTATAAAACTTTCGTCATAATGCCCGGATGTCCATCCTTAATTTAATTAAATTTTCCAAATAGATTTATAAGTTATAAACTTAAATTAACTCAAAAGCTATATATATATATATATATATATATATATATATATATATATATATATATATTTAATCGGTAAATGTTCATATTTATATTATTTAGTGAGACATCTATATTTATATCATATATTTTATTAATGCAACTAAAACTATACACTTATATTTTAATAATAAAATTGTGAGTGAAATCATTTCTTTAAACACATGTTTTAAATTGTTAAAGTAAACAATTTGACGTGTACAACATAATTTAACAGAATGAATTCTTATTCAACAGAATGAATTCTTATTCATGCAAGAGAATTCACCATAGATTTTTTTATCTTTTACCTTTATGACTTAAATAAAAATAATTTTTATCCTTAAATTTTATTTATCTTTTAAAATCTCTAACATCTCATTTCTTATATGATAAAGGTTCACATACAAAGTCTTTTAAAACTAAAAAATGCAAAAATAATTAAAGTGTTGACACGTATCCTTTTGATCAAAATTTGGTTAGGGGCAAAATTGATAATTTTCCCTCTTCTCAAGTTTCACATTTTTTTAAAAGTTCATAACTCTTACATACGATATTATTTTTTTCTTAAATTACACCATAAAAATGAGTACTTTTAATTTTTAAAATGCCTATAGAGTTGATATAAAAAAACAAAGTTTTTTTTAACTAATTCTGTAATTTTATCATGTCATTGTGTAATTTTCTGAATTGATAAGTATTACACAATTATTTAATAAAAAATACACAATGAACTTGAAACATAAAAAGTTTATATTTCTTATTATTGTGTTATTCGAAAATTATCATATTAAAAAACACAATGCATAATACAATTGTTAGCAGTTGACAGCAGTAGAATCGATTATTAGCAATAGACACATTGAGTTGCTTGACGAGGATTACACAATAATATGTTCAGAATTACATAATAAACTAAAAAACATAAAAAAATACATTTTCGGCATCATGTTATTTGAAAATCATCATTTTAAAAAGCACATGCATAACACAATAGTTAACATTAGACAAAATGGGTAATACAATGATTAACATTAGACTCGATAATTAGCAGCAGACACAATGAGCTGTTTTATGAGTATTACATAATGACCTGATCACGATTACTCAATGCATTAGAAAAAAAAAACACTAAAAATTATATTTTTAAGATTGTGTTATTTGAAAATTATCATGTTAAAAAACACAATAGTTATCATTAGACATAATGGGTAACACGGTGACTAGCACTAAACTCGATAATTAGCAATAGACAAATTGAGGTGCTTGATGAGGATTAGCCAATGACCTGATCAGGATTACAAAATGAACTGAAAAACACAAACTTTTTTTTATTACATTTTTAGCATTATGTTATTTTTAAAAAACACATTGCATAACAAAATGGTCAATATTAGGCACAATGATCTGATAAATACTATACAATGACCTGATATTACACAATTACCTAACGAATATTACACAATGAGCTAAAATAATGTGAAAAAAACTTTGTTTTTTTATGTATCAAACTTATAAGCGTTTTAAAGATTAAAAAATACTTGTTTTTATGGTGTAATTTAAAAAAAAAATAATGTTGTATGTAAAAGTTACGAGCATTTTAAAATCGATGTGAAACTTCGAAATGCGGTTAATACTAAAATACCCTTGGCTTGAATCTAAAGTTTTATTTATTTACTATTATGCTATCGAATTTTTTAAATCCTTAGATCTAAGATCTAATTAATATTAATTATTATCATCCTTTTTAGTTTTTTCTATATTTACAATAACCACCCCCTTCTTTAATTTATTTCTAATTGATGAAACAATACTATTTTAAACAATTTTTATTAATATCTCTCTCTCTTTCTCTCTTTCTCTCGTAAAAAAGTTACATAGGATGAGTAGTGAGTTGGTAAATGTAAGCAATCACTATTCATATATATATATATATATATATATATATATATATATATATATATATATATATATATATATATATATATAATCCTTATTATTTTTGGATAATTTTTTTTAGAATAAGATGGAGTGAATTTTCTTTAAGTTTTCCTTATATTTAAAGATAAAAATTATTATAAAGACTAGTGAATGTTATAACAATAAAATATAATAGTAAATATAACTTTTTTATAGTATTGGAAAATAAGTTTATAATATACAAAAGTATTTAAGTTTATTTTTAAGAGTAATGACTAAACAAATCATTACTATTATGTTATCAAATTTTTAATCCAGCAAGTTATATTATTCTTTTTTACTTGTTTTATTACTTTTTTATTTATTTCTTTTAATGAGACTTACTCTTTTAATTCCAGTTAATTTAACATGTCTCTTTTCATTTTAAATATTATTGTTTTATTTTTTAATATACTTATTTATACGGAATTTTAAATATATATTATCTAAAAGAATCCTTTTACAATCATAATTCTTAATTATTAACTATTTAATTTAATATTTAATTTACTAATTCGCGTAGTACATGACTTCTGAATCAACTATTATATAAACCAAAAGTTTTGAGTTAAAACGTTATGGCGGAAAAAAGAAAAGAAGAAAAAATAGTTCTATAATTTATGCTGCTCTTCATTATTACACATTTATTTAAGGGTGTGCAAGCGTCGGTTTGGATCGGTTTTGGCTTAAAACTGAAACCAGAAGCCGATATTTTGATTTTGTGTTTTTAAAATCATTCGGTTTATGTTTTTTTGATTTTTGGTTTTCGGTTTCACTTCGGTTTTGGTTATGGTTTTTTTTTCCGTGTTTACTTCAATTTCCATTTCGATTTATAATTCGGTTTTAAAACCAATAGTTTTTAATATTTAAAAATAATCTATATATTCTTATTAATACTGTATTGTCAATTCAAATGAAGATTAATAGTCTAACGCCAAA
This sequence comes from Flaveria sonorensis, assembly GCA_025506505.1. Classification (NCBI taxonomy): domain Eukaryota; kingdom Viridiplantae; phylum Streptophyta; class Magnoliopsida; order Asterales; family Asteraceae; genus Flaveria; species Flaveria sonorensis. The sequence continues at coordinate 41,034,022 of CM046435.1, read as the reverse complement.
AAAAAAATCACTTTGGTTGATTTTGATTTTTTTTTTTGTTTTAGTTTGTTCGGTTACGGATGTGGTTCCGTTTTGTCGTAATATGGTTTTGTTCGGTTTTTCTTGTTTTTTCAGTCAAAGTCGAAACAAAAATCGAAATTTTGGTTTTTGAAAAACATCAGACTAAACCATTGGCTTTTGTCCGGTTTTGATTTTTTTGGTTCTATTGCGTCAACTATTCTGGTTACGGTTTGGTTATTTTAGTTTCATGCACACCCTCACATTTATTTAGAAAAACTACATGTGTTTTATAATTTTTAACATAATACTCTTTTTTTTTCTGGATAGTAATTCATATTTAAAAAATTATGCTTCAAATCTCTTACATAAACTATTTGTGAATCATGAATTTTACTAAACAACAACTTAATTATCTACGCAGTACTGGGTTAGGGTGTTAACTACAATTAATTTCACAAGATGAGTGATCTTAGATCACTTAACAGTTCAAATAGGGAACATGATACTTAGAAGATACAAAGAACACAAGTAACAATAAGACAGAACTTAGAACAATAACACAAGTATAGTTTTCAAGAATGTTGTATATTGATCTCAAGTTCTATTACAAGTGTCAAAGCATGATTTGCAAGGACCTGAGACTCTTTTATACTACAACCTACAACCGTCAATACTTGGAAGGACAGTTGGAATTGACTGATCTAGACAACAAAATCAATCTAGAGGCAAAAGGCAGATTGCCTTTTGACTAGTGACTATGACACGCCATAGCTCACTGACTTTTCCTATTACAAAAAGTCTAAAGGAACAAAAGAAGAAAATTACAGACAAAGACTTTATCTACTATTCACTAAAGCATGAAAGTTTTACCAACTGATACAAGTTGGTGAGTTATCAGAGTTGCAGTAGAAAGTTGGTCAGCTTTATCAAAAGTAGATCAGAGAAATCATCTTTTCTCTGTCTTTCGAAGAAATCAGTCTTCTCAGCAAAATGGCTTCGGAAGACTTTGTCTTTGAAGTTTCGGAAGACTTTGTCTTTGAAGTTTTGGAAGACTTTGTCTTTGAAGTTTTGGAAGAACTTGGCCTCTGGCTTCGGAAGATTTTATATTTGGAATATTTTCTGTTAAGTGTAAAGCTTCCGAAGTAATTTCTTCTGAACTTTTGGCTTCGGAAGACTTTACACTTAGAGTTTTAGTACGTGTAAAGTTTCCGCAGCAAGTTCATTCTTGTTCCTTAGTGCATGTTGGAAGATCTTTGGTTGCATCAGCCTCATAATCTTTAGATAGATCCTTACAAACTCCCCCTAGGCTGATGCTACCAAAATAGAGAGATTCTTCAGATGTTGATAGTCCTCATTAGGATCAGCAGCAAACCTCTCTTCATCATATGGTCAGGATCCTTTAGACTCTCATAGAATCTTCTCATGTCATAGAGATCATGCAGAGGAAGGGCAAGCATGTCTTGTTGAAAGTAGACATCTTGACCTCCTTGATCTCTAGTGACATACCATCTGTCTAGATTGTCAGCAAAACTCCAGGACATGATGGGTCTTCCAACAGCAAGAGGCTCTACTCTAATAGGAGTTTGTTGAATAGCCTCTTCATGCACTTCCTCAGGATGTTCTGACTCATCCTGAGGTGTAGAGGTGGATGCCTTAGTTTTCTTTTTCTTTGTAGGGGTTCTTCTGGCCATCCTTTTACTCCTCTTTGATGATTTCAACTGAGAGGACTGGTCTTCAGCACCAGGTTGTTCAGTAGTGTCCCTCTTAGTTGGGTTCTCTTCTCTCACAGGTTCAGAAGGAGAGAGAAGAGGACCCTGCTGTGGATCAAAAGATGAAGTTGGCTGAGATGCAGCTCTAGGTTCAGGTTGTGTTCTCTCAGTGGGTTCAACCTTTACCTCAACTTCAGGTTGAGCTGGACTTGGTGGAGAATGTAAGTCCACATGCTCTCCTCTTTTATTCTTTCGCTTGATCACCCTTATATGCTCATCCATTATGGATAGAGACATAGGACCAAGCCTCCTTCCGAAGGATCCATACAGCTTCAAGAAGCTCATCATCCTCTGTCTGTCAGCAGACTTCTTTTGGCTTTTGTAGATGATGGCTCTTGACTTTGCAGCTTCTTCCCTGAGCTTTCTCTTAACAGCCTTTTTTTCTTTCATAACTTGTTGCTCTAGTAGCTTAAGATATTCAAACTCTACATACTTATAGGATAGGGGAAGAAGTGCAGATGCCTGATAGAGGCCTGTGGCACTTAGGTAGTTGATCATGTTGATTTTATCGGATTCCTTGTCTACCTAAGGTTGTGCAGTTGCAACATCCTCTATCTCAGGGCTTTCTTGAGCTGGGGAGAGGACAGAAGCCTGTTTGTAGAGCCTTTTCAGTCTCTTTTCTTCCTTAGTCTTAAAGAGCAATGCTGCATCCTCTGCCTCCCTCCTCTCCTTTGACAGCTCAGTGTCAGCCAACTCATTCAACTCTTCTAAGGGGAGAGAGATGAGTTCATCTATGTTGTAGTTTCTGGTCCCCAGGTAGTTTAGCCTGGCTGCCCTTAACTCATCTTCTTGAGTATTTGGCCTAGGGGCAGCCCGGATTGCAGCTTCCATGAAGCCTGGGGACCTACTTGAACTCTCTCCCCTCAGCTTCATCTTCCTCTCTCTCTTCTCCTCCTCCATCTTCTCAGGAGTTAATTTCCTTTTTCCTTAGTCAACAACAGGCCTTGGTGACTCAGGGTGGAGAGAACTTTGGCCTTTATTGCTTGCTTCAGCAGTCAAGCTCTGGCCAGAGAGAGGTTGTGAGACACCTTCACCAGCTGGTGCCTCACTAAGGGTATTGGGTGTAGAGGGAGATCCTGTCTCAAGGTTCACAGGCTCAACCTTTGGGCCTTTAGTCAAGGTTTTCCCTTCAAAGCTAATCTTAGGGTCCACCTCAACATCCAGTTGACCAAAGATCTCACATGCTAGCCTCTGTCTATATAATTTTGATCTCAATTTGAATTCCTTTAGCACCCTATCTTGAATCTGGTCTGCTAATCTCTCAGCTTGTTTATTGTGGATTGGGTTGACAAGTGGAAGATTCACCAGATTGATGCACTCAAAGAAGCTCAGGTGTGAGAAGTTGAAGATTTCCAGTTGACCCTAAGCTCTAGAGATCACAAGAGCTCTTCTATCGGTGTCATACCCCCATCCTATAATTGGATTCTCAGAGGGAGCAGACATTGCTCTTGGAATTCCTTCCTCAAACAAGTGTTGAATGAATAAGTCTATGTTCATGACTTGAGGAGGTTGTTGATTCTGGACAATTGCAAAAGTGGTTGGTGACTACTCTATGTCCATACTCTGGGAGGAACTCCCAGGTTCTGTGGTTGTGAGGACTTTCTCCCCCTTTTTGGTATCATCACCTTCTTGCATAGGTGAGCTGGGGGTGTCATCCTTCAGTTCCACAGGTTCTTGTGGACCTAGTTGAGTCCCCCTAAGGGTCTCTCAGCTGACTGGCCCTTGAGATCGGTGATCTCAAGTTGCTGGTCATTGACCCTTTTCTGCAGGATAGTCACCTGAGATTCCAGGTGAACTATCTTTAAAACTAGATAGGTGCAAGTGGTTGTTAGTTGGTGCACCTTATGTTTCAGACTCCCCTCATCTTCAGTTGAAGAATCACTGGGGGATGAGAGAATTGGACCAAATTCTTCTTCCTCATCACCAGCATAGTGTTCTTGGCTGCTGGATTTCCCCTGCATTATGACAACTTCCAGAGAAGTGTCAAGAGGCTGGGTTGCCATGGTTGAGGTCTTACTAATGTAATCACTTTCTAATGTGAGAGCCTCTTCCATATGGATTTCCTGAACATGTTCAGGAAGATCCACCTCAGTTGTGGGTAGATGATGTGGGCTAGACCTAGATGAGTCAAGAGTACTCATTTCTCCTTGAGTGTGGGAAGAGAGGAGAGACTCATGGTACTCACTGAAACCCAAGTCCTCATCATTATAGAAATCAAGGCTGGGAATTGGGGGGTTTAAGTCCAACGGCTGAGGGTGTAACTATCCCCTGAAGGCTGATCACTTGAGTGTTGAGACTCAGAGTGATGGCTTTAGGATGTTGGGGATGTGAGCTCATCAGGCTGAGCATGAGGAACCTCAGCACTGATCATTTGAAAGATGGGAGTGGTATGCTCCTCAAGGTAAGTGGGAGCTCGAGATTCCACTTCCTCCTGCATGGGTTGTAATATGGGGACCTGCACATGCTCAGTAGCAGGTGCAGGGGTTCGTTTGGTTTTTTTTTTTGTAGGTGATGGTAATTTGAGGCTGTGGGGGTGGAGTTGAGGTAGAGGGTGTGGGTTTAACACTAGCTGGTGCTGGTAGGTTGCCACCCTGAGCAATGAGCTCAAACATTTTTGGAACCAGGGCTGTTTCTACCCCGGAGAAGCCAACAGCAGGCTTTCTTAGTATTTTATAGATGCTAGGCTTCATCTGTCCCAATTTAAGAATATTACCTGTTTCCCTCAACTGTGAGCCCAGTTTACAGTTGAGAATGTGCTGGACATTCTCGGGAACATGTAGTATTCTAAGGAGTCTAAATTAGCAACTAAATTTGTATAGATAAATTGAGAGTACCTAAATTTGACCCCTTGAACCATTCCATGGACTATGAAGGAGAGGTCCTCTAAAACTTGATCCCATCCTCCATGCTTGTTGGAGAGACTGTGTATGATAACATGGAGGAGATATTTCCATTTGGATGAGACCTTCCCTTTCCTGAAGGTTTTGACTGAGAAGTAACCCTCATAGCCCATCCGCTGAAAAGAATGGTTGACAACAACTTTTGGAAAGGACAACTCACCTTCTGCATCATCCAGCTGAAGGTGTGAGCTTATGATGGCCGGAGTGATAAAGATTGTCCTCCCCTGCACTATAGCAGATAGTGCCTTCTCCCCATCCATGGTGACCTCTTGGCAGGTCCTCCAGAATACAAGTAACTGATCCTCATAAAAAGGAGGATCAATGGTAAGAGAGGTGAAGTAGTGAGACGCAGAAAGGTATCGACAGACCTCTGAGAAATGAGGATCTTTCTCAGAGTCTAACAGAGCAACCTGATTGTGTTTCCTATGAAGGTGCATTGTAAAACCAGGTTGGTTTCATCGATCAATGTTTGCCATGAATGAAGTTTGTTGGTGAAGAAGAAGGTTAATTTGGGAGAATTTAGGTCAAAGAATTTATGGAAGAAGAAGAGAGTGAGAAGAAGGGGAACCGTTGAGAATATATATGGAATGGATTTAAAACAATGTTAATGAAAAAGGATAAACTTTGAAATCCAAAAGTAGGTTCCACTTCTGAAAAAGCGCCCAAAAAGGTAGTTTTCTTGGAAGTTATAAATCTTCCAAAGATAATTTTGCTTCGGAAGTTTTGAGAAAAAAAAAGCTTTCGAAGCCAATTTGGCTTCGGAAGATATTCTTAAGAATTGTGAAAATTTGGCTTCGGAAGAAAAATACTTAGAGAGTTTTTCTTCTGACACATATTTGATTTCGGAAGATGTTAAGTCTTGGGAGTTTTATTCTAAAGAGAATAAATCTTCCGAGATTTAATTGCTTTCAGAAGATATTTGTCCTTCAAATACATGCAAGTACTTAGAAGCATATTTAAGCTTCGGAAGATATTCTCAGAATTTCTTCCGAAGGTAAATTTCTTATAAGTAGTTCTTTGATTTGAAGACATAAATTTCTTCCGAAGGCAACTTGAAATCTTTTGAAGGAAAATATGTTTTTGAAAAATTTTCAAAAATTTAAGGAACATCTTAAAAATTTTTCTTCCAAAATAAACTTGGCTTATGAAGGTGATAAAATAGACAACTTAGGACACACAGTTTTTAGAAATAAAGTTGATTTAAGTTTTTAAGAAAATTTACTCAAAGTTAATCTTCCCAATAGCTGATACAAGATATTGAATCTCTGTTCATCAAAAGCTTTAGTGAACAGATCAGCATATTGTTCATTTGTGTTAACTTTGACTAATTTGATTAATCCCTTCTCAAAATTATCTCTAATCAAATGATACCTGATGTTGATGTGTTTGGTCCTTGAGTGCTGCACAGGATTCTCATTAACGGAGATAGCACTGTTGTTGTCTATGTGGATGGGAGTCTCTTTGAAGTTGAATCCATAGTCCAGCATCTGATTCTGAATCCAAAGCACTTGAGCACAGCAGCTTGCATCAGCAATGTATTCAGCCTCAATAGTTGATGCAGAGACACAGGATTGTTTCTTGCATTGCCATGAGACAATCCTTCCACCAAGGAATTGACATCCCCCAGATGTAGACTTTGCAGTCATGTTGCAACAACCATAGTCACTATCTGTATAAGTATACAGATTGAAGTCAGAACTCTTTGGATACCAAAGGCCAAGCTTGGGAGAACCTTTGAGATATCTAAGAATCCTCTTGACAGCAACCAGGTGTGACATCTTGGGGTTGGCTTGATATCTTGCACAAATGCATGTGGCAAACATGATATCAGGCCTGTTGGCTGTTAGGTACATAAGAGACCCAATCATAGCCCTGTAAAGTGTAAGGCCCCGTTCCCGGAGACCCCACAGTTGGACATTCACAGCATCATTCATTTTTAAGAACGCCTTAAATCACATTATTATAAGAAAACAATCGTAGCGAAGTAATTTAACCAAAAACTATTTCTTGCATTAATGATTACTTTTGCCAAATAATACATCGTTGTTAGAGTTACAAAAGAATATTTAATTGCATTACAAGAAAAAAATATCATAATTGCATAAATGGGTTCCAGTCTCCATTCACCAAGTAGCTTCGGTCGTGCCATCCACAACAACATCCTTACCTGCCAACTGATATACATATAAAAAGTCAACGTTGCTGAGTGAGTCCTAGTTTAATAATATAGAAAATATACTTTGGTAAACTTCACATGGTGATCATTCATCTTCATACGTAATCCATCATTAAGAGATTCTTTTTCAATCTTTCTTTCATTATCTTTCACTTTTATTTACTAGGATCGTACAAAGCAAGAGCCTACATTGTTGGTTGGCAACAGATGCCGAACCCCTGTCGGTACACATTTATAAAGGGTAGCTAACCCCCGACAGTTGATCCACACTGCTAGGAACGAAGCCTGCTCATGAACTTGGATCCCATTAGTTTATTGGTCAATCACGAGGAGTAGACCCCGGATGTACCTTTCTTGGGCTGAAACAGCCACACATCAGTTGAGCTAACAACAACATCGTCGTGAACCTCCGTTGGAAAAGCTTGCAAGGCTTTTCACCTTTTGTTATGGCCCTGGGGTAACATTTATTATGTTTCACTGTCCTTCTTTTATTTCTTTGTGTCCACTTATTATGAATAATACTTTTATAATATTATTACCTTAAAACCACATATCATGAAACAGTAATAATTATTCATAGCAAGCAGCCCATAAGAAGGTAAATAAAACACTAGAAACATAGGACAAGCATAAACACCCATTAAACATAAGTTTTTAACACTTAAACTCTATTCCCAAAATTTTAGAAAAACTTCTAAGTGTTCACAGCGCATGAGTAACTTATACAGCGGACGGCTTAAAGTACTAAGTATCCACAGCGGACAACCTAAGTCTACAGCGGACAACCAAGATCCACAGCGGACAACTTAAGTCTACAGCGGACAGCCAAGATCCACAGCGGACAACTTAAGTCTACAGCGGACAACCAAGATCCACAGCGGACAACTTAAGTCTACAACGGACAGCCAAGATCCACAGCGGACAACTTAAGTCTACAGCGAACAGCCAAGATCCACAGCTGAAGAGTAAAACACTAAGTGTTCACAGCAGATGAACATAGTCCAATGCGGATGAATAACATCCACAGCGGACAACTATAAACTCCTTAAGTGTCCACAGCGGACGTCCTACAAGTTTTTCTAAGTGTCCACAGCGGACACACAATGTCCACAGCGGATGACCATCATCCACAGCGGACACTTGTTCAGTACCTGCGATGCAACTTAAGAAGTGTTCCAATCTCAAACATCATTCCAGCCTGAACTTAGAATAGATCGAACATGTTACAATCTTAAAACATAACAAACATCATCACAACATCATTGAAATCACTTAAAACCAACAGATATCAAACACAACCGTACACCATGTAAAACTCATAGTTTAGTTAGGAAAAAGCAGTTATAATGCATATCAGCCCCTAAACAAGTAGAAAACATGTAAAAGAGGGGATCTAGAACTCACCTCTCAGTAGCTTTCGAGTGAAACACTACATCCCGAGAGCTAACAAGAATATCTAACACCTAAACACATAAAACAAACAACCAACACAAGAAAACACATAAAAATAGGTTCATAAGCCCGAACCTAGCAAGAAAATCAAGAAGAAATCTTCTGGAAATCACACCTTTTGAAGAACTTGAGCTTTCTCTCTCTAAAACTGGATGGGGTTTTCTTTTCCAAGCTTTCAGCCGAATTGTGCATGAGAGAGAGAGTCATGGGCGGCCTTACCACCTTTTTGAAACCCATTATGGGTAAGTTTACCTTTTGTACACCTTCACCCCTTAACCTTTTGGATATTTATCTTTTCTTCTTTACTTTTTTTTCTTTGAATTTTTCGGGTGTTACAAGTCTACCCCCCTATATAGGTATCGTCCCCGAAACCTGTCATTCCATAAAGAGGCCTGGGTAGAGCAGTCTCATTTCTTCCTCCGACTCCCAAGTGGCTTCTGATCCCTTACGATGTTTCCATTGCACTTTTACTTGGCCAATCACTTTATTCCTTAACCATTTCTCCTTCCCATCCAATATAGCCACTGGTTGTTCCACATAATTCAACCTTTCATCAACCTCAATGTCCGTAAGAAGAACAACAACGTCACTTTCTGCCAAGTACTTTCGTAAGTGAGATACATGGAATGTAGGATGAATTCCATGCAGTTCATCGGGAAGTTCCAGTCTGTATGCTACTTCACCAACTCTGGCAATGATTTTGAATGGCCCAATATACCTAGGGCTCAACTTTCCTTGCTTGCGGAACCTGATAATCCCTTTCCAAGGAGATACCTTCAACATCACCTTATCTCCCACTTGAAATTCAATTGGCCTCCTTCTTTTATCAGCGTAGGACTTTTGCCGGTCCCTTGCTGCCTTCATGAAGGCCTTGATCTTTTCCAACTTCTCCGACGTGGCTTCAATGACCTCGATACTTCCCAATTCTTTCTGCCCGATGTCACCCCAACACACCGGGGTTCTGCATCTTCGCCCGTAAAGCATTTTGAATGGTGGCATGCATATACTGGCATGATAACTATTGTTGTAGGAGAACTCTGCCAACGGTAGGTGTTCATCCCAACTTCCACCAAAGTCAATAATACATACCCGGAGCATATCCTCTAAGGTCTGAATGGTCTGTTCTGATTAACCGTCTGTCTGAGGGTGATAAGCTGTGCTAATGTGTAACTTCGTCTCCATCACATCATGAAATTTCTTCCAGAACTTGGACGTGAACTGGGTGTCCCTATTAGAAACAATAGACACCAGCATGCCATGACGAGTTACGATCTCCTTGATGAACAGCTCCGCCAACCTTTCCGACGAGTACGTCTCTCTGATTGTCAAAAAGTGTGCACTCTTCGTCAGGTGGTCTACGATCACCCAAATAGTATCACATCCTCTCGCAGTACGAGGCAACTTTGTGATGAAGTCCATGGTGATGTGTTCCCACTTCCATTCGGGTATATCCAAGGGTTGGATCTTCCCATATGCTTTCTGATGTTTCGCCTTCACTTGTAAACAAGTCAGGCACTTACTCACGTACTCCACCACGTCACGCTTCATCCCTGGCCACCAATAATCCTTCTTCAGATTATGATACATTTTTGTAGCACCAGGATGGATGGAATACCGTGTTTTATGAGCCTCATCCATGATCCTTCCCCTCAGCTCCCCATAACGAGGAATCCACATCCGCCCGAAACGGGTTTTAACGCCAAGGGTGTTCTCTCCTAAATCTGTCGCCTGCCCCTTCATTCGTTCAGAGTTGATCCTATCATCCTTTAATGCCACATCTTGGAATTCCCTGATTTGACCCATAACATCCGGCGTCATAACCTGCTAGAAAGCCTTCACCCGAATCGGTTCCGGCCTCTCCTTTCGACTGAGGGCATCGGCTACCACATTCGCCTTACCTGGATGATAGTGAATTTCGCAGTCGTAATCCTTGATCAACTCTAACCATCTTCTTTGTCTCATGTTAAGATACTTTTGGTTGAAGAAGTACTTCAAGCTTTTGTGGTCGGTGAAAATGGTGCACTTCGTCCCGTACAGGTAGTGCCTCCAAATCTTCAATGCGAAGACCACAGCCGCCAACTCCAAATCATGAGTAGGATAGTTAGCCTCATGGATCTTCAATTGTCTGGACACATAGGCTATAACCTTTCCTCGTTGCATCAGCACATAACCTAAACCCAAATATGAAGCATCTGAGTATACCACCAAGTCTTCATTCCCTTCAGGCAATGTCAAGACGGGGGCTTGGGTTAACCTCATCTTCAACTCCTGAAACACACTCTCCTGCTCAAAACCCCATTCAAACTTTACATCCTTGCGTGTCAGCTTAGTTAACGGGGCCACCACCTTAGAGAAGTCTTGAATAAATCTCCTATAGTAGCCTGCCAAACCCAAGAAACTACGGATTTCGGACGGCGTCCTCGGGGGTTCCCATTGCATTACAGCTTCGACTTTTGCGGGATCCACCATTATCCCTTTGGGGTTAACCACGTGGCCAAGAAATTGAACCTCACGCAGCCAAAATGCGCACTTCAAGAACTTTGCATACAACTTCTCGTTTCTAAGTGTCTCTAGTACCTCCTTGATATGACAGGCGTGCTCATCTTCGCTCTCCGAATAGATCAGAATATCGTCAATGAATACAATCACTGATCTGTCTAGCATCAGTCGGCATACCCGATTCATAAGGTCCATAAAGGCAGCTGGCGCATTGGTTAAACCGAAGGACATCACGAGAAACGCGTAGTGTATATAACGCGTGCGAAAGGCTTTCTTAGGGATATCCTGCTCCTTTACTTTCAGTTGATGATACCCCGATCGCAGGTCTATCCTGGAGAACCAACTAGCACCCTGGAGCTGATCAAACAAGTCATTAATTCTCGGTAACGGATACCGGTTCTTCACGGTCAACTTGTTCAACTCACGGTAGTTGATACACATTCTCATACTACCGTCCTTCTTTTTCACGAATAGGACCGGAGCACCCCATGGTGAGATACTTGGCCGAATGAAGCCTTTATCCAAGAGGTCTTGTAGTTACGTCGTCAGCTCCTTGAGTTCAGACGGAGCCAACCGGTATGGTGCCTTGGCTACGGGTTGCACTCTCGGTATCAAGTCAATCCGAAACTCGATCTCTCTATCGGGTGGGACCCATGGTAGGTCTTCGGGAAACATATCGGGGAATCGCATACCACCTGCACGTCAGACAACCGGGTCACAGTGGCATCCACGTCCTTCACATAAGCCAGGTAAGCATCGCACCCTCGCCTCATAAACTTCTCTGCCGTGATCATTGATATCACTCGCGGAGCGGTGTATTCCTTGTCTCCATGAACCGTAACCACACTACCAACAAGCGTAGTCAAACGAATCATCTTCTTTCGACATACAATATTCGAATCGTTGGTCGCCAACCAATCCATTCCTAACACCACATCAAAACCTCCTAGGGCCATCACGTACAATCTAGCAGGGAACTTGTGACCGTCCAATTCTATGAGGCAATCGTCTATCATATCAGTCACCTTGGTGGACTTTCCTATCGTTGTCTCTACATGAAAAGGCACATATATCTTCTTATTCTTACCATGCATTTACAAAACTTCTAGCACCCGAATCGAAGAGCACAGAAGCATACACTTGGTTTACCAAGAACATACCTGAAACTACTTTCGGGTCTACTCTGGCTTCTTCCCGGGTCATGTTGAATGCCCTTGCATTGGCTTTGGTGCTCTCACTTCTCCCTTTTTATCCCATAGTCTGGGTCCCTGAGCCCCCTGCTCCACCCTTCTTGCAATCCCGGCCCGAATGACCCACCTCTCCATACTGGTAACATCTTGGTACTCGGCAATCCTTAGCATAGTGCCCTTCATCTCCACACTTAAAACACCAGTTTGTCCCCACTCTACACTCACCCAGGTGACTCTTCCCACACTTCTTACATTCTTTCCGATCATTCCCCTTCCTCTGTTCTGGGCGACGATTATCAACCTTCATCTTCTTCTCCCCAACCCCAAAGTTGTTGTCCCTGAACCTTTTCCCATTACCATTCTTGTTCCAACTCCTCTCAACCTTTCTCTGAATTGGCACCGGATCCCTCTCATCATACAACCTTCCGGCCAAATCTACTGCAGACCTGAAAGTGCTCAGTCTAGCAGCTATCATGTTCCTCCTGATATCCATGGGCAAACCCTGCATGTACCTCTTAATCTTCTTGGACTCTGGAGTTGCTAGATCTGACACAAGTCTTGTGATCTCATTGAACTTGGAGGTATACTCTTGATGAGTCATGTTTCTAGCCTCTAAATGTAAGAAATCCTTCTTAATTTTGTCCAACTCCTAATGTGGACAATACTCCTCCAGTACCAGTTCCTTCAAATCCGACCACCTCATCCTTGCAACAAACCGTTTCCCTTCGGCTGGGACAATTTTGTCCCACTAGCATAATGCCGAGTCAATGAAAGAATGGGAGGCAAACTTTACCTTTTGATCCTCCCGGCACTCACTGATGTCCAGGACTACCTCCATCTCTCGAACCCAACGGTGAGCAACAGTGGCATTGTCGTTGCCGTTAAAGGTTAGGGGTTTGCACCTCTGAAACGTCCCATAGGTGCACCCCTTAGCTGCCTCCCTCTCCTCCTCGCTATCGTCATCATGAATTATCACCCTGGGACTAGATGGCTCTTCATCAGCTTTCTTCTCCTCCCCCGCATCCTTTGTCTTTTCACCATCCTTTACAGCCTTCAACACCTGAGTCACCACTAAAGGTAACACATTTTGCATGATGTTGTAGACTTCGTCAGCAATAGCTTCCTTTACCGTAGACTTGAGGGTGGCCGATCCTTCACCCTCTTAGTGGCTATGAATATCCGTGTCCTCGTGAGTCGTCTCAGGAGCCTTAGCTTTGCTCCGGGTGACACGTGGCCCAGTAGTACGCCTGCCACGAGCACCGCCTCGGGTCGCCTTCCCATTTCTCACCCTCCATAAGATCTACCTCCTATAAGATTCAAACACTAACAAGGTCATTCAAGGTAATAACTCAGATTATGTCAAGTATAGTAAGTCCCTAATTACAGTGGCCAGTTATGATTAGCCACTTACTTTACTCTTTATTCCCCAAGCATTAACTGTCCTGACTACATTAGCACATAATTCAAATAGTACACACACGTAATACCAGTTAACTTTATGAAAAATCTACCTGATGGCATGTTGCTACTTGGGCTGGCATCCTTCCATTCGGTCCCATTCTCAGTTTAAGTTTAGGTTTTGAAAACAATTTACCCAATTCTCTTAAACTTTGGCTATGATACCAACTTGTAAGGCCCCGTTCTCGGAGACCCCACAGTTGGACATTCATAGCATCATTCATTATTAAGAACGCCTTAAATCACATTATTATAAGAAAACAATCACAGCGGAGTAATTTAACCAAAACCTATTTCTTGCATTATTGATTACTTTTGCCAAATAATACATCGTTGTTAGAGTTACAAAAGAATATTTAGTAGCATTACAAGAGAAAAATATCATAATTGCATAAATGGGTGCCAGTCTCCATTCACCAAGTAGCTTCAGTCGTGCCATCCTCTGCAACATCCTTACCTGCCAACTGATATACATATAAAAATTCAGCATTGCTGAGTTAGTCCTAGTTTAATAATATAGAAAATATACTTTGGTAAACTTCACATGGTGATCATGCATCATCATACGTAATCCATCATTAAGAGATTCTTTTTCAATCTTTCTTTCATTATCTTTCACTTTTATTAACTAGGATCGCACATAGCAAGAGCCTACATTGTTGGTTGGCAACGGATGCCGAACCCCTGTTGGTACACATTTATAAGTGGAAGCTAACCCTCGACAGTTGATCCACACTGCTAGGAACGAAGCCTACTCATGAACTTGGATCCCATTAGTTTATTGGTTAATCACAAGGATTAGACCCCGGATATGCCTTTCTTGTGCTGAAACAGCCACACGTCAGTTGAGCTAACAACAACATCGTCGTGAACCTCCGTTGGAAAAGCTTGCAAGGCTTTTCACCTTTTGTTAGGGCCCTAGGGTAACATTTATTATGTTTCACTATCCTTCTTTTATTCATTTGTGTCCACTTATTATGAATAATACTTTTATAATATTATTACCTTAAAACCACATCTCATGAAACAGTAATAATTATTCATAGCAAGCAGCCCATAAGATGGTAAATAAAACACTAGAAACATAGGACAAGCATAAACACCTATTAAACATAAGTTCTTAACACTTAAACTCTATTCCCAAAATTTCAGAAAAACTTCTAAGTGTTCACAGCGCATGAGTAACTTATACAGCGGACTGCTTGAAGTACTAAGTATCCATAGCCGACAACCTAAGTCTACAGCGAACAGCCAAGATCCACAGTGGACAACTTAAGTTTACAGCGGATAGCCAAGATCCATAGCGGACAACTTAAGTCTATAGCGAACAACCAAGATCCACAGCGGACAACTTAAGTCTACAGCGGACAGCCAAGATCCACAGCGGACAACTTAAGTCTACAGCAGAAAGCCAAGATCCACAGCGGACGAGTAAAACACTAAGTGTTCACAGCAGATGAACATAGTCTAATACAGATGAATAACATCCACAGCGGACAACTATAAGCTCCTCAAGTGTCCACAGCGGACATGTAAGTCCACAGCGGACGTCCTACAAATTTTTCTAAGTGTCCACAGCGGACACACAATGTCCACAGTGGATGACCATCATCCACAACGGACACTTGTTCAGTACCTGCGATGCAACTTAAGAAGTGTTCCAATCTCAAACATCATTCCAGCCTGAACTTAGAATAGATCGAACATATTACAATTTTAAAACATAACAAACATCATCATAACATCATAGAAATCACTTAAAACCAACATATATCAAACACAACCGTACACCATGTAAAACTCATAGTATAGTTAGGAAAACAACAGTTATAATGCATATCAGCCTCTAAACAAGTAGAAAACATGTAAAAGAGGGGATCTAGAACTCACCTCTCAGCAGCTTTCGAGTGAAACACCACAACCCGAGAGCTAACATGAATATCTAACACCTAAACACATAAAACAAGCAACCAACACAAGAAAACACATAAGAATAGGTTCTTAAGCCCGAACCCAGCAGGAAAATCGAGAAGAAATCTTCTGAAAATCTCACCTTTTGAAGAACTTGAGCTTTCTCTTTCTAAAACCGGATGGGGTTTTCTTTTCCAAGCTTTCAGCCGAATTGTGCATGAGAGAGAGAGTCATAGGCGGCCTTACCACCTTTTTGAAACCCATTATGGGTAAGTTTACCTTTTGTAGACCTTCACCCCTTAACCTTTTGGATATTTATCTTTTCTTCTTTACTTTTCTTTTCTTTGAATTTTTCGGGTGTTACATGAAGATGTTCATCCACACACTCTGTTGGACTATTTGAATATGATACTTACCAAAACCTAAGTGCCAAATCTTATGATGATTAAAAAACCAACACGGTGAAGATATGCTAAAGATATGATCAAAAAGAAGAAAATTGACCAAAGTCAAACTTGGTCAAACTTGGTCAACCATGGTCAAAGTCAACAGTCAACATCAGCGGTCGTCCCGAATGACGTCAGCACCCGGCAGTTATGCATCCGCAATAGAGAATTTATCAGACTTCGAACTATATTTGTGTAATCATTTGTGCTTAAATGTAATTTTTTCTTATTTTTGTAAAGAGTATAAATGACTAAGTGTAGTCATTTATACTCTAACATTAGAACAATCACTAACAATCCATAGCATTCACTAGAGAAATCAAGGTTGAGTGTGTGTGAGAGAAAGTGTGCTTGCAAACTCCCTTGTAATTCTCTTGATATCATACATATGAATGAATGAAATATTTATGAATGTGTTCTTGATTGTTCATCATTTATTCATCATCATACACTGAATCTTATATTGATCTTCACTTGAAATCATCAACAGGTCTGTGAGATTCCGCATCATAGATCTAATAAACGGCAACAATACGATTGCAATATTCGATCCATCCAGCAGAATCGATGGTTTTCACAGTTGGTATCAGAGCCTTGGCTCAATCATTCATAGATTTCGATCCTCTCATTCAACAAACATGAAATCAGTTGTTCATTAGCTTCAAAATAAACATTTCCAAGCTGCAAAATCTTCAAACTCATCTTCTTCTACTCATAACATTCATTAAATGCAAACAAACATGATTTCAGAATCGGTTTGTGCATTTTGAAGAAGTGTTTTTGAATTTCTAGCTTGAAACATCACACATACACAAGATTTCTGTTGTTTAAATAGATAAAACAATACACAGGTATTGTTTATCTCTTGTTAACATCATTCAACAGAAGGTTTTCAACAACAAAATCATCATCAAAACCTTTAAATCTCATCAGTTTTAAAGGGTTTTTGCAAACATTTTTGAATACTGTTGAACACTGTTTCATTGGTTTTCTTCAAAACAAATAGTATTTGAACATTCTGAACCGGTCAGATTGTTCATTATCATCACAAACTGGTGACAATCTCACTAGAAACACATTTTTGTTCTTCATTCAACAATCGGTTTTGTTGAAATTTTGAAGAATAGTTGAACCGCAAAACATCCAAACCCTAGAAAACCCTAGTTTTTTTATTTGAAAATACATTCACAATTCAAGGGAATTGTATTTGTTTATTTGAAGAAACGAAGAAGAACAGTATTCTTCTTTTGAAATTTTTTGAAAAGCTACTTTTTGATCCAAAAAGTAACTCACAAAAGAAAAAACTTTTGTTTTTAGGGTTTTTGACCTTTTCTGCTTTGACCACACATTAATTAAAATCCAGTACCAAACACAAGTCTAAGAAGACTGGTATGCATGCTTCTCATGAAGCCACTCCCCAAAGCAAGCACCACCCTCACTCTTCAGCAACAAACAAACAATCACAACCACAACCAAACATTCACAGACTTGAAAAACCCATGGATGCTCTCACCATCATTCTTCAAAGTGAAGAACAAAAGGCAGCATATGTAGCCTTTTCAACCAGTTTTGAAGCATTCCTAGGAGCAAGTCTGACTCCTTCACAGATCATCCAATAGGATTTGGGTGAACTTCCACCTGATACGGTAGAAGAGATGGATCTGCAATGGTCCATGGCCATGATAGCATACAGGTCCAAAAGGTTTCTACAAAGAAATCGGGGGTTAAACATGGACAAAAAGACAAGAATTGGGTTTGATAAAACCAAAGTTAGGTGCTACAACTGTCAGCTTTATGGGCACTTTTCAAGAGAACGTCAACAGCCCAGATTTGACAAAAACACACATCAGGCACAACCATCCAGTGGATATCATTCAAACAGACAAGTGCCACCACCCATCAGCATTCCAAGTGGACCTATATAACCCCAAATCACACAATTCAGTCTAACTTAACATCCAAAATCTTCAGCAATGATTATCAAACAAGATGGAGAGTGTGACTGGAGCCTTTATGAGGCTGATATACCATCATCTTCAGATCATGCCCTTATGGTAGATGTTGAAGACAAACTGATAGAAATCCCAAAAGAGGTAAAAGAAAACCTCTGTAGCCAAGCATGTATTGATGAGGTAAATAGGTATAGAGAGCATGCTGATAAACTGTCAAAGAAAGTTATAGAAACAAACATTTTAAATGAAAGTTTAAAATCTGAACATAAACAATATGCAACTAAAATACTTTCATTCCAAACAGATTTAGACAAATTAATGTCTGAAAAAATGACTTTGGCAGCTCAGGTTGAGCAACTCTCTATCTCATTAACTGAGTCAAAATCACTACATGCTGAAACTGAAGTGAAGCTTCAGAAGTTTCAGGTGAGCAATAAGAAGTTTGAAGAACGTCTTGCTCAGCAATGGACTTTTAAGGACCCATCAGGACTTGGATATCATAAGGTGAATCCACCTTATAATGACAACTATATTCCTCTTCCTGATTCATTGACCAACAAACAAGGTGAATCTCTTGATCCTCATGAAAAGACTAAGGACTGCAAACAATCATCATCGTCATCATCAAAATCACCTTTGATAAAGTTTGTTAAAAGTTCAACACTTCAACCAATCAAATCAACTAACTTTTATCAAGGGGAAAACAATGAATTTGATGAACAAACAACAGATGATGATGAGGATGATTTATTAGATGATGAGCCTGATTAGCCAATTACTGAAACTCAAAAGGTTTCAAGTGTGGATGATACATCAAACAAACAAACGAAACAGAGTCAAGGATTTGATATCTGTTCCGGTGGAAGGAACGCTGTATCTTCCACTGCCTCTCCCAAACAGGCAAACAAAGGAAAAGGCAAAGCAACCTTTCAACCAAAACAATAGTCAGTAACTTTTGAAATCCCATCAAAATCAAATTTGAAAACTAAAGTTATCAATAAATAATCAAAATCAAAGTTGCCATACTGTGAGTGGTGTGATCAATTCACACACACCACTGAAAAATGTAGCTATGGTAAGTACTGCAAGTACTGTAAGATGAATAATCACTGTACAGAATCATGTCATTTTCACAATTACTGCTCAATTTGTGAAAGAAATAACCATAGCACTATAAATTGTTTCTTCAATAAGAAGAACAAGAAACAAAACAAACAAGCTCAGGTTGAGAAAACAACTGAGAAACAACAAATTGTTTAGAATAAGAGCAAAATGGGAGTTTCTAAACAAACTCCACATCAAAAAATTGTTTTAGATAATGATAAAACTTTTTATGACAATTTTCAACACTCATCAAGGAGACATAAGTCTCAGAACAGACGAAACACTAACATTAGCTCACAAAAGAGAAGAGCACAAAGCACTTCTCCCAGTAGAGCTAAAACAAATAAAAGGAAATCTAGTGTTTCTAGAGTTCCAAAACCAGTAGACAATGTTGTTTAGGAAGAAATTTGCATTGTCAGAAAAGACGGAAAACCCAAGACCATCTTGGCTTAGGTTGCTTCAACTAACTGATTTCTTCTATTTTATAAGGACATCAAAGAAGGCCTGACAACATATGGTATGTTGACAGTGGATGCTCCCGACTTATGACCGACAACTGTTCCCTCCTTCGGGATTTTAAGAACAAACATGGAGGCCATGTAGCCTTTGGAGGAGATAAAACAGGTGAGAAGATAACTTGCGAAGGAACAGTAACAAATAGGTTGATTAGTTTTGAGAATGTCAACTACTGCTCCAATTTGCAGTTCAATCTTCTGAGCGTACCCCAAATCTGTGACAAGGGATATGCCACCTTATTCGACACCAACAACTACTACATTCTTAAGACGGGTTTTCGTATTCCAGAAGAACATATCCTTTTGAAAACTCCCCATCTAAACAACACATACATTGTTGATATGAATAATGTTTCAACATCAACCCCTGAAACTTGTTTATTATCAAAACCAACAGAAGATGTTTCCCAATTATGGCATAGACGATTGGGTCACTCTAATTTTAACAGAATAAACAAACTTGTTAAAGGTGGTCTAGTCATAGGTCTACCACAAAAAGAATTCTTCTATACAGACCACTGCATAGCATGTTGAAAGGCAAACAACACAGAGTGTCCCATAAGTCTAAATTGGTAAACTCTAATAAAATATCACTCAAATTGCTTCATATGGACCTTTTTGGCCCAACAAACATCCTAAGTATAGAAAAGAAGCAATACTGCCTTATCATAGTAGATGATTATTCTAGATTCACATGGGTTTTCTTTCTACTCACAAGACAGAAACAACACAAATCATTACATCCTTTATCATAAAGATTGAGAATCAAATTGACCTTAAAGTTAAATCTTTAAGAAGTGATAATGACAGTGAATTTAAAAATGACTACATTTCTTCTTTTTATGTAGAAAAAGGAATAAGTCATCAATTCAGCATAGCAAGAACTCCACAGCAGAATGGAGTAGCTGAACGGAGAAACAGAACATTAATAGAAGCAGCTAGAACCATGCTAGCTGACTCTTTATTGCCCATATTCGTTTGGGCTAAAGCCTTAAACACAACTTTCTATATACAAAACAAAACATTAATCATTAAAGAACATTCCAAAACACCTTATGAATTATTGTTTAAAAGAAAACCATATATCAGATTTCTTAAGGCCTTTGGATGTTCTGTATCAATATTAAACACCAGAGAACAATTATCCAAATTTGCTCCAAAAGCAGATGATGGATTCTTTGTTGGATATTCTAGAAGCTCAAAAGCTTACAGAGTATACAATCCAAGACTGAACACAATGGAAGAAACAACAGATGTTGTTTTTAATGAACATTCTTTCACCAAGAAAGTCATTGGATCAAGCTGGTTGTTTGATAGTGATGCTTTAACCAACTCATTTGACACATCTTATTTTGATGTTTCAAGTGCTATAACAATGAGTATCCAATGGTTGCACCAACACGCATTGATGTTCCGTTGACTGCTGATCCTCCAAGGAGATCTACTAACACTCCTTCAAGTACAACAGTTTCAACTCCACCCGACCAACCAAACACATCAAGAGGAACATCATCAACCTCACCAGTATCTTCATCTCCTGCACCCAACCAACCATAAGAAACCAACAAACCAAAACAACATCAACCACACACTATTGATGAGGATGAAGATTACCATTCACTACCAGACACACATCATGAAGATGAAATCTTAGATTTCTTTCATGATTCCGCACAAACATTCACTGAGATCCCTCAACCAGACAATCACACATTACCCAATATTCTTGCTCAACAATCATCACATGATCAGACAATCACTAATCTTGATTCAATAATTCATGTTGATCAGATCACCAAAACAAGAGTTCACAAAGATCATCCAATAGAAAACATCATAGGTGAACTCAACACTAGATTGACTCGTAGTCAATCTGATACAGCAAACATTTGCTTGTATTCTTGTTTCTTATCCTTAACTGTACCTAACATTACTGAAGCACTTAAAGATAACAGTTGGGTAGAAGCCATACAAGAGGAACTACAACAATTCAAGAAGCAAGAAGTATGGAAGCTGGTAGATCTACCTGAAGGTCAATATGAAATTGGCACAAGGTGACTCTTTAGAAGCAAAGCAAATGACAGAGGGATTGTCATAAGAAACAAATCAAGGCTTATAGCCTAGGGTTATACTCAAGAGGAAGGCATTGACTATGATGATGTCTTTGCTCCCGTAGCAAGCTAGAAGCCATCTGTGTATTCCTTGCTTATGCCTCATCACAGAAGTTCACTGTCTACCAAATGGATGCCAAATATGCATTCCTTTATGGTCAGATAGATGAAGAGGTATATGTTGCTCAACCACCAGGGTTTGAAGACCCAAAATTTCCTCACAGAGTCTACAAGTTAGATAAAACTCTGTATGGTCTTCATCAAGCACCCAAGAAGTGGTATGAAACTTTATTAAAGTTTCTACTACAGAATGGATACTCCCGTGAGAAAATTGACCAAACATTGTTCTAAAAAAGAAAAGAACAAGACTTGTTAGTAGTGCAAGTTTGGATGACATAATATTTGGCTCCACAAACACACAGCTTTGCAAAGAGTTTGAAACTCTTATGCAATCCAAATTCCAAATGAGCTCAATGGGAGAACTTACATTCTTTCTAGGTCTACAAGTTCATCAATCAGCAGAAGGAATTTTCATCAATCAAAGAAAATATGTGAATCAGATCTTGAAAAAGTATAACATGTTTGATTGCACATCAAGCAAAACACCATTCGCAACTGGATTGAAGTTTGGACCAGATCCAGAAGGAACGTCAGTTGACCAAAAACTTTACAGATCTATGATAGGTTCACTGATGTACCTTACAGCAAGCAGACCAGATATT
The DNA here is from genome assembly GCA_025506505.1 of Flaveria sonorensis. Taxonomy (NCBI): domain Eukaryota; kingdom Viridiplantae; phylum Streptophyta; class Magnoliopsida; order Asterales; family Asteraceae; genus Flaveria; species Flaveria sonorensis. The sequence goes on along the minus strand of CM046435.1, from coordinate 41,011,817 downwards.
ATGTATGCAGTATGCATGTGTGCAAGATATCAATTAGATCCCAAAGAATCACACATTAATGCAGTGAAGAGAATCTTTAGATACTTGAAAAGCAAACCAGTACTTGGTTTGTGGTATCCCAAAGATGGAGATTTCTCTTTATATGCATACATAGACAGTGATTATGGGGGATGCATCAACAACAGGAAATCCACCAGTGGAGGCTGTCAATTTCTTGGATCAAGATTGATCTCGTGGCAGTGCAAGAAACAAACCAATGTCTCTGTGTCAATAGCCGAAGCAGAATACATAGCTGGTTCTCCATGCTGTTCTCAAGTGTTATGGATTCAAAACCAAATTCTTGACTATGGCTTTAATTTTCTTAAAACACCCATACACATTGATAATTTTGCAGTTATGTTTATAACAGACAATCCTGTTCAACATTCAAAAACCAAACACATAGAGATCAAATATCATTTTCTGAGAGATTGCTCAGAAAAGGGTTTGATCAAGTTGATCAAGGTCCAACAGACAATCAATTGGCTGACCTCTTTACAAAACCATTTAACTCAACAAGATTTGAATTTTTGGTTCAGTCATTTGGTATGATCAACTATGAATCAACAAATTAATGTTTTTCAAAACATTAAAATCAAACATGCTTGATTTTGTCAAAGTCCAAGATTAACACCAAACTTATCTTTTTCAAAATCAAGAAATCATGCAAATCATTCATTTTTAATATTGAATCACACATACATCTCATGAGAAATGATAGTAAACTAGCTTAATTCTTCACTTGAGTCTTTTTCCACTAATAAAGACTGACAATACTTTGTTTGAAATATGGATAGGCACAGCATGGGACACCTAACATCACATAAATAATGAAGAACTAAATTCTCATGATTTGTGGTCAACAACACATCTTGGTTTATAGTGAGTATTAATCTATCCAATATAGGTTGCTTTTAAAGTAACTACAATAAACCAAGTGAAACAGTTTAGAAATTGCTCAATCATACAAGTGTCTCATCTGTTATGATAATCATAGTCCTGGAGTACACCTAGGCATTCTTTGTTATGCTAAGCACAGACCTGAATGACCTACATCATGATCCAAAAAGATTCCCAAAGAGGAACACATCCAGTTTGGATAAAAAATCAATAAAGTCTTTAGACTACATTCCTTGTGAATGAATCAAAAGAATCCCAAAAAGGATCACCTTCCAAAGTGAAGTGAAAAAGAATCCCAATGAGGATCAAACAACATGGATCAAACTGAGCATTTATACTCCTATGTAGCTAGGTTTTAAGTATTGAAAGTGCTTTCTAGCATATCTTGAGGAGGGTTGTACCAATCATACAATCAGATGTGGGGTACGTACAACTCATGTCAATCAACTCAAAACATGATAATCACTCACTGTTTAAATCAACCATTAATACCATGCTTGAGTTTAAGTGGGTCAATATATCTACAATCAACATTGTACTTGTCTATGTCTATTCTCAAACCCATACAAACAACTCAGTGAGAAATATAGACTAGTATGATCTCATGGTATGTGCAAAAGATTCATGTGTAAAACATGATAAACATTCATTTTCAGTAAGATAATATCTTCTCTTGCTAAATAATTAACAAACAAGCAAATTGGACTTTGATAATTTCCATATTTAAACATATAAATTTTTGTCATTTTATAAAGGTTTTTATAAATATGCAAAAATTTAGAGAGAGTATTGTTTGACTCAACAAGTGCATTAAGAATTAATGCATAAAAGTACGATGATTGCCATATCAGACATATAACAAGCATAATATGTTCTAACATCCAAAACAATCATTTACTAACATATTAGCATCATTAACATTCATTGCAAACACTAATATCTGTTAAAGATTTCTTTTGCAGATTTAAGATAAAGAAATTTTTTGCTAAGTACCCGCAGCAGATGAGAAGAATCCACAGCGGATGAAGATTCATTAGTAGCGGATGAAGAATCATTATCTAAGTATGTGCAGCGGATGAACAAGATCCCACAGCCAATGACATGCTGACAGCGGATAATATTATACAGCGGATGTTCATCCACAGCGGATGAACATTCCATAGCGGATGAACATCCCACAGCGAATAACATACAACTATGCATAGCGGATGAAAAGATCTTCTCCACAGTGGATGAGCAAACATCCACAATGGATGACTGATCTCCACAGCGGATGACATATAGACTTAGGATTATTTTATGTAATTTTCATTTACATAAGGGTAGTTTAGTAACTGTATATAGCTATGTGTATAGGCTATAAATAGTATGCTACCCTAATCCTTTGTAAACTTTTGAACAAATTCAATACAAACAAACAGTTTATTTGATTGTGCTTTTGCACACACACCACACACACACACACACACACACACTGATTTCATACTCTATTATCATGGGTTTCCGCACCATGATTCTAGTGTGTTAAAGTTTGAGAGATATTGAAAAGATTCTTGGTGGAATCAACCTTTTATTCATGTTGAATATGTTCATGTTCATCATGAGTTTAAGCTGATTTCATCACACTCCCCCTTAAGATCAGGTCCTAGGGAGTGGTTTTTGGCTATGGATGTCTTAGCAACCTTACATTCAGTCATGTTGAATCTTGTAAGTATGTCTTGTACATACTTTGACTGACTTATGAAGATGCCATTGTCAACTTGCTTCACTTGAATTCTTAGAAAGAAATTAGTTCTCCTATGGCACTCATTTCAAATCTCTTCTTCATCAGCCTCTTAAAGTCTTTATAGGGCTTTGGATTAGTTCACCCGAAGATAATGTCATCCATATATACTTGTACCAGCATTAAGTCATTCCCTGTCCCTTTGATGAAGAGAGTTCCATCTATAGTACCCCTCTTGTAACCATGTTGACAGAGATACTAAGATAGTGTTTCATACCACTTCCTTGGAGCTTGGTGCAGTCCATAAAGAGCTTTATCAAGCTTGAAGAAATAATCAGGATGATCTGGGTCTGCAAAGCCAGGTGGTTGTTTGACATACACCTCTTCATCAATCACCCCATACATAAAACCACACTTGACATTAAGTTGGTAGACCTTGAAAATCCTTGGATGCAGCAAAGGCCATGAATATTCTTACAGCTTCAAGTCTTGCCATATGAGCAAAAACATCTGTATAATCAATTCCCTCTTCTTGTGTGTACCCATGAACAACTAGTCTTGCCTTGTTCTTGATGACAAGTCCTCTATCATCCTTCTTGTTCCTAAAAACCAATTTGGTTCCTATGACAGTCTTCCCTTGAGGAAGAGCACATGGGTTCCAAACCTTCTATCCTATAATTTAAAACTCTTCTTGCATAGCTTCAACCTAGCTTCCATCCTTTAGAGCCTCATCAACTTTCTTTGGCTCAATCTGGGACAAGAAACAAGAGTGCAGACAAACATTTTGGTCATGGGTTTGTCCTCTTGTTCTTACCCCAGTCTCAACATTTCCAATGATGTTTGTGGTGGGGTGTGACTTGTGGATCCTTACTTGAGGGATCACAGTAAGTTGATTGGATAGATCCAAATTAGAGAAATTTAGATATGGCAAAGGAGTATCACCAACCACATCAGCACACTTATCAAGTGAGACTTGATCTAATGAGTGTGTGACATCATTTATGTTGTCTTCTATGGAGTGGTTATCAGCATCAAGAAATTCTTAATCACTATCACCACCTCTATTTCCTCCTACATTTGAATTTCCTACACCTGAGTTTTGAACCTCTAAGCTGGAATTTGAAGGGACCTCAGATGTATCAGCTAAATTTATCATGTTTGTGATGATAGGATCTTCATTTGCAGGGTTAGTCACCAAAGGAGCTGAAGTAGTAATCTTGTTGGTCTTCTCAGCTCAAATCTTGGGTCGGGATCTCCTGTTGATATGTTATCTGTAGATCCTAAAACATTCTCACAAGACTTGTTAAAACAGTTGGTAACTAAGTCAAGATCAAATAGCCAATCGGACCAGAACCTTTCACACTAGAAGTGTGCTCATTGAAGGTCACATTGGCTGACTCCTCAACTACTCTAGTTCTAAGATGTTATACTCTATAAGCCTTAGCTTGGGAAGAATATCCAATAAAGTGTCCATCATCTGACTTCTTATTAAATTTGGCTACTTGATCTTTGGTATTCAAGATGGTGCAAGGACTTCCCAATGACTCGAGGAAACTAATAAATGGTCTCCTTTTGTGCCACAGCTCATAAGGAGTCTTACCATGAGTCTTAACCACTAAAACTCCGTTTTGCACATAGCAGGCTGTGTTAACTGCCTCTTCCCAGAAGGTGATAGGTAGTTTAGAGTCAGACAACATGGTTCTTGCAGCTTCAATAAGTGTCCTGTTTCTCCTCTCCGTAACACTATTTTACTGAGGAGTCCGGGAGCACTATATTGTCTTGTAATACCCTTTTCATAACAAAATGTATCAAGGATTTGGTTCTTAAATTCTGTTCCTTGATCACATCTTATGGTTTTGACCTTGTGGTTAGATTGATTCTCAATTTTCAGAATGAAGTTCTTCAAGATCTCAGGGGTCTCATCCTTAGTTTTAAGGAAAAAGACCCAAGTGTGAAATTATCTGTGATCACTAAGCAGTAAGAGGTCCTTCCTAAACTCATTACACTGGTGGGGCCAAACAAATCCATATGTAATAGGTGTAGAGGAGTAGTGATGGAGTTTATTTCCTTTGGTTTGTGAGACACTTTGTGTTGTTTCCTTTTTAGGCATGCAACACAGTGGTCATCACTTGTAAACTCTTTTTTAGCATTCCAGTTACCAAATCATTCTTAATCAATTTATTCATATTCTTAAAGTTTACATGGCACATTCTTTTATAGCAAAGAAAGGACTCATCACTATTTGCTTTAGACAGAAAGCAAGAAACTTCTCCCGAGGGAGATGTTTCATGTAAATCCATCTTGTACATATTCCCTCTCCTGGGGGCTCTGAGCAGGATATGCTTTTGAGGAATGGCCACCCCGGGCTTGAGAACAATGCACTCATGCTTAGTGAAGAGCATATGGTGTTTCAGATCACAAAATTGGGATACACTCAGAAGATTGTATCCAAGCTCCTTGACAAAGTTTACATTCTCAATGCTGAGCTTACCATTTGTCACTCTGCCCCTTCCAGAAATATAACCACTAGTATCTCCTCCAAAAGCAACTGGTCCTCTATCAATTTTCTCAAAATTTTGAAGCAGAGAACCATTGCCAGTCATGTGCCTGGAATAGCCACTATCAATAATCCAAACATTCTTTTTGGTCTTTAATGTTCCTGCACAAAAATAGGTGATTAGTTACGCTTAGAAACCCAAGCCTCATTGGCCTTGGGCTTATTAAAATGAGTTGAAGACAATGTAACAGTAAGTGATCCTATATTCAAGCACTAAGGATCATTTGCTGTTGTTGATGAAGAACTTTCAGTCATATGGTTTTCCTTCATCTTCCATACCACCTTTGGATGATTGGGCCTGACCTTCAAAGCTTCAAAAGTTTTAACAGCTTTAGAAGTTTTGGAGACTGGACCTTTGGAAGATCTTGCTTTCACTGCAGCAAGCTTCAGTACTTCGGAAGTATTCCTTTCTTTCGAGACCAACTTTTCTTCCGGAGGCAAGTTTTCACTTGTCTTCTTCTTCATTTTGGAGCTTACGAAGGAAACAGATTTTCCTTCCGAAGCTTGCTTGTCCTTCTTCTTCTTGGAAGTGTTCTTCTTAGTCATGTGGATGTTACTTTTGGGATTGTACTTGCAATCCTTAGCCAGATGAGATGTACTACCACACATGACACAGTTGAGTTCCTTCCTTCTGAGAGTCTTCTTTTGAGAGCAAGACTGAGTTTGATCACTTTCTTTCTCCATCTTCATCTTTACAGATGATGCAACAAGCTTCTTAGGGAGAGGCTTGCTCTTGGGGATGGTTCAGGCTATGTAGAAGTGGTACACAACTGGTCAGTCTTTTTCTTCTTGCTGGAATGATTTGGAACTAAACTAGAACTCCTGGTACTAGAGTTCATAGTTGAGTCTTCAGCCTTTACCACTTCAAAACCTGCAGAAATGAACACTTATTTTTGCTTTGAGTCAAAAGTGGCCTTGATTTCTTCTTAGCTCTTCTAATCAAGTTCTTTCTCTTTAACTTGGTCATTCCAGACCCTTTCTTCTCCAGGAGAATAGTGACCCTTCTGAGGATGATCTTCTTCACTCTTCTCAGAGTCATCCTTCACTATCTCCTCTTCATCCTCTTTAACAATGGGATCTATGACGGGAAGCTCATCTTCACAAGTTCCACACCTTGGAGATCTTACAGACAATAGAGTGTGTGGATGAGCTATTATAGTAGATCCCAACTCCTGCTTATTCTGATAACAAACTTTTGCATGTAGGGATGAGGATATTATGTTCTTGAAGGTCTTTTCTTCAAGAACACATTTTTCTACTCTGGCTTTGCTGATCACAAGCTCAGCCTGGCATTCAGTTAACTTTGAGATGAGATCTTTGATTTGAGTCCTGTAGTTAGTGTGATCATGCTTAAGAGTTGAAATTTTTTTCTCTAGATCTTCTATCTTAAGTTTATAATCATTTTCAGCTCTTTTAAAGTTAGCTTTTAAGATATTTAAGATATAATCATCTTCTATCTCTAAGTTATAAGACCTGTATCTATTAACTTTAGCAATGCATTCAGCAGCACAAAGATGTTCCAATACCTTGGCTTCATCATGGTCTACCATTAGTGCTTGGTTTGGAGAAGCATCTTCAATCTGAAAGCTCCAGTCAAAGCCTCCTTCTTCAACAGCAACTGTAGCTTGCTGTCTAGGCTTCTCATTCTGGTGAGCTCCCTCAGTGTAGTTTGGCCTGGATTGTGCTTGGCCACTATTTGGCTTTGGTGCCTTGCACTCTCTGGAAAAGTGTCCTATTTGGTTACAGTTGTAACACTTCACCTTGCTCTTGTCCAGCCCAAACTTTCCACTGGCTGCATTGCTGGGAAACCTTCTCCTAGTCCTCTTGTTGAACTTGTTGGCTTTGTGAATGAGAAGAGCCATTTGCTGGACTATTTCCATATACTCCAGATCTTCTGGATGGATACAGACCAGGTCTTCAAGAGTGAAGAGAAAGTTCCTGAACTTTCATTAGAAGACACAAAAGCTTATGAAGAACTTGTCTCCTGGAATGGGCTTCAGGGATGTAGCCTTCCTTTGGTGTCTCATGAAAGGTGATGAAAGGACCCTTTTGTGATTTGTCAGGGTTGCAGATGAGATGGTGTTGTGGTTCTCTGCAATCCCTTTCAACCACATGAAGGGCTGAACTCTGATGAGTGTTGGAGTTACCAGATGAGTTCTGCATGTTCATCTCCATCGGTATCCACTGAGTATTCCATATAACTCAGTGAGAGTAAGAGTCTTGAGGTTTTCAGTCCTCTTAATGACCACACCGTAGTATGTCCATTGTCTGGGAAGAGAGGACATGAACTTTCTAACAATATCTCTATTCTCAATGGTTACCCCAACATTAGCTAGTGTATCCACAATCTTAACGTACCTGAAGTACTATTGAGTCATGGTTTCACCTGTCTTGAAGGTGAAATTTTCAAACTGCTGCTTCATAAGGTCCTTCTTGTTTTCTTTGGCTTCATTGGACCCCTCATACATCAGCTTTAGTGCATCCCATAGCTGTTTGGCGGTCTTGCACTTCTTGAAACCTCTGTAGATGGAGTTAGGAAGAGCAGTTTGAAGGGCTGTCATAACTTTCTGATCAATATCAATTTTCTTCCAATCTTCTTCAGAAAAATCAGCCCTTTCCTTTGGTATCATACCACCAACAGCAGCAGCTGAAGTGGTGTATGGTACATGAGGTCCACTGACAATAGACTTCCACATCCTGGAATCTTAAGACTTGATGAAGCCTTCCATTCTTTGGCACCAAGTATCAAAATCCTCAAGAGTGATCAGTGGGGACTTTTTCATAGTTCCAACTTCCATATCAGCCTTTGAGATAGCTGCCATTTGAAAAGTTAAGTGAAGTGTGAAACTAAGAGGATTTAAGATGGTGAGATCTTACAATCAAGAGCCTGGAATGCTCTGATACCAATTGCAGGACGGGGTTAGGGTGTTAACTACAATTAGTTTCATAAGAGGAGTGATCCTAGATCACTTAACAGTTCAAATAGGAACAGGATACTTTGAAGATACAAAGAACACAAGTAACAATAAGACAGAACTTAGAACAATAGCACAAGTATAGTTTTCAAGGATGTTGTATATTGATCTCAAGTTATATTACAAGTGTTCAAAGCATGATTTAAAATACAAGGACCTGAGACTCTTTTATACTACAACCTACAACCATCAATACTTGGAAGGACAGTTGGAATTCACTGATCTAGACAACAAAATCAATCTAGAGTCAAAAGGCAGATTGCCTTTTGACTAGTGACTATGACATGCCATAGCTCACTGACTTTTCCTATTACAAAAAGTCTAAAGGAACAAAAGAAGAAAATTACAGACAAAGACTTTATCTACTATTTAATAAAGCATGGAAGTTTCACCAACTCATACAAGTTGGTGAGTTATCAGAGTTGCAGCAGAAAGTTGGTCAGCTTTATCAAAAGTAGATCAGAGAAAGCATCTTTTCTCTATCTTCCGAACAAATCAGTCTTCTCAGCAAAATGGCTTCGGAAGACTTTGTCTTTGAAGCTTTGAAAGACTTCATCTTTGGCTTCGAAAGAACTTGGCCTCTGGCTTCGGAAGATTTTACACTTGGAATATTTTATGTTAAGTGTAAAGCTTCCAAAGTAATTTCTTCTGAACTTTTGGCTTCGAAAGACTTTACACTTAGAGTTTTAGTGAGTGTAAAGCTTCGGCAGCAAGTTCATTCTTCTTCCTTAGTGCATGTTGGAAGATCTTTGGTTGCATCAGCCTCATAATCTTCAGATAGATCCCTACAATCTACTTTACCTCCTATTAATTAACAAATTATTTATGGATCGAGTATAAGGATGATATGTGGAGGCAGTCAAAACAAAAGAAAAATAGAGCGAGTCCAATTCTGTGTTTCAGTTAGCTTGCTTTTGTACATCATTACAAACCGACCATCCTTAGCTCAATCCACCGATAATATGGTGTAAATCAAAAGGGCTAATCTATAAATACACTACTGTTATTCAGACATCAATGACAGATCAAACAAAGTCGTATGAGACCATACGGACCATATCACATATTAGTGGTGTCGGTTAATATTGTCATTCGCCAATCTATAGAGATAGTATAGAACAATATTGACTGTATAGATAGAGGATTATAAGAGGTTCAAATGCCAAGTGTATTTTTGCTATAAATTTTGAGAAAACACAATGAGTAAAAAAATATCACAAAAAAATTATATCTCTCAATCTAAATCGAATTTCAAAAAATTAATCTCAAGCTTTTGTTCCTCTAGCCATCCTCACTAAGGAAAAAAATAAACAAAAATAAAAAAAAAATTAACGTTTTTTTGTTGTGTCATTTATGAAAGACACAATGAGGTCATTGTGTCATTATGAAAAATGACGTCATTGTGTCATAAAAAGACACAATGAATTTTTTTTATTTTTATTTTTTCTGAAAGAGGACGACAAGAGGAACAAAAACTCCGAATTACTTTTTTGAAATTCGATTTAGATTGTGAGATATAATTTTTTTTGTGACTTTTTTAGCTTCATTGTGTCTTCTCACACTTTGTAGCAAAAATACACTTTGTAGTATAACCTCACCCGTTTAAGTTTTTAAGGGAAACGATAATTTTTTGAATAAAACTAAATAATTATATTATATAATGTTAATTAATGAAGTTGAAATCAATAGTGTGTTTGAGTTTTGGTGTTCTGGCCACCTTATTTATGATATTTTGCATTCTTGCTCCTCTCCTTTACGGTGTTTGTAAAACCACAAATAGGGTTGTACACTTTCTTCACCCAGCCATTTATTTGTAGAGAGAGAATGTACGGAAGGGGTCGTCCTTTTCGGCTTGGACTGCCTCCATCGTATTCGATCTGAGCCACCTCCGCTATAGTGGGTGGCATTTGTGTCGTTTGCGGTTCCGACTGTCTGATTGTGGCAGAGGGAGAATGGCCTCGGTGGTGTTGTGACGCTACGATAGGTGGTGATTTTAAGTCTGGTCGGCAGCCTTTTGCGTCTTTCATTTGTGCATCTTGATTTGTGAGCATCTCTACTTAAGTATTTTCTTCGAATGGTTGAACAGGAAAAGGCATCGGGCGGTGTTATGACGTCGCCATTATCGGTGGCCTTAGAGTTGGTCAGCGGCCACTTGCCACCTCCATCTACGTATCATTATTTTGGTGTTTGTTGAACATGGGTTTGATGAATGTATAGAGAGAAGAGGCTTAATGGTATTGTGACGCTACCACTAGTAGAGGCTGTAAGTCCAGCTAGCGGTCTTTTGCCTCCTTCATCTATGCATTTTAATTTGTAAGCATCTATATTTAAGGGTTTTATTTGAATGGTTGAATGGGGAGATGGCGTTTGGTGTGTTGTGACATTGTCGTGGCAAGTGGCCTTAGGCTTTGTCTGCCGTCGCTTGCCACCTCCATCTACGCATCCTTATTATGGTGTTAGTTAAACATGGGTTTGATGGATGTATAGAAAGAGGAGTGTAAGAGTTTATCTTAAAGACTGATGCCAATCAAAGATCACTCACCATGCACTGAAGTACAAAGGAAGTTACTTCAGAAGATTTGACCATACATAAAGAAAAATAACTAAGTGTCAAATCTTCAGAAGCCAAAGACAGAAATCTTTCAAAGCCAAAAGTGAAGTCTTCCGAAGCTTGAAAACAAAGTCTTCCGAAGCTTAAAGACTGAACTCTTCCAAAGACTAAGAAGCCATGTGTCTACTGACACACTTCGGACAAAAGCTGACGACCTTTCCATTGCCAGCTCTAAATACTCACCAACTTATATAAGTTGGTGGCTATCTCCATACTTTTGTCAAATGTACATAATGGTGTCTCTATCTGTAACTTTCTACTTTAGTACCTCTATCCTTATTGTAATACAATAGGATATGAGCTATGGTATATCATAGTCTCATGTCAAAAGGGAATCTGGCTTTTGACTTTACACTAATCTTGTTGTCTAGGTTAGTGTCCAGCTGGCCTTCAAAGTATGACCGGCTATAGGATGTAGTATAAAGTAACTTATGTAACCAATCTTAGGACTAAGCCTTGTAATAATTGTAAAAGACTTGAGAGCAATATACATCATCTTTGAAAATCAATCTTTGTTTTTTGAGTGTTCTTATCATTTGTTCAGTGTTTCTCCCAATTTGATCTAGTAAGTGTGTCTTCTTCAACTATGATACTATTGTAGAACAACCATAACCGGTCCTGCAGTTGGTATTAGAGCATCTAAGGCTCTTGATTACAAGATCTCACCATCTTGAATCACTCTTTAGTTTCACAAACACTTATTTGCTCAAATGGCAGCTCTTACAAAAGCTGATATGGAAGCTGACACCATGACTAAGTTTCCACTGATCACTCCTGATGACTTTGATACTTGGTGCATGAGGATGGAAATAGAAGTGGCTAACAATTCTGAAGAAGAATGGAAGAATATAGATGTTGATCAGAAAGCCATAACCACTCTTTAAACTGCTATTCCCAACTCCATCTACAGAGGCTTCAAGATGTGCAAGATTGCAAGAGAACTCTGGGATGAACTAAAGCTGATGTATGAAGGATCTATGGAAGCTAAGGAAAACAAGAAAGACATCATTAAGCAGAAGTTTCAAAACTTCACCTTCAAGACAGGTGAAACTATGACTCAATAATACTTCAGGTATGTTGAGATTGTAGATACTCTAGTGGATGTTGGAGTGAAACTTGAGAATAGGGATATAGTGAGCAAGTTCATGTTCTCTCTTCCCAGAGAATAGACACACTATCGTTTGGCCATCAAGAGAACTGAGAACCTCTCTATCCTTACTCTCACTGAGCTGTATGGTATCCTAAGCAATTACCAAATGGAGATGAACAAGCAAAATCTTTCTCACACCTCATCCATCACCCAAAAGAGTTTAGCCCTTCATGTGTTTAAAAGGGATGAAGAGAACCACAACATCACCCTCCCCGAGACACCAACGGAGAGCTACACTCAAGGAAGCCCATTCTAAGAACCCAGCTCTTCTCAGGCCTTTGTATCTTCAGATGAGAGTTCTAGAAACTTTCTTTTCACCCTTAAAGACCTAGACTACATCTATCCAGATGATCTGGAATACATGGAGATAGTCTAGAAGATGGTTCTTCTCACTCATAGAGCCAAGAAGTTCTACAAGAGGATAGGGAGGAAGTTTCTAAGTAATGTGACTAGTGGAAAGTTTGGGCTGAACAAGAGCAAAGTAAAGTGTTACAACTGTAACCAAATGGGCCACTTTGCTAGGGAGTGTAAGGCACCATGAAAAAATGGTAGCCATACACAACCTAGGCCAAACTACACTAATGCAGCTCTAAGAACTGAGAAGCCCAAAAAGCAGCAAGATGCAGTTGTTGTTGAAGAAGGAGGCTTTGACTGGAGCTTTTAGGTGGAAGATATCTCTCCAAACCAAGCCCTGATGGCAGTACATGATAAATCAAATGTATTGGAACTTCTTTGCTCTCCTGAATGCATTGCTAAAGTTAACATGTATGGGTCCTGCAACTTGGAAGTAAGATTTGATCTTGAGTCCTTAAACATTTTAAAAGCTAATTTAAAAAGAGCAGAAAGTGATTATAAACATAAAATAGAAGATTTAGAGAAACCCATTTCTACTCTAAAACATGAGCATACAAATTATAGGACTTAGATTAAAGATATTGTTACCAAGTTAACTGAATGCCAGACTTAGCTTGTGATCAACAAAGCTAAGGTAGAAAAATGTGTTTTTAAAGAGGAAACCTTTAGAACATTATACCTTCATCCTTGCATGCAAAAGTTTGTTATTAGAACAAGCACGGACTTTGATCAAATGAAATAGCCGCTCCACACACATTACTACCAGTCAGAGAACCAAGGTGGAACTTATGAAGATGAGCTGCCTCCTATTGATCCTATCTAAAAGGAAGATAAAGATAAAGAGGATATAGTGAAGGATGAACTAGAAGTGAATGAAGAGGTTCATTCTAAGAAGGGTCACTATATCCCTGGAGAGAAGAAGAAACCAAGGATGGACAAGTGTGCAAAAAAAACTTGATCAGATCTGCAAAAAGAAGATCCAAGAAAGTGTAGGTGATCAAGCCCACCTTCAACCCCAGGTAAAAACAAGTTTTTATCTCTGTTGGGTTTGAGGTGAGGAAGACTGAAGACTTAACTAAGGACTATAGTACCAATAGTCCTAGTTCAAGGTCAAACCATCCTTGTAAGGAGAAGAAGGTTGAACCATTATGCACCTCTACTGGCTGGACTATCCAACTTCAAAAGCAAGCTTTATCCTCAGAAGCATGCTGAATCATCCAAGAAGATGAAAAAGGATCTAGAAAATAATCAAAACAAACCTTCTCCTCAACACAAGACTCTTAGAAAGAAGCCTATGGAATGCATCATGTGTGGTGTACTACTCATTATGCTAAGGATTACACTTACAATCCTAAGAGTACCATCCACATAGAAAAGAAGAAGACTTCTGTAAAGAAGAAGAAAACAACTTTGGAAGGAAAATCATTTTCATCAACAACCGTCGAAAGCATCAAGGTGAACCAAAAGATGATAGGTGGAAACTGTCTTCGGAAGCAAGTTTGGTCTCGAAAGAAAAGAACGCTTCCAAAGCACTGAAGTCTACTGCAGTAGATGCAAAAGCTTTTGAAGGTTCGGTCTCCAAAACTTCCGAAGTCAAAAACTTCCAAAGTTTTGAAAGCCAAGTCTAATCTTCTAAAGATGGTGTGGAAGATGAAGGAAGGCCATGTGACTAAAGTTTCTTCATCAATAACAGCCAAGGATCCTCAAAACTTGAATATAGGATTAATAACTATTGAACTATCTTCAGTTCATCTTGATAAGCCCAATACCAGCAAGGCTTGGGTTTCTAAATATAACTAATCATCTCTTTTTATATGCAAGAACAATTGAAGACCAAAAGAAATATATGGATCATTGATAGTGGTTGTTTTAGGCATATGACTGGCAATGGATCTTTCCTCAAGACTTTAAGAAAATTTATAGAGGACCAGTTGATTTTGGAGGTGAATCAAGAGGTTACACACTGGAAGGGGCAAGGTCATAAATTGTAAGTTCAGGATTGAGAATGTAAACTTTTTCAATGAGCTTGAGAACAATATTTTAAGTGTATCTTATTTTTATGACCAGAGACATAACATGATCTTTACTGAGCATGAGTGCATTGTTCTCAAGCCTTGGGTGATCTTTCCTCTAGAGCATATATTGCTTAGATCCCTAAGGAAAAGGAACATGTACAAGATGGATTTGCAGGAAACCTCCCCATCATGCCTATCATGAGAAATTTCTTGCTTTCTATCTAAAGGCAATAGTGATGAGTCTTTCCTTTGGCATAAAAGAATGTGCCATGTAAAATTTAAAAACATGAATAAATTGATTAAGAATGATTTGGTAACTGTAATGCCATAGAAAGAGTTTACAAGTGATGACCATTGTGTTACATGTGTAAAAGGAAAACAACACAAAGTGTGACATAGGCCAAAGGAAATGAACTCCATCACTACTCCCATACACTTATTACACATGGATCTCTTTGGCCCCACAAGTGTAATGAGTTTAGGAAGAACTTCATACTACCTTATGATCATAGATGATTTTACAAGATATACTTGGGTCTTCTTTCTTATAAGTAAGGATGAGACCCTTGAAATCTTGAAATCCTTCATTCTGAAAATTAAGAATCAATGTGATCACAATGTTAAAATCATAAGATGTGATTAAGGAACTAAATTCAAGAACCAAATCCTTGATGCATTTTTTGATGAAAAAGGTATTTCAAGACAATATAGTGCTTCTAGAACTCCTTAACAAAATGGTGTTGCTAAAAAGAGAAATATAACACTTATTAAGGATGCAAGAACCATGCTCTCTGACTCTAAACTGCCCATCACCTTCTGGGCAGAGGCAATCAACACTTCCTGCTATATGCAGAATAGAGTTTTAGTATTCAAAACTCATGGTAAAACTCCTTACGAACTGTTGTACAAAAAAATACCTTTCATTGGTTTTTCAGATCATTTGGATGTCCATGCACCATCTTGAATACCAAAGACCATATAGCCAGGTTTGCTAAGAAAGAAGATGATGGATATTTCATTGGATACTCTTCCCAAGCTAAGGTTTATAGTGTATACAATCTTAGAACTAGAGTAGTTGAGGAGTCAGCCAATGTGACTTTTAATAAACGCACTCCAAGTGTGAAAGGTTCTGGTCCTGATTTGGTATTTGATCTTGATTTAGTTACTAACTATTTTAACAAATCTTGTGAAGATGTGTCTGGAACAACAGATAATATATCTGTAGGAGATCTTGATCCAAGATTTGAGCTGAGAAGACTAAATGCTCAAATTTCTTTAGCACCAGTGGTAACAAACCATGCAAGTGGACTCTTGTCAGCACAACCATGACAAATTCTTCAGCTGATAAATTTGAGGTGCCAACCAATTTCAGCAATGAGGCACAAAACTAAAATGAAAGGATCTCCAATGCAGGAGGAGATAGAGATAGTGAAAGTGATCAATAATTTCTTGATACTAAGAACCATTCCATTGAAGACAACATCCATGTTATTACACACTCTTATGATCAAGTCACTTGATGGGTGTGCTGATGTGGCAGGTGATACTCAATCACCAGATCTAAATTTCTCAAATTTGGATCTGTCAAACCAACTTGCTGTGATTCCTCAGCTAAGAATCCATAAGTCATATCCTACCATAAACATCATGGTGATGTTAAGACTATGGTGAGAATAAGATGACAAACCCATGATCAAAATGTTTGTATGCACTGTTGCTTCTTATCCTAAATTGTGCCAAAGAAAGTAGATGAAGCTTGAATAGATGGAAGTTTGATTGAGCAATGCATAAGAAACTACTTCAATTCAAAAGACAAGGTGTTTGGAACCTATGTCCTCTTCCTTCTAGGAAGATACCAATAGGTACCAAGTGGGTTTTTAGGAACAAAAAAGATGATAGAGGGTTACTTATCAAGAACACGGTAAGACTAGTAGTCCAAGGGTATACTCAAGAGGAAGAGATTGACTATACAGATGTTTTTTCTCTTGTAGTAAGACTTGAAACTATAAGGATATTCTTTGCTTTTGCTCTATCAAAGGATTTCAAAGTCTATCAACTTGATGTCAAGTGTGCTTTTCTATATGGGGTGATAGATGAAGAAGTGTATGTCAAGCAACCACCTAGCTTTGTAGATCCAGATCATCCTGATTATGTCTGCAAGCTTGACAAAGCTCTTTATAGGCTGCATCAAGCACCAAGGAAGTGGTACGAGACACTATCATAGTACCTAGTTCAACATGGTTACAAGAGAGTTACTATTGACAACACACTCTTCATCAAAAGAATAGGAAATGACTTGGTATTGGTTCAAGTTTATATTGATGACATTATCTTTGGGTCAACTAAGGAAAAGTTTATGAAGAATAGGTTTGAAATGAGTGACATGGGGGAACTCAATTTCTTTCTAGCAATTTAATTAAAGAACGTTGACAATGGCAACCTTATTTGGTACAAGACATACTAACCAGATTTCATCTGACTGATTGTAAGGTTGCTAACACCCCCATAGCCAGAAACCACTCTCTAGGACCTGATCTCAAGGGGGAGTGTGTGGATAAACACCTATATAGGTCTACGATTGGATCTCTTATGTACCTACAGCCAGCAGGCCTGATATCATGTTTACCACTTGTATATGTGCAAGATATCAACCCAACCCCAAGATGTCAGACCTAGTTGCTGTCCAGAGGATTCTTAGATACCTCAAAAGAGCTCCCACACTGGGACTTTACTATCCAAAGAATTCTGACTTCAATCTATATGCATATACAGATAGTGATTATGGTGGTTGCAATATGACAGCCAAGTCTACATCTTGGAGGATGTTAATTCCTTGGTGGAAGGATAGTCGCATGGCAATGCAAGAAGAAATCATATGTATCTTCATCAACTGTTGAAGCTGATTACATTGCTACTGCAAGTTGATGTGCTCAAGTGCTTTGGATTTATAATCAAATGCTAGATTAGGGATTCATCTTCAAGAAGACTCCTATCCACATAGACAACAATAGTGCTATCTCCATCACAGAGAATCCAATGCAGCACTCAAAGACAAAGCACATAAACTTCATGTATCATTTTATCAGAGATAATTTTAAAAAAGGATTGATTAAACTGGTCAAAGTTAACACAAATGAATAATATGCTGATTTATTCACAAAAGCTTTTAGGATGATTAACTTTGATTATATTTTCTTAAATTAATTTCAAAATTGTTTTTCCAATAATATGTGTTTTTAATTTTGTCTAAATTATCACTCACACAAGCCTAGTTGATCTTAGAAGAAAATATATTCCTTATAATTTTAAGAAGTATAGTTAGATTTTTTTTCCGAAGACATTAATTTGACTTCGGAAGAAAATTATGTCTTCAAAAACTAATAACTACTTATTACGGATTTTAGCTTTGAAAGAAATTCTAATATATCTTCTAAAGCTTAAATCTTTTTCTAATTACTTATATGTTTTGAAGGACAATTTTCTTCTGAAAGCAATTTAGTCTTGGAAGTTTTATTTACTCTTTAAGTAAAACTTCTAAAACTTAATCTCCTCCAAAACCAAATCTGTCTTGGAAGCAAAATTAATCTAAGTACATTTTCTTCCGAAGCACTTCTTCTTAAACTAAGGAATATCTTTCGAAGTCAATTTAGCTTTGGAAGATTTCTTTAAACTTCCAAAAGCAAATTACCTTCGAAAGTTTTTCAACTTCCAAGATAACTACCTTTTTGGGCACTTTTTCAGAGGTAGGACCGACATTTGGATTTCAAAGTTTATCTTTTGCAATAACTTTGTCTCAAATCCAAGCATATAAATAGCCTTTACAACAGATCTCCTTCGCTCTTCTTCTTCTTCATCTGCAAATCTCAAGCCCTAAATTACCCACAAACCCTTGTTGTTCTTTCAATCTCTCTCACAAAATCTTCATAAAATGGCCGAACCTGAACCCCAAAACCAGCCAACCTTTGTCATGTAACTTCATAAGCAACACAACCAGGTTGCTCTGCTATCTGCTGATAAGGACCCTGGTTTCTCAAACATCTGTCACTTTCTTTCAAACTCATCTTACCTCACCGCCCTTACCATTGACCCTCCTCTTTATAAAGATCAACTTCTAGAGTTCTGGAGAACCTACCAAGAGGTCATCATGGATGGTGAGAAGGCATTACCTGCCTCGATGCAAGGGAGGACAGTGTTCATCACTCTAGCCACCATTAACCAACACTTGAGGCTGGATGATAAAGATGGTGAACTTCCTTCACTAAGGAGGCAGTCAACGGATCATTCCAGCTGATGGGCTATAAAGGTGACTTCTTAGTCAAGATCTTCAGAAAAGGGAAGATTTTCTCTCAGTGGAAATACTTACCCCATATGGTCATCGACTCTTTATCCAACAAGCATGGAGAATGAGATCAAGTTCCCGAAGACCTTTCCTGTATAGTCCATGGAATGGTCCAGGGGATCAAGTTTAGGTATTCCTAATTTGTATATACAAATTTACTTGCTAACTTAGATTCCCTTGAATATTACATGTTACCTAGATATATCCAGCACATTCTCAACTATGAACTGGGCTCATAGTTAAGGGGAATAGGTAATGTTCTAAAATTAGGACAGATGAAGCCTGACATCTTTAAAATAATATAGAAAACCACTGTTAGTTTTTCTGGGGTAGAAATATCCCTTGTCCTAAAACTATTAGAGCAACCTGCTCAAGGTGATAACTTGGCAATCCCAGCCAATGTTGAACCAACACCTCCTTCATCTTCACCACCCATACAGCCCCAAATCACCATCACCTATAAAAAAAATCCAAACAAACCCCTGCTCAGTCTATTCAGATTGAGAAGGCCCCCCTATACTCACCCATGCAGGAGCAAGTGGAATCAAGAGCTCCCACTTCTCTTGAGGAGTAGACCACCCCTATTCCTTCTATGATCAGTGAGAGGTTTCTCATGCTCAGCCTGATGAGCTCACAACCCCAAATTTAAGCGATCATTCTGAGTCTTAACGCTCAAATGATCAACCTTCAGGGGAAAGCTACCATCACCAGCCGTTAGATCTTAACCAATGAATACCCAACCTTGATTTCTATGAAAATGACGATATGAGATTCAGTGAGTACCATAAGCCTTTCTTCTCCTCACCTACTCGAGGAGAGATGAGTGCTCCTAACACTCCCATGTCTAGCCAACATCATCCACCTACTACTGAGGTGGCCCTCTTTGAACAAGTTCAAGAGGTCCATGTGGAAGAGGCTCTTACTTCTAAAAGTGATTGCATACTTAAGACCTTAACCACAACAACCCAGCTTCTTGACACTTCTCATGAAGCTTTCATTAAGCAGGGGACATCCAGAGACCAAGAAAAAATATTTGGTGGTAAGAGGGATGATTTTGGTTTTGTCCTCTCATCCCCCATGATTGTTCTGATGAAGCTGAGGAGAGTATGCAACCAAAGGTGCAACAATTAACAAAAACTTGCACATATCTGGTCTTTAAGGTTAGTCACCTGGAATCTCAAATAATTACCTTACAAAGGCAGGTGCTTAATCAGCAACTTGAGATCATCGATATCAAGGGTAAGCTATCTGAGAGCCCAGCTAGGCATGCTCAACCATGTCCATAAGAACTTGTGGACATGGTGGACCTAACCTCTAGCTTACTTGTACAAGTAAGTGATGCTTCCAAAAAGTGGGAGAAAGTCACCACAGTCATAAAACATAGGAGCATTGCCTAGAGAATGAACATTGAGGATTCACCACCCTCACTTGCAATTGCCCAGACTCAATAACCTCCTTAAGCCCATATCAATGTGGATGTCATTTTTAAAAGTTTATTTAAGTAGGGTGCTGTACTAAGGGCCATGTCTCCTTCATCCAATCCTGCTAACAATCTAATAGTATAATGGAGGTATGACACTAATAGAAGAGCCTAGGTGCTTTCAAGATTTCTAGGTCAATAAGAGATCTTCATCATCTACAACCTAGGTTTCTATGAAAGCTTCCCTCTTGCTAATCTGCAACTTGTTAACCCAAGCCAAAACAGACAAGCTGTCACGTTAGTAGACAGGATCCAAAGAGGGTGTCTGAGGAGTTCAAAAAGAGAACAAGCTTATATAGACAGAGGCTAATAGGTAAAACAATTGGTCAACTGGATACTGAGTTGGACCCTAAAATTAGCTTCGAAGGGGAAACCTTAGTTGAAGTCCCAACTATGGACCCTGTGAACCTTTAGATTCATACTCCTTTAGCACCAATTACCCTCAGTGAGAAACTAGTTGGTGAAGGTGTCTCACAGCCTCTCCCTGGCTAGAGGTCAAGTGCAGAACAAGTTCAAGAAGGCTAAAGCTTTCTCCTTCTTGAGTCACACAGGCCAGTGATTGATAAATGAAAGAAAGTTTTAACTTTTGAGGAGTTTGAGGAGGAGAAAATAGAGAGGAAAAGGAAGGCAAGAGAAGAAAGACTAAGAAGGACCCTTAACTTCATGCAGGCTGCAATCAAGGTACCCATAGGCCAAACACCCAGGATGATGAGCTAAGAGTAGCCAGATTAAACTACCTGGTAACTAGGAACTATAATATAGATGATCTAATCTTGCTTCCCTTAGAGGAATCAAATGAACTGGCAGACATAGAGGTGTTTAGAGAGAGAAAGGAGGCTGAGGATGTTGCTTTGCTCCTTAAAATCAAAGAATAAAGAAAGAAAAGAAGATTATATCAAGCCCATGTCCTCTCCCCGATTCAAGAAAGGCCTGAGGTAGAATCTTTGGAAGTAGAAGAAGAAGCTCAATTAGATAAGGAAAAGGATAGACAAAAGATGATCAACTACTTGAGTGCCACATGTCTCTACTAGGCACAAGCTCTACTCCCTCTATCTTATGAGTACACAGAGTTTGAGTATCTTAAGTAGCTGAAACAAGAAGCTATCAAGGAAAGAAAAGCTGCTAAGAGAAAGATGAGGGAGGAAGCTACAAAATCAAGAGCCACCATCCAAGTCAACAAGAACAAATCTGAAGATAGACAGAGGTTGGTGAGCTTCTTGAAGTTGTATGGGTTCTCCATAAGGAGGCTTTGTCTTATGTCTCTATCTACAATGGATGAGCATACATGGTAATCAAGCAGAAAATTAAGACGGGTGAGCTTCAAGATGTGCATTCTCCACCAAGTCAAGCTGCACCTGAAGCTGAGGTCAAGGTTGAACCCCAACAGATAATTGAATCTAGACCTACTTCTGATCTATAGCCAGCTTCATCTTCTAACCCACAGAACGGTCATGAACCTTCTTCTGAACCTTTAAAGGGGAATGACCAAACTAAAAAGGATAAAGAAGGAAGAGGTGATCAAGACCAACCTTTTTAGTTGAATTATAGAAAGAGGAAAAGGATGACCATTAAAATAAAATTAAAGTCAAATAAGAAGAAGAAGTCTAAGACATCAACCTCTGTACCTCAGGATGAGTCAAAACATCCTGAGGGTGAACCAAAAGAGGTTGCTCAACCAACTCCCTAATCAGTAGAGCCGCTAGCTGCTGAGAGACCCGTCCTGTTTTGGGTGTACTCTCCAAGCCCAGACAGATGGTATGTCATAAGAGATCAAGAAGGTCCACAAGTATACTTCTGGTAGAGTATACTTGACCTTCCTGAGCATGATCCATTAGACATATGGAAATACTAAGAGAGCTTGAAAAATCCGATCAACTGATGAAGGGAGTAATGGCTCTGATTCTGACGATGACTGTAAACAAGTGAAGAATCAAGAATCATAGTAATCTTCAAGTTTTGGTAACATCAGCCTAGGGGGAGTTTGTATGAGTTTATCTTAAAGGCTGATGCTTACCAAAGATCTCTCAACATGCACTGAAGTATAAGGAAGTTACTTTGAAAGATTTGACCATGCACAAAGAAAAATAACTAAGTGTCAAATCTTCCAAAGCCAAAGACGGAAATCTTTCAAAGCTTAAAGACAAAGTCTTTCGAAGCCTGAAGACTGAACTCTTTCGAATACTAAGAAGACATGTGTCTACTAAAAACACTTTTGACTAAAGCTGACCACCTTTCCGCTGCCAGCTCTGAAGACTCACCAATTTATATATGTTGGCGATTATCTCCATACTTTTCTCAACTATACATAATGGTGTCTTTGTCTGTAACTTTCTACTTTAGTACCTTTATCCTTATTGCAATACAATAGGATGTAAGCTATGGCATGTCATAGTCACATGTCAAAAGGCAATCTGCCTTTTGACTTTACATTGATCTTGTTGTCTAGATTAGTGTCCAACTGGCCTTCAAACTATGGTCGGTTGTAGGAGATAGTATAGAGTATCTCAAGTAACCAGTCTTAGGACATGTCCTTGTAACAATTGTAAAACACTTAGAGAGAAATACACATCATCCTTAAAAACCAATCTTTGTATTCTGAGTGTTCTTATCTTTTGTTCATTGATCTAGTAAGTGTGTCTTCTTCAACTATGAGACTGTTGTAGAACAACCATAGCCAGTCCTATAAGGAGGGTTAGTGGTGTTGTGACGCTGGCGTGCTGGCGGCCTTAAGGTCGCCCGGTGGCTATATATCGCCTCCGTCCCTACTGAGGTTGGTAGCATCTTTACACCTTTTTTATGACATGGGTGGAAACTCTATGGTTTTTTCATTTCCATCGATAATGGTTGCATGTTTTCTCTTTTTGATTTTTCTGCGTTGATTCAATTTTTTGGATGTTTTTAGGGGATTTTACCTCTGTTTATATCCATTCGATGACGATGGGCATGTTCTCATTTGAGATGTTTGTTTACCAGCTGAAGGGTATATATATATTGGTGATGATGATGACTTTACTGTCATCTGAATGCTAACTTCATGGGTGTCTACGGAAGTGATGATTACCCTGCCTTGAACTGAGCATGGATCCTTTATTCCTTCTGCTATGAAGGCTATGATGATGATCATACAATCATCTGAGCCTCAGTCCCTAAATCCGGTTTCTACTTAACAACATGGTTATGATGGTGATGCTTATGATGCTGAACTTATGTTTTGTGATTGACAACGGTTCGTGGTGTTGCTTCTGGATCTGTGTATTACGATTGGAAAGTAATTGATGGTGAAAAGCGATGATGATATATAGGTACATGTTATGTTCATTGTTTTAGCATGGTAAACTATTATTTGCAACCACAACAAGAAACCATTGTTTAGTGAACTCGTTGTGGAGCACGACAGAAATATACCTAGTCTTAATTAAAAATAAAATACTAATCTTCATTAGAAGCAATTATTTACACATCTAATCTATATAATCAACATCATGATTTATAGCTGGACCATGTGTACACCCTTGGTTTTTAGTCAATCGGTTTACATAAAAATAAAATTTAGGCTTATGGTTGTAAAAGGAAGTAGAAGGACAATTGCGACAAAAAAAAAGTTAACTCTAAGGCTTCCTATTTTAGAAAATGAGCCGCCCCATGGTCTTTTCTTGCAAGAAAAGCTTTCTTAAAAGGGAAGAGAGAGAAAGAGGCCATTCTCGAGAGAAAGTATCGAATAAGCAAAAAGGTTTAAATTTCTTCATACTACATGATAGATTTAAGCTAAATTTATGTTCATCTGGTGAATATTATCCGTTTATAATGATAAAGTTGATATTTTTGTGTAGGCATGTATGTAGATCTCGACTTCATCCTTTCAGCTCTACGATTTTGATCAAAGCTTGTTCAAGGTGAGTTCTAGATCGTCATTTTTTATGTGTTTTGCATTTTTTTCAAGGGCTAATTTTCAAATGATTTAGTTTAATAATTAATGTTTTACATAATTCAAGTTGTCACCTTTACATGAAACCAGGATTTTAAATGATGATTTTAAGTATTTATGATGTTCGTACATGTTAACGCATGAAAGCCATAGAAAGGGTATTTTTGATCTGGAATCGTTACTCAAAATGGAAAGAAGTGTTTGAAATATGTATGAACATAATATTTGCTGCTTATTTACTTATTTACTTATTTCTAAAATCATATTATACGAGTCTAAAGTGTTTATGTGTGTGTATATTTTGAACAATTAAAGTCGATTATCTAACATGTATTCAAAGGGAATCTCGTACATCAGACACACCATCATGTTGTAAAAGAATTGTACTTCTGTGATAAATAAACTTGGACGGTCTCATAGTCGCGTATCACTTTCAATTTGAAAGTATTTGGAGGTTCAATCCAAATGTTCAATCGGATAAAACTTAGATTTGAGAATGATGGATGATTTTGTGAATTTCCTTGAACCAAAAAAGATAGTGAAAACCAAAATAAGCAGCTCAACCCCAGCCGGTGGCTTTACCTCTTGGAGCCGCTACAAGGGGCACTACCCTTGGACCCCTGCTAATGGGGCATTACTCTCGTGAAACCCCCATTGCTTAGGGCTTTGCTCCTAAGAAACTATGAAGTTCTACTATTTAAGATCGCAATAATCTCAAACAAGTGTACACTTCACAACTTCTAACTTTTTTCATAAATATTATGACCACATTGGTCGACTACTCAATTCAATTACACTAAAATATCTAACACGTGTTTCACAAATTTTGAAGAAAACTCACACAACTATGGTAAAACTACGGAGTCAATATCAAACCCGTGACCAAAAAAGGCCACAAGCTCAACCCTTCATTCTCCATATCGTTGAGCCAATTAGCCAACCACTAAAATATTGGGATATACATATTTAGATTGTAATAAAATAAAATAAGAAGATATATCATATTCTTAAAATAACTTATATGTGTAGCTAAATCACTTGTTTACTCTATCCATAATTTGCTTTGGAAATTCTCTATGTGCATTATTATTGATGCTGTCTTCATGGTGATATGGATAAAGAGGACTCTCTATGTGCATTATTAATGATGTTGTCTTGATGGTGATATGGATAAAGAGGATGAAAAATAGTCGGGGTGTAGTTGTGTGGTAGGGGATGATATATTAAAATATCTAATGGAAGCTTCTAATATATCTACCTAACACATTTGAATAATAGTGGGTGCATAAGATTGATGTCACCTTGTCTCACTCACCTCTCCCACTTGTAATGAAGGGCCACAATATTTGGCTGAGAGTACTCATCTTTACATGACCCATGCATTCTTTTCATCACAATCATCCAATTTTTGACACCTTTTTAGTGGGGTGGGGTGGGGTGGGGTAGGAGGGGGGATTGAAGATTCTCGATGGAGATTGCAAAGTGTGGACACTTTCTTAAAGGTATATATTTCAATAGTCATGTATAGTTATACATACCCGCAATCAATATTTTTTATTATGTGATGTATAATTCAAGGCATTACGTTGTTCGACCCTGTTACCTCTTACCTAATACTTTTGAGTGGACCTTAGAAGGAATTGAAGGGAATGAAAGAAAGCATACATGGCCATTTAAAGGAATCCAAAGTTGACGAGCTTGTGTTTACAACTAATTCATCTTCTATGGTTACAAATGTTAAAATTACTTATGTAAAACGACAAATCTATAACTTTAAAAATATATATTTTAACCTCAGTATTATTGTTGTTGTTATTATTATTATTATTATTATTATTATTATTATTATTATAATTATTATTATCAAATAATAATAATATTAATATTAATAATAATAATTAAATAATAATAATAATATTAAAAATAAAGGTAAATTTGTAAAAAAAATAAAAATCTATGAATAAAATTACATTTTATAAAAAATAAAACTAAATTATTACCAATATTTATGATGATTTTTTAAACAAAGCGGCTAAAAATAAATAAAATTAAAGAAAATAAAATTAAAAAATATATAAAAGAAAATAAAAGATTAATAATAACATATTTCGTCACTTTAATGGTTAAGGGCAAAATGATCATTTAAAAAATTAAGTTTATAAAAATAAAAGAGATTAGAAAAGAGAAAAAAATAAAGAAAAGTAACATAAAATAAATAAGATATAAACAAAAAGGAAAAAAAATAAAAGATTAGTGAAAATTAAAGATTTTGTCCTTTAAGGGGTAAGGGTAAAATAATATTTTACAAAAAATTAACTGAAAAAGTTAACTTTTGTTAGTAGAAAGAACATAAAGCGTGATAGGTTTTCAAATAAATGATGCTAATTGTACTTATCAAAGTTTAAAGACAAGATCTATAATTTTAGGTATACTTAAAGGATAAAATTTATAATTTACTCTATATTTTAATTAGTTGTAAACATATATTATATCTCTCCATAACTTTTAATACATATTTATTTATAAAACTTTGTAAATGTCATCATGACATTCTTATTTTTTTCTACGTTTTGATATATATATATATATATATATATATATATATATATATATATATATATATATATATATATATATATATATATATATATATATATATATATATATATATATATAATACATTAATGTCTAATCCATGTTAGATTGCATATAATACATTGAATGACCAGTGAAGGGGGTCAATACAATAGTTTCATAAAGTGGAGAGACTTGAAAGACTTAGTGGATTAAATAAGGAACCAGCTTAGATGAAACAAAGAACACTTAGTAAAAGAACAATAACAAGAACAAGATAATATGGTTTTCAAGAATGATATATATTGCTCTCAAGTTCTTACAAGTGCTACAAAGCTTACATATGAGAATACAAGTACTTGAGAAACTATATACAACATCCTACAGGCGGCCATACTTTGAAGATCAACTGGAAACACTAATATAGACAACAAGATCAATGTAAAGTCAAAAGGCATATTGCTTTTTGACTAGTGACTATGACATGACATAGCACATCCTTATCTATTACAAAAAGATAAAAGTAAATAGTTAGAAAGTTACAGATTCAACACCTTAATCTACAATTGACAAAAGTATGGACTTTTCACCAACTCATGCTAGTTGGTGAGTCTTCAGAGATGGCAGCGAAAAGGTATTTCAGCTTTTGTCAAAGGTATGTTAGAGAAGACACGCATTCTCTGTATTTGGAAGAAATCAGTCTTAGCTTTAGAAGTCTTTGTCTTTAAAGCTTCAAAAGACTTCATCTTTGGCTTCAGAAGAATTGGTCTTTTGGATTCAAAAGATTTGATACTTAGGATAATTCACTGAGTTATATCAAATCTTTCGAAGTACTTTCCTAGTACTTCACATGTGCATGTTGAGAGCTCTTTGGGTTGATCTTTGGTTGCATCAGCCTCTAAGTGTGTTCCTTACAAACTCCCCCTTGGTTGATGCTACCAAAACTGAAGAGACCTTTGAGTCTTGATCTTCATCTAATGAATGTCCTCATCAGAATCAAGACCATTCACTTCATCATCAATCGGTCAGGATTCCCCAGACTCTCAAAGTATCTCCTCTTATCATAGAGATCATATAAAGGGAAATCAAGAATGTTTTACCAGAAGTACATGTCTTGAGCACCTTGGTCTCTAGTGACATACCAACTGTCTTGGTTAGTAGCACTAGGTCCAGGTTATGTTGTCTCTTGTGGTTTAACCTTGACCTTAGCTTCAGGTGCAGCCTGACTTGGTGGAGTATGCAAGTCAACCAACTTACCCCTTTTGATCTTCTGCTGGATTACTCTAACGTGCTCATCCATGGTGGATAGAGACATTAGACCAAGTCTCCTTTCAAGAATACATACAACTTCAAAGATGCTGACCATCTTTTGTCTATCAGTAGACTTTTTAAGTTTTGCTCTGATGGTGGCTCTTGACTTTGTAGTCTCTTCCCTCATCTTCCTCTTAGTAGCTTTTTGCTCTTTTAGCACTTATTGCTCAAGCTACTTGAGGTATTCAAAGTCAATGTATTCATATTATAAGGGAAGAAGGTATGCTGCCTGATAGAGACCTATGGTACTC
Source organism: Flaveria sonorensis (assembly GCA_025506505.1). Taxonomy (NCBI): domain Eukaryota; kingdom Viridiplantae; phylum Streptophyta; class Magnoliopsida; order Asterales; family Asteraceae; genus Flaveria; species Flaveria sonorensis. Next base: position 40,983,613 of record CM046435.1, on the reverse strand, counting down.
AGGTAGGTTATCATGTTTTGCCTATCTTGTTCCCTACCTACCTGAGTTTATTGCTCAGTAGCCACAACCTCTGCCTTAGGGCTTTTCTGAACTGGGGAGAGAGTAGGAGCTTTATAGAGTCTTGTCCTTCTCCTTTCTTCTTTGATTTTAAGTAGCAATTCTACATCCTCAGCCTCCTGTCTCTCCTTTGGCACTTCCATGTTAGCCAATTCATTTAGTTCCTCTAAGAGGAGAGAGATGAGTTCATCAACATTGTAATTCCTAGACCCCAGATAGTTTAATCTGGTTGCTCTTAAATCAGGAGTACTTGGCCTAGGGGCAGCCTTAATTGTAGCTTCCATGAAGCCAGGGGTCTTACTTGAACTCTCTCCCCTTGTCTTCCTCTTCCACTCTCTTTCCTCCTCCTCAATATCCTCAGAGGTCATTTTCCTCTTCCCTTTATCACTCACAGGCTCGTGCCACTTAGGGTGGAGAGAGCTTTGGCCTTCATCGCTTGGTGCTGCACTTGAGCTCTGGCCAGAGAGACGTTGTGAGACGACTTCATCAGCTGGTGCTTCACTGAGGGTAATAGGTGCGGAAGCAGTTCCAGTCTCAAGGTTCACAGGCTCAACTACTTGGCTTTTAGCTAAGGTTTCCCCTTCGAAGCTAATCCTAGGGTCCACCTTATCACTAGTTGACCAACAGTCTTGCATGCTAGCCTCTGTCTATATAGCTTGGTTCTTCTCTTGAACTCTTCAAGCACCCTATCTTGAATCCTATCAGCTAACCTTGTAGCTTGCCTTCTTTGACTTAGGTTGGCAAGTGGTAGGTTAACTAAATAGGTGCTTTCATAGTATCTCAGGTTGTAGAAGTTGAAGATTTCCTGTTATCCCTGAGGCCTAGAGATTACTAGTGCTCTCCTTTCAACATCATACCTCCGTCCCACTATTGGATTTTTAGCAAGGTGAGATGGAGTAGGAATTGCCCTTGGTATACCCTCCTCAAACAAGCTTTGAATGAGTGAGTCCACATCAATGTGGACCTGAGGAGGTTGTTGAGTATGGACAACTGCAAATGAGGCTGGTGAGTCCTCCATGTCCATACTTTGAGAGGAACTTCCAGGTTCTATGATTATAGGTAGGACTTTCTCTCCCTTTTTGGTAGCATCACCCTTTTTCACAAGGGAGCTAAGGGTTAGGTCCACCACATCCATGGGTTCTTATGGGCCTGATTGAGTTCCCCTGATGGGTCTGTTAGCTAACTTTCCCTTGAGATTGGTGATCTCAAGTTGCTAGTCATTGACCCTTCTTTGTAAGGTAGCCACCTGAGATTATAGGTGACTTACCTTTGAAACTAAATAGGTGCATGTTTTTGGCGGTTTTTGCACCTTTAGTTGTAGACTCCCCTCATCTTCATCAGAAGAATCATGAGGGGGATGAGAGAATAGGACTAACATCTTCTTTCTTATCACAAGCATGAAGTTCTTGGCTGCTGGATTTCCTCTGCACCATGACAGCTTCATGAGTCAGCTTCATGAGAAGTGTTAATGGGCTGGGTTGCTATGGTTGAGGTCTTAATGATGTAATCAGTTTTAGAATTAAGAGCCTCTTCCATATGGACTTCCTGAATAGGTTCTGGGAGGTCCACCTAAGTTTAGGTTGGATGATATGGGCTGGATATAGCTGATTAGTGAGAACTCATCTCTCCTTGAGCAGGGGTGGAGAAGAGAGACTCATGGTACTCATTGAAGCCCATATCTTCATCATCATAGAATTCAATGTTTGGGATTGGTTGGTTGAGATCTAAAGGCTGGGGATGGTAACTCTCCCCTGAAGGTTGATCACTAGAGTTTTGAGACTTAGAGTAAAGTCTTAAGGCTGGGGTAGTGAGCTCATTAGGCTGAGCATAAGGAACCTCATCTATCCCTGAGTAGGTGAGGGTGATTTGTGGCTGTGTGGGTGGTGCAGATGTAGAAGGTGTGCATTCACATTGGCTTGTGTTTCCAAGTTGTCACCTTGAACAATGAGCTTTAATATTTTTGGGACCAGGGTTGTTTCTACCCCTGTGAAGCCAACAGTGGGCTTTTTGATTGTCTTAAAGATACCAGGCTTCATCTATCCTAACTTAAGAGTGTTACCTGTTCCTCTTAACTGTGAGCCCAGTTCATAGTTAAGAATATGTTGAAGATATCTAAGGAACATGTAATACTCTAAGGAGTCCACGTTAGCAAGCAAGTTTGTATAAACAAATTGAGAGTACCTGAACTTGACCGCTTGAACCATCCCATAGACTATGTAGGATAGGTCCTTAGGAATTTGGTCCCAACCTCCATGCTTGTTGGATAGAGAATGAATGACCACATGGAGGAGGTACTTCTATTAGGAGGAAACCTTACCCTTTTTGAAGGCTCTTACTGAGTAGTTCCCTTCATATCCTATTGCCGAAATGTGTTGTTTACAACAGATTTGGGAAGGACAATTCGCCTTCTTCATCATCCAGCCTCAGATGAGACTTAATGGTGGCTAGAGTGATGAAAATTGTCTTCCCCTGCACTGTGGCAGATAGTGCCTTCTTACCGTCCAAGATGACCTCCTGACAGGTCCTTTAGAACTCAAAAAGTTGATCTTTATACAAGGGAGGGTCAATGATAAGTGCGGTGAGGTAGTTGGAATGAGACAAGAAGCAGCAGACATCTGAGAAACCTGGATCTTTCTCAGATGATAAAAGAGCAACTTGGTTGTGTTGCTTGTGTAACTGAATGGAAAAATCTAGTTGGTTTCGGGGATTAGGGTTGGCCATTTTTTAGTAGCGTAGAAGTTGAAGATAAGAACAAAGGCGGTTTGTGGGTGAATTTAGGTTATGAACATTTGAAGATAAAGGAGAGGGTGAAAGAGGGGGAACCGTTAAAGGTATATTTATATTGATTGGATTTGCGACAAAGTTAATGTAAAAGGATAAACTTTGAAATCCGGATTTCGGTCCCGCCTCTAAAAAAGTGCCCTAAAAGGTAGTTTTCTTGGAAGTCTAAAATCTTCTGAAGGTAATTTGTCTTCGGATGTTTTGATAAAATCTTCCGAAGCAAATTTGACTTCGGAAGATATTCCTTAGCTTAATAAAAATTTGTTTTGGAAGAAAAATACTTGGAATATTTTTGCTTTCGAGATATATTTGGTTTCGAAAGAGATTAAACTTAGAATTTTTATTAAAGGGTGAGTAAAGCTTCCAAGACTTAATTTCTTCCAGAAGAAAACTATCCGTCAAAACATATAAGTACTTAGAAGCATATTTAAGCTTAGAAAGATATATCAGAATTTCTTATGAAGGTAAATGTCTTAGTAAGTAGTTATTAGCTTTGAAGACATAATGTTCTTTTGAAGACAACTTAATGTATTTCGAGAGAAAATATATCTTAAATTTTCAAAATTCTAAGGAATATCATTTTAAAAAATTTCTCCAAAGTAAACTGGGCTAATATAGGTGATGATATAAACAACTTAAGACACACATATTTAAAAATAATCTTGAGTTTAGTTTAAGAAAATCTACTGAATGTTAATCATCCCAATAGCTAATACAAAATACTTAAATCTCTACTCATCAATAGCTTTTGTAAACAGATCAACATATTGTTCATTTGTGTTAACTTTAAAAAGTTTTATCAATCCTTTCTCAAAATTATCTCTAATCAAATGATACCTGATGTTGATGTGTTTTGTCTTTGAGTGCTGCACTCTGTAATAGAGATAACACTGTTGTTGTCTATGTGGATGGAAGTCTCTTTGAAGTTGAATCCATAATCGAGCATCTAATTCTGAATCCAAAGCACTTGAGCATAGTAGCTTGCAACAGCAATGTATTCAGCTTTAGCAGTTGATGCAGACACACAAGATTGTTTCTTGCATTGCCATGAGACTATCCTTCCACTAAAGAATTGACATCCCCCAGATGTAGACTTTGAAGTCATGTTGTAGCCACCATAGTTACTATCTGTATAGGCATACAGATTGAAGTTAGAATTCTTTAGATACTAAAGGCCTAGTTTAGGAGCACCTTTGAGATATCTAAGAATCCTCTTAACAGCAACTAGGTGTGACATCTTGGGGTGGGCTTGATATCTTGCACAAATGCATATAGAAAACATGAAATCAGGCCTGCTTGATGTGAGGTACATAAAAGGCCCAATCATAGCCCTTAGAGATGTTCATCAACACACCCTCCTTAAGGTCAAGTCTTAGGGAGTGGTTTCTGGTTATGGGTGATTTACAACCTTACACTCAATCAGATGAAATCTGGTAAGTATGTCTTGTACATACTTAGACTGGTTTATGAAGATGTCATTATCAACCTACTTCACTTGAATTCCTAGAAAGCAATTGAGTTCCCCCATGGCACTTATTTCAAATCTATTCTTCATCAGCTTCTCAAAGTCTTTATAGAGCCTTGGATTAGTTGACCTAAAGATGATGTCATCTACATAAACTTGAACCAGCATCAAGTCATTCTCTATTCATTTAATAAAGAGTGTTCTATTAGTAGTACCCCTCTTATAGCTATGCTGACAAAGGTACTGAGATAGTGTCTCATACCACTTCCTTGGAGCTTGATGTAGCCCATAGAGAGCTTTGTCAAGCTTGCAGATGTAATTAGGATAATCTGGGTCTGTAAAGCCAGGTGGTTGTTTGACATACACTCCCTCATTAATCACCCTATATAAGAAGGCACACTTGACATCAAGTTGGTAGACCTTGATATCCTTGGATGCAGCAAAGGGAAGGAATATCCTTACAGCTTCAAGTCTTGCTACAGGAGCAAATACATCAGTGTAGTAAATCCATTCTTCTTGTGTGTATCCTTGAACAACTAGTCTTGCCTTTTTCTTGATGATAATTCCACTATCATCTTTCTTATTCCTAAAAACCCACTTGGTACCTATTGTAGTCATCCCTAGAGGAATAGGACATAGGTTCCAAACCTTTTGCCTTTTGAGTTGAAGCAGCTCCTCCTACATTGCTTCAACCCAACTTCCATTCTTCAGAGCCTCATCAACTTTTTTAAGCTCAATCTGGGATAAGAAACAAGAGTGAAGACAAAGATTTTTGTCATAGGTTTGTACTCTTGTTGTCACCCCTGTCTTAATATTATCAATGATGTTTATGGTAGGATGGGATTTGTGGATTCTTAGTTGAGGATCATTGCAAGTTGGTTGGACAGATCTAAATTGGTGAAATTCAGATCTGGTGATTGAGTATCACCTACCACATCAGCACACTTATCAAGAGAAACTTGATCCAATGAGTGTGTGACATCATTAATGTTGTCTTCTATAAAGTGATTATTAGCATCAAAGAATTCTCAATCACTATCACCACCACCATCTCCTCCTATATTGGAAACTCCTTCATTTGAGTTCTGTTCCTCTATTCTAGAATTTGTAGGTACCTTAGATGTGTCAGCTAAAGAGTTTGTTAATATTATGCTGATAGGATTTGCAACTGTAGAGTTTGTTACTACTGGAGCTGAAGTAGTTTTCTAACTTGTTCTTTTTAGCTCAAATCTTGGATGAGGATCTCCCATTGATAAGCTTCCTATAGATCTTTAAACATATTCACAAGATTTGTTAAAACAGTTGGTAACTAAATCAAGATCAAAAGCCAATCAGGAACAGACACTTTAACACTGGATGTGTACACATTGAAGATCACATTGGTTGACTCATCAACTTCTCTAGTTCTGAGATTGTATACTCTTTAAGCCTTTTCTTAGGAAGGGTATCGAATAAAATGTCCATCATCTGATTTCTCAGCAAATTTGGCTATCTCATCTTTGGTATTCAAGATAGTGCAAGGACATCCAAATGATCTGAGAAAACCAATAAAAGGTCTCCTTTTGTGCCACACCTATAAGGAGTCTTACCATGAGTCTTGACTACTAAAACTCTGTTCTGCACATAGCAGACAGTGTTCACTGCCTCTGCCTAGAAGGTGATGGGTAGTTTAGAGTCATATATCATGGTTCTTGCAGCTTCAATAAGTGTTCTATTTCTCCTCTTAGCAATACCATTTTGCTAAGGAGTCCTAGGAGCACTATATTGTCTTGTAATACCTTTCTCAACATAAAATGCATCAAGGATTTGGTTCTTGAATTTAGTTCCTTGATCACATCTTATGATTTTGACCTTGTGATCACATTGATTCTCAATTTTCAGAATAAAGTTCTTCAAAGACCACGTGCCTGTTGAAAAATGAGCCGGTGACTCATTGGCAGTGGCTTGGTTAAGGGAACCCACTGGAGCCGTAGCGAAAGCGAGTCTTCATAGGGCAATTATCATTGCTTATGGACCCAAACTTGGGTGATCTATCCAGGACCAGGATGAAGCTTGGGTGAAACTAAGTGGAGGTCCGAACCGAATGATGTTGAAGAATCAGCGGATAAGTTGTGGTTAGGGGTGAATTGCCACTCGAACCCAGAGCTAGCTGGTTCTCCCCGGAATGCGTTAAGCCGCAGCAGTTGACTGGACATCTAGGGGTAAAGCACTGTTTTGGTGCGGGCCGTAAGAGCGGCACTGAATTGAGGCAAACTCTAAATACTAGATATGACCTCAAAATAACAGGGGTCAAGGTCGGACATTGAGACGATGGGGGATAAGCTTCATCGTCGAGAGGGAAACAGCCCGGATCACCAGCTAAGGCCCTTAAATGACCGCTCAGTGATAAAGGAGGTAGGGGTACAAAGACAGCCAGGAGGTTTGCCTAGAAGCAGCCACCTTTGAAAGAGTGCGTAATAGCTCTGTCTTGTAATACCTTTCTCATCATAAAATGCATCAAGGATTTGGTTCTTGAATTTAGTTCCTTGATCACATCTTATGATTTTGACCTTGTGATCACATTGATTCTCAATTTTTCAGAATGAAGTTCTTCAAGATCTCAGGGGTTTCATCCATAGTTCTAAGGAAAAAGACCCAAGTGTATCTTGTGAAGTCATCTATGATCACTAAAATAAGGTCCTTCCTAGACTCATTACACTAGTAGGGCAAAAGAGATCAATATATAATAAATGTAGGGGAGTAGTGATGGAGTTTCATTCCTTTGGCTTGTGAGACAAAGTATGTTAAGTCTCTAGTCACAAAATTAGGATACACTCAAGAGATTGTACCCAATCTCTTTAATGTAGTATACCTTCTTAATGCTGAGCTTACCATTTATGACTCTGCCCCTTCCAGTGATATAACCACCTGATTCTCCTCCAAAAGCAACTGGCCCTCCATCAAATTTTTCAAAGTTTTGAAGCAAGGAGCCATTGCCTGTCATGTGCCTGGAACAGCCACTATTAATGATCCATACATTTCTTTTGGTCTTTAAATGTTCCTGCATAGAAAGAGATGGTTAGTTACATTTGGAAACCCAAGCCTTGTTGATGAGGATCATTTGCTATTATTAATGAAGAAATTTTAGTCATATGGCCTTCCTTCATCTTCCACACCATCTTTGGAAGACTAGACTTGACCTTCAATACTTCAGAAGTTTTAATGACTTTAGATGTTTTGGAGACTAGACCTTCAGAAGTTTTTGCATCCACTACAGCAGACTTCAGTACTTCGGAAGCATTCCTTTCTTTCGAGACCAAATATTCTTCCGAAGATAAGTTTTCACTTATCTTCTTCTTCACTTCGGAGCTTCTGAAAGGAAGTGATTTTCCTTTCGAATATATCTCTTCTTCTTCTTCTTAGAAGTTTTCTTCTTGGTCATGTGGATAGTGTTTTTGGGATTGTAGATGCAATCCTTAGCAAAATGAAAATTACTACCACACATGATGCATTCAGTTGACTTTCTTCTGAGAGCTTTCTTTTGAGTAAAATTATGAGCTTGATCACTTTCCACTTCCATATTCATCTTTATGAATGATGCAACATGCTTCTTAGGGTGAGGCTTGCTCTTGGAACTGGATGGTTCAAGCTGTGCAATAGTGGTGCATATTTGATCAACCTTCTTCTCTTAACCAGGATGAGCTAGACATGAACTAGGACTCCTGGTATAGGAGTCCAAAGTTGAGTCTTCAGTCTTTACCATCTCAAATTCAGTAGAGATAAAGACTACTTGAAGTTAAAGGTGGCCTTGATCTCTTGGGCTTTCTTTGACTTTCTCTTAGCTGCCCTGATCAAGTTCTTCCTTGCAGAATTGGTCATCCTTGGTTCTTTCTTCTCCCCAGGAGAATAGTGACCCTTCTTAGGATGGTCTTCTTCACTCACTTCAGATCCATCCTTTACTATCTCCTCTTTATCTTCATCTTCTTCTTGGATGAGGTCTATGAGGAGTAGCTCATCTTGACAAGTTTCACACCTTGGAGGTCTTAAAGATAACAATGTGTGTGGAGAAGCTATCTCACTTGAACCCAATCCTTGCCTGTCCTGATAAAAAATATTTTCATGCAAGTTCAACATGGATGAAGATGTTATGTTCTTGAAGGTTTTCTCTTCAAGAACACATTTTTCTTCCTTAGCTTTACTGATCACAAGTTCATCCTGGCATTCAGTTAGCATGGTAATGAGATCTTTTATTTGAGTCCTGTAATTTATGTGCTCATGCTTAAGAGTTGAAATAGTTTTCTCTAAATCTTCTATTTTAAGTTTATAATCATATTTAGCTCTTTTAAAGTCAGCTTTTAAAATATTCAAGGACTAAAGATCAGATCTCACTTCCAAGATATAGGACCTGCATTCAGAAGTGCAAATATTTTCTAATACCTTGGCTTCTTCATGTTCAACCATCAGTACTTGGTTAGGAGACACATCTTCAACCTGGAAGCTCCAATTAAAGCCTCCTTCTTCAATAACAACAACAGCTTGTTGTTTTGGTTGGCTTGGCTTCTCAGGTCTGGAAGCACCCTTAGTGTAATTTAGCCTGGATTGTGCTTAGCCACCATTTGTTCTTAGTGCCTTGCACTCCCTTGCAAAGTCTCCCATTTGGTTATAGTTGTTACACTTCATTTTGCTTTTATCCAGCCCAAACGTTTCACTGGATACATTGCTGGGAAACTTCGTTTCTGTTCTCTTATAGAACTTCTTGGTTTTGTGAGTGAGAAGAGCTATTTGCTGGACCATCTCCATGTACTCTAGATCTTCTAAATGGATACAATCCAAGTCTTCAAGAGTGAAGAAAAAGTTGCCACAACTTTCATCAGCATACACAAAGGCTTGAGCAGAGCTTGTCTCTTGGAATGGGCTTCCTTGGATGTAGCTCTCCCTTGGTGTCTCAGGGAAGGTGATAAAAGGACCCTTTTGTGTTGTTAGGATAACAGATAAGATGATGTTGTGGTTCTCTACTATCCCTTTTAACCACATAAAGGGCTGAACTCTGCTGATTGTTGGAAGAGCTTCTTGATGGATTTTGCATGTTCATCTCCATCCTGTAGCTACTAAGGATACCATATAGCTCTGTAAGAGTAAGAGTAGTGAGATTTTCAGTTCTCTTAATGGCCATATAGTAGTGAACCCATTGTCAGGGAAGAGAGAACATGAACTTCCTCACACTGTCCCTATTCTCAAGTTTTACTCCAACATCCATTAGAGTATCCACAATCTCAACATACCTGAAGTATTATTGAGTCATAGTTTCACCTATCTTGTAGGTGATGTTCTCGAACTACTGCTTCATGAGGTCTTTTTTATTTTCCTTGGCTTCCTCAAACCCCTCATACATAAGCTTAAGTGCATCCCAGAGCTGCTTAGCAGTTTTGCACTTCTTGAAGCCTCTGTAGATAAAGTTTGGAATAGCAGTTTGGAGAGCGGTCATGGCTTTATGATCTACATCAATTTTCTTCCAATCCTCTTCAGAATAATCAGCTATATCCTTTGGTATCATCCCACCTCCAGCAGTTGCTGAAGAGGTGCTTGGGATGTAAGGTCCTTCAATGATAGATCTCCACATCTTGCTATCGTAAGACTTGATGAACCCTACCATGCGTTGGCACCAAGTTTCAAAATCCTCATGAGTGATGCGGCTGAAGAGGTGCTTGGGATGTGAGGTCCTTTAATAATAGATCTCCATATCTTGCTGTCTTGAGACTTGATGAACCCTTCCATGTGTTGGCACCAAGTATCAAAATCATGATGAGTGATCAATGGAGACTTGTCATTGTACCTATTTCAATATCAGCCTTTGAAATAACTGCCATTTTAGTTGATAAGTGTTTTGTGAAATTGAAGAGATCTAAGATGGTGAGATCTTACAATCAAGAGCCTGAAATGCTCTGATACCAATTGCAGGACCGGTGAAGGGAGTCAATGTAACAGTTTCACAAGGTGGAGAGACTTAGAATACTTAGCAGATCAAATAGTGAACCGGTTTAGATGAAACAAAGAACACTTAGTAAAAAAAGAATAACAAGAACAAGATAATATGGTCTTCAAGAATGATGTATATTGCTCTCAAGTTCTTACAAGTGTTACAAAGCTTACATATGAGAATACAAGTACTTTAGATACTTTATACTACATCCTACAGCCGGCCATACTTTGAAGGTCAGCTAGAAATACTAATCTAGACAACAAGATCAATATAAAGTCAAAAGGCAGATTGCCTTTTAACTAGTGACTATGATATATCATAGCTCTATTCTTATCTATGAGAAAAACGATAAAAGTAAATAGTTGAAAAGGTACAGACTTAACAACTTAATCTACAGTTGACAAATGTATGGACTTTTCACCAACTCATGCTAGTTGGTGGGTCTTCAAAGATGTCAGCGGAAAGGTGTTTCAGCTTTTATCAAAAGTATGTCAGAGAAGACATGCCTTCTCTGTCTTTGGAAGAAATCAGTCTTAGCTTCAGAAGACTTTGTCTTTGAAGCTTCGAAAGACTTCATATTTGTCTTTGGATAATTGGTCTTTAGGCTTCGGAAGATTTGATACTTAGTGTAATTTACTTAGTTATCTTCCGAAGTACTTTTCTAGTACTTCACATGTGCATGATGAGAGCTCTTTGGGTTGATCTTTGGTTGTATCAGCCTCTATGTGTATTCCTTACGTACATTATTGATTTTGTTAAATTATCTACAATTCAATTCTTTAAAATTCCTAATGTTTAATAAAATTTAAATAGCCCATTGTGATCTGTTAGTATGTACTTACGTCCCGACATTAAGTTATTAAAAATCGAGCTACGTCAAAGCTCACCAGGTTCACAAGATACATATAGAACACATGTTTAATAAAAACTTTGTTTGAGGATGCACAACTTTTATGTAACAGGTATGTGAATACTATAACAAATATTTTTTTTTTTATTTTGTGCACATACAAAAATTTTCTCCACGAGAGAATTCAAATAGTTGTTGGTTAAAAGTGATATGGGAGAGGAATGTGAAGTAGATGATAAAGCTAGGTGAATTTGGTTTTTGAATGGAAACAACTAGATATTTAGGAAAAAATCATATCTTACATATAGAATAGTATCCACAAAGTTTTAGTTGGAGAGTACATTAATCGTAAGACTAAGTGCATTAAAACTCAAGGGAGTTCCATTGGTTATCATCTTATTGGTGTTATGAAATTAATGTTTTTTTTATTTTATTAATGATTATAATATATATGGAATAGATATATTTTTTATATATATAACTTTATTTAAATTAATAAAGAAATGTATATAGTTTAGCTTAAGTGGATTAAATATCATAACAATTTTATTATTACCTATAGTTTAAGTAGACTTAATATCATCACAATTTTATTATTACATATAGTTTAAGTAGATTTAATATTATTGCTATTTTATTATTACCAACTTAATATTTTAACTTCGCATTGTCTTGTAAAATCTCCTTTTCTTTTGGTAAAGCCGACTATAATTTATAGAATTTCAAATATCCATTTTTATTAAAATTCAAATTACAATATTTGAAAAGTTCTTATAAAATTAGATTCGTAGATTGATGATATATCCCTATTATTAATCGAATGAATGAATATTCTATTTATATTTATATCTATATCTATATTTATATTATATAATAAATAAAATATAAGAGGGGAGAGGTGGCAACTTCTTGTCAACTCTCAATTTATGTTTTCCGTATTTCTCTAATATTAAATGTTAATAATTTCAAATATCTTGATTAAACAATCTAATATCTAAATTATAAATTTTCTTATTCTAATAATTTATTAAAACAAACTAAACTATATGATTTATATTATATCTTATTTTAAAATATAATTTATAATTTTTAATTATTGTTATTATTTATAAATTCTTAGATATTCATTATTTTTTGTTTCATCCATTTTTAGTGACATGTAATATACAAAACCCATAAAAACTAATGGTTTTAAATGTTGATTTTATTCCACACATGTAATACATAAGTTTCCAACCTAATAATACATCAACTTAAACTTATGTTATGATTTTTTAAGCGTATTTAATTTGATGATAAATTAGTTTATTTAAATCAGTCAACGAATGTGTAGAACTATTTGATGCATGAATTTGGCAATTTAAAGCTTTTAAAAAAGTAACACAATCAAGAAAGTGGTTTGACATCAACCTTGAAAGAAAAAGAAATCGTATTTGAAGATAAGCACTTGAAGTGTTCAAGATAGATATGATAACCAAGAAAGTTGGTGGAACTCAATTGACGAGTAAGTATGAGGTCCTTCTTTGAATAAAACGCTATTTTAAGACCTGAGAATAAAGAGGTAAAAGTAATGATATTTGACCAAGAGATATAGATAATGATGTTATCAAAGTCTTTATTCAAGCCTATTTACAACTCTGATACGTTTTGGGTCCTGTCTAAAGATATTAATATTCACTAAATGAGGTGTTAATAATATGTGAAGCTATACACGGGAGGCTTAGCATAAACACTTGCATGTTTGCAAAAGTCGATATGCGTTGCTGGATCGGTCGACTGGAGATTTACGAGTACTCGACCAAGTCGGGGAGTACTCAGCCAAGTCGGAGAGTACTCGGACATGATAAATTATAAAGAATTTAATTTTTGAGAAATTATATACACGTCAAATATCATAAGTTTACAAATATTTATAATAAAACTCATGAAAATCAAAATATATCAAAAGAATATGTTTAGATACTATAGTATTTTAAAATACGATATTCATTTTTTTAATATGTATAAACATAATAATCATTTACTACTCGTTTTTCAAAGTATATTAATGAAAACAATGAAAATAAAACAAGAATCGATGAAAAATAACGAAAATTGATAAATAAAAAACAAAAATCCTACTTAACCGAGTTGACCCGAGTATACCGAGTAGGCTGAGTTCGGCCGAGTTTGACCAATTTCAAGTAAGATTGACCGAATTGATAAAAAGCGTATCGGCACACTTCCGAGTATTGAGTAACCCTCGAGTACTCGGCCGCCTATACCAAGTTTTACAACACTTGACAATTGCTATGTGAGATCTTTAGGATTAGATATGTAGGAACACCGTTCACAAAATAAACATAATATTTTCATTAACCAAATAAGTTGGATTCTAATACAGAATGAAATAGAAATAAGAGTACATTACATGGATCGTCCTAAGTTTTGTTTAAATTTCACATTTCGTCCCTTCGATTGAAAAATTATAGGTTTAGTTCTAAGGTTCGAGAAAATATAACATGTTTTGTCCATGTGATTGAAAAAATATGTGTTAAATGACTATTTCACCCTCTCATCTTCTAAAAACAATTAAAAAATATTAATTAACAACTTGGGACCACCCAACCCCACCCCCAACTTCTTCTTCTTGAACCTTTGTAACAACACCACCACCACCACACTTTTCTCAACTCAGTAACCTCATCTCCAGCAGCCACCGCCACCACCACATACTCCATCTCCGACAGCCACCGCTACCACCACATACCCCCATAATCAACCACTATCATCTTCGCCACCAGCCACCCACCACCCCAACGCAAAACCTTCCCATAAACTTAGTTGCCTACCTCATTCAACACCATCAACTATATCCATCACCGTGGGCCATCTCCGGTTACCGTCGCCCACCAAAACCCACAAATCAATATAGATCTTCACCATCTCAGGTAAGACGACGGTGCCGACGAGGTGCGACAGTGTCGGGAGACGGTGGTATCAGCACGTGCAATGATGGTGGTGAACAGGAAAAGGTACGGGTGGGGTGTTGGGGTGGATGATGAGTCTATTGATTAATAACAATATAATAATAATAAGTAATATGAATTTATTACTTTCAGGGGTAAAATGACTTCTTTATAAATTTTAACATAACAAAACGTGTTATATTTTTTCAAACGTTAGACCTAAACTTGTAATTTTTCAATCCCCACTATAAAAGGCGAAACTTGAGCAATATTCAGGGACGATCCGTATAATTTACTCTATAAATAAATAAGAACAATTACAAGCAGGAAATAAACTTAAGAAACAGAAATGATAAGAACCATGAAAAAGGTCATGTTCAATAGATGTCTTTTTAAATAGATTTTGGACCACCCAGGTGAATCTCGTCTATCTCCTAGGGTACAACAGCATAAGCAAATTGTACTGCCTGGTTTAACCAAGTACCTTAAATAAGAGTGTTAAGTATTGAAAATGTTGAGAATTCTTCAAGTGCAGATGTTTGAAATATATATCAAGTTGCAACTTAAACAAGATACTCATCCTTTGTTATACTATGAATTCTAGAGTGTCGCACCCCAACCTTAACGGCGGAAACGTCGAGATGTGAGAGTTAAGATTGTTCATGTCACACAACGCTAATTTAAAATGACAATATTATTAAAACTCAATATTCAAGACATACATTTAAGAAATAGAATATGTTCAAAACATAGGAATTTTAACGTTCAATGATAACAAATGCATTTTTATTTTATTCTAGGTTCAGTCCTAGATGTGACATTGTCTTCATAGCAAGCTAAGCATTATCATTTCCTGAAACATGTTAAAAATAAAAGTCAACTTAGTGTTGGTGAGTTTTTCATAGTTTTCATACATAAATAAATAAATATATATATATATATATATATATATATATATATATATATATATATATATATATATATATATATATATATATAAAGATGGTAATTCATGTCATAGGTTATTGAATAAAGTAACTAGTGATGGACGAACAAATGTAATAATTAAACCTTGACAGATTACAAGATTACAAGATTAAGCGATTAGCTAAGTGTACTTGGATTAACCAAGTAGGCTTGTCAGGCCCATAGATCTATGAAGTCGCCAGGCTAGCAATAGTTAATGATTGTACATATAATAGTCATCACATGGTAATTACTAAAGTTCAACTAACCACGACAAATAAGATGAATTACCCAAGTGTTTACAAGATTTCGAACGAGTTTACAAGTGTAATTATCATAAAGTTAACATGTTTCACCCCAAAGTGTGAAAATATATAAAAGGGGTATGGAAAAATTCATATGGATAATAGGATGAGCAAATAAGAAAGCCTTGTATAAAAATATGCCGAGGATTCGTTAACGTTTAACCTAAATGAACGACGTGTTAAGTTAATCATGGAGTTGTATTTATGAAACATTTAACCCATGATTTTTAAATTATTACTTAGATACAATTTGTTATTATTTTGGTATTTAAATGGTTAAATAAGAATTTTAGTGATTAACCCTATTAATAAAAGTTAAACTTTTATTATTAGATGGTTATTATTTACTATTAAATAAAATAGTAATTTTGTAGGTCCAAAGGATGAAAATTTATTTTTAATTACGATATGTGTACATTTTAACTATGTACATATATGTTTTTTTTTCTAAAAAAAAATTAGAAAATAAATAAGTGTGTAACATTAAAGAATTATTTAATTGAAATCATTAAAATTAAATGGAAATTCATTACAATTAGAGATTAATAATAAGTGGTATTTTGTATAATTTTTATAATTTTTAAAATAAATAAAAAAAATATTGAAATTTCTTAATTTAAAATTTCTAAGAAAATATAAAAGAAAATGATTTTATTTATTTTCTGATTAAAAATAATTTTATATGATTATTAATAATATTTAAATATTTTTAGAATTTTAAATATTACAAAAACCCTTTAAAAATATTATGGCAGGGGACCGGGGTCGAACCCGGGACCTCCTGCTAGCCACCCTTGTTTTAAACCGGTTGGGCTAAGGCCCAACTAGTGTTATGAAATGGAATCATATTTTTAAAACTCTTTTTCCAGAACATCCCCAATTTTAAATCCCAAGAACCCTAATTCGAACGAATCCAAAATTGATCATCGATTCGAAGTTTTTACCCAAATTAATCATGAGGCTTTTGTTCTCCATGTGAAATAGAATTGATTGACATTTTTAATCACCTGATTTGATGTTGTTCTTGATGATCGTATGTTCGAACGAAACCCGCGTCTGTTTTGATTCAAGTCGATGGGTGTGCGTGTGTTTGGTGAAATTGAGAGTTCAGAGAGTTTAGGAAACTCATTTCGAGCAAAAGCCCTTTAATTTATAGCTTCAATTCGATCCCGAACACATCCAACGGCTATAACATTACTGTCGGCCGTTTCAGGTCGATTTGAGTGGATTTTAAGTTGTTTCAGGTGAAATTAATCACCCTAATAACTTCGAAATGATTATTAGAACGTTTATGTTTGTTTAATTTGATTATTATTACACTTTAATGTGAAAACGGATTGAAACTTTAATGGAATTCGGTTTCGAATCGAAAACTTAGTAAATCGTTTGTTAATTTCAAATTAATCATAATTCCAAGTTCGAAACATGTTCAGTAGCCGGTTGGGTTTATTTTTATGTGTTAAAAAGTGAGTTTTTTGGGGGTTTTGGGGGTCGCCGGAGTTGGCCGGAAGTTTGGCCGGAAGTGGTCGGGAAAACGGGGATGGGGGGTTGGGTTTAAAGAAAATTTCATTTTGGTCCCTGCGGTTTAAGATTTTACAAAATCAACTCAAAGTTTAAGTTTTGTATTTTATCAGAATTACAGTTTTAGTCCCTGTGGTTTTAATTTTATTATTTTATGCCCAAACATTTAATTACAAGTTTTAAAATATTTAACTCATTTTGTTTTTTATTCATTTTCAAGTTGTAACACTTATTAAGATTATTTACTACTATTAGTATTATTATTATTATTATTATTTTTATTATTAAAATTAACATTTTCTTTCCTGATTATTATTTTATTATTATTATTATTATTATTATTATTATTATTATTATTATTATTATTAGTTATTTATTTATCTAATTGCATCTAAATTACAAGGATACCACAAGTTACACATAAGTCCTCGTATTTGCGTTAATAACAAGGGAAGCCCTTACAAAAGATAACGACGTTAATCACATGTTAAATAAAAATACGAGAGGTTACATAGAGTTCTTACAGTTTAGTTAGACCAAAAGTCCTTACATTAAAACTAAGTTAATGTTAGATTTAATAGTGACTTATCGTTTGAAGCTGAAGAGACAAGCTCCAATTAAACAACTACTGAACTATGTGTTTAAGCCGAATGCAACAGTAGCATCTGCTGAACTACCTTCGTTCAGTGGATATTAGTACCTGGTGATTGGTAGTTATTCTCAGCGGCAACATCTACTGAACTACCTTTCGGCAAACAGCAGCACACACGTGCATCAGGAGATGGACTTGGCACTAACCACCAGCTGTAGCCAAGTTTGCACTTCTCAGTAGTTAGGCTACATCTACCAAAGAATTCAAATACTAAAGGTGGCTCTAAAGCGGCTCACAGCGATGTGTACGAAGTACGCCATCAAAGCGTCACATGACGACCATTGCCGCGTCCTTGCGTGGGCCCGGGCGTGTGTTAGGTGCTTTGTAGAAGTCCACTCTTATCAACCAATTTATATTTTGCCACTCCTCCAATTTAGGACAACTCATGTTCCACCAAACTCAATTTCCATAGTTTTTATGTTTCATATACCGAATTTTGAGCATCAATATCTCATTAATCTTAGCTTCGTTTGGGACATGGTTTGATCGTTGTGATCCTTTAATATCAAAGAATACAAACTCACTAAACAATAATTATATTAGTAACAAATACTAATACTTAGTAGTGTCCAAAGTTAGTGAAAAACTCATTTTTTCACTAGTGAAAAACTCACCATTTTACTAAATTTCCAACAATCCCTGACATGAATGGAGATCTTGACACTCAGGTGATAAGATATAATATCAACAATTTAGTATTGTAAGAGAAGTAGGTGTTCGCTTTAAATCATCCTTTAAAGTATACTTAGCCTTCTAGCGGTTGGTAGATGTGATATCCTTGAACATACCCCTTTTTGTGTAGAAGTTTAACCCCTTATTGTTATATCCGATATGGTCATGTAACACTAGCATGGTTTTGTAAGAGATCTTGGATTTGCGCACCCTACAAATCCATTTAAAACAACCCCACTTCTCTCTCACATAAGTGACTTTACAAAAATCATTTAAATTGAGCCTAAGTCATGAGATCTCCATTCTAGGATCGGTTTTTCTTTGTACAAAGTTACTTAAAAGGATTTAGTTCTATTCCCATTGTTGACTTATAAACGAACTCTTTTCTTAAGTCTTTTGTAAGCAGATCCTCCGTAATGTTATCCATTGACTTGACATAGTCAATTGTGATAACCCCTGTTAAGAATAGTTATCGTATCGTATTATGAATACGTCGTATTTGGCATTATAAATTGTACTTTGAGCTCTACCGGTAGCCAATTAGCAATCATAATGTATGTAAATAGCCGTCACAAGCTTTAGCCATCATGGAATGTATTCCTAGAATTAACATAATCATTTTGCCTCTTCTCCAATAAGATTCCAATATGAATCTAGCTATAACAGTTTGCTTGGATGACTTCCAAGCTATAGCCGCTTCTCTATGTGTAAACACATAACCACTTGTAGATTTAGAATCTTTTATATTAGATATCCAGTTATCATTGGTATACCATTCCATAATAGTTGGATCTTGGTCACAATGAGTCCATAGTTTCTTGTGTAACTCAAGTGCTTTAGTAATCTTGTCCTGCTCTTCCAATGTTTATAGCTAGGATCACTGGTGCACCAACTTAGCCTGCTCACAACATATGTTTAATAAGGTCGAGTATATTTCATGTGATACATAAGACCGCAAATGATCATTGAGTACTCCAGCTAAGCAACACCCTTACCTCTATTATTACATAGATGGTGGGTAGTATCAATAGGGATTGAGCAACACTCATGTCATCTCTATTGAATTTCCCAAAGATCATGTCCACATAATAAGATTGACTTAGCACAACACCATTTTGTGTTCTATTAATCTTTACTCCAAGGATCACATCGGCTATACCCATGTCTTTCATGTCAAATCTCTCTTCTAACATATTTTTTTATGGATCTGATCATGTTATCAACACTCCTAGCGATAAGCAGATAATCTACAAACATGTATAATATGATATAACCTTTAGATGTGTCTTTCATATAAACACATTTGTTACACTCATTGATATTAAGATTATTGTTGATCATAACTTGGTTAAACTTTTGATGCCAATGTTTTGGAGCTTGCTTCAAGCCATATAAATACTTCATAAGTTTTCACACTTTTCCCTCCTGGGCAGGAGTAGAGAAGCTATCCGGTTGCTCTACATAAATCTCTTCATCTAAATTCCGATTTACAAAAGGAGTTTTTACATCCAACTGATGTACTTCTAAATTTTGTAAAGCTGTAATAGCAAGCACCAACCTTATAAAGGTTATTCTTGTCATAAATGAGTAAGTATTAAAGTAGTATAGACCTTTGTTGAATCATGAAGGATGAATCTTGTAACACCCGGAAAATTTCAGCATGAAGAAATGAAAAGAAAGCAAGGGAGAAAAAGAGAATTATTGTAAAACAAGTGGTTAAAAGTAGGCAAGGGCCAAACTTGCCCAAAATGGGTTCAAAAAGGTGATAAGGCCGCCCATACTTCTCTCTCTCATGCAAGAAGTCTCGGCTGAAGTAAGAAGAAGAAGTTTCACTCGGTTTCAGAGAGTGAAAGTCTTCAAAAGGTAAGATTCTATGGTGTTCTTCTCAGTTTTAGTTGGGTTTTTAGCTTCTGGACCGATCCTTAAGTGTTTCTATGTGTTTAGTTGTGTGTTTTCGTGTGTTTAGGTGCTAGAACTCCAGCTTGCTCTTAGGTTTGGAGGAGTTTTACTCAAAAGCAGTTAGAGGTGAGTTTTAGATCCCCTCTTTTAAATGTTCTCTACTTATTTAGGACTGCTATGCATATTAAACTGATGTTTTTGAGAAGGTTATGATTTTCCATGTACGGTATGGTTGTTTATGATGATATAGATATGTTTTATGATTTTCAGGAGGATTGTATGAATGTTTAAGATGTTCTAAGTGTTAGACCGATAGATCTAAGCTAAAAATATGCTTAAAATGATGTATGGAGACTGGAAATTGAGTAAGTTGAATCGCAGGTGATAGACTTGGTGTCCACTGTGGACACTAGCCTTCTGTTGTGGACACTTAGACAATTAGACTATCCGATGTGGACTTGCATAGCCGCTGTGGATTTTGCATGTCCACTGTGGACACGTAGGTATTTAGCCTATCCACTTTGGACTTTGGCTATCCGCTGTGGGCATTGTTCATCCGTTGTTAACCCTTTAACCAT
The DNA here is from genome assembly GCA_025506505.1 of Flaveria sonorensis. Classification (NCBI taxonomy): domain Eukaryota; kingdom Viridiplantae; phylum Streptophyta; class Magnoliopsida; order Asterales; family Asteraceae; genus Flaveria; species Flaveria sonorensis. The sequence continues at coordinate 40,962,960 of CM046435.1, read as the reverse complement.
CCTCTGTGAACACACTTAGTTTTTTACTCGTCCGCTGTGGACTTTGGCTATCCGTTGTGGGCATTGTTCATCCGCATGTGCTGAACATTCAACCGAATTGGTTTTATGTTCAATAGTTAAGTATTTTGTTCATCCGCATTTGCCTTTGTTCTTCCGCATTTAGTATTGTTCATCCGCATTTGGACTTGTTCATCCGTATTAGGTTCACCCGAATGCTTTTAGACACTTAGAATATTTTCTGAAGACTTTCAACCGCATTTGTTCATTCGTATTGATTTACATTCATCCGCATTTCTTAGGGGACTTAGAATTATTCTGAAATATTGGGAATATAATTTAAGTGTTAAGTACTTATGTATAAGGAATGATTATGCTTGTTTAATGTTTCTAATGTTTGATTCTCTTCTTATGGGCTGCTTGTTATGGATAGTTATTATTCTACTTCATGTTATGTGATTATTCATAACCCGTATTCATGAGCACGCTTCGTGCCTAGTAGTGTGGGTCAACTGTCAAATGGGCTAGCTACCAGAAAAATCATTTGCCGACAGGGGTTCGGCATTTGTTGCCTACCAACAATATAGGCTCTTGCTTTATGCAAACCTAGACAATGAAAGTGAAAGATAATGAAAGAAAGAAAGATAAAGAATCTTTTAATGATTGATTATGTATAATGATGAATGATCATCAAGTGAAGTTTACAAAAGTATATTTTCTATATTATTAAACTAGAACTCACTCAGCAACGCTGACTTTTTATATGCATATCAGCTAGCAGGTAATGGTGTTGCTAGGAATGGCACGAGGTTGAAGCTAGCTGGCAAATACAGACCGGCATCCATGTCACGTTGAAAAGTTATTTTTGTTTTGAAATGCAACTAGATGTTCTTTTTGTAACCAGCAACAACAATGTATTTGTTGGCAAAAGTAATGGTTAATGAATGCTATGATTTTTATTAAATTATTCCGCTATAAAGTTTTCTTGTTTTGATGAATCTAAATGTGTTTTAATATGAAAAGTGCTATGAATGACCAACTGTGGGGTTTCTCGGGGATGGGGCCTTGTTGGTATCAGAGCCAAAGTTTAAGAGAATTGGGTAAATTATTTTTCAAAACCTAAACTTAAACTGAAAATGGGACCAAATGGTGGGATGCCACCCAAGTAGCTACGTGCCATCAGGTAATTTTTCATAAAGTTAACCAGTATTACGTGCATGTGCTATTTGATTTATGTGCTTAGTAGATTTGGATACTGATGTAGTCTGGATAGGGAATGCTTGGGGGATGAAGAGTAAAGTAAGTGGCTAATCACAACTGGCCACTATAATTAGGGACTTACTATACTTGACTTAATCTGAGCTATTACCTTCAATGACCTTGTTAGTGTTTGAATCTTATAGGAAGTAGATCTTATGGCGGGTAGGAAATCTGGGAAGGCAACCCGAGGTGGTGCTCGTGGCGGGCGTACTACTGGGCCACGTGTCACCAGGAGCAATGCTAAGGCTCTTGAGATGATTCATGAGGACACAGACCTCCATAGCCACCAAGAGGGTGCAGGATCAGCTACCTCAAGTCTTTGATAAAGGAAGCTATTGCTGACGAGGTCTACAACATCATGCAAAATGTGTTGCCCTCAGTGGTGACCGAATTGTTAAGGGCTGTAAAGGAGGGTGAGACAACTGATGATGCTGGGAAGAAAGAGAAAGCAGAGGAAGAGCCATCTAGCCCAAAGGTGGTAGTTCATGATGATGATAGTGAGGAGGAGAAGAAGACCGCCAAGGGGTACACCTATGGGGTGTTTCAGAGGTGCAAACCCCCGACCTTTGACGGTAACGGCAATGCTACTGCTGCTCACCATTGGGTTCAAGAGATGGAGGCAGTCCTAGACATCAGTGAGTGCCGGGAGGATCAAAAGGTGAAGTTTACCTCCCATTCCTTCGTTGACTCGGCATTATGCTGGTGGGACAACATTGTCCAAGCCAAGGGAAAACGGTCTATAGCAAGGATGAGGTGGTCGGATTTGAAGGAACTGGTATTGGAGGAGTATTGTCCAGATCGGGAGTTGGATAAAATTGAGAAGGAGTTGTTACATTTGGAGGCTGGAAATATGACTCATCAAGAGTATACCTCTAAGTTCAATGAACTTGCAAGACTTGTGCTGGATCTAGTAACTCCAGAGTCCAAGAAGATTAAGAGGTACATGCAGGGTTTGCCTGTGGACATTAAGATGAACATGATAGCCGCTAGACTGGGCACTTTTAGGTTTATGGTAGATTTGGCTAGAAGATTGTATGATAAGAGGGACCAGGTACCAATTCAGAGGAAGGTTGAGAAGAGTTGGAACAAGAACGGTAATGGGAAGAGGTTCAGGAGTGACAACTATGTGATGGGGGAAAAGAAGATGAGGATTGACAATTGTCGCCCAGGATCGAGTAAGGGGAACAACAGGAGGGAATCTAAGAAGTGTGGGAAGGTTCACATGGGTGAGTGTAGAGTGGGGACGAACCGGTGTTTTAAGTGTGGAGGCGAAGGCCACTATGCTAAAGAGTGCAGGGTGCCACGATGTTATCAATGCGGGGAAGTAGGCCACTCGGGCCGAGATTACAAGAAGGGTAGAGCAGGGAGCTCAGGGACCCAGACTATAGGTAGAAAGGGAGAAGTCAGAACACCAAAGCTAAAGAAACAGCATTCAACATGACCCGAGAAGAAGCCAGAGTGGACCCTGAAGTAGTTTCAGTTATGTTTTTGGTAAACCAATTGTATGCTTCTGTGCTCTTCAATTCGGGTGCTAGTAGAAGTTTTGTATCTGCCACCTTTTGTCGTGTAATGCATGGTAAGAATAAGAAGATAGACGTGCCCTTTCATGTAGAGACAGCGATAGGAAAGTCTACCAAGGTGACTGATGTGATAGACTATTGTCTCGTAGAGTTGAACAGTCATAAGTTTCCTGCTAGATTGTATGTGATGGCCCTAGGAGGTTTTTATGTGGTGTTAGGGATGGATTGGTTGGCGGCCTACAAAGCGAACATTGTGTGCCGTAAGAAGACGATTCATTTGACTGCGCCCGATGGCAGCTTGGTTACGGTACATGGAGACAAGGAGTACATTACACCGCGAGTGATCTCGATGATTACGGAAGAGAAGTTTATGAGACGAGGGTGTGGTGCTTACTTGGCTTATGTGAAGGATGTGGATGCTACCATGCCTCAGCTATTAGGCATGCCGGTAGTATGCGATTGATCTGATACCTGGTGCCCAACCTGTTGCGAAGGCGCCATATCATCTCGCTCCCTTTGAGATGAAGGAATTGATGACTTAGCGGTAAGAGTTGTTAGATAAGGGGTTCATCTGATTGAGTATCTCTCCCTGGGGTACTCTGTTCTTATTTGTAAAGAAGATGGACGGTAGCATGAGGATGTACATCGACTATCATGAGTTGAACAAGTTGACGATGAAGAACCGGTACCCACTACCGAGGATTGATGACTTGTTTGATCAGCTCCAAGGCGCTAGCTGGTTCTCAAGGATAGATCTCTGATCTGGTTATCATAAGCTAAAAGTTAAAGAACAGGGTATCCCGAAGACCACGTTTCGAACATGATATGGGCATTACGAATTCCTCGTTATGTCTTTCGGTATAACCAACGTGCCAGTTGCTTTTATGGATTTGATGAATCGGGTGTGTCGGCCGATGTTGGATAAATCAGTGATTGTGTTTATCGATGATATCCTGATTTATTCGAAGAGTGAAGACGAGCATGTCGGTCACATTCGCGAGGTATTGGAGACGCTTAGAAGAGAGAAGCTGTATGCTATGTTCTCCAAATGCGCCTTTTGGTTTCGGGAAGTTTATTTTTTGGGTCATTTAGTTAATTCTGAAGGGATTATGGTGGACCCGGCAAAGGTGGCGGCGGTAATGGAATGGAAGACTCCAAAGACGCCATTCGTGATCCATAGTTTCTTGGGTTTGGCGGGCTACTATAGAAGATTCATCCAAGACTTCTCCAAGATAGCTTTACCATTGATCAAATTGACCCGTAAGGATGTGAATTTCGTATGGGGTCAAGAGCAGGAGAATGCTTTCGAAGAGTTAAAGACAAGATTGACTCAAGCTCCTGTCTTGACATTACCCGAAGGGAATGAAGACTTGGGGGTCTATTCAGATGCTTCTTATTCAGGATTGGGTTGCATGCTGATGCAACGGGAAAGGGTTATAGCCTATGCGTCCTGACAGTTGAAGATCCATGAGGCTAACTACCCTACTCATGACTTGGAGTTGGTGGCTATGGTCTTTGCATTGAAGATTTAGAGGCACTACCTGTACCGGACGAAATGCACCATCTTCACTGATCACAAAAGTTTAAAGTACTTCTTCAAGCAAAAGGATCTCAATATGAGGCAAAGGAGATGGTTAGAATTGATCAAAGACTATGATTGTGAGATCCATTACTATCCAGGCAAGGCCAACGTGGTGGCGGATGCCCTTAGCCGAAAAAAGAAACCCAGGTCAATTCGGGTGAAAGCTTATCAGTTGGTTTTGCCCCCAATGTGACGAAGAAGATTAAGGAATTTCAGGATGAAGCGCTAAAAAAAGATCGGATTAACTCTGAAAGATGAAAGTTCTAGTCGCCGAGTTGGGGGAGAACACCCTTGGTGTCCGGACTCGATTGGGGCGGATGTGGATTCCTCGTTATAGGGGTCTGCATGGGAAGATCATGGATGAGGCTCACAAGACTCGATACTCAATTCATCCAGGTTCTACAAAGATGTATAATGATATGAAGAAAGATTACTGGTGGCCAGGAATGAAGCGCGATATGGCGGGGTATGTGAGTAAGTGCCTTACTTGTTTACAAGTGAATGCGGAGCACCAGAAGCCATACGGGAAGACCCATCCTTTGGATATACCCGAGTGGAAATGGGAGCACATCACAATAGACATCAATACGAAGTTACCGCGTATGGCAAGGGGATACGATGCCATATGGGAGATAGTTGATCGTCTGACGAAGAGTTCTCACTTTCTACCGATCCACGAGACGTATTCATCTGAGAGGTTCGCGGATCTGTTCATTAAAGAGATAGTGACTCGTCATGGCGTACCAGTGTCTATTGTGCCTGACAGTGACACTCAGTTTACATCTAAGTTTTGGAAAAGATTTCATGATGTGATAGGGACGATGTTACATATCAATACGGCTTACCATCCTCAGACAAACGTTCAGTCGGAGAGGACGATTCAGACGCTAGAGGACACGCTACGAGCATGCGTCATTGATTTCAAAGGAAGTTGGGACTAACACTTACCGTTAGCTGAATTCTCATATAACAACAGTTATCATGCCACCATTGGTATGCCTCCATATGAGATGCTATATGGTAGGAAGTGTACAATGCCTATGTGTTGGGGTGACATCAGGTAGAAGGAGATAGGGAGCATTGAGGTGATCGAGGCTACGACCGAAAAGTTGGAAAAGATTAACACCTTTATGAAGGCGGCAAAAGATAGACAAAAGTCGTATACTGACAAGAGGCGTAGACCGATTGAATTCAAGGTGGGTGATAGAGTCACGTTGAAGGTCTTGCCTTGGAAAAGGATCATTCGGTTTAGGAAGTGGGGAAAGTTAACTTCGAGGTACATAGGGCCTTTCCAAATCATTGCCCGAGTAGGAGAGGTGTCCTATTGACTAGAGCTACCCAATGAGTTAAGTGGAATTCATGCAACGTTTCATGTATCTCATTTGAGGAAGTGCTTAGCTAAGGAGGATATGATCATGACACTTGAGGATATCGAGGTGGATGAACGGCTCAATTATGTGGAGCAGCCAGTGGCCATCATTGATAGAAAAAAGAACAGGCTACGAAAAATTTCAGCATGAAGAAAAGAAAAGAAAGCAAGGGAGAAAAAGAGAATTATTGTAAAACAAGGGGTTAAAAGCAAGCAAGGGCCAAACTTGCCCATAATGGGTTCTAAAAGGTGATAAGGCCGCCCATACTTCTCTCTCTCATGCAAGAAGTCTCGCGCTGAAGTAAGAAGAAGAAGTTTCACCCGGTTTCAGAGAGAGAAAGTCTTCAAAAGGTAAGATTCTATGGTGTTTTTCTCGGTTTTAGTTGGGTTTTCAGCTTCTGGACCGATCCTTAAGTGTTTTTATGTGTTTAGTTGTGTGTTTTCGTGTGTTTAGGTGCTAGAACTCCAGCTTGCTCTTGGGTTTGGAGGAGTTTTACTCGAAAGCAGTTAGAGGTGAGTTTTAGATCCCCTCTTTTAAATGTTCTCTACTTATTTAGGATTGGTATGCATATTAAACTGACGTTTTTGAAGCAAGTTATGATTTTCCATGTACGGTATGGTTGTTTATGATGATATAGATATGTTTTATGATTTTCAGGAGGATTGTATGAATGTTTAAGATGTTCTAAGTGTTAGACCAACAGATCTAAGTTAAGAATATGCTTAAAATGATGTATAGAGACTGGAAATTGAGTAAGTCGAATCGCAGGTGATAGACTTGGTGTCCGCTATGGACACTAGCCGTCCGCTGTAGACACTAGCCGTCCGCTGCGGACACTTAGGCAATTAGACTGTCCGCTGTGGACTTGCATGTCCGCTGTGGATTTTACATATCCGCTGTGGACACTTATGTATTTAGCCTGTCTGCTATGGACTTTTGTTGTTCGCTGTGGGCATTGTTCATCCATTGTGAACCCTTTAACCATCCGCTGTTAACACACTTAGTGTTTTACTCATCCGCTGTGGACTTTGGTTTTCTGTTGTGGGCATTGTTCATCCACATATGCTGAACATTCAACCGCATTGGTTTTATGTTCAATAGTTAGGTATTTTGTTCATCCGCATTTGCCTTTGTTCTTCCGCATTTGTTCATCCGTATTGATTTACATTCATCCGCATTTCTTTGAGAACTTAGAATTATTCTGAAATATTAGGAATAGAATTTAAGTGTTAAGTACTTATGTATAAGGAAAGATTTCACTTGTTTAATATTTCTAATGTTTGATTCTCTTCTTATGGGCTGCTTGTTATGGATAGTTATTATTATACTTCATGTTATGTGATTATTAAAACAGTGAATATTTTAAAAGTATTATTCATAACCAAGTAGACACAAAGAAATAAAAGAAAGACAGTGGAACTTAATGAATGTTACCCCTGGGCCCTTATAATCAATGGAAAGCCTTGCAAGCACAATGGAATGAGGTGCATGACCTTGTTATTGTTAGCTCAACTGATGTTTGGCTGATTCAGGATGCACATATGGGGTCTAATCCTGGGGATTGACCAAATCAATGGGACCCGTATTCATGAGCAGGCTTCGTGCCTAGCAGTGTGAGTCAACAATCAAATGGGTTAGCTACCAAAAAGATCGTTTGCCAACAGGGGTTCGGCATTTGTTGCCAACCAACAATATAGGCTCTTGCTTTGTGCAAACCTAGACAATGAAAGTGAAAGATAATGAAAGAAAGAAAGATAAAGAATCTCTTAATGATTGATTATGTATAATGATGAATGATCATCAAGTGAATTTTACAAAAGTATATTTTCTATATTATTAAACTAGAACTCACTCAGCAACGCTAACTTTTTATATGCATATCAGTTGGCAGGTAATGGTGTTGCTAGGAATGGCACAAGGTTGAAGCTACCTGGAAAATAAAGACTGGCATCCATGACACGCTGAAAAATTATTTTTGTTTTGAAATACAACTAGATGTTCTTTTTGTAATATCTATGCCGATGGCTGCTGTGTTTCTCCTTTAAGAGACAACATAGTACTGAAGCAGCCAACTCCGATACACAGATTACCTGTTCAACTGTAGCATCTGAATGTAGAATAGTTTATTCTCATTGTTTAGTATTAAAGTCCTCGCACTTGTATAGTAGAGGCAAGCTTTCCAAGCCATTTGATTGTATTTGCCGAATTGTAATCTTTGTAGAAAACAAAACTAATCAAGTGAATACTTTGAAAGAATTTACAGTGTTTATCTTTACTCAAAGTATTTTTGTTGTGCTAGTAAGTAGCTAACTTAGATTCCGCATTCATTAGTTACTGATCTTAGAAGAAGTTCTTGTTTGTCCTAACCGACACTAATCCACCAACCTTCCTTTTGTCTATAATCTTTGATCATTAACCTTTCCTAGTATTTTTCAATGGAACCATTAGATTTCATTTTTTTTAATATCTAACGATATCTAAGTGGTTTACAACATGGAAGAAGATCCACCGACTCCCAAGTATGATCATGTAAGATAGAATCAATTTCATTCTTAATAGCTTCTTTTCATTAAGGTCATTTTGTAGATGTGATCGTTTCTTGGTAGGTTTGGGGCTCACCCTCAACCATATAAGTAAGAAAATCAGGCCTAAAGGTTTTCAATCCTTTGTTTTTTTCTTCTTATTGATTTAACCTTATTAGCCTCTAAATTTCTATGATCCTCATCATGAACAATGTCATCAACTAGTGTTGACAAGCTCGTGTGTTTTTTTTCCAAGCAAGGAAACACCTCTTCAAAGAATTACGCATTCCTTGATTTCATTAAGTAATCTTGTATTTTTCAGGATTCATTGACTCATGCACAAAAAACCTGATATGCACTACTATGATGAGCATAACCTCTTAATACACTATCCATAGGTTTGGGCCTTATCTTTTGACTCTTTGGTGGTGACACCACCACTTTGGCCGTGCATCCCCACACTTTCAAGTATTTGTAGGATGGTTTTCTTATTATTTACAATTCATAAAGATTTTCATTATTTTCTTGAAATGCATCTTATTTAAAAGATAATTAGTCGCTAAGATGGATTCCAGATATTTCTTGGTCTAACCTGAAACTTATCAACATTGCATTCATAATTTCTTTTAATGTATGGTGTTTTTATTTTGCAATCACATTTTGATATGGGGAATAAGAGTCAATGCATGGATCATTCTAATTTGTGCACAAATATCAGCAAATGGTGAAACATATTTACTGTCTCTATCGCTCCTTAAAACCTTTATCTTTTTTTTTGATTTGATTCTTGACCTTGGTTTTGTACAAGAAGAACTTCTCAATTGCTTCATACTTAATCTTAAGTAGGTACATGTAGAAATATTTAGTACATGAACTTGCCTATGGTTACAATGAGTTTAAATATATCATTTCGATTGTAGCCCTTCCTATTAAACATTTCATGCCTACAAAACATATCTAGCACTCTTAAAAACTAAACGAAAGGCAAACTTACTAAGCAACCATCCCGAAATAAGGCTCTTGTGCAAATCGGGAATGTAAAGCACATTTCTTAAAGTTCACTCTTTCCCAAAAGTCCATTTCAAGATCATATCACCTTCACCCTTGATATCAATTGTAACTGCCTTTCCCATGTATAGTTTTTCATCTCTTGCTACTTCCTTAAACATGATGGTCTTGTCTTCAAAAACATGATGGGTAAACCCATGTCAACGCACCAACCCTTAGGGTTGTTTGGCACCAAATTAACCTCTTCCCTTATTTTAGTAGAACAGATCAGTAGCAGCATCAACTGAACTGCCTTTCGGGAGACAAAAGTAAACACGCGTATTAGCAGATGGACTCAGCAGTAACCAGTAGCAGTAACCAATTCTGGACATCTAAATCATTAGCAGTTGGGCTACAGTTGGTGAACAGTTCAAAAATATTAAAGGAATCACTCAAGTATGATATGTGTGAAATCAAAGCGCGCCACATTGGGCCTATCGCGCTACGTGTGTTGGATGCTTTGCACCCATCTAGCAGCCACTAGGTGTCCCTAATTATATATGAAAAATTTCTTGTAGAAGTCCTCCCTTATAAACCATTTTATATTATGTCACTCCTTTAATGTGGATCAACTCATGTTACACGAAACTCAATTTCCATAGTTTTTATGTTTCAACTATCCAACTTTGAACATCTATATCTCATTCATTTTAGTCATGTTTCGGACATAGTTTTATTCTTTGTGATTCTTTTATATCATATAATACAAACTCACTAAATAATAATTATATAAGTATTAAATAATAATACTTATTAGTGTCCAAAGTTATTGAAATCCCCACTTTTTCACCAGTGAAGAACCCACTTTATCACTACAAGATAAAATGTGTGACTACTACTTAGTTCAAATATTGTAAAGTGTGTAAATTGTCATTTGAGTGGTGATGAAGCTAGACCTTAGGACATTTTTCTTTTATCTTTAATAAATGATAAAAAGTTAAAATTTCTAGAGATGCTTGCTTTATGAAGGATTAACATAGTAGGAGTAAATCATGTGGTAGGCTAGTGTACGAATAAAAAGGATACCTGGTATAGAGGCTTATGTAAGGAGTAAGTCGCAAATAGTTTAGGAGACTTATATCTTTTTCTATATTTCAATAAAATATAGAGTGAAAGGAGTTTTTGGCCTTGAGTAGGAGCTTTAAAATCTAAGTTTCCACATCACATACCCAAATGTGCTACCAAATGTATGTCATGCTATGCATATACATGATGTCTCGTATGCAATAGATATATAGTGGTTTGGGTTAGAATAAATTAGTGTAAATTGTTACACCAATGCAAATTTACAACCTTATGAAAATGATTCTTATTCATAATAGATATATTTCTTCACTCTCTATAAATAAGCTATTACTTGAAAGAGTTACAAGCATAAGTTGTTTTGCAATATACTATAAAAGATTTTTACATTTACAATTTTTAAAGAAACATAAGATGCTGATTAGATGAAGTTTATTAATGTCTAAGATATATCTTGAGACAAATAAAATGATAACACACTAGTAAGGAACTCAGGTCACATCACAACATAAGCTCATACTTAACAGATTTACTATACAAAACTGAGAAATTGATTGTTCGTGTAACAACCAAAATTTTGTAATGATATTAATGAGCAAATATAATAACATTAATAATAATAATAATAATTAATAACATTATGATTAAACAATGAAAGACATCTTAATATTAACTTGATAGGTTTAGAAGTTAAATAGTGGAACTTAAAGGGACCAACTATGGAAACCATTAAATTTATTTAATAACCTTAACCTAGCCGCATCTTCAATTGGTATTTCCCTCCTACGATAACTCATACGATGGTGGTAGTAGCTATTCTTGTGATGCTCTTTAGCAATGTAAATGGTTATAGAAGTGACACAACACCTTCCTTTACTCATCCTTCTAGGTTTTAGCTCTCATCGATAGAAGTTAGGAACAGAAATTTGAGTTTTTCTTGCAAGCTTTTGGTGGTTTGCGGTGTCAGCTATGGTATACTCATCAACCAATCATCCACATTGGAATAAGACATCCGCATTAACTAGTTCATCTACACTATAATAGGTCATCCGCATTGACTAGTCCATCCGCACTAGAACAGTTAATTCTCATTAACTCATTCATCCATATCGGAATAGTTCACCCGCATTGCCTAGGTTACTATTAACCATATTTCTTCTTTGCATTGCCTATGCTTAGCCACCCACATCAACATTTTCTATATACATTGCCTATATTATTTCTAACGTCATTGCTTCACCCGCTGTGACATCCGGTAATTTTCCGTTACCAAACTCTGTTAGTTCCGTTAGGTCTTGCATACACGTGTCGTGAGCACACACTAGTTGTCATTTAACGTTGGTTACTTAATAATAATTAATAAAGATCATCAGATAATAATTTAACTAATAATGTTGATTATTAGTTTGTGGCTACGCTATTTATAAATTTTAAAGATTAACGGTGAATTTTACTTGTTAATGTGATTACGTGTTATATTTATGTTATGTGCTTTTTCATTAGTTGAGATATACATGGTTATTATTGATGATTAATAATATTGGTGGTTAGTAGTTAAAAACTATTTAAAAAAGTATTAAAAACATTAGTTTTTATAAAATATAATAATAAGGGCTAAAAGGTAACATTTCTAAACATAATATTAATTAAAAACAAAACCCTAATTCCCTTAACCCACCATCGGCCGCGACCTCACCATTCACACACACAACTTGCGAATTTCGGCCAAGATCAAGCAATTAGGCATCAATTTGATTGAGTTCAAGCATTACAACACGTTAACAACATCAATTCTTAGCTATTACGTGATTAAAGGTTAGATTTTATGAGTTTTTCATGCTTTCTTAACTTTGGCCGAACCCTAGTTCGGATTTTGTTCAAGATGTCGAATTTTGATGGTTTGTTGATTGTATGATGTTAGTTAGATAGTATTGATGATAGTTTACGTGGATTGTACACGAAATTCATGATTTTGATGTGTGGATCATACCTTACTAATAATAGTAACTTTGTGCATGAACTTGATGATTTGATGATGAATTGATGATGTTATGATGTTAATGATGTTGTATGAATGTTGGAATTATGATAATTATGCTAGAAATCCAAGAATTGATCATGTAGTTCATACCTTGCTATAAGTAGAAACTATGGATATGAGATTGGTAAATTATGATGATTTGATGATGATGAACATGCCTAGGTGATAGTAGTGAGCTTGAAAAGGTAGTGTGTTAATGAATTCATGATTGAATTAGGTGCTAGATTGACTTTGGGATGTTACTTTCCCAAAAGGGAAACTTTATTTGTGTAGAATCTTGGATATGGTGAATTGGACACGTTTATGGTATTAGGATCATGTTAGAATGTTTAATGATGGTGTCTATTGTGGTGGAATGTGTTAATTGGGTTGTATGGATACTTGATTGGTCAATTGGGAAATTTGGACTTTTATGGATTATACATGATGATGGCTTGTGATAGGAGATTATAAAATCATGTTTGGAAATGTAATAGGTCATTATTGGGTATGTTGGTTGGCATGAATCTTGTTGAATAATGTGATGATGATCGTCATACACGCGTGCGAATCTGAGGCCCCTACTTAGTAAGATTGGCAGGGTTTAGGTGTAAAGTCGTGAGTGGCTTCACATGGCATGTTATGCATGGTTAGACTTTAAGTATGATGTACTAGTTGTGATGTAATTATAATTGTGTAAGCATGTTGACTACTTGAGATTCGCATGAGTTGTATGATAATCTAAGTCGTATGATGATCTTGGTAGAACAAGTGGTTGATGAAGTGATATATGTGAACAACTTGTATGATAACCATGTATGATGAGTTGCTATGATTAATTAAATGTGATTTCAACAAAAATGTCACCAAAGGGTCAAACAGGTCAACTGGTCAAATGCGTCTTGTTTTTTCTAAAACCTTGGGTTAATGTGTTTGTTGAGCAATTAAGGTTGTTGATGATTCTGTGTACACGTACTCATGTACTTGCATGTTCTAGGTAACCTCTAAAGGTTGTCTTTCCTCTCTCTCTCTCTCTCAAGTTAGCCTTAATATCATTCCTGTGCACACCAGGTGAGTTCATGCCCCACTTTACTTACACTCTCTTTAGGGAGATAGCATACTTGTTCTGAAACGCTTTATTGATTATAAGTTGTGTATAGTGTAATGTAGTGTGATATACTATGAAAATCCTCACACTTTCGGATCGTTAATATTGGAACTAGCGGGAATCTTGGGTAGTACTACTAGGTTTGACAAGCCCCACCTGTGCGAATCGAGGTCAAACGGGTGCAATATTTTCCTAACACATGGTGTCACGACCTAGTAAGTCATGACGGGAGGCAATCAAACGAAACGTTGTCAGCTTCGATCATGAAATCACTACAATTATTACTTGTGAATTTAGACTAGCTATCTAATTCAATGCACTCTTATGTTTTATAACTGTTACTGTTATGTTTTACGCAAACTCTTGAACTCACCAACCATTGTGTTGACTCTTAGTATGCTATTCTCAGGTCGTGGTTAATGAAAGCCTAGGAGCACTCACGGGTCAACATTTGTGGGTCAGTATTTTTGGAACATTTGTTGGTTTTGCTATTGGAATTATTGTGTATTTTGTTTTGAACAATGGTTGGCGCGTGTTTGCGCATTTTACATTACATTACATTACATTACTTTGGTTTGTCTTGTTTACTGAACGCTTCCGCATTGTTTTAAAGTTTTAAATTCTGATTTTGCTTGAATGTTTCATATAGAGTCGTTCTGAGTAACTAATGACTGAGATCTAAGTTTGTCACACGCCTTGCGGTAAAACCCCGCACGTGGATTTTAAGGGTGTGATGCCCGCATTACCTAGTGAATCATCATCGTTATTGCACTAATTCATCTGCCTTTATCTTATACAACCGGACTAATCTTTTTCATCCCTATCACCCTACACTTAGAATATTTTGATGATAGTTGGTACTATGATATAATGGGTAACACTTGCATATATGAATCATGATGTGTAGTCTATGATAATATGATTGTAGAAAACCATAGAGATACTATATGTGCTAATGTATGATAAAGTTCTAAAGTATGATAAAGCGATAAAGAATGATGAAGTGCTAAAGTATGATAAAGCGCTATGTATAATTATTGGTATAAAGTGTTAAAATAAGATAATAATAACAGTAATTAAAGAATGTAAAGGAGCCTAAAATGCTAAAGTCACTTGTGAAAGCTAAAGTTGAAAGTCTTGCAACCCAGACAGAAGTTTGCATTTGTTGCATTCTCACTTGCTACAGAAGACTTGCCTTGTGTAGTCTCACCTACTAAAGGATTTGTATCATTCACAACCAAATAATAGAGGCATTGCCTAGTGCTCTCTCACCTTGACAAAGTTGTATTATGTGAACTCAAAATGATAGGGCCTTGCCTTGTAGAAGCTCACCCTGACTTGAGTTATACCTTGTGTATGCTCACCCGCTAAAGGAGCTTCATACTTGTATCAGCTCAAAGTTAAAGTATCAAATGAAAAGTTAAAGTAAATGATAGATTATAGTGGTAAAGTATACATACTTATGCTAAGTGTTGAAAGACGGATAAGCTAATGTACGTATAAAGTATTAATGATTAAGCCATGCTAACTTTAATGATTTACAGATGACTAATATGCTGAAGTGTTTTCTTAAACAATTTAAAACTAGAACTCACTTAGCAACACTAACTTTTGTATGCATATTAGATTGTCAGGTGTGGTAAAAATTAAAAGATGAATGAAAGTTTGGCATGCTGGTTGAGTTACCCGATTCAAGACCGGACATCTGATGCAGAAATTAGTAATTGTTAATCTATAACTTTTAAGTTTAATAGACAATGAATATTGTATGACAAGTCTTTATTTCTGCTTTAATGTTATGTTGGTTGTTTGAAGTTTTAGAATTATGAGTTTCTGTTGCTCAAATATTCAAATGTGAGGTCGCCTAGAAAATATGCTCAAATTTTAAGTTTGATACACAATGAATATTGTATGACAAGTCTTTATTTCCGCTTTAATGTATCTTGGTTGTTTGAAGTTTTAGAATTATGAGTTTCTGATGCTCAAATATTCAAATGTGAGGTCGCCTAGAAAATATGCCTTACAATTCAGCTATCGTCTTTTTATTAAGTGATTTATATGATTCCACTATTATTATATGTGTGAAAATAATTTAAATGTCGAAATTAAATCTTTATCAAAACATACTTTCAATTTTATTTAAGAGTAAACTTTCGTTTTACTCCATGTGTTTGGTTGCATTGTCATTTTCATTCAAAAAGGATTTTTTTTTTTACATTTAGCTCCTCAAGGTTTTAACAAATTATTATTTTCATTCACAATGGCAGAGCTTGATTACTTATGTAAGGGGGCTAGTGCAAAATTAATTTTTTATGGGGGAAACTCTATATCTATATAAAAATTTACACTTTCGTGACAAAAATTTACACTAAAAGACTAAAATTTAACACTACTAATAAAAAAGAGGGTGGTGGGGCCCCCCGACCTCTATTGTAATCTTTCGTGTTTTCGTTAAATTAAAGTTAACCCTGTTATGTTCTTGTAAGGACTATTTATGTTATTTATGAAACTTTGAGGGCTTGTTTATGCTTGTTTCTTAGTTAATTTAGAAGTTATAAATTAATAATAATAGTAATTACAACTTTTGTTATTATTATAAAACTTAGCATCAAGTTATGATAACAAAAATAATAATAGTAGTCAAAATAAAATATAAAAATAATAAAATTAATAATCTATAAAAGTTAAACAATTGTTAAGTTATAAAACATTAAAACTTAAAGTTTAATTAAGTTAAGGGGGCAATTATGTCAAAATTGAAACTTTAAATAAAAGTTTTTTACATAAAATAACAGACCTTGGAACTATAGGGGCCAATTGTGTAAAATATTAAAACCCAAACCCCCTTTCCCTCTTTCCCCGTAAACCCGACGGCCAACTCCGGCCACCCCTCGGCTGACTTCCGGCGAGGCCAAAAACCCAGAAATCCTTCATATTTTCGACACAAACTATCCCAATCGGTTCGTGTGCATGATTTGAAACCGTTTTAGAACCTTAATCGCGTTTAAACAATGGTTATGAACTCAAATGACCGAGTAACTGTCGCCATTATCAATTGAGCCGTTCGGCATTCAAGACTCAGTAATAATCCAATTAATTAAACCTAAACAATCGTTTAACCATCCCTAATCTATCACCACTTGCAATTTCAGCCGAGAAGCACACAAACCCCGCATTCGATCCCCACTTCCAACGTGACCTGCAACTCAATCAAAACCCACCTTCCGAGCAACCTAAACTAAAATTGACAAAGGGCTTAGAGTCGTGAACATTCCCTGAAACTTCACACGAATTTAATTCGATTATCATCGCCAATTGCACTTCAATCGGATTCACCACAGTCGCGATTGTTCTTCATCTCGTTCTCATCGATTTAAACTTCCACCCAGGTAATTAGATATGCAGATAGACTTGAAATCACTTGGGGATTAAAAGCCCCAACGTTGATTTCATTATCTTAAACGAATGGATGTTCAATTTGATCAAAGTTGGTTCTAGGGTTTATGTGATTTGGGGGTTTTTCCAGCGATTGTGTTTATAAAATAAGGGAGCCGGCTTCTAGCAGGCATAGGCTACCCAGCCTAACGGTAAACACAACTCCCCACAATTGTGAGGTCCCGGGTTCGAACCCGGGCACCCACATTATTTTTTTTAAAGCCTTTTCTTAACAAATTTAAATACATAAATATTTTAGTAATTATAAAATTTATTTTTGTAAACTTTAAATATTTTTAAAGTCACCAAATTATTTTCTGTATATATTTTTTTTATTTAACTACTTTAACATTCTTTTAACAAAACATTTTTTTTACAAATGTCATTCTTAGATTATTTCTTATAAAAAATGGACTTTAAATAATAGTTTAATTAATAAATTATTATTGGTCCATATGTTACCTTTAAATATGGTTTAAATCATGATTATTTCAAATAATTATAACAATTAGTTACACTTTATATTTAACTTTATTAATTACTATAAATGATTTCCTTTCATTAAAATACTCAAATAGTATACTTCTATATTATTTAAACCAAATATAAGTGAATCCATTTGTTAAATTTAATTATTTGTCAAAAGCCCCAAACTCCACTTGAACCCTAGTTCACGTTTAATCGTTAATCTTGTTGTTGAACTTAATCTTGAAATATATATATGTTAGGTTACTTGTAAAAGGAAATCGTTGGAGCATCGTTTATTTCTTATTATCATCTTATATATATATATATATATATATATATATATATATATATATATATATCAAGTGAGTTTTCCTTGCCCCTCTTTTACCTTATTTCACACCTTTGGGATGAAACATGTTAACTTTATAAACTTGCACTTGTAAACATCTTGATACTTGTAACGCACATGCAATTCATCTTTACTTTTTGTTTATGGTTATTTGTAATATTGTGAGCCTTATATGATGAACATTATATGTTGACAATCATTAACTATTGCTAGCCTGGCGACGTCATAGATCTATGGCCTGACAAGCCTATTTGGTGCTAAAGCCGAGGTATTGCCGGCTCCTAGTGTCGTATTCTTGAGCACTATGGGAACCAGTACACTTAGCTAATCGTTTAATCTTGTAATATTGTAATCTTGTAATCTTGTAATCTTGTAATCTGTCAAGGTTTGATTGTACCTATATGTTATCTATAAACTTGTTTTATTCGTAACCATTGACATGAATTGCTACTTGTAAACTTTTATAAATATATGTATGCTTAACCCATGGAAACTCACCAACTTTCAAAGTTGACCCTTTATTTTAACATGTTTCAGGAAATGCACAAGGTTGATGATTATCTTTTGAAGCATGCTTACACCTAGGATTTGGACCTAGGAAAATAAATAATACGTCTTGAAACATGGAAACTTGAACTTTTGTTATTTTTATTTCGTTGAGACTCTTGGATGTAATGTTTATTTAATCTTATGATAATCATATTTATAGTTAATTGTAGCGTATGTGGCTGTGAACAATCTTAACCCTCACATCTCGACTTTTCCGCCTTAAGGTTGGGCTGTGACACCTATGATCCTCCTCCCCTGTTCATCCAAAAACGCTAGTTCAGGTAATTTAAAAATTAAATATGTAAATTGAAAAATTACCCTTGAAATACAAAATAAAATATCTCAATTATATAACCATAATCGTGTGGAACCGAATCACGATATGGAGGACATGGTTACTAGAAGAGATGGTCTCTATCACAGATAGGACTGTAAATGAACCGAACGTTCATGAACTGTTCGGCTGGAAGTTCGTTATGTTCATTTATTTAGTAAATGAACGAACATGAACAAAAGTTTTATTTTGTTTAGTTAACGAACAAACATGAACACGTGTTTTGTTCATTCGTTTATGTTCGTTCATCTATGTTTGTTCATTACTTTTGTTTATTTTCGTTCATTTATGTTCGTTTATTTATATATATTAATATATTATAAAAGGGTATTATGTGTTAATATTTGAAACATATGTGTATTATGTTATACTAAAACTTATAAGTTTAATATGATTCAATTTCCACTAATACACTAAAAGTTTCAAAATGGTCATTTAATGTTGTTTTTTTTTGTTCGGTTATGTTTGTTTATTATTGTTCATTTATGTTTGTTTATTATTGTTCATTCGTGTTCGTTTATATTCATGAAGTATTCATTTATCTTTTTTACAAACGAACATGAACATTTTTATTTTCTTAATAACGAACATGAACAAAAAATCATGTTCGATTATGTGTTCATGTTCGTGTTCGTGTTCGGTAATGTTAAATGAACGAACATGAACATGCTGATGTTCGTGTTTGTTTTTTTCATTTACATGCCTAATCACAGAACCCCTACGCAATGGATTCCCGGATGCTACAAGAAACCAGGTTCATTCTCCTCCCCCACTGATGAAGCTGACAATCTCATGATTCAGTCATGATAAAAAGTTCAAAGATGAAAATATGAAATACCACATATAGGTTTTGTGAATGTAACAACACGTGAATAGAATTTTAACGACAATATGTTCACATAAATTAGGATTTTGTGTTTATATGCAAAATTATATAATAACCCCTTTTAATAATAAATGGTATAATATTTTAAATTAAGGAAGTTAACGTTTTTGGATGAAAATGATAACTTTTAGAAACCTTGGGAGGTAGATACAAAAAAAAAACTTTTTCATAAATAAAAATGTCAAATGTGACCAAACAATAGGGAGAAAAATGACAATTCACTTTTTTAATTAATAATATGCTATGTATCTAAAACGTTTTAGGGATATGCAATACGTACCCCCTTTCCTACTTGACACACTCCCATAAGAAAATTAATATTAAAGCTTGATATACTGTCTCCTTAAAAATTAAAAATGTTCTCGCCCTCCGTAACACCCGAAATTTCAAGAAAAGGAAAAGAAAAGAAAAAAGGGAGCAAACAGGAAGTTATTTCAAAAGCAAGGGTTAAACCGTGCAATGGCCAAACCTGCCCATAATGGGTTTAAAAAGGAAAGGCTGCCCATACTTTCTCTCCCATACTTTCTCTCTCTACCTCTTCTTTCTCTTTTCTCTCAACTTCTCCTAGCAGTCTTCTTCTTCTCCTTGTGATTAGATCTTGTTCTTTGTGAAAAGAACAAGATCATGTTAATTTGGTGAGGTGCCAGCTCCTCTAAGAATAGCCTCTATTGCAGAGAAAGGCTATTCTCTCCATCCTCTCCCTTTCCATGGCTTCTTCCTTCTTCTTCCTTCTTTCCTCCTCTTTGGCCAACCTTGCTGCTTCTTCCTTTTCTTTGTTTAGAAAGGTTGCCTTTCCTAGTTTCACAAGCTCATCAGTTGGGAGTAGAAGAGTTTCTTGTTTGGCTACTCCCAAGCTGATGAGCCTGTCAATGATTTCCAACCTCCTTTTATTATTGAGACTTGCTTGGGTGGCTATTACTGCGTTGCTACTTGTAGCCAACAACTTTTCCAGTATCAAGTCTACCTTCTTCTTTAGCTTCTCCAATCTTTCCTCTTCTAGTAGTTCCTCAGCTGTAAGCTTTCTCTTCCCCTTAGGATCAGAGGATGATTCAGCCTTTAAGAACTCAAGTTCAGAAGATTCAGGTTGGAGTGAGGGTGTTTGATGTGGTGGTTCTTGTAAGAGAGGGGTTGTAAGGAAGTCCTCACTTCTTAGAGGCTAGTTCAAGGATTGCCTCTATGATGAACAGATCACTAGATAATGAAGACTGTCCAATTATTCCTTCGGCAGCTTGGATTTCTACCTCGAAGTAACTGGAACTGCATCACCTGTCCATCCAAATCAGTTGCTGGGTCCATCAGTCTGTACATTCCCTTCAAAGTTAATCTTGGGTTCAGTAGAGACCTTAGGTTGACCGACTTCCTCTTTAGAGGTAGGTGATGCATTCAGCCTTTGAAGCTCCTCAGCTCCAAAGTAGGCAATAGCTAGATCAGGGGAGGTTGTTCAATGGAGGAGCTCAATAGAAATTTGGTTAGAAACCTATTGAGATCTATGAGCATCCTTTGGTCTACTTGTAAGGTAATGGGAGCTGGTTGAGGAAATACTGTTGTAGGGTGATATTGTTGGGGTAAAAGATAGATAAGGGTCAGGAGAGGTTGTTGCTATGGGATAAGTGGGTTCCTCATGATATTGTTTCTGTACATTCTCCCCTTTTTGCTAGTATCATCTAGATAAGTAGATGAGCTGGAGGAAGAACTTAAAGAAACCTAAATAGGTACGTGCCTGACAGACTTCTCAATCTGTGTCTCAGCTAATTTAGCCTTGAGTATTCAATCTCAAGTTGCTGAGTGGCAGACCTGTCCTCTAAAGTCTTACCTTTGATTCAATGTTTGAGACTTTAGAAATCAGGTCTTCTATAATGAGTTGCATTCTACCCTCATCTTCTTTTGAAGAATCATAGGGAGATGAGATAACATGCCTGGCATGTTCATCATCACCACCAGTTATGGTTTCTCGACGCCCTGGATACCCTTCCCTACTGATGTCGTTTTCAGAAACATCAATTGGCAAGGTTGCCGTAGACTCAGTCTCACTGATGTCACCACTTTTCCGAGGTCAGTGAGACACTCTCAGTAGTGGTGGCTGAGCCTATATGATTCACCTCCACACCAGTTGGACTCACCTTAGTTTGGCTGATCTGATGTTGGCTAGATATTAGAGGTTCCATTGGGCTAGTTGATCTTGAGAGAGCTATTGTAGATCAACATCATTGCCCTGACAGAACATAAAATCCTCATCAGGTTGGATTAAAAGGTCAGTGAAGGATAGAGAGGTTAATTCTAATGACCCGGGACCTTGATTAGCTTCTAATGGCTCTTCTACAATAGTAGATATGCCAATGATATGGCTGTCCCTTTTTGGTTTCTCAGGGAGTGTTGGGACTCACCTTGAGAGCTAATGGCTTGGTTTGGGCTCATCAGGTTAAGACTAAGGAGACTCGACACTGATATTGAGGTTGATGGTGGAAGAAGGTGTGACCTCTGGCTGAGTGGGAGCCCTGAGTTCCACTCTAGCCTTTTTGGTGTGAACAGTGGAGACCTGATCAATCAGAGTAGATTGATCAGGGGTTCGCTTGGGGGTGTCTAGTGTATGTAAATTTAATTGGGTGGGAAGAATTAGTTGGCATTTGAGTAGGGAGGTCTGGTGTGGGTTCATCGCCTGCTGGGCTTGCAGGGATGTCACCAGGAGCTGTTGGCTCAAGCATACCTGGGAGAAGGTCAGTGAATCTCCTCGTGAAATTGGTGGACACCTTCTTCAAGGTCTTGAAGATGCCCGGCCTCATGTGTGGGACCATGAGAGTGTCTTCACATTGAAGTCTACTTTGGTCCTACTCATAGTTTATGATATGCTAATGAACCGGGATACATGAAAAATAAATCATGGGTAAGATTTGCTCGCAAATTGTTCAGCATAAACCATGAATAGTTGTAGCGGAGGCCGTTTACCATTCCATGTACTAAGCATCCCAGATCATATGGGATTTGATCCCAACCCCCTGATTTGTTAGATAGGCAGTGTTGAACGATGTGCAACAAGAATTTCCAGTTGTAAGAGAAATTAAACTTGTAGACAGTGGACTTATGCACATCACCACCATATCCCATCTGAGTATATGTGTTTTGCTAGCTCAGATTTAGGAAATTCAATAGAGGCGCCTTCCTCATGAAGCTCCAGATGCTCCCTGATGGTAGATTCAGAAATGATGATTTCTTGTCCGCTGATTCTCGACCTGATGACCCTCTCATCTTCAGAGTTTCACAACAACCATTTGCCTAAACTTCGGTCATGTGATTAGAGTATATGGTAGGGTTTTTGGTGAGGGCGGTAAAGTATATGGAGTGAAACAGAAAATTGATGATGGGGGCAAAGTCAGCATCCTTAGAAGAGTCAAGGATGGCGACTTGGTTATGTTGAGGATTGAGAGCCATTGTAAGAAAGTATGGTTGGATTGAAGGAATTTTGAGAGAGAGTGAAGACGATAATGGGAGTATTAGGTTTCAATGGTGGTAAATGGGTAAAGAAAGAGAGTCAGAAGTTTTAAATAGGGGTAAAGACCATGCCGATAAGATGAAAATAGAGTTTGGGAGTGTACTTGAGTACGGCGGAAAGGTAGATAATTTAAAATATTCCGAAAAGATTTCAATTTTTTACAAAGTGGGGCCCAAAGGTTTCCGTTACACAGTTAAATTTTTCTTCAGAAGGAAAAGTTGTTTCCGAGAGAAAGAGTTATTCCGAGAGTAAGTTAATAGCCTTCGGAAGTAAATTTGATCTATGATCAAATTTGCTTCCGAGGGTAAAAATTCTTCAGAGAGAATACTAAAGTGAAGGAATTTATCTTCGGAAGATATAAAGATCTCTTCCGAGAGTAAATTTCTTTTCGGAAGAATTTCCACTTAGAAGAAAAACTTTAGTAACGGGCTTAGATTGTAATTAGAAAACATAAACAAGACACATTTTAAAAGGTTTTCAAAAAGAAAATAAACTAGTCAGGTTAATCATCCTAATAGCTGTGATTAAGTATTTTAATCTTTGTTCATCAAAGAATTTGGTGAACAAGTCAGCATATTGTTCATTTGAATTAACTTTTACTAGTTTAACCAAGTGTTTCTCATGAATATCTCGAATGAAATGATACCCGATGTCAAAGTGCTTTGTCTTGGAGTGCTTGATTGGATTTTCAGTAATGGAAATAGCACTTGTGTTGTCTATGTGGATAGGAGTATTCATGAAGTTGAATCCATAGTCTAACATCTGATTTTAAATCCATAGCAGTTAAGCACAGCAGCTTGCAGCAGCAATGTATTCAGCTTCAGCAGTTGATGTAGAGATACATGATTGCTTCTTGCATTGCCAGAAATAATCCTTCCACCAAGAATTTACATCCTCCTGATGTGGATTTGTTGTTAATGTTACAACAACCATAATCACTGTTAGAGTACCCATAGAGATTGAAATCCTTATTCTTAGGATACCAAAGACCCAGTTTGGGAGCTCCTTTGAGGTATCTAAGAATCATTTTGACAACAATTAGGTGAGACACCTTGGGAGAAGCCTGATATCTTGCACAGATGCAAGTTGCAAACATGATATCAGGTCTACTAGCTGTGAGATACATCAGAGATCCAATAATTGCCCTGTACTGATGTTGATCAGTATCCTCCCCCTCGGAATCAGGACATAAATTGTGATTTCTGGGTATAGGTGTCTTGGCTGTCTTACAATCTTTCATCTGAAATTTTCTAAGATGTCCTTGACATACTTAGACTGATTGATAAAGAATCCTTCTTCCATCTGCTTCACTTGAATCCCAAGAAAGAAATCCATCTTTCCCATGGAGCTCATCTCAAATTTCTTTTTCATGATGCTTTCAAAGTCTTTGCACATTTGGTCATTTGAGGAACCAAATATGATGTCATCGACATAGACTAGAACAAGCAGCATGTCCTTTCCAGATTTCTTTATGAATAATGTCTTGTCAATGGTGCCTCTACTGTAGCTGTTTTTAAGGAGAAACTGAGACAAAGTCTTATACCACAGCCTAGGTGCTTGATGCAGCCCATAAAGAGCTTTATCCAGTTTGCACACATAGTTGGGATGCTGTGGGTCTTCAAATCCAGGTGGCTGACACACATAGACTTCTCTGTCTATATTTCCATACAAAAATGCACATTTGACATCAAGTTGATAGACTGTGAAGTTCTTGGATGCTGCAAAAGCAAGGAAGATTCGTACAGCTTCAGTCTTGCAACAGTGTAAAGACATCAGTATAATCTATGCCTTCTTCCTGTATGTATCCTTGAACAACAAGTCTTGATTTGTTCTTGATGATCAAACCTCTATCATCTTTTTTGTTTCTTAACACCCACTTGGTGCCAATAGGGACTTGACCAGGTGGCAAAGGACATAGATTCCATACCTTTTGCCTCTAGAATTGAAGCAATTCCTCTTGCATAGCTTCAATCCAGTTGTTGTCCTTGAGGGCTTCTTCCACCTTCTTTGGTTCCATTTAGGAGAGAAAGCATGAGTACAAGCATACATTCCCATTATGAGTCTAACTTCTTGTTCTTACACCTTCTGATATATCCCCAATGATATTTCTAGCTGGATGAGTGTTGTGTATCCTAAGCCTAGGAATCACATCTAGTTGCATAGATAGGTCTAGTTTGACAAGTTTTGCTTAGAACTCGAACACCTTCTCCAGCTAATGTCTCACATTCATTCAATAAGGACTAATTGAAAGAACGAGTGACATCATCAATGTCAGTATGCTGTGAAGCAGCATCAACAGTTGCCTTTTCCTCCAGTCACTATCTTCACCAGCTTGGTGTTGAGTGCTTGAATTGTCAACTTTTGGGTTATGAGGCTCAGTGAGTTGACAATTTGTTGAAGCTCCTTTATTTCCTGAGATACTCATGCTTTCAGGACTTTTAGCAGTAGGAGCTTGTTCTTTATTTCTTCTTGGAGAACTGGAAATAGGTCTGGTAGCTCAAACAGTTGATCTTCGTATGGGTCACTTTGAGTCCCTGTTCCAACTGAAACATTCTCACAAGATGGTTTAGAATAGTTTGAAAACAATTCTAAATCAAAAATATATTCAGGTCCATTCCCTCTAACACAAGGAGTGTAACACCAGACCTCTCACACCACCAATATTGTCCGCTTTGCCCACGAAGAGCTCACGGATTTGCTTTTGGTTGCCTGGGTGAAAACTTCCCAGGGAGTCACCCATCCCTGGATTGCTGCCACCTGAGCACGCTTAACTGTGGAGTTCTCATCTCATCCACAGCCAATGCGCCAAAAACACGTTGGTAATATTAGAGACCAGACATTCCTTAAGAACTTGGAATCTCTCCTGACCACGGTCGATGTGGGATATATGTAGGGTGTCACAATCACCCCCCTTTCGACTCATTGTCCTCGATGATCCCAAGAACTCACCATACCCATGAAGTTTGTCCCACCATCCCGAAAGGCACAGGAGTCGCTCTGATAACATTCTGTAACACCCAGCCTCTCACACCACCAATAATGTCCGCTTTGCCCACAAGGAGCTCACGGATTTGCTTTTGGTTGCCTAAGTGAAAACTTCCCAGGAAGGTCACCCATCCCTGGATTGTTGCCACCTGAGCACGCTTAATTGTGGAGTTCTCCTCTCATCCACAGCCAATACCCCAAAACGCGTTGGTGATATTAGAGACCAGACATTCCATATGAACCAGGAATCTCTCCTGACCACGACCGATGTGGGATATATGTAGGGTGTCACAAGGAGTGTGCTCATTAACAACAATGTTGGATGATTCCTCAACTGTTGAGTTTTGATATTATATACTCTATAAGCAATAGAGGTGGAGGAATATCCAACAAAATAGCATTATCCGACTTTTCAGCAAATTTTGCTAAATTGTCCTTTGTGTTGAGTATGGTACACCTGCTACCAAAGGACCTAAGAAAGCCAATGAATGGTGGCCTCTTGTTCCATAGCTCATAAGGGTCTTCCCATGAGGCTTAATAATAAGAACTCTGTTTTGCACATAACATGCAGTGCTGACTGCCTCTGTCCAGAAAGTTAGAGGCAGCTTTGAGTCAGCTAACATTGTTCTTGGAATCTCAATAAGTGTCTTGTTCCTCCTCTCAGCAACACCATTCTGTTAAGGAGTTCTAGGAGCACTATATTGTCTGGCAATCCCTTTTGAGTTACAGAATGAGTCAAGAACTTGATTCTTAAACTCAGTCCCTTGATCACTTCTAATGATTTTCACCTTATGATCCTTTTGATTTTTAATTTAAATAAAAGATTTTAAAGTTTCAGTAGTTTCATCTTTAGTTCTTAAAAAGAATACCCAAGTGAATCTTGAAAATCATCAACAATCACAAGACAGTATGATTTCCTTCCAATGCTCATTATACTTGTGGGACCAAAAAGATCCATGTTCAATAATGTAATGGAGTTGTGATAGAGTTAACTTCTTTGGATTTGTGAGTGACCTTATGTTGTTTTCCTTTTAGGCAAGCATACTGTTGTCTTTATAGAAAAACTCCTTTTTAGGCACACCATGTACCAAATTATTTTTAACTAAATTGTTCATGGTTTTAAAATTAACATGGCATATTCTTTTGTGCCAAAGAGTTGACTCATCACCATTGGCTTTGGAAAGAAAGCATGATACTTCACCCAGTGGGGAAGCATTGTTCATGTATAGCTTGTACATATCCCCTCTCCTGGAAGACCTAAGAAGCACCAATTCCAGAGGAATTGTCATCCCGGGTTTAAGAATATTGCACTCATGTTCTGTGAAAAGCATTTGGTGCTTTTGGTCACAGAATTAAGAAACACTTAACAGATTGTGTTCAAGCTGTCTGACAAAGTTTACTTTGTCAACTTTTAACTTACCATTGGATACACTACCTCTACCAGAAATGTATCCTCCGGCTTCACCTCAAACTGAACAAGACCTCCATCAAAATGTTCAAATTGTTGAAGATATTTGTTCCCTGTCATGTGCCTGGAGCATCCGCTGTCCACAATCCATATATTTCCATTCTTGTCATGTGGATGTCCCTACACATAAAGTGAGATGATTAGTTACTATTAGAAACCCAAGCCTTTTTGTTCTTGGGTTCTTACAATGTAGATGATTTAATTGAACCAAAGTATAGGCAAGTGGGTTTAATTTGTGTTTGTAAGGAAGAGGTACTGGCTGCAGCATCTGGTTTGTTCTTCCATACCATCCTATGGTTGACCAGTGTAAATGATCCTGAAGAGAATTGAGCAGCATGACCTTCTTCCGAGACTACTTTCTTTTCAGAAGATTTCAAAGGATTCCTTTTGTTCCTTTGTTTGTTCTTTGGCTTGTCTTCCGAAGCTATTTTTTTTTCGAAGAATGATTTTCTTCCGAAACCAACTTAGCTTCAGAAACAAGCTTTCCTTTCCTTTTCACTTGGACCATGTGATAAGGTCCAAATGTGAAACCTTCCTTGACTCCTTTTCTTTTAACATTGGTTGCATAATGTGTGCTTGCAGAATTATAGTAACAATCTTTAGCCATGTGGTTATGCAAACCACTGATTATGCACTCAATGTAACTCTTGATAGGGCGTGATGGCTGTTGGTTCTTGCACTCTTTTTTCTTCAACAGCTTTCCCTTTTAACTTTTGATCCTTCAGTTGGACAGGAATGCTGGTACTACACTCCTTTCCTGGGTCAGAGTTTCCAACCACTTGGAATCCTGCTGAAATGAATACACCCTTTTGTCTGGGATCTATCTTTATCCTATACTCAGTCACCTTTTGGCAGTTTTCTTTGCTGCCTTGATTTTGTTCTTTCTCTCTTTGGTGGTAAGGGGTAGGACATCAGCGGTGGGAATGAGGTTTCTACCTTATTCTTCCCTGTGGTGGTCACCATAGTTGCATCATTCTTTTGCTCATTGGGTAGTGGATCAGCAGTTGGAACCTCCTGCTCATGAGTGCCACATCTTGGCTATCAAACAGACACATAAGAGTGTGGTGGAGCAATTTCATTGGTTCCCAACCCATTTTTGTATTGATAACACACCTTTGAGTGGGAGGATGATGCAATGATGGTGTTGAAGTTATGCTCTTCAATAGCATACTTCTTTGCTTTAGCCTCAGCTATTACTAGCTGGGCTTGAGCCTCAGTTAACTTAGAAATTAAGTCTTTATTTGAGTCCTGTAGTTTGTATGTTCATGTCTTAAAGAGGAAACAGTTTTCTCTAACTCTTCAATTTTGAGTTTATAGTCAGATTCTGCTTTCTTGAAATCAGATTTTACGATGTTCAAGGGCTTAATATCAGATTTAATTTCCCTGTTGTAATCCTGATAAAGTTAACCTTAGCAATACAAGCTGGAGTATAGAGGTTTTAACATACCTTGCTGTCTTCAGTTCCAGCCATGAGTGCTTGAGCAGGAGTGATATCTTGCACCATGAAGCTCCAGTCAACTTCTTGAGCAACAGCCGTAGTTTGTTGCTCTGCAGGTTTTGGTGCAGCCCTTGAGGTGGTAGGATGTTGGGAGGCTTGAGTTGCTCCAGGATTGGATCTTGGAGCTTTGCATTCCCTAGCAAAGTGACCAAGCTGGTTACAGTTGTAACACTTGGCTTTGCTTTTATCAAATCCAAATTTGCTGTTGGTTGGATTCTGAGGGAACTACCTTCCTGTTCTTTTGAAGAACTTCTTTGCTCTGTAGGTCAGAGAGCCATCTATTGGACAATGTCCATGTACTCAATGTCATCTGGGCTAAAGCACTCTAGATCATCAAAGCAAATTGAAAATCTTCTGAGTGTTCATTTCCTGAGACAAAGGCAAAATTATCCTGAAAAGGAGTGTGTTGAGCCTGTTGAGACCTGGGTGTCTCAGGAAAAGTGATGTATGGCCCAGAGGAAAATGATGGCTCTTGGGAATAGTTCAGGTACAACTGAGGTTGTCTTGATCCTTCAGCAACATGTAGAGCATTACTGACAGCAGGATTTAAGGGTCTATCATCTGTTGGCTTTTCTAAGTCTCTATTTCTATTCGGTATCCATCAAGGATTCCATACAGTTTAGTCATGGTGAGAGTGTTAAGATTCTCAGTTCTCTTGATAGAAACACAATAGAAAGTCCATTCATGAGGAAGTGCACTCATGAATTTCCTTACAATGTCTCTCTTCTAAAGATCCACTCCCATAGACTGAAGAGTGGTGATCAATTCATGTACCTGAAGTATTGTTGGCTCAAGGTCTCACCAATGATATATGTGAAGTTTTCAAACTTCTGCTTCAGTACATCCTTCATGGACTCCTTGGATTCAGTGGAACCAGAATACATCAGCTTCAAAGCATCAAAGAGTTCTTTGGTTGACTCGCATTGTTGAAAGCCAACCATTATGGAGTTTGGTATGGCTGTTAGAAGAGCTGTCATTGCTTTGTAGTCAATGTCTATTTTCTTGAAGTCTTCATCAGAGTAGTCTTCAATGGCCTTCTCAATCATGGCACCATTACCCGCTGGGGCTGCTACCTTAGGAACGTAAGGACCATGGGTGACAGATTTCCACATGCGGCTATCTTGGTACTTGATGAATCCTTCAATATGTTTACACCAAGTTCCAAAATCATCAGGAGTGATGATAGGAACCTTGGTCATGGTTCCCATTTCGGAGTCAGAAAATTTCTGGTTAAGATCCATTAAAGTGAGGTGGGTGAGTGAGTGTGAAGAAACAAGGGTGATTTTGGATGGTTAGATCTCACAATCAAGAGCCTGATACTCTGATACCAATTGTAGGATCGTTTTGACTCTAACACCAGAACTCACTAAGTATCACTTGATTGATGAAACTCAGAATCTCAAACTAAAGTTGATAATAATATACGAAGTTAATGAACAAGAGAATGCTTTTCAAGATACTTGTATATATTACTTCTCAACTCAGTATTACAAGACTCTTAAGCTCTTACTACATAAGTTACAATGAGAAACTATATATACTACTATCTATAGCCGGTTAAACTTGGAAAACCAGCTGGAATCTACTACTACACAAATACTACATTGCTATAAGTAAAGTATTTAAGATAAAATTATATCCTAGATAAGGTAGTCATTACAGGTCCATGACTTACCTTTTGACACCAACTAAGAATGGTATCTATACTAAGTGAAAAGGTGAATAGTGGATTAAAGTATGGTCAACTACATGGTTAGGAAAGCACCATGCGGTGTATCAGAGTCTATCAGACAGACCATACTTTTGTCCACTGGTTCATAGTTGATTCTTCCGAAGCTAAATGGCTTTGAGAGAATAAGTTATTCCGAGGCCATTTATACTTCGGAAGAAAAAACTTCTTCCAAATCTTCGACAGGTCTTTATGACTTTATTCTTCGGAAGACTTTATCTTCGATCTTCTAAGTGTCAATATTTTGAAAGGAGAACTGCTTGGTCTTTTGAAGACTTTATTCTATCCTTTGGAAGTTCTTCATATACTTCGAAAGGAAAACTACTTAGTCTCGGAGACGTAGTTTTTCCTCCAGAAGCTCTTCAGACATAATGTTTTGGAAGATCTTTGACATAGCTACGGAAGAGTAGTTTTGTCTTCGGAAGACTTCTTCAACTTGTACACAAATTTTTCTAAGTGTGTTTTGGTTGCACCAGCTTCATATGATCCAACAATAGAAACTGTATAAGTTGATCGCAGGTGATGGACTTGGTGTTCACTGTAGACACTAGCTATCCGCTGTGGACACTAGCTGTCCGCTGTGGACACTTGAACGCTGGAAGGTGTCCGCTTTGGACACTTAGAGAATTATGCATGCCGTCCGCTGTGGACTTTTGCATGTCCGCTGTGACTTTGCATGTCCGCTGTGGACACCTCTGATCTAGACCGTCCGCTATGGACATTGTTTGTCCGCTGTGGACATGTTTGTCCGCTGTGGACGCTTTAGGAATTCATGCACGTCCGCTGTAGACACTTAAGTACTTAACATGTCCGTTGTGAACCATTAACTATCCGCTGTGACTTTTGCATGTTTGTTATGGACTTTGCATGTCCGCTATGGTCACTTACAGATTATTATGTTGTCCGCTGAGGACATAAAACATCCACTGTGGACTTTGCATGTCCGCTGTAGACTTTGCATGTCCGCTGTGGACTTGGCTGTCCGCTGTGGACTTGGCTATCCGCTGTGGACACTTAGAATATTTATGTTATCTGCTATGACCTTATTCAAGTGCTGTGGACCTTTAACTATCTACTGTGGATTTGCGTCCCGCTGTGGACCTTATGTATCCGCTATTGACACTTAGCATTTAAGCCATCCGCTGTATAACTTTCTCATGTTATTGTGGACACTCAGCATTTAAGCCATCCGCTACATAACTTACTCATGCGCTGTGGACACTTAGCATTTAAGTGTGGACACTTAGAATTATTCTGAGATTTTTGAAATAGAATTTAAGTGCTAAGTACTAATATTTACAATGGCCTATGCTTGTTTATGTTATGTATGCTTGGGGCTGCTGTTATGATGATGATGTTCCATGTTTGTATTATGATGTGACTTTACTTGGTGTGATTGTGCTTATGTACGTAAAGTATTATTGTAATGAAAGTGAAAGATAAAGATAATGAAAGTGGAACTTAATAAATGAATGAAAGTCTTGCAAGCATATTAAAGGGGTTCACAACTCATTATGGGTTGTCAACTCGACAATGTGCCATATGCACACAAAAGGGTCAGTCTTCGTGATTGATCGAAACGTACGAAAAGGATCCTTGCCGCTTGAAACCAAGACTTTAGTAGCTTCTTGGACAAATGATGATGCATAGCATATGGTAGGATCTAGATAAAAGTGAAAGATAATAATGAAAGAAAGTACGAAACGAAGGATTTGTGATGAAGAAATAATGATTATTATCAAGATGTACGTATGATGTGTGACCACGTACCAAAGTAAAGGAAATGTTTTATCAAAAGTAAAGTATTTTATTATAAAAACTAGAACTCACTCAGGCCGGCTGACTTTTGTATGCATAATAGTTGGTAGGTAATTGTTGATGCTGAGGAGGTGCAGGCAGGATGCATAAGCTACTAGGATGATTCGGGTCTGGCATCCATATTTTGAGAATGGTATTGTATTTATATGATTTTGGGATGTAAATGAATGATATGATAATTTGGCATGTTTTTAATTATTAATGAAAAGCTATATTTCCGCTGCAAAATGATTAATTTTATAGGTTTTATGCGATGATGACAAACTGTAAGCGTCCTGGGAAGGGGCTTACACCTTGTTTTTCTAAACTATGATAACCTCTATTGAAAATTTGTTATATTCCCTCCTTAATTGGGACTAACCTGGGATCCTTGTAGAAAAGTAAAAAAAACATATAAAATAAAAAAAAAAACTCATGTTTTCAAAAAATCATATTTCTTTAGAAACATATATGTATAATACTATCGCTGCTTCAGTTTACGTTGTACAAACATGTTGAAATCAATAATCTAGGATCTAATATTGCAATCATATTGTTGCCGATTATTAGATCTATGATGCGAAATCTCACACACCGTTGATGATTTCAAGTGAAGATCTGTTGCAAGATTTAATGTATGATGTTGAATGAATACTGAACAGTTCAAGAACACATATTCATAAAAATTCCTTCTTTCATATAGATGATGATAGATGCTAGGAGATTACAAAGGAGTTTGTAAGAAAATTCTCTTTCACATACACTACCTGATTGTTTCTCTCTCTAACTAATTCTCTCTTGTTTGTTATTGTTAGTGCTTAGAGTATAAATGACTACATTTAGTCTATTTAAGCTCTTTACATAAATGAACAAATTGCATTCAAGTCCTAATGATTACACAAATATTCTTTTAAGTCTGATAAATTCTCTGTTACTAACGCGTGACTGCCGGGTGCTGACGTCATTTGGATGACCGCTGATGTTGCTATTTACTTAGACCACAGTTGACAAGTTTGACTTTGGTCGATTTTTTCTTCGTTTTGATCATACTTTTTAGCATAGCTTCACCGTGTCAGTTTTGGTAATCATCATGAGATTCTACACTTAGGTTTTGGTAATTATCATCTTCAAATAATCTAACAATACTCCCCCTAAGATGATGCTGCCAAAACCTCATGATTATCAAAACTTTGGATGTTGATTGATGTTAGTCTTGAAGTAAAATCTTCTCCCCCCTTTTTGGTACATCTTCATAGAGGCTTTAGAAAAAGGCAATGAGAAAAAGACTGTTTCAACATATATAGACTTTGTTTCAGCACTTGATGAATGATTCATCAGCTTGATCTTCTAGTCTCATTTTGAAGACTTGAAAATACACCCATTTGCATACACTGTGGATTGCACAGGTAGCAATATCAGCAGCTTTATCTCAACTTCAGAAGTGAAGGAGAAGCATTAGACATTCTTCAGACTTGACATATACTTTCCCTCAACAAAAGCTTTGGAGGGTGAGGAACTTTTGTGTATGTTACACCAAGAAGAGGATTCTTAGTTCTTAGCAACTGGCAGGACATCTTTAAAGGAAGCAGGAGTGTTCACTTAACATCTTGAACTGAATGAGAAACACAGACATGTTGTGCAATTCATCACCTGTAAAAGTCTAAATCCTCTCGGTAGAGGTATTGCATGGAAGTTTCACTCATAAATCAATAACACATGTAAATCTGCCAAAACTAAGAAAAAATACTAAAAATGACAAATCTTTTTGAAATTTTAGATTTTCCCAAAAATATAATATTACAAGCATGAATCCTTCACCTGCAATGAGATCATACTAATGAAAAATCCTCTACATCTAAAAGTTTAAAGTTTGAATAGACATAGACAAAGAACGAAGTTGATTGTAAGTATGTTGTTGTCCACTTAAACTCATGCAAGGATCTATTTCAACATTATGATGTTTATCAAGTTTAGTTGATTAGATATGCTAATTGAGTACCCCACTCAGAATTATAGAAGAATAACCCTTCTCATGAAATGCAAGGTGGCACTTTATCAAAACTTGAACCAGGATACTTAGAGTATAAATTCTCATGATATGATCCCTTTAGGATTCTTTTTGATTTGATCCATATTAGGATCTTTTACACTTCACTTTGGAAGTTGATCCTCATTGGGATTCTTTTAGCTTTGATCCATATTAGGATTCTTTTCTTTACCTTTTTGGTATGCATCGGCACTTTTAGTGCAAGGTCAACTAGTCTATGCTCAGCATAATAGAAATTGTCCTTATGTTTACTCTAGGTTAGTATTTACATACAACAAAGGAGAAACAGATGCTTTTTTCATGAGAATTTATAAACCATTTTCGCAGGTGTGTTTTTAGGTAACCACACCAGCAACACTTGGAAAAGTCATTGCTTACCAATACCCCTAGGATGGTTTGGTCCACAATGCATTTTGATTTGTTCATCATAAATAGCTTATCTTGAATCCAAGCTGATCCTACTGATATATCAAACAGTTCCTTATTAGTCTTTATTGATTTGAAAATAGATGGAGAAGATAGTGGATGAGTGTACTATCATTTCTCATGAAATACAGGAAGATCAAAAATATTACATAATAGTAATATTTTTGGACTTTTTCTTGATATTCTAATTTTCTTTTTAGGATTTTGGTTTTGAGAAAAAAACAAAATCGCATATGTGTTATCAAATCAATAGTGATTAACAACAGTTAGTCCATGTAGCAAGTAATCAGACTAAGCAGATGGAATGAAACTCGTTGTTTCCTTGTATTGCCATCATTGTTTCTATGAAGGATTGATGTCATGCATTGAATCATGGTTAATTTTTGCTCCATTTGGCTCAGTTGCATCATAAACATCATGAGCAGAAGAATGTCCTTTCATGGGAAAGATCAGCCACTGCTAACTTTTATTGGGTTGGCAGGCTCCATAACTATCTTATCACTAGCAAATCAGTTAGAATTTCAACCCAGGCGTTACTGTCTTGAGCTGTCCATTAGCATCTTTATATCTGACTTGCTGTATATGTACTATCATTTCTCATGAAATACAGGAAGATTCAAAAATAATTACATAATAGTAATTTTTTGGACTTTTCTTGATATTCTAATTTCTTTTAGGATTTTTGGTTTTGAGAAAAAAACAAAATGGCATATGTGTTATCAAATCAATAGTGATTAACAACAGTTAGTCCATGTAGCAATGTAATCAGACTAAGCAGATGGAATGAAGCATCGGTTGTTTCTTGTATTACCATCATTGTTTCTATGAATGATTGATGTCATGCATTAATCATGGTTAATTTTTTGCTCCATTTGGCTCAGTTGCATCATAAACATCATGAGTAGGAAGAATGTTCCTTTTCATGGGAAAAGATCAGCCACTGCTAACTTTTATTAGGTTGGCAGGCCTCCATAACTGTCCTTATCACTAGCAAATCAGTTAGATATTTCAACCCAGGCCGTTACTGTCTTGAGCTATCCATTAGCATCTTTATATGTGACTTGTCTGGTATATGTATGATTTTGCTTTTATCTGATGATGTATCAAATTCACCTCTGAAATTTTTTTCTTTCTCCAACATTGTTTGATTTTAAACCAACTAACTCAAATTTAGTTTGTTTAACAAAATAGTTTTGTTTGCGTTTGAAAATTTTTTGGTTGTTTAGAAAACTATTTTTCTTTGAAAGTTTTGTGGAGGTGTAGCAAAGGATCTTTGTCCTTGATCATGTTTGTTTCTTCTAAGCATGTGATCATATTCATCAGAAGAATTATAATCATGAGTATAATAATTTGATTGATGTGATCTTCTATGATAACCATTATACAAGAATCATTCTATGTCTGTCATACTTTATGTTGTATATGACCTAGGATGATATCTATCTGACATCCAGTAATCATGAATATCATAATCTTTAAATCATACCCATGCCCATATGATCAAGGAGAAGAGTAGCTATGACGTCTGTTGTAGTACCTATGCTCCGATCTTGGTGAGTATGACTCTGATGGATGAAAAGATCTATGACTTCTTCTTTTGTTATGATATGAGAGTTTGTTGTATGAACACTTTGAAGTGAGATGATTCTCCATGTCAAAATTAAGCATTAGGTTAGGTCTAGATCTTCTTCCCTTAGGATTGGATGATGAAGTTAGATTTGATTGGCACTTCATAGCCTTTTGTCTTGTTGTTTTGTTGCTTTCTCTTATGAGACATATATGTGCACTCTCAGTGATTTTACCTCAGACATGTTTTTGTGTGAATCTGAATTGCATGCCCGTAGAGAATTGGTTGTTGTTTTGGGATTTTCTCATGTAGCTTTTTTAGGTTGATGGTTGGTTTGGATCAGGTGTAGAAAACTTGGTCTGACTTTCTTCTTCTTTTAGATCTGTTTTCTCCCTCTTGACTGTTCTTTGATTTCTTGTACCTCAGGCTTTTGCTTGTTCTTAACTCCATCTTAATCTTTCCTTCAGTTCGGCCTTTGTTAATTCTTGGTCAAGAAATCCATCTGGTTTGAATTTCCATAGAGAACCATAGCCTTTTGTTTGTTGTCGGGCTTTGCTGCTTTGAATTTTTATGGTTGTGTTTGTTTTGGTTGTACTTGCTTCTGATATTTTGGCTTCAACTACAGCCTTTGTGTTTGTTAACTTCACAGAGAGTTCAGTTGCTTGAGCATTCAACTTGTGGTTTTTCTCTAAGCAAGTTATCAACTTCTTTCTCTA
The DNA here is from genome assembly GCA_025506505.1 of Flaveria sonorensis. Taxonomy (NCBI): domain Eukaryota; kingdom Viridiplantae; phylum Streptophyta; class Magnoliopsida; order Asterales; family Asteraceae; genus Flaveria; species Flaveria sonorensis. The sequence continues at coordinate 40,925,770 of CM046435.1, read as the reverse complement.
GTGAACTAATTTGATTTTCAGAAGTTTGTAGTTCCTCTACATGTGAAGCTCTTTCCTCTTTTATCATGTATGCCATATTATTGCAATGTTTCGGGTATGCTTGTACTTCAACTATGCATGCTAATGAGAATAGATTGATCTTTTTGTCTTCAAAAATTTCAGGTAATGGAGGAATGTTTATGTTTTTGTTCTTTGTGGCTTTTGCAAGCTCGGTACTTAAATTTTCAAGTTTGATTTGTTGTTGAACCATTTAGTCTTGCAACTAGTTCATCTCTTAAGCTAAACTGATGTTTTGTTGATTCAGTATCTTGATTTGTGCTTGATCATTGCTTTGAAATTGTTCCATCTATGACCTGCATTTGATCAAAACATTAGACAATGTGTTGTTTGTGTTTGCAAGATCACACAAATGTAAATGCATCAGTTCTTTTTCAATATGACTGATGTACAACTGAATGTTTGTTTTGTCAAACAATGAATTGTTTCTAATGTTTGATATGCAGCTGTAGTTTGGTTGGTTGCAACTTTAATTTTATTTGTTGTTGTTGTTTGGTTGGTTGCAGCTATTTTTGATTTGCTGCTGATGTTTGGTTGGTTGCAGCAGCTATTGTTTGATTTGATGCTGTTGTTTGGTTGGTTGTCGTAGCTTGGTATGCTTTGTTTGAATTCTTGAAACCTCTTTCTATTTGCATCAAGAAATATAGCTCGGTTTCTCGAAACACGAGTGTTAGTGAATGATGTTAAATTTTCTATTTTGTTTAAAAAAATAAAAATGATTTGAAATTGTTTTTGTGTTTCAATCAAAATCAAATTTTAAAATTTTAATCGAATCCAAAGAACGTCGAAAGTCAATTTAATTAGATCGGTATAATTAAAAAGTTAACTTGGTTCAATTACAATTTAGTTAAGCTGGACTAAGATTAATCTAGCTTAATTTAAAAAGTAACAATATTTGGATCGCCCCAATTGAAATTAAATGATTTTTCAAAAAATTTAATTAAAGTTTTAAGTAACCCGATTAAAAAAAATATTGTGAATTTGTTTGTTTGAAGAATATGGTCTGCCAATATAAAATCTCCTAAGATTTACAAAATTCTCCCGAGAGTAACACTTTCGAATTAAAGTCAAAATTTGAAGTTCTCAAATCTTTTGTGAACAACTCTTCCGAATTGAAGTCAAAATTTTAAATTCTCAATTCTTTCAAGAACAACTCTTCCGAGAACAATTCAACCTTTTGAGAACACTTCAACTTCTAAAAATTTCAAAATTCTTTTGAGAACAAAAGAAAATTATTCTTCTGAGATGTGTATAACTATATGTCGGTCAAAAGAAAATAAAAGCATATATGTCGGTCAAAAGAAAAAAATTCTGAACTCCTTCAATCTTGGAGAAAGGTGAGTGAGCTAGGATCTTCCGAGACCAACTCTTTTTACTTGTCTGCTGTGAATCTTCTTACACGTCCGCTATGTATAGATGGTACCCAAGTTGTATGTTTAACGTCCGTTGTGGGTGCTGTGGACCAAGTTGTGCTGTGGGTGCTGTGAAGTTTACTCGTCCGCTGTGGCTGCTTATATTGTATATGTGATGTTTTCTTTCAACACGTCCGCTGTGGACAGAATGAATTATGTGTATTGATGAATCTATGTCCGCTGAGGACTTGATTCAAGGATGGTGTCTGCTGTGTGTGAATGTCCGCTTTGGACAATTTTGGGATGTATGAGTTGTGAAAATTAACACATTAGTTGTGAAGACTTAGTCAAAAATGGATGTGTGAAGTGTTTGTCAGCTATGGATTTAAAACATCAGCTGTGGGTGCAACACTTTGTCAAAAACTTAGAATTCAAGAAGTAATTTGTATATTCTTTGTAAAATTCAATTATGAACGGAATTTCATTTGAGAATACACAAATTGTTGTTTGAATGATTGTTGAATGATTCTTCAATGATTGTTTGATGAACAAACGAACCAAAATCTAGATTAAATCATAGATTAGGCTTATTTTGAGATTTCAAACCTGTCTGACTTTGATAAAGTCAAACTTCATGTTCTTGAAAGAACAAACTTTTGATTCTTGGGTTTCCTATGGAATTTGATAAAATCAAATGTTATAAGAGCTATAGATAAGTAATTCTAAGTTAAAACAACAATCAATTTCATAATCATCACCTAAACTTGGATTTAGATAATAAACACATGAAGAACACAATAAAGAACAAAAACCCAGATATGAGATCAAAGATAAAAAAATGTATGTTTTGGTTGTTGTGAATCATAAAAAAACCTTAGATTTGATGTTTCTAAGCTAAAATTACTATCAATTTCAGCTAAACAACATCAGATTTATGATTTTTGATGATTTTTCTTCAAGAACAGTGAACTTTTCTCAAGAACACATACTTTTCACAAATCTCCAAATTCAAGAGTTATGGATGTTCAATTGATATTAAACTTTGCAGATGTGTTAGTTATCACAAACTAAAGCTATTAGAAGCTTAAATTTGATCAAATAATAACAAAATCAAAATTTCATGTCCATGAATATTTAAAGACTTGAAGAACAAGTTTGCTTAAATCTTCAAATTAATGGCTCAAATGAATTCAAGTGATGTGAAAACTTGTAGATCTTCATGAAATAACAAATCTAAGCTAATGGTACTTGATTTCATAAAAAAACAACACCAATTTATAGATCAAACTTGTTGTTCAAATTTTTCTAAAGAACAAAGAGCCAAGGCTCTGATACCACCTGTTGAAATCGATAATCATAGGATCGAATATTACAGTCGTATTGTAGCCGTTTATCAGATCTGTGATGTGGAATCTTACAGACCTGTTTATGATTTCAAGTGAAGATCTGTTGCAAGATTTAATGTATGATGATGAATGAATGATGAACAATTAAAGAACTGCAGGACTAGTTAAGGAATGGTCAATACAATCAGTCTCATAATGAGAAGAGTGTTAGAACACTTTACAAATCAAATAGGGACCCTGGTTTATATAAATGATGCTAAAAACACAAGTAAACAATAAGACAGAACTAAAAACAAGAACAAGCTAAGTATGGTTTTCAAGAATGTTGTATATTGCTCTCATGTACTTTTACAAGTGTTACAAAGCATAAAAAGAAATACAAGGATCTGAGATACTTTATACTACATCCTACAGCCAGCCATACTTTGAAGGCCAGCTAGAAACACTAATCTAGACAACAAGATCAATGTAGAGTCAAAAGATAGATTGCCTTTTGACTAGTGACTATGACATACCATAGCTCACATCCTTATATATTATAAAAAGGATAACAGGTACAAAGTAGTAAGTTACAGACCCAAGACCATAATATACAATTTACTAAAGCATGGACCTTTTCACCAACTCATACAAGTTGGTGAGTCTTTTGAGTTGCAGTGGAAAGTAAGTTAGCTTTATGAAAAAGTAGATCAGAGAAAGCATGTCCTCTCTGTCTTCGGAAGAAATTAGTATTCACTTCATTTGGTTTTGGAAGACTTTGTCTTTGAAGCTTAGGAAGACTTCATATTTGGCTTTGGAAGATTTGGACTTTGGCTTCGAAAGATTTTACGCTTAGAATAATTTCTGTGATAAGTGTAATACTTTCGAAGCAACTTCTACCTTGTACATCAGTGCATACATGTAGGAAGCTCCTTGGTTGTTTTGGCTTTTTGGTTGCATCAGCCTTTTAATATAACCTTACAAACTCCCCCTAGGTTGACGCTACCAAAACAGAGAAGTTATTCAGATGTTGATAGTCCTTATTAGGATTAAGACCATACCTTTCTTCATCATCTAGTTAGGATGCCTCAGACTCTCATAATATCTTCTCATGTGATGGAGATAATGTAGAGGAAGATCAAGCATTTCTTGCCAAAAATAGACGTCTTGACCTCCTTGATCTCCGATGACATACCACCTATCTGGATTAGCAGCAAAAGTCCAGGACAAGATGGGTCTTCCAGTTGTAAGTGGCTCTACTTGAGTTAGAGTTGGTTGAGCAGCCTCTTCTTGTACTACCTCAGGATGCTCTGACTCATCCTGAGGTGTAGGGGTGGATGCCTTGGTCTTCTTCTTGAAAACACTCTTCACGGCCATTCGTTTCCTACTCTTTAAAGTCTTTAACTGAGAGGACTGCTCTTCAGCACCAGGTTGTTCTACTATGTCTTTCTTAAGTGGGTTCTCTTTTCTCATAGGTTCAGAAGGAAAGTGAAGAGGGCCCTGCTATGGATCAGAAGATGAAGTTGGCTAAGATTCAGCTCTAGGTCCAGGTTGTGTTGTCTCAGGGGTTCAACCTCTACCTTTACTTTAGGTTGAGCTGGACTTGGTGGAGAATACAAGTCAACAAGCTCTCCCTTCTTAATCTTCTGCTTGATCACTCTAATATGCTCATCCGTAGTGGATAGAGACATTGGACCAAGCCTTCTTTTGGAGAATCCATATAGCTTCAAGAAGCTCATCATCCTTTGTCTGTCAACACACTTCTTTTGGCTCTTTTGGATGATGGCTCTTGACTTTGCAACTTCTTGCCTTAGTTTTCTCTTAGCAGACTTTTGTTCCTTGATGAGTTGTTGCTTCAGCTGTTTGAGATACTCAAAATCAACATAGTCATATGATAAGGGAAGAAGTGTAGATGCCTGATAGAGTCCTGTGGCACTCAAGTAGTTGATCATGTTCAGTCTATCATGTTCCTTGTCTACCTGAGGTTATGCAGTTGCCACAGCCTCTATCTCATGACTTTCATGAATTAGGGAGAGGGTAGGAGCATGCTTGTAGAGCCTTTTCTATCTCTTTTCTTCCTTGTTCTTGAGGAGCAATGCTGCATCCTCTGCCTCCTTTCTCTCCTTGGACAACTCCTTGTCAGCCAGTTCATTCAATTCATCTAAGGGGAGAGAGTAGTTCATCTAAATTATAGTTTATAGTCCCCAAGTAGTTTATCCTGGCTTCCCTCAACTTATCATCCTGAGTGTTTGGCCTGGGGGTAGCCCTAATGGCAGCTTCTATGAAGCCTGGAGACCCTCTTGAACTTTCTCCCCTTAGCTTTCTCCTCCTCTCTCTTTCCTCCTCCTCAATCTCCTCAGAAGTCCGTTTTCTTTTCCCTTTATCACTCACAGGCCTTAGTGACTTAGGTTGGAGAGATCTTTGACCTTTATTGCTTGATTCAGTAGTCAAGTTCTGGCCAGAGAGAGGTTGTGAAGCACCTTCACCAGCTGGTGCCTCACTAAGGGTAATGGGTGCTGAAGAAGTTCCTGTCTCAAGGTTCACAGGTTCAACTTTTGGGCCTTTAGTCAAGGCTTCCCCTTTGAAGCTAATCTTAGGGTCCACCTCAATATCCAGTTGACCAAAAGTCTTACCTGCTAGCCTCTGTCTATATAGTCTTGACCTCAGCTTGTATTTTTCAAACACCCTCTCATGAATCCTATCTGCTAATCTTATAGCTTGTCTGTTTTGACTTGGGTTGACAAGTGGAAGAACAATCAGATGGATGCTCTCATAGAAGCTCAGGTTGAAAAAGTTGAAAATTTCCTATTGACCCTGAGATCTAGAGATGAATAGAGATCTTCTATCAGTGTCATACCTCCATCCTATGATTTGATTCTCAGAGTGATGAGATGGAGTAGGCATAGCTCTGGGAATACCTTCCTTAAACAAACTTTGTATGAGTGAGTCCACATCCATGTAGACTTGGGCAAGTGAGTCCACATTCATGTAGACTTGAGGAGGTTGCTGAGTATGGACCATTGCAAGTGAATGTGGTGAATCATCCGTTCATACTCTGTGAAGAACTCCCAGGTTCTATGATTGTTTAGACTTTCTCCCCTATTTTGGTAGCATCACCTTCTTGCATAAGTGAGCTTGGGGTTGGGTCTATCACATCCACAGGTTCTTGTGGACCTGGTTGAGTTCTCCTGAGTGGTCTCTTAGCTAACTTGGCCTTGAGATCGGTGATCTCAAGTTGCTAGTCATTGACCCTCCTTTGTAAGACAGTCACCTGAGATTCCAGGTGACTTATCTTTAAGACTAAATAGGTGCATGTTTTTATCAGTTTTGCACCTTTAGTTTCAGACTCCCCTCATCTTCATCAAAAGAATCATATGGAGATGGGAGAATAGGACCAAGGTCTTCTTCCTCATCACCAGCACTTTATTCTTGGCTGCTGGATTTCCCCTGCACCATGACAACTTCAAGTGAAGTGTCAATGGGTTGGGTTGTCATGGTTGAGGTCTTAATGATGTAGTCACTTGCTGAAGTGATAGCCTCTTCCATATGGACCTCCTGAACAGGTTCAGGGAGATCCACCTCAGTAGTAGGTGGATGATGTTGGCTAGATATGGGAGAAACAAGAGTACTCATCTCTCCTTGAGCAGGGGTGGAGAAGAGAGACTCATGATACTCATTGAAGCCCATGTCTTCATCATCATAGAATTCCAGGTTTAGGATTGGTTGGTTTAGATCAAGAAGCTGGGGATGGTAACTGTCCCCTGAAGGTTGTTCGCTAGAGTTTTGAGACTCTTAGTGAAGGCTTAAGGCTTGGGAGGTTGTAAGCTCATCAGGCTGAGCATGAAGAACCTCAGCACTAATCATTGGTGAGATGGGAGTGGTTTGCTCCTCAGGAGAAGTGGGAGCTCCAGTGTCCACTTCCTCCTGTATATGTGATGATATAGGGGCCTGAACAAACTGAGTAGCATGTGCAGGGGTTCGTTTGGATTTTTTTGGTAGGTGATGGTTATTTTTGGCTGTATTGGTGGTTAGGAAGTAGAAGGTGTGGGTTCAACACTAGCTGGTGCTGTTAGGTTGTCACCTTGAGTAATGAGCTCTAACATTTTAGGGACAAGGGCTGTTTCTACCCCTGAGAAGCCAGCAGTTGGCTTTCGTATAGTCTTGAAGATGTTAGGCTTCATCTATCCCAATTTTAGAACATTTCCTGTTCCCCTCAACTGTGAGCCCAGTTCACAGTTGAGAATGTGCTAGACATATCTAGGGAACATGTAGTATTCTAAGGAGTCTAAGTTTGCAAGTAAATTAGTATATACAAATTATGAATACCTGAACTTGACCCCTTGAACCATCCTATGGACTATAAAGGAAAGATCTTCGGGAATATGGTCCCAACCTGCATGTTTGTTGGATAAACTATGGATAACCACATGGAGGAGGTACTTCCACTGAGAGGAGACCTTCCCCTTTCTGAAGGTTTTGACTAAGAAGTCACCTTCATAGCCCATTTGCTTAAAGGACTGGTTTACAATAGATTTTGGAAAGGACAAATCACCTTCTACATCATCCAGCTGAAGGTGAGTATTTATGGAGGCTGGAGTGATGAAGATTGTCCTCCCTTGCACTATGGCAGACAGTGCCTTCTCCCCATCCATGGTGACCTCTTGGCAGGTCCTCCAAAATACCAAAAGCTGATCCTTGTAGAGTGGAGGATCAATGGTGATGGAGGTGAAGTAGTTTGACAAAGAAAGAAAATGGCAAACCTCTAAGAAACCAGGATCTTTCTCTGAGTCTAACAGAGCAAGTTGATTATATTGCCTGTGAAGATGCATGGAGAAATCAGGTTGGTTTCTGCGATGAAGGTTGGCCATTTTTATGTAGCTTTGTTGTGAAGGAAGATAAGAACAAGGGCGGTTTATGGGTGAATTTAGGTTAGAGAATTTGAGGATGAAGAAGATAGTGAAAAGAGGGCGAACCATTGAGAGAATATATATGAAATGGGGAACCTGGTTTATGTCAATTTAATCAGTCTCACAATAAGGAGAGTGTTAGAACACTTAACAGATCAAATGGAGAACCTGGTTTATGTAAATGATGCTAAGAACACAAGTAAACAATAAGACAGAACTAAGAACAAGAACAAGCTAAGTCTTGTTTTCAAGAATGTTGTATATTGCTCTCAAAGTTCTTTTACAAGTGTTATAAAGAATAAAAAGAAATACAAGGACCTGAAATACTTTATACTACAACCTACAGCCGGCAATACTTTGAAGGCCAACTGGAAACACTAATCTAGACAACAAGATCAATGTAGAGTCAAAAGACAGATTGCCTTTTGACTAGTGACTATGACATGCCATAGCTCACATCCTTTTATATTATAAAAAGGATAACATGTACAAAGTAAGAAGTTTTATAGACCCAAGACCATAATCTACAGTTTACTAAAGCATGAACCTTTTCACCAACTCATGCAACTTGGTGAGTCTTCAGAGTTGCAGTGGAAAGTAAGTCAGCTTTATGAAAAAGTAGATCAGAGAAAGCATGTCCTCTCTGTCTTCGGAAGAAATCAATCTTCACTTCATTTGGCTTCGAAAGACTTTGTCTTTTAAGCTTTGGAAGACTTCATCTTTGGCTTTGGAAGATTTGGACTTTGGCTTTGGAAGATTTTACACATAGAATAATATCTGTGATGAGTGTAAAACATCTGAATCAACTTCTACCTTGTACATCAGTGCATGCATGCAGGAAGCTCCTTGGTTGGTTTGGCTTCTTTGGTTGATCAGCCTTTTAATATAACCTTACAAGAACACATATTCATAAAAATTTTCCTTCATTAATATAGATGATGATAGATGCTAGGAGATTACAAAGAGAGTTTGTAAGAAAATTCTCTCTCACACACACTCAACCTGATTGTTTAACTGTTGAAATCGATAATCGTAGGATCGAATATTACAATCGTATTGTTGTTGTTTATCAGATCTGTGATGTGAAATCTCACAGACCTGTTTGATGATTTCAAGTGAAGATCTATTGGAAGATTTAATGTATGATGATGAATGAATGATGAACAATGCAAGAACACATATTCATAAAAATTTCCTTCATTCATATAGATGATGATAGATGCTAGGAGATTACAAAGAGAGTTTGTAAGAAAACTCTCTCTCACACACACTCAACCTGATTGTTTCTCTCTCTCTAAACTAATTTCTTTTGTTTGTTATTGTTAGTGTTTAGAGTATAAATGACTACACTTAGTTTATTTATGTTTTTTACATAAATAAACAAAATTACATTTAAGCCCTAATGATTACACAAATATTCTTTTAAGTTTGATAAATTCTTTGTTGCTAATGCGTGACTGCCGGGTGCTAACATCATTCGGGACGACCGCTGATGTTGACTGTTGACTTTGACCATAGTTGACCAAGTTTGACTTTGGTCAATTTTCTTCGTTTTGATAATATTTTTTTAGCATAGCTTCACCGTGTCGGTTTTGGTAATCATCATGAGATTTGGCACTTAGGTTTTGGTGTTAAACCATGAATTTTATATATGAAGTAATTTAGATGATTTCTATAATCATATGATTATAGAATTCATATGGTACAATAAATTTTTATAAGGCATGTATTCTAATTTTATATATTAAGTTTATTATCTTCTTTTTGAATAGCAAATTAAGTTTATCAATAACATATAAATTATAGGATACAATCATTATTTGTTTGAGATGTTACTTACCATTCTTAACATTTTACCAAACATATTTTCCTAATACATCGGTTTTTTTGGATTGTGCAACCTTTATGTTTTTTTCCTCATATACTCTCATATGTTAACCATGTGAACTAACTTAACGACGCAAAATAATGACCGTTAGATTAAAGGATCAAAGATGAAACAAACCAAATACATAAAGATTGTTTAGTGTAAATATCAAAGATAAAGGTTGAAAAGTTAAATTAGTTGTATAGATAAAGGTCCTTTTATGTAATTTACTCTAAAAACAATTACAAATAACACAATGTCTCATTTTAATTTTTAATAGTAATTATGTAATTTTGAACACTATGAGTTTTGATAAATACATTGGTGAAATAACCTCATTGTGTAATTCTAATTGTAAAATACAATGATAGATAACAATAAGTTTATCTAATTTATAAAAACCAATGTTAAAAATAACACACTGTGTTATTTTCAACACTATCTATTTTGAAAAAAATACATTAATGAAAATATATAATTGTGTACTTTTTAATGTAAAACATAATAATAGATAATAAGTTTACGTAATCTATAAAAACAATGACAAAACTAACACGGAATGATCTAAAACGTAAACACAATGATAAATAGATATAACAAATGATATAAAATATATGATATAATAAACTGATATTTGACATAAATGAATGCATAAGACATAATGAGCTGACATATTTGAGATAATAACCAAAATGTCATTCTCTTTAAAACAATAAAATGACACGTATCAAGCCTATAACCCTTATTAATCTTTTTATCCCTTTTTATTATAACCATACCCTTTTTATGATCTTTTCATGGAAGATTTATTTTGCTCCATATGTTTACTTTTGTCTTAAATTTAAACCTGATTAAATTCTGCTTCACAAATTGAACTTCTTATTTGAAATCTGAGCTTTCTTTTCCTTTATAATCAAGACCATGCAACACTTTTAATCATTCATTAAAACAAATAAAAATTTATATATTCACTGTTCATGGATGTTTAATTAATTAATATATATATATATATATATGTTAGGGAAGGGTTCAAATGAGAACTTAATTTTTTATGAAAACTCAAAAAACCAATATAAGACACAAGTTTTTAATGACAAAATGGTAAATAACAAAAATATAATAAAAAATTATAAACAAAAAATAACATAAAAAAACAAAAATATGTTTCCCTCGTTTTATTCTTTCATAAAAAAATTAAAAAAATAAAAAATTATAAAAATGCGCATTTTTACGATTGTCAGTTTACACGTGTAATACTAGATTTACACATGTGTAAAACACAATTTACACATGTGTATAACCAGATTTGCATGTGTAATGACTTATTTACACATATGTGAATAATGAGAGAACGATTTTTTTAAAAAAAATTATATCAATATGGTATGCGTTGGAAAGATAAAAAAAATACTTAAATTAATGTTGAAATATTTTTGAAAAAATATTTTCGCGAGAAAAAGTTATGAACTTTTAAAAAAATAGTAATAAAATGTGACTTGTATTTGATATTAAATATGTGACTAATATTGGTTACTAGAGTTTTCACAATAAAATATGTTTTCAAGATAACTTTAACCTATATATAATAAATAAATTAAGGTAAAGTTATATTGAGAACTATTTTTTTTTGTGAGAACTTTAAAAATCAATATGAAACATACATTTTTTATCATATGCAAGTCACATGTCATTTTTTTTTAAAAAAAAAAACATTCATAACTATTTTTAACAACATCATTTAATAAAAATAATTCACCGTAATTTTAGTATTTTTTATCTTTATAACGTCTACCATATTGATATATTTTAAAAAAAATATATCCACCCCTTCTTTCAGGGCTCCCCTAAAAGTAAAAACCTTCGAAACTCTTAATAACCATTGATTATGATGATCAATGGTTAGGATTAAAAGGGCAATAATGTAAAATTAAAAATGCTTTTTTTCTATTAATTAGTTGTAAAAATGGTATATATGTAAATTTACAACCATCCAAATTTTGGAAAACCCCAAAATTTTGTATCTTTCTTTTATAATAAGAAAATGGTATCCCTTTATGAATAAGTTGAGATTTAATCTCTAGTAACCATGGCTTTAGATCCTATTTATTGGAGCTTTCTGGTGCGACGGGGTTTGTAGGTGATTTGAAGCTTGTGATTTTGCATTCTGGTAATGTAATGGTTGTAGAAATCGTATGTAATCGTCATATTTTGAAGAATTGTTTGGGGTAACGTGATGGGTTTCTGTCATAATGAATGTGTAAATTCTAGGGTAAAATCACGTTAATGTGTGGCATTCTAAAGGGAGATGATTTGATTTGCAATGGTTGTGTAAAAACTTCAGATTTTGTGTGTAAGTTGTATAAAATAGTATCTATATGTGAGTAGAATCGTTGATTTTTTTGTATATTATGCAAGATCAAAGCTTGAGAGTATGGAGACGTATGTTTTAAATGTATCACTTGAAAGATTAGGTGTTTGGTTTTATAAATTTATGATATTCTAAGATTTACATATGTATGTAACTGATGCTACTGAATTCTTCTAATTTTTATGTGCATATACATGAAATTAAAGTAACGTTTAGGCCATTTTTACATAGATTATTGTAAATCAAGGGTTAGGTTATCGTAGGATAAAAATACTATGGATACAATGATACTCTTGCATCTCTTATTTACATATGCTTTATCTTTTGTGTAAACTATTGACACAGGTAATTTACATACCATCTTTATGGTATATGTAAAATTTCTAAACACAAAGTATGTTAACTGATGTACAGATTTGCATATATTTAAACTGTTTATATTTGAATTTTTTTGACTGTTAATTAAATTTAATCATATATATAATTTTTAATAATGAAAATATATAAACCGTTGCCTACATAACCTGAAATATTATAGAGAAATGTTACACTAATATATAATTATGTTTTGATGATTATTATACATATCTTATATTGAGTACAATATTAAAAAGGAACACTATTTTTGAGTGGATGATGACAGAGGAAAGAGGTTTGATAAATTAGTTGTCGATGCTTACAAAGAACATTCGAGAAGTAATAAAGTAAAGGATATGTTGAAGAATAAGAGGCGTTTTAAAAAGAAAGTGACGTGCTAAATTCATCAGTACAAAAAGAATCAAGTGATGTGCACATACACATATAAAAACAAGAAGATGGAAGGAATTGGTGATATATGGATTGAGCAGGAGACGGAAGGAAGCTAGACATAATAAGCTAGATGTTTTAATTTAAACACTTATTATGATATTTTGGGTGTATGACTTGATTAGTCATTATAGGTTTGTTCAGAATGTAAGTTATTGGATGCTGAAAGTTTTTTTTTCCAGGTGATTTACGTATACGCAAGTCTGTGGATTAATAAAATTTTTATTGCAAAGTGATTTACATATATGTAAAATAGTTAATATTGAAAGTTTGATTAATAGGTTAGATGTTTTCTTATCATGTAAGCTAGTGTTTCTCATAGTTTAGTGGATATTTGTAATTTTGCTACTAGGCGATTTTTATTTTGTACATAAATTTTGTAGGTAGATTTTAATATACGGTTTGTACAATTGACCACCATATGAGAAATCGTACTATAGTTTACATATGCTCATGAATGTAACAACATTCCTAGTTTTAGAAAACTTCTAGTTTGAAACAATTCACTTTTAGTTCACAAATACTTCGACCTGTTTGACTTGTCACTTGCATTGTATCTTCTTCCGTTATACCTCATTTTGTATTAATTGTTCGTTATCATTTACAATCGTTTACATTTCATCAGTTGCAATGCATTTCATCAGTTGCAAGAAGCACAACTCAAAAACGTATTCATTTTATTCCTATTTGGGATACTTCATGAGCTGCACTAGAAAGTAGAAACCCTAGTGTTGACGTACAGTTGTTTACTATGTTAAAATCTAATGCTAACATATTTTAATTAAAGACATAATTTGTAGCTATCACTTTGTACTTATAGCACAAATTGTAACATGCACTTTACCTTTTGTGATGAGTTCTCTTTCCAACTAGGCTCAACTTATAGTGCTACTAAATGTTCCTCATAAAAAGCAAATATCAGTTTCAACATATCCATCTCCCAGAAACATACGTCATGATCAAAGTCTATAACTTCATTAGTCTTCAAACGGATTAACCATGAATGATGTTATATAACCGTATTAACCAATTGATTATTTGTTTATATATTAGTAAATTGATCATTCTGAAAAGGACTACGTTCAATGCTCGAGACGTATGTTCGATTGTTTTTAAGTGACTTGATAAATATAGATCATGGTAAAGTTAAGGGATCAAATCACATAAATTACATATGAAGTATACCGGAACGAAAAAAAAAATCGTTAACTTAAACCTCATTATAAAAAAATTTCATTAGTTGGCATAAAAAGTAGGTTATCAATGACAAAAATTAATACAAAATATATGAAAAAAAAAAAACAGAAAGAAAGAAGAAAAGAGTGCACCCTTATTACTAAAAAGACAACACATTATGAAAGTATCAAAGTTGACTTACAATTAAAAAAATGACCAAATTAACAAATTTCATCTTATAAAACAGTGGATGATTTACCTAACTTACGTATATGTAAAACTTCAATACTAGAACTATTATATAAAGTTAATTTTGTAAATTTGTTAAATTATTAAGCACTTTATATATATATATGCGCATTAGATTCTATGATTGAGTGATTTACTCAATTTACATACATATGTAAATTTGCCATATCAACCAATATAAAAAAACTATTAAAATGATATTTTCTTATGTCATGAAAAAACAAGTATCAACTAGTTGCATAAGTATGAAACTAAAAAAATTACATATCATATGACAATTACAAGCAATATTGCAACCCAAAACACAACATATACAACAAACATATTTCATCTCTTCTGATTAATGCCTACAAAATGTACCTTCATGATCAGGTAAATCATCATTTGCCCATTAACTTATAGCACCCATTGACTTATAACATCATCTTGAGAATGACCGATCATTTCTACAATAACAACACCCTTTTTTGGCGGGCTATTTAATTATGGAAATTGTTCATCAAATTGGTACTTAATTTGCTTCATATTATCAACAAATGAGCGAAGTCGGTCCGTATCTCCCCCAAAACGTTCCGTGCCATTTTCAACTAATTCAAAAACTTCATTTGTAAGTCTAGATCTTTCACTTGTAGAAATGTTTCATACAACACATAGTACGAATGTCAAACATGGAATTATATGTGTTGTTTCAAAGTTGCAAGATATTACATATATGTGAAACAGAGCAGTTGAGTTAAATGATATTTTCAACTTCAGATCATTTGATTAAACATAAATTGATTATACTTAAAACATCAATGGTAGTAAAACTACAAAAATTATATCAATTATACTTACAACACCAATAATTGAAATATATAAATACGATTATTATTAATCAATAATTCAATATTATTCAAAAAACCCAGAAAACAAACTTATTTTGAAAGACAATTCATAGCATCATGATAGCCAAACACACCATAGTAGTGATAGAAACATTTCCTCGTCTTTTGATCAATGTTCACACTATTACCTTCATCATCCACAACAGCTTCATCAACCATATTATCCATATGTTTTGGCATATAATCAACACCCCGGTTAATCTCGGTCTCTATACTTTTTTGGACGTCATTTCACTACAAAAAATGATGACGATAACTGTAAAGGTGTTATTTACTAAATCAAAATAAAGAAAGATAATAAATGATATATTAACTGGGTGTTATTTACTAAATCAAACTAAAGAAAGATAATTAATGCAGAAAATGAATTCAAACGAGATTGACTAACTTTGATTCTCGATTGATGTGATCTTCAACTAAAAGGTCTTCAATTTTACTTAATAGATGATAATCCGTAACTGATTTCAATCGCTTTTGGTTAGAAGGTGAGGACTCAATTAGAACATAATATGGTCAAACGAAATATTGTTGAAGTGGGATGATTCGATGTAGATGAATACCGAATTCTTTGTGATCGTAATCAATTTTAAATTGAGGGTGAAGCAAAGTTAAAGATGAATACTAGATTGTTCTTGAAGATGATGAATTGTATTTGAGTTGAGTGTGATCTGGTCAACCTTACATTTTGATAACTACCTTAGTTAAGAGAGTTTAAAAAGGAAAACCAATTAATAAGTAAACATAAAATTACCTTAATACCATTTAGGAATAAACTAAATTAAAAATAAAATCTATATTAATCAACGGCTAGGATGAGTTCTGTAACACCCCGAATTTTTATTTAAAAGACGAGAAAAGGAAAAGTAAATAGAAAGAAAAGATAATGGACACAAGTGGAGGGGCTAAAGTTGTAAAAGGACAAAAGTCTATTATTTTAACAATAAAAGAGGTATGGCCACCTCTTTAAAAGCAAATTCGTTTTTTGGCTCTCGGCCAAAGCAGAAAGAAGGAGTTTTGGGGTTTTGAGAAGAAGAAGGAAGAAGAAGCTGCAAAAATATAAGTTTCTTGAGTTTATGTTCGGTTTTAACTCGGTTTGCAGTTTGTAACCGAAGTTCCCGGTGTTTAGAGGTTGTGTTCGGGATTCTTTGGAGCTGAATTTGCTTGTGGTGGTGTTTCAACTCGAAGGTTGTTCAAGGTGAGTCTCTAGACCCCTCTTTCTACTGATTTTCAAGAGTTTTGGGGCTGTTGTGCATACCGATTAAACATTTTAAAGTGTTACCTGAATGTTATACTTGTTGTTGTTCGATGGTGTTATGTTGTGTGTGTGTTAGAGGCTGCTTTTGGGTTAGAATTATTGTTTAGCATGTTCTTAGGTGCCTTAGTATGTTAGATCTGTATTTTGGGTAGTGTTAGAATGATTATCGGGTCTTTTTGGTAGTTTGGGAATGTTTCAGAATGTGTTCATGCTCCTAAATAACCTTCATGCGCCCAACCAGTAGTCAGGCGCCCAAACAGTAACCCCATGCACCCAGAATGTTGGTTATGAGCCTAAGTACTGCTCATGTGCCCAAGTGTCCCCATGCGCCCAAGGTGGTGCACCCAAATAGTTGTCATGTGTCCAGGAAATGTGCCCAGGCGCCTAAGTATAGGTGGTGCACCCAAATAGTGCCCATGCGCCCAGAGTTGCCCATGCGCCTAAGTGTTGAAGCGCCCGTATAGTGGTAATGCGCCTGAACAGGGTTCATGCGCCCCAAATAGTGCTAATGCGCCCAGGCTGTTTTATACTTAGAATTTTATGCTGATGCGCCTAGAATGATTTAATGTGCCTCATCTTGGACTTAAGGTTTTCTAGGGGCTTTAAGAGGTGGATGTTTGAGATAGGTTCCTTTATGGTGTGGTGGGTTATGCTTGTTGTATGCTTGATGATGTGATGGGGTTTGTGTGTGTCTGTGAGTATGATGTGTTATCTTTCTTCGTTAACGGTTTTCAAACGTATGTATTATGTTATAATACGTTGTGTATTATGCTGTGACTTTCCGTGGTGTAATGTATGATGCGAATGAATGTAAAGTATTATGTAACGAAGTGAAAGATAACGATAATGAAAAGTGGAAAGTAATGAATAAATGAAAGTCTTGCAAGCAATGATTGAGGTGAGCGACCATGTTGTCGCAACAGACTCATAAGGGGTTTAATCCACGAGATTGACCTGAAGGATGTCGTGATGCTCGCCCCGGTACTGTGTCAGTCTTTGGACACGAGTCGGGGGTTTGGTTTACAGACCCCGACACAGTATCAGTCTTCGGACACGAGTCGGGGGTGTTGCAAACAGAGACGGGGGTCCTTGTCGCGTACCCCGGTACTGTGTCGGTCTTCGGACATGAGTCGGGGGTTTGTTTACAGGCCCCGGTACAGTATCGGTCTTCGGACATGAGTCGGGGTATTGCATGAGACATGATCCAGATAGAAGTGAAAGATAATGTTGAAAGTACGAAACGTACGAAATGAACGATGATGAAGATAAATAAAGATTATCAATGTGTACGTATAATGTGTGATCGCGTACGGTTGTGAAGGTTATGTTTTTAAAGAAAGAAAAGTATTTTATTTATAAAACTAGAACTCACTCAATGTTGCTGACCTTTTTGTATGCATGATAGTTGGCAGGTATTGTGTTGGGGCTGAGGAGTTGCAGGCATGGATGCATACGCTACTGGAAACGTTTTGAGGCTGGCATCCACATTTTGATATGATGTTATATTATGAAGTGTAAATGACTTATGTAATGTAATGATATATTTTAATTATTAATGAAGGTTTGTAATTTCCGCTACAAAGAAATGAGTGTTTTAAATAATTTATGCTATGACGGTCCAGCTGTAAGCGTCCCGGGAACGGGGCCTTACAAGTTGGTATCAGAGCTAAAGTTTAAGAGAATTGGGTAAATATTTTCAAAAACCTAATCTTAAACTGAGAATGGGACGGAAGAAAAGGGATGCCAGTCCTAGTAGCTACGTGGCGGCAGGTAAAAGTTTATGTAAAAGATCTTATGTAAATTAATGTTAACCGGTATATGTGCGCATGTTATGTGGCTTGTGTGCTTCTGTGCGGATTTAGATACTGATGTAGTCAGGATAGGAAATGCTTGGGGAATGAAGAGTAAAGTATGTGGCTAAACACAACTGGCCACTATGATTAGGGACTTGCTATATTTGACATACTCCGAGCTATTACCTTGAATGACCGTGTTGGTGTTTGAATCTTGTAGTGTTTAGATGGCTGGTGGTAGGTCTTCTGAGGATTAGCGAGTGGAGGTCATGGTGGATGTGATGTTAGATCGCGTGTCACGAGGAGCAGAGCTAAGACTGCTGAGACGGCTCCTGAAGAGCTAGAGTTTCATTACCAGGACGGTAAGGAAGGAAGTGCTAATCTGAGAGCCTCAATGAAAGAGGCAGTAGCAGAGGAAGTCCATCAGTTCATGCAGACGATTCTGCCGACTGTAGTTACCGAGGTCATTAGAGCTGTGAAGGAGGATAAGAAGAAGGAAGGTGAGAAAAGAAAGACCACTAGACGAGGAGGTGAGGAAGGAGGTTTAAGGGGAAGGGAGCAACCGAAGACTGACATGGTTGTCTTAAGTGATGATGAGGAGGATGAGGAAGCTGAGCAGGAGACTGCGAAGGGATCCATTTATGGAGCATTCCAACGGTGTAGGCCACCGATGTTTGATGGAAATGGGAGTGCTGCTGCTGCACAATATTAGGTGAGGGAGATGGAGGCGGTACTTGATATCAGCGAGTGCCGAGAAGATCAGAAAGTGAAGTTTGCTACCCACTCGTTTGTGGACTCGGCCTTATGCTGGTGGGACAACATTATCCAGGCTGAGGGCACCAGAGCAATCAGGAGGATGAGGTGGAAGGAGCTGAAGAGGTTGGTAATTGAGGAATTTTTCCCTCATAGGGAGCTTGACAAGGTCGAGAGGGAGTTTCTGCAGCTGGAGACGGGAACGATGACACACCAGCAGTACACCACGAAATTCAACGAGATGGCAAGGCTGGTGCCAGATTAGGTGACGCCTGTGTCACGAAAGATCAAAAGGTATGTTCAAGGTCTGCCAGGCGATATCCGCGAACATCTGGTCACTGCCCAACCAAGCACGTTTAGGTCGGTGGTCATCTGGCAGGAAGGCTGTATGACGAGCGAGAGGCGGTGGCGATAATGGATGAAGAGGAGGAGCGGGGCTATGTTAAGAATGGGAATGGAAGGCGAGATAATGATGATGGTGAATTTGTGGCTAGAGGTAAAACCATGAGGTTCGATGATCGGAAGAAGACAACAGAGAGGGAAGTGGTATGCAAGAAGTGTGGTAGAGGCCACGTGGGGGAGTGCAAGTGGGGATCGAACGTCTGCTTCCAGTGTGGAAGAGAGGGCCACAGGGCAAGGGATTGTCACATGGCTAAATGTTACAACTGTGGAAAGAGTGGACATATGAGCAGGGACTGCAAGAAGTCGAGGGCAGAGAGCTCCGGTGCAAGGAAGGAGAACAGAGGATGAAGGTTAGAGCATTTTCCCTGACCGGGGGGAGGCTAGAGCGGACTTTGACGCGACGTCAGGTATGTTTCTGGTAATTCAAAGTTATGCATCTATGCTTTAATTGTGGTGTTAATAGTAGTTTCATTCCTGCTGCCTTTGTGTTAAGTTGCACGTTAGGAGTAAGAAGATCGATGAACCTTCGATGTAGAAATTGCTATCGGTAAGTCCACTAGGTTACCTGATTCCCTAGAGGATTGCGCAATAGAATTGGGAGAGCGCGTGTTTCCTTCTAGACTATTCAGGACAGACGCAGGTGGATAGACGTACACCTAGAAATGAATTGGCTAGAACCTGTGAGCCAAACACCGAGTGCCGTAAGGAGGTGGTTTGAACGACCGCGCTCGAAAGGAGTTTGGTGCCGATCAACGGCGATGAAATAATGATGAAGGTCCCGTCTTAGAAAAAGATCATTCGAATCAGGAAGCCGGAAATGCTAATACTGAAATATAAAAGACCAAATTGAATTGTTGCTCCGGTAGGAGAAGTGGCATGTCGACTAGAGCTACCCGACGCGTTAAGTGGAAGTCATCCGATGTTCCATGTATCTCGTCTGAGAGAGTGCTCAATCGATGAGGATACG
Source organism: Flaveria sonorensis (assembly GCA_025506505.1). Classification (NCBI taxonomy): domain Eukaryota; kingdom Viridiplantae; phylum Streptophyta; class Magnoliopsida; order Asterales; family Asteraceae; genus Flaveria; species Flaveria sonorensis. Next base: position 40,905,605 of record CM046435.1, on the reverse strand, counting down.
ATCGTGCCACATGAGAATACCGAGATGAATGAAATATTCAACTACGTGGAGCAACTGAGGGTCATTTATGATAGAAGGAAAAGAAAGGCTAAAGGGAATGGTGCTTCCACTTGTGCAAGTGCAATGGAGCCCAGAAGGGGACTAAGTCTACATGTAAGATCAAGGAAGAGGTGAGATAGCGTTACCCGTGACTGTTCGAGAAGCAACAGGTTTCGGGGACAAAACCCATTTAAGGGGGGTGGACTTGTAACACCCTAAATTTTTATTTAAAAGAGAGAAAAGGAAAGTAAATAGAAAGAAAAGATAATGGACATAAGTGGAGGGGCTAAAGTTGTAAAAGGACAAAAGTCCATTATTTTAACAATAAAAGAGGTATGGCCACCTCTTTAAAAGCAAATCTGCTTTTTGGCTCTCGGCCAAAGCAGAAAGAAGAAGGATTTTCGGGTTTTTGAGAAGAAGAAGGAAGAAGAAGCTGCAAAAAGGTAAGTTTCTTGAGTTTATGATTGGTTTTAACTCGGTTTGCAGCTTGTAACCGAAGTTCCTGGTGTTTAGAGGTTGTGTTTGGGATTCTTTGGAGGTGAATTTGCTTATGGTGGTGTTTCAACTCGAAGGTTGTTCAAGGTGAGTTTCTAGACCCCTCTTTCTACTGATTTTCAAGAGTTTTGGGGCTATTGTGCATACCGATTAAACATTTTAAAGTGTTACCTGAATGTTATACTTGTTATTGTTCGATGGTGTTATGTTGTGTGTGTGTTAGAAGCTGCTTTTGGGTAAGAAATATTGTTTTGCATGCTTAGGTGCCTGAGTATGTTAGATCTGTATTTTGGGTAGTGTTAGAATGATTATCGGGTGTTTTTGGTAGTTTGAGAATGTTTTAGAATGTGTTCATGCGCCTAACTGACCTTCATGCCCCCAACCAGTAGTCAGGTGCCCAAACAGTACCCCCATGCGCCCAAATGTTGGTCATGAGCCTAAGTGCTGCTCATGAGCCCAAGTGTCCCCATGTACCCAAATAGTTATCATGCGTCCAGTATAGGTGGTGCGCCCAAATAGTGCCCATGCGCCTAAGTGTTGAAGCGCCCGCATAATGGTAATGCGCCTGAACAGGGCTCATGCGCCCCAAATAGTGCTAATGCGCCCAGGCTGTTTTATACTTAGAATTTTATGCTGATGCGCCTGGAATGATTTAATGTGCCTTATCTTGGAATTAAGGTTTTCTAGGGGCTTTAAGAGGTGGATGTTTGAGATAGGTTCCTTGGTGGTGTGGTGGCTTATGCTTGTTGTATGCTTGATGATGTGATGGGGTTTATGTGTGTGTGTGAGTGTGATGTGTTATCTTTCTTCGTTAACGGTTTTCAAACGTATGTATTATGTTATAATACGTTGTGTATTATGCTGTGACTTTACGTGGTGTGATGTATGGTGCGAATGAACCAAAAGTATTATGTAACGAAGTTAAAGATAACGATAATGAAAAATGGAAAGTAAAGAATAAATGAAAGTCATGCAAGCAATTGTGAGTGACCATGTTGTCGCAACAGACTCGTAAGGGGTTTAATCCACGAGATTGACCCGAAGGATGTTGTGATGCTCGCCCCGGTACTGTGTCCGTCTTTGGACACGAGTCGGGGCTTGGTTTACAGACCCCGACACAGTATCAGTCTTCGGACACGAGTCGGGGGTGTTGCAAACAGAGACGGGGGTCCTTGTTGCGTACCCCGGTACTGTGTCGGTCGGACATAAGTCGGGGGTTTGTTTACAGGCCTCGGCACAGTATCGGTTTTCAGACATGAGTCGGGGGTATTGCATGAGACAGGATCCAGATAGAAGTGAAAGATAATGTTGAAAGTACGAAACGTACGAAATGAACGATGATGAAGATAAATAAAGATTATCAATGTGTACGTATAATGTGTGATCACATACGATTGTAGAGGTTATGTTTTTAAAGGAAGAAAAGTATTTTATTTATAAAACTAGAACTCACTCAGCGTCGCTGACCTTTTTGTATACATGATAGTTGGCAGGCATTGTGTTGGGGCTGAAGAGTTGCAGGCATGGATGAATACGCTACTAGGAACGTTTTGAGGCTGGCATCCACATTTTGATATGATGTTATATTATGAAGTGTAAACGATTTATGTAATGTAATGATATATTTTAATTATTAATGAAGGTTTGTAATTTTAGCTGCAAAGAAATGAGTGTTTTAAATAATTTATGCTCTGACGGTCCAGCTGTAAGCGTCCCGGGAACAGGGCCTTACAAGTTCTCGCAGTTCTCGCGATCTTTAGAAGTCTTGAAAAAATAATATCGTTAAAAAAATTATGAACGTTTTAAAAAAAATATGGAAATACAAGTGACTTGCATGTGATGTTAATTGTATGGCTTATATTGGTTTCTAAAGTTCTTATAAAAAATGATGGTTCTCAAGATAAACATACCCTACATATATGTATATAGTGTAGGGTTTATCTTGAGAACCACTCTTTTTTGTGAGAACTATAATAACCAATATTAGCCACACATTTTTTATGACTTTCAAATCACATGCCATTTTTTTTAAATGTTCACAACTTTTTTTTAGTATATCATTTTTTCAAAAACAAATTAACCATTAATTTTAGTATTTTTTATCTTTCCAACTCCTATCATATTGATATACTCTTTTTTTTTTAAAATCACCCACCCATTATTTACATATGTGTAAATCCAGTTATACACATGTGTATTACCTGATTTACACATGTCTAAATCCGGTATTATACATGTGTAAAACAAATTTAGTAAAAAAAGAGAATTTTTTTTATTTTTTATAATTTGTTTTATTTTTTTATGAAAGTGGGAAACTAGGGAAAAACTTTTGTGTTTTTATTTTTTTTTATTCTTATGTTATTTTTTATTTTATAATATTTTTATTATGTTTTTGTTAATTACCATTTTTCCATTGAAAACTAATGGCTCACATTAGTTACTAGAGTTCTCACAAAGAGAGTGAGTTCTCGTTTGATCCCTCCCAAACATATATATATATATATATATATATATATATATATATATATATACATACATATATATATAGATATATATATACATACATATATATATAGATATATATATATACATACATATATATAGATATATATATATACATACATATATATATACATACATATATATATATATATATATATATATATATATATATATATATATATATATATTAAACTATTAGTCCAGGACCGGTTATGGTTTATGCAACAGTTTCACAAGTTGGAGATTAACACTTAATAGATCAAATAGAGAACTAGAAACAAGAAATAAATAAAAAAGTAACAACACAAGAACAAACAAGTATTAGTTTTCAAGAATGATGTATATTGCTCACATGAGACTCTTTATACTACATTTTACGGCCGGTCATACTTTGAAGTCTAGCTGGAACATTAATCTAGACAACAAGATCAATATAAAGTCAAAAGGTATATTATCTTTTGACAAGTAACTATGACTTACCATAGCTCATATCCTAATCTATTACAAAAAGGATAAAAGTACAAGAGTGAAAAGTTACAGACTCAAATACCATAATATACAGTTGAAAAAAGTATGGAGATAATCACCAACTTGTATAAGTTGGTAAGTCATCAAAGATGCCAACGAAAAGTGGTTCAGCTTTTGTCAAAAGCAAGTCAAAGAAAGCATGTCTTCTCTATACTCGGAATAAATCAGACTTTAGGCTTCGGAAGACCTTGTTTTGAATCTTCCGAAGACTTCACTTTTGGCTTGAGAAGAATTGGGTCTTTGGCTTCAAAAGATTTGACACTTAATAAATTTCTTTGTTCATTATCAAATCTTTTGAAGTAACTTCCTTGTACATCAAAATGCATGCTGAGATATATTTGGTTAGCATCAGCCTCTAAGATAACTCTTACAAACTCCCCCTATGCTAATGCTACCAAAACTCAAGGATGACTCTGAGTCTTGATCTTCATTTGTTTACAGTCATCATTATAATCAGAACCATTCCTTTCTTCATCAGTTTGTTTGGATTCTTTAGATTCTCGAAGTACCTACTCATGTCCAAGAGATCATGCAGAGAAAGGTCAAGCATATTTTGCTAGATGTATATGTTTTGACCTCCTTGATCTCTTGTGACATACCATTTGTCTGGGTTTGAAGAGTAGACCGAGGACAGGAAGCGTCGCTCAGCAGTAATAGGCTCTACTTGTAATGGAATTGGTTAAGTATCCTCTTTTGGTTCACCCTCAAGATGTTTTAACTCGTCCTTTGGTGCAGAGGTGGATGCCTTGGACTTCTTCTTCTTTATTAAGTCCTATCTGATAGCCATTCTCTTCCTCGTTTATAGTTCAACTAAGAAGGTTGGCCTTGATTACTAGGTCTTCCTTCTTTATCCTTCTCAGTTGGGTCCATCCCCTTTACATATTAAGAAGAAGAAGGTTCAGAACCATGTTGTGGGTTAAAACGTGAAGCTGGATGTGAATCAGCCCTAGGTTCGGGTTATGTTGTCTCTTGGGGTTCAACCTTGACCTCAGCTTCAAGTGTAGCTTGACTTGGTGAAGAATGCAAGTCTACAAGCTCACCCCTCTTGATATTCTGCTTGATCACCCTTATATGCTTATCTATTATGGATAGAGACATAGGACCAATCCTCCTTCCATAGAACCCATACAGCTTCAAGAAGCTCACCATCTTTATTCTGTCTTCAGACTTCTCTTGACTTTGTAGCTTCCTCTCTTATCATCCTTTTAGCAGCTTTCTTTTCTTTTAGAACTTCTTTCTCCTGCTGCTTGGGGTACTCAAACTCTATGTATTCATAAGATAGAGGGAGTAGAGCTATTGCCTGATAGAGACTTGTGGCACTCAAGTAGGTAATCGTCTTTTGTTTGTCTTGTTCCCTACCTACTTGAGTTTCTTCCTCAACAACCACAGTCTCCACTTCAGGCCATTCTTGAACTCGAGAGTGGACAGGGGCTTTATATAGTTTTCTCATTTTCCTTTCTTCTTTGACCTTGAGGAGCATTTTAGTAGCCGCAACCTCCTTCCTCTCTTTAGATGCCTTAATATCTGCCAGATTATTTAGTTCTTCCAAGGGAAGAGAGATCAATTCATCTATGTTGTAATTCCTAGACCCCAAATAGTTCAATCTGGCATCCCTTAACTCATCTTCCTAAGTGTTCAGCCTAGGGGTAGCCCTGATTGTAGCTTGTATCAAGCTGGGGGTCACTCTTATCCTTTCCTCCCTTGTTTAGTTCTTCCTCTCCCTCTTCTCCTCCTCATTGTCTATAAGGTTAACACCTTCATTATTTGTCAAGCACTAGCCTGTTTGACTCAGGGAGGAGAGAGATTTGGCCTTCTTGAGCTGGTGCACTTGAACTCTAGCCAGGGAGAAGCTGTGAGACACCTTCAGCAGCTGATGTCTCACTGAGGGTAATGGGTGCTGATGGAGTTATAGTCTTAAGGTTCACAGGTTCTACAACTGGGCTTTCAACTGAGGTTTCCCCTTCGAAGCTAATCTTTGGGTCTGCCTCAGTATCCAGTTGACTAACAGTTTTCCCTACTAGCCTATGTTTATATAAACTGGTTCTTCTCTTGAACTCTTCAGCACCCTCAGCTGAATCCTCTTAGCTAACCTATCAGCTTGCCTATTTTGGCTTGAGTTAGCAAGTGGTAGGTCAATCAGAGGAAAGCTTTTATAGAATCTCAAGGTAAGGAAGTTGAACACTTCTTGTTGACCCTGATATCTCAAAAGCACCAAGGCTCTTCTGTCAGTGTCATACATCCATCCTACAATTTGATTTTCAGCAAGATGGGATGGAGGTGACATAGCGCTTGGTACACCCTCCTCAAATAGTCTTTGGAATATGGCATCCATATTGATATAAGCCTAAGGAGGTTCTTGAGTGTGGACAATTACAAGTGTGGATGGTGAGTCCTCAATGTCCATACTCTGGGCAGTGTTCCCAGGTTTGATGATTGTAGTTAAGACTTTCTCCCCCTTTTTGGTAGCATCACTTACTTGCACATGTGAGTTAGGGGTTAGGTCCACCACATCCATAGGTTCTTGTTGACCTGGTTAAGCACGCCTTGCAGGCCTTTCAGCTAACTCACCCTTGAGGTTGGTGATCTCAAGTTACTGATTAAGGACCTACCTTTGTAAGGTAGCCACCTGAGATTCTACGTGACTAACCATAGAGACCAAATAGGTGCAGGTTTTCGATAATGTTTGCACCCTTAGTTGCATACTCCACTCATCTTTATCAGAAGAATCAAGGGGGGATGAGAGTACATGGCCAAAGTCATCTCCCTCACCACCAATATTGGTTCTTGGACACTGGATTTACCCTGCTTCATGAGAAGTGTCAAGGGGTTGGGTTGCCATGGTTGAGGTCCAAAAGATGTAATCACATTCAAAAGTGAGAGCCTTTCCAAATGGACCTCTTGAATAAGTTCAGAGAGGTCCACCTCAGTTGTGAGTGGATGATGTGGGCTATATATAGGGGTATCATGAGCACTCATCTCTCCTTAAGCAGGGGAGGAGAAAAGAGACTCATGGTACTTACTGAATCACATATCTTTATCATCATAGAATTATAGGTCAGGGATTGGTTGATTGAGATCTAACGGTCGTGGATGGTAACTGTCCCCTTAAGGTTGTTCATCTGAGTTTTGAGACTCAGAATAAAGGCTTGCAGCTTGGGTTATGAGCTCATTAGGCTAAGCTTGAGGAACCTCAGCACTGATCATTGAAAGGATGGGAGTGGTCTGCTTCTCAAGGGAAGTGGGAGCTCTTGGTTCCACCTCCTCCTGTATAGGTAAGTATATAAGGGCCTGCTCAATCTGAATAAATTGAGTAGGGGTTTGCTTGGATTTTCTCTAGTAGGTGATGGTTTTTTGGGGCTATGTCGGTGGTGAAGATGAAGAAGGTGTGGGTTCAACATGGCTAGTGCTGACAAGTTATCACCTTAAGCAGGGAGCTCTAACATTTTTTAGACAAGGGTTGTTTCTACCCCGAAAAAACCAACAGTGGTTTTCCTTATTATTTTGAAGATGTTGAGCTTCATCTGTCACAACTTAAGAACATTACCTATTTCCTTTAACTGTGAGCCTAGTTCATAGTTAACAATGTGCTGGACATATATAAGGAACATGTAATATTCTAAGGAATCTAAGTTGGCAAGTAAATTTGTGTATATAAACTATGAGTAATTGAACTTGATCCCCTGGACCATCCCATGGACTAGGACGGGTTTTTTGGAACTTGGTCCCATCCTCCATGTTTGTTTGATAATGAATGGATTAATACATGAAGGAGGTATTTCCATTGAAAAGAGACATTACCATTTTTTAAGGTTCTCATAGAGTAGTCCCCTTCATAGCCCATCATCCAGAATGATCCGTTGACTGCCTCTTTAGGAAAAGACAGTTCACCTTCCACATCATCCAACCTTAGATGTTGATTTATGGTGGCTGTAGTGATAAACAGTCTTCACCTATACCGATGTAGACAGTGCCTTCTCACCGTCTAAGATAACCTCTTGGCAGGTCCTCCAAAACTCCAACAATTGATCATCATAAAGTGGAGGATCCATGGTAAGTGCGGTGAGGTAGGATGAGTGGGCAAGATAGTTGCATATCCCTGAAAACCAATGTCTTTATTGGATGACAACAGAGCGACCTGGTTGTGTTGCCTGTGTAGGTACATGACAAAGGGTGGCTGGTTTTGGGGTTCAGGGTTTGCCATTTTCTAAAGCTTTAGCAAGAAAGAGATTAAGAATAACAATGGTTGGTGGGTGAGTTAGGGCTAGAAGATTGCTATTGAAGAGGAAGATGTCAGAGGGAGACCCGTTGAAAAAGGTATTTATATGCTTGGATTTGAGACAAAGTTATTGCAACAGATAAACTTTGATATCCAGATGTTGGTCCCACCTCTGAAATAGTGCCCAAAAAGGTAGTTATCTTGAAAGTTGAAAATCTTCCAAAGGTAATTTGTATTCGGAAGTTATGAGAAGCACTTCTAAAGCTTAATTTACTTCGGAAGAAATTCCTTAGTTTGAGAAGAATTTCTTCAGAAGAAAATATACTTAGAGTAATTTTGCTTTCGATACATATTTGGTTTCGAAAGATATTAAACTTTAGAAGTTTTATCCAAAGAGTAAATAAAACTTCCTAGACTTAATTGCTTTCAGAAGAAAATTGTCCTTCAAAACATATAAGTACTTAAAAGTATATTTAAGCTTTATAAGATATATAAGAATTTCTTGAGAAGTTGAATTTCTTAGTAAGTAGTTATTAGTTTTGAAGACATAAGTTTCTTCCAAAGTCAATTTAATATCTTCCAAGAGAAAATCTATCTCTAGTTCTTAAAACTCTAAGGAATATCTATTTAGAAAAATTTTCTTCCAAGGTAAACAAGGCTTATATGAGTGATAATTTAAAAAAATTTAAAGACACACATGTTTGAAAAACAATTTTAAAATTAATTTGGGAAAATCTACTCAAAGTTAATCATCCCAATAGCTAATACAAGATACTTAAATCTCTGTTCATCAAATGCTTTTGTGAACAAATCAGCATATTATTCATTTGTGTTAACTTTGACTAGTTTAATCGATCCATTTTCAAAATTGTCCCTTATCAAATGATACCCGATTTTGATGTGCTTTGTCTTTGAATACTGCACGTGATTCTTTGTGATTGAGATAGCACTGTTGTTGTTTATGTGTATGGGAGTCTTCTTGAAGTTGAATCCATAGTCTAGCATCTGATTCTAAATCCATAGTACTTGAGCACAGCAGCTAGCAGCAGCAATCTATTCGGATTCAATAGTTGATGTAGATACACAAGATTGTTTCTTGCATTGCCATGAGACTATCCTTCCACCAAAGAATTGACATCCCCTAGATGTAGACTTTGTAGTCATGTTGTAGCCACCATAGTTACTATCTGTATATGCATATAGATTGAAATCAAAATTCTTTCGATACCAAAGTCATAGCTTGGGAGCTCCTTTGAGATATCTAAGAATCCTCTTGATGGTAACTAGGTGTGACATCTTGGGGTTGGCTTGATATCTTGCACATATGCATGTGGCAAACAGAATATCAGTCCTGCTAGCTGTGAGGTACATAAGAGACCCAATCATGGCCCTTTAAAGATGTTCATCAACACACTCCCCCTTATGATCAGGTCCTAGGGAGTGGTTTCTGGCTATGGGAGTTTTAGCAATCTTACACTTAGTTAGATGAAATCTGGTTAGTATGTCTTGCACATACTTTGACTGGTTTATGAAGATGCCATTGTCAACCAGCTTCACTGAATTCCTAAAAATAAATTGAGTTCCCCAATGGCACTTATTTCAAATCTATTCTTCATCAGCTTCTCAAACTCTTTATAGAGCTTTTCATTAATTGACCAAAAGATGATGCCATTTACATAAACTTGAACGAGCATCAAGTCATTCCCTGTTCTTTTGATGAAGAGTGTGCTGTCAATAGTACCTCTCTTTAGCCATGTTGGATAAGGTACTGTCACAGTGTCTCATACCACTTTCTTGGAGCTTGATGCATCCAACAAAGAGCTTTGTCAAGCCTACAGACATAATCAGGATGATCTGGGTCTGCAAAGCCAGGTGGTTGCTCAACATACACTTCTTCATCTATCTGTCCATATAAAAATGCACACTTGACATCAAGTTGATAGACCTTGAAATCCTTGGATGCGGTAATAGCAAGGAATATCCTTACAGCTTCAAGTCTTGCTATAGGAGCAAAGACATCTATCTTGTTAATCCCTTCTTCTTGAGTGTACCCTTGAACTACTAGTCTAGCCTTATTCTTGATGACAACTCCTCTATCATCCTTCTTGTTCCTAAAATCCCACTTGGTACCTATTGACATCTTCTTATGAGGAAAAGGACATAGGTCCTAAACACCTTGTCTTTTGAATTGAAGTAGTTCCTCCTACATTGCTTCAACCCAGCTTCCATCTTTCAAAGACTCATCAACATTCTTTGGCTCAATCTGGGATAAGAAGCAAGAGTGCAGACGGATATTTTTATCATGGGTTTGTCCCCTTGTTCTCACCCCAGTCTTAAATTTCTAATAATGTTTGTGGTAGGATGTGACTTGTGGATTCTCAGCTGAGGAATCACAGCTATTGATTTGATAGTCCTAAATTAGAGAAATTTAGATCTCCTGATTGAGTATCACCTACCACATTAGCACACTTATCAAGAGTAACTTGATCTAGAGAGTGTGTGACATCATTGATGTTGTCTTCAGTGGATTAGTTATCAGCATCAAGGTATTCTTGATCACTATCACCATCTCCATCTATTTGAGTTTTGTGACTTATTGCTGGAATTGGAAGGCACTTTTGATGTATCAGTTGAAGAGTTTGTTATAATTGTGTTGACAGGATTTCCACATATAGTGCGTGTTACCATTGGAGCTGAAGGGAATCTATCATTTGGTCTTCTCAGCTCAAATATTTGATGAGGAACTCTTACCAATATGTTACCTGTTGATCCTAAAACATCTTCACAAGATTTGTTAAAATAGTTGATAACTAAATCAAGATCAAATAGCCAATCAGGACTAGATCCTTTCACACTTGGAGTGTGTTCATTGAAGGTCACATTGGCAGACTCCTCAACTACTCTGGTTCTGAGATTGTATAATCTATAAGCCTTAGCTTGTAAAGAGTATCCAATGAAGTGTCCATTATCAGCTTTTTTAGAAAATTTGGCTATCTAATCTTTGGTATTCAAGATGGTGAATGGACAACCAAATAACCTCTGGAAACCAGTGAAAGGTCTCGTTTTGTGCCATAATTTATAAGGTATCTTTTCATGAGTTTTGACTACTAAAACTCTGTTCTGCACATAGCTTGTAGTGTTACTGCCTCTTCCCAAAAGCTGATGGGCAGTTTAGAGTTAAAGAGCATGGTTCTTGCAAACTTAATAAGTGTCCTATTTCTTCTTTCAGCAACACCATTATGTTGAGGAGTTTTAAGAGCACTATATTGTCTTGAAATACACTTTTCATCATAAAATGTATCAAGGATTTAGTTCTTAAATTCAGTTCATTGATCACATCTTATGATCTTAACCTTGTGATCAAATTGATTCTTAATTTTTAGAATGAAAGACTTCAAGATCTCAGGGGTCTCATCCTTACTTCTAAGAAAGAAGACCTAAGTATATCTTGTGCAATCATCTGTGATCATAAAGAATTACGAAGTTCTTCCTAAACTCATTACACTTGTGGGGCCAAAGAGATCCATGTGTAATAAGTACAATGGATTAGTGATAGAGTTCTGTTCTTTTGGCTTGCGTGACACTTTGGGTTGCTTTCCTTTCAGACATGCAACACAATTATTGGAGTCAACAAGTGCATTAAAGGATAATGCCTACCATAATCAATCATTATATGTTCTAACGTTCAAGCAATCATTTACTAACATACAAACAATATTAACATACATACCAAAAGAACAAAATGATGAATCCTCCAAGGATCTTTTTCAATCTATCAAAACAACAACAATGTTGTGTTATGAATCAATACTCAATAATCATAGTGTGGAAAACTCTATGTGTGTATATGATTGTGAGTGTTTAAATGATTGAATGCTAAGATGATAATAATTGCTTGTTTGATTGATAATTGTTTAAAAGTTTACAAAGGATTACGGTATACAGCTATTTATAGCCTATGTACATACTATGTACATTTACAAAAATACCCTTATGTAAAATAAAATACATATAAAATCCAATGTCTATAAGTTATCCACTGTGGATGATGTCTTTTCTGCTGTGGATGTTAAGTCAGCTGTTGTGAATGTTGAATACTTGTCCACTGTGCATTGGATGATGCCCGTTGCGAACACTTGGTGTTTGTGTTTGTGTCCGCTGTAGAGTGTCCATCCGCTGTGGATGAACATCCGCTGTGAATTGTTCATCAGCTATGGGACTTGGTCATCCGCTGTATATTTTTTTCATCTGTTCTTAGCACTTGGACTTATTCTTCATCCGCTGTGGACATCAACTCATCCGTTGTGGACACTTAGCTAAAATCTCTTTTATATACAAAACCTAAAAAAGAAATTTAAACAATAATTTGTGTTTAGTATGTATGGTAATATTGTTTGTATATTAGTAGATAATATTGTTTGTATATTAGTACATGATTTTTTTAATGTTTGAACACATTATGATTGATTATGGCATGCATTATCTTTTAATGCACTTGTTGAGTCCAACAATACTCCCCCTAAGGATGATGCTACCAATCTTTATGTTTGATTGTTAGTGATTTTGTTTGTTGGAAATGATGTGTTTTTTATGTTTAATTTTGAATGATTGCATGTTTTCACTTATAATGTATGATTGATTGACTGTATGATCTACTGATTACACATGTGTAATCAGATTGCTTTGTATGTTATGGTTCATTTGTTTGCTAGTATATAATTGTTAATTGCATGAATGTTGCTCCGTTTGATAATATGTATGTTATTAATGAATTATTGATGGTCATAATTTTATGTATGGTTAGATATGTATGATTGTTGTATTTCTTGTGTGATTGTTAGCGAACCTTTATGTATGTGAAGGACTAGCTTCATCTGCACTTCTTTGCAATTCAGATGTTGCCTTGATGGACTCTTCTACATCTTTCTATATGATTTGATCTTTCTCAGCTTTCTTGACATGATCAGGTAGTGGTGTTATTCAGGCAGTTCATTATGTGTTCTATAAGTACTAAATTGCAATGAGCTGATCATCATATTTTTATGTTATTGGAAGTTGCACCGTCTGTTCAAGAGTGGTTTGATCTAAACTTGGGACTTCAATGTTGCTAACCAGTGTGGTTACAACATGATCACACTTGAATACTTCCAAATTGTTATTCTCAGAGATCCTCAGGCTTGTAATACCTTCAACTTATATAAGAGAGTGTTGATTGGTCTCAAGTCTTTGCTTCAGTGAAACATTTACATACACTATGCCTAGGACCCTCAATATATGTATGAAATAACAACTATCACCCTTGTAGAGTACGTCATCTTTTCGATTTGAGGATCCTTAGGCAAGTTCTTCTGAAACTCTTGCTGGTTTTTTTTTCTCTTTGTACCTCCTATATGTTTGCTCATTCTCATTTTTCATGACTTCTTGAACGTCTTTGAGCAAGTCTTTAACCTCAGAAAGGTTAAGATTCATGAACGCCTCATATGGAAAACCTCTAGCTGCAAGCTCTATACTCATAAGGGTTCTAGATCATCTGGCAGTAGATCTTAAATGTTTTCTGTCCCATCTTCATCATTTTCTTCTTCATCTTCAGAATCAGAGAGTATGATGATTGGTTCTTGTTGTTGATCAAGTGATTGATCAATTTCTTCTTCTTCTAGGTTGACAACCTTTGATTCTTTTTTAACCCATCTTTATCTACTGGTTCTACTTTCACTTTTAGTAGATTTTGAGGTGGAGAATCTGGTTCTTCTTGCTCTTGCATCTTTTCTTTTCCTTTTCTTAAAGCAGCAAGATACAACCTCTTTCTCTTTTTTCATAAGTTTTCAGGGTGGCTGAGATAATGATGATGCTTGATGTTTAGAAGGATCAGTTTGCACTTTTAATAACTCAGCAAACTGTCTGATGAGCTTTTTTTGTTTCTCAAATAAAGGATTAACAGTAATAAGGCTTGATTGAGCTTGTTGTGTGTCAGGTGTACGGAAGTGTTGTCTCAAAATGGGTGAGTAATGAATGTTCTCAAATGGTTTTGTCTTCCCAAATAACTTATCCATTGAGTATGATTCTTCTAGGATGATGATTGCTTGCTCTTGTTCTCTAGTGCTTGTTTCTTCAAATGCTAACATTTGTTGATCAAAGAACTCTTTACTTAAGTCTTGTTCTTAATCATCTGAATGTTCTTCCTCATTCAGTTGTTTATCTGCATGTTCCAACTCTCTGTTTAATATCTTTATTTCATCATTTTGCTTAAAGAATATCCTTTTCAAATCATCAATCTTATTATCTTTTGCATCTGTTTATTCAGTCAAATAGGCTATATCCAGCCTCGCACTGCTTAAGTCTTGATCTTTCACTTTGACTTTAGCCTTTGATTGTTCAAGTTGTTTTTCAAGAAATTAAACAATCAACTTTTATGCCTTTTGGTCTGCAACAAGCTTTTCTATTTCATCATCTTTGCTGTTCAACTTTTCTTTCAATTTCTTTGCCTAGTTGTTTGATTTTTCAACCAATTTGTTATACTCAGTAAATAAAAACACTATTGAATACTCTGTCTCTTCTTTAGCGGGCATATCACTGGCTTGTATATCTGTTTCAATTTGCTCTTCATGAGTACTCTGCTCTTCTTGTTCTGACTCATGTACTGATGATGTTCCTACTTCCTCATGATGAGTTGCTTGTTCACCCATGGTAGCATCTATATCTCTTAAAAGAGATGATAGTGTCTGTTGGTCAGATAGATGAGGGCTGTGAGGTGGTGATGGAATGTTTTGATCAAAGTGAAACTACTACTCTTCTTGAGCTTCTTCTTGGATTGGTTCTGGTTCAGGCATAATAGGAACTTCATGTTGAATTCTTGGCACTGGTTGAATGATTGGATCTTGTTGAATCACATTTTGTAACAACATGTGAGGTTCACCTTGATCAGGTTTCCTCAGAAAGACTTCTAGAATTGGGAGATCATGGTTGATCATGTGAAGTGGCACAGCAACTTCCTCACCATGATATAGGCTTGATTTGATTCTATTAAAAACATGTTCATTGAAGTGAACAGGCTCAAACATAGCTCCCTCTCTTGGAATGTTAGGCAAAATATCATCAATGATCATTTGAAGAAATCTTGGATATATATGAAATTTGTTCCTCACTTCAGTTAGATTGTAGATCATACCATTTAAAACTTGTGCAACAAAGTTAAATGGCATTCTAGCTATTACACTAGCAATAGCAGATGAGCTCCACAATGATGTTACATCCCAACCAGTCTTCCTGTTAATCATGGTCTTCTGATATGTGTACATGAGAAATCTGAATTGGGCACACATGTATGATCTCTTAATTTGCTTTTTGTCTATAGTGCCAGTGTATCCAATCTGTCTAAAAACATAAAGAACATAATTCTTATCAAACTCTATTGGCCCTTCAGCATCTTTATCTCCATGTTGAAGAACTCTTCTTATCACGTCTTCAAAAATGGTGATTTGTTGATCATGAATAGAAGAGATCACTACTTGTTGATCTTGCATCTACTCCAAATAAGCATTTGTCTAGAACTGGACAATGTGATCATCTATTGTGTTAGGCCTTGTAGTCATAGCATGTACAAGCCTTGTTTGTCTAATGGCTTGTATCACATCTCTATAATACTCTACATTAGGAGAGTCTAGATTGAGATATGCACAGAGGTTATGGTCTCTGACAAACATAAGGTTTGCCATATATGCAAATAAGAACAAGGAGTTAGTACTTGAATGATTATAATCAATGATGTTAATCTGATAAGACTTTGATTGTGTGTTCATTGGCCCCTTTGTTTGGCATATTACTTGTGCCAAAATGATTGTTTGTTGAAATCAGACTTATTGCCAGTTTGACTTTCTTAGATCGACTAAAAGTCAATTTGAAGTCAATTTTGCACTTGCATATTTCAATGCATTGATGTTGTTTTGAACACATTTCATTTTGATCATGTATGATTCATAACAAAGAGTTAGTTTGTTCAAATCATTCACTGATTATATTTTATAACAATTTACTCATTGATTTTTAGTTGACTTTGAAAGTCAACATAGTTCATTTAATGCACATTGAATGTTTGCATTAAATTATGTTTGTATTTAATTTCATGCCAAAATAACTGTCATTTAATGTTTGTTAATGAAATTTGAACATGTTTACTAAGTTATATCATTTTTCAAAACATTTCAAAGATCAAACAGTTACTTTTGAAAAAATTTGACATAAACTTGTTTACTGTTCATTGACCAATGAACACCAAATCAAAATTCTTCAAATCAACAACCCTAATACATGCGAATATGATCAATTAACATGTATTCAATGTTTTATTTCATTTACAACATCAAATGAGTTCATTTTAGGTCTTGGTTCATAGTTCTACTTAGGGTTTAACAATGCTTGAATCAAAATCAATAAACCGATTGTTTTGATGATTGTTTGATGATTAGAAACATTTTCTTATACCTATTTGATCGAATATCAGTGACAAAATCAAACAAATTTTGGTTTTGGATGATCAGTGAGTATTCGTGCTGTAACAACGTTTATAATTTTTAAGTTTTTGCCTCGCACACTCATGATGAATGTTAAAATACCAAGTGTTCATCTATATATACAACAAACAAAACAAGTTTCCGTTGTGTATACAATGTATATGTACGTTGTGAAACAGTGTTAACTTAAAAATTAATTTTAAGTCATGCGCTGTGAGCAGAAGATGCATTGTGTGAACAGTGTGTCCGCTGTACAATTTTAAGTTGTATACTGTGGACCCTTGGATGATTTTCACTATGTTCACAGCGGATGACCATTTGGTCATGCATTGTGCAAACTTGTAAGTTAAATGAAAATTCATAACTTATGACTAAAAGTCATACGCTGTGAATTTGTACACTATGCACAAAGCGGATGAACATTTGCTCATGCATTGTGCAAACTTGAATGATTGTTTTGTTGTTCACAATGGATGACAAATTAGTCATGTGTTGTGTACACTTTGATTGTTTATGGGATATTTACACCGGATGACTTATTGTCATGCGCGGTAAACACTTGAATGATAGTGTACAGCGTATGCTTACCTATGTACATCATGTGTACACTTACATTGTTTCTACAATGGATGACTAAAGTTAGTCATGTGCTGTGAAATGTCACTGTATTCACAGTGGATGTTTCACTAACATCATGCACTGTGACCACTTGTATGTTGATTAATGCTAGCGAATGCATGTTTGTTTGTCCGCTATATACACTTGATGTATTTTGAATGCTTAATGGTTAACCGTATCTACACCGAATGTATGTTT
The DNA here is from genome assembly GCA_025506505.1 of Flaveria sonorensis. Taxonomy (NCBI): domain Eukaryota; kingdom Viridiplantae; phylum Streptophyta; class Magnoliopsida; order Asterales; family Asteraceae; genus Flaveria; species Flaveria sonorensis. Next base: position 40,888,502 of record CM046435.1, on the reverse strand, counting down.
GTATGTCCGTTATGTCTACAGTTGACAAAATTTAAAAATTTTTGTTTGTTTTGAAAATTTTGCTCATCAACTATGTAACTTAATACATACGTTGTGAACACTTGGTTTTCTGTTTTTGCTTGAAAAATTTGTGAAATGTTTTCAAAATTTGAATATTTGTTAAAACTTTATAATTTTAACATGATTAATATATGGATGATAAGATATCACTCACAAGCATCAATGTGCATGTATATGTGTCAATCTGCTATTTTTGAGTGCTTGCTTGACTTGACTTTATTTAAAACTTAAAATTTTAAAAACCTCAAAATTTTAAAATGTATGATTATGCACATATTCTGTTGTCTTTGATATATCCATGTTTATTTTTCTCCCCTTAAATTTTTGCATATTTATAAAAACTTTTATAGAATGACAAAAACTTGAAATTGGTTTATGGAAATTATCAAAGTCTAATTTGGTTGTTTGCATGATAAAATTTCAGAAAGATAACTCCTTTTCTAACTAAGCAACGTATGATTTGCATGCTTTGACAAGAATTATTTTCACATGACATGAGATCATACTAGTCTTAAATCCTCATTGAATCGATTTGATGATTTTGAAATAAACATAGACTAATACAATGTTGATTACAGATATTGAGATCCACTTAAACTTATGCATGGTATAAATGATTGATTGAAACAATGAGTGATTATCATGTTTTGGATGTATTGAGATGATTTGTATGTATCCCACACCTAATTGTATGTTAAGATCAACCCTCCTGAAGATATGGAAGAAAGAACCTTCAATACTTATGTCCTAGCTACTTAGGAGTATAAATGCTCAATTTGATCCTTATTGTTTGATCCATATTGGGATTCTTTTGCACTTCACTTTGAAGGTGATCCTCTTTGGGATTCTTTTGATTCATTCACAAGGAATGTAGTCTATGAAAAACTTTATTAATGATTCATCCAAGAAGGATGTGTTTCTCATTGGGAATCTTTTTGGATCATGATATAAGTCATCCAGGTCTGTGCTTAGCACAACAAAGAATGCCTTAGTGTACTCCAGGTCTTTGATAATCATAACAAAGGACACACTTGTATGATGGAGCAATTTATAAATTATTTCACTTGGTGTATATGAGTTACTTTACAAGCAATCCATATTGGATAGACCAATACTTACCATAAACCAAGATGGGTGTTATTTACCACACAATCAAGAGAATTTAGTTCTTCACTACTGTATGTGATGTTAGGTGTCCCATACTGAGCCTATCCACACATCAAACAAAGTATTATCAGTATTTATTGGTGGAAAATGACTCAAGTGAAGAAGTAATCTACTGTACTATCATTTCACATGAGTAGTCATGTGTGATTCAAAATTGTTTGTATTCTGAAAACATGAATGTTTATTTGATATCTTGATTTTGAAATGATGAATGTTTGAAGTTAAACTTAGACTTTAACAAAATCAATCTAGGATGATTTTAATGTTTTGAAAAACATTACTTGTTTGGTTCATAGTTGATCACACCAAGTGACTGAACCAAAAATTCAAATCTTGTTGAATAAAATGGTTTCATAAACAGGTCAGCCAATTGATTGTCAGTGTGGACTTTGATCAACTTGATTAGACCTTTTTCTAAGCACTCTCTCAAAAATTGATATCTGATATCTATATGCTTTGTTTTGGAATGTTGAATAGGATTATCAGTTATGAACATGGCAGCAGAATTGTCTATGTGTATGGGTGTTTTTAGAAAATTAAGGTCATAGTCAAGCATTTGGTTTTGAATCCAAATCACTTGAGAATAGCATGCAGAAGCAGCTATGTATTCTGCCTCAGCTGTTGACACAGACATATTTGTTTGTTTCTTGCACTACCAGGAGATCAATCTTGATACAAGAAACTGACATCCTCCTGTTGTGGATTTTCTGTTATTGTTGCATCCACCATAATCACTGTCAGTGTATGCAAATAAAGAGAAATCTCCATCCTTAGGATACCAAAGGCCAAGTGCTAGTTTTCCTTTCAAGTATCTTAAAATCCTCTTTACTGCATTGATGTGTGATTCTTTTGGATATTTAGGATATCATGCACACATGCAGACTGCATACATGATGTCTGTCTGCTAGTAGTAAGAGACATTAGTGAGCCTATCATTGATCTGTAAACCTTCTGATCAACTGATATTCCTTTTGGATCTGGACCAAACTTCAATACAGTTGCAAATGGTGTTTTGCTTGATGTGCAATCAATCATGTTGTATTTCTTCAGGATCTAATTCACATACTTTCTTTGATTGATAAAAATTCCTTCAGCTCATTGTTGTACTTGGATTCTATAAGATAATATCAGAAGATTATAAGACTGATGCAACCAAAGAAGCCAGAACAACCAAAGGTCTTCCTGCATATATGCACTGGACGTACAAGGTAGAAGTGCTTTGGAAGTTTTACACTCTACATTAGAAAATACTCTAAGTGTAAAATCTTTCGAAGCCAAAGTCCATATCTTGCGAAGCCAAAGATGAAGTCTTCCAAAGCTTTAGAGACAAAGTCTTCTGAAGCCATTTTGCTGTGAAGACTGATTTCTTTCGAAGACAGGGAAGACATGCTTTCTCTGATCTACTTTACATAAAGCTAACACACTTTCCCCTGTAACTCTGAAGACTCACCAACTTGTATGAGTTAATGAAAAGTCCATGCTTTTGTAAATAGTAGAATAAGGTCTTTGTCTGTAACTTCCTATTTTTGTACTTGTAAACCTTTTTATATTAGAAAAGGATGTGAGCTATGGCATGTAATAGTCACTAGTCAAAAGGCAATCTCCCTTTTGACTCTAAATTGATCTTGTTGTCTAGATTAGTGTTTCCAACTGTCTTTCTAAGTATTGATGGTTGTAGGATGTAGTATAAAGTGTCTCAAGTCCTTGTAATTCGAATATGCTTTGTAAACACTTGTAATAGAACTTGAGAGCAATATACAGCATCCTTGAAAACCATACTTGTTTGTTCTTGTTCTTAGTTCGGTCTCATTACTTACTTGTGTTCTTAGTATCATCATACTAAACCCAGTTCCTCATTTGAACTATTAACTTCTAAACCTCTCCTCATTGTGAGACAGATTGTATTGACCACCCTTCACACGGTCCTGCAATTGGTATCAGAGCATTTTAGGCTCTTGATTGTAAGATATCACCATTTTTAATCCTTTTACTCTCACAAAATACTTAACATATCAAATGGCAGCTATCACCAAGGCTGACATGGAAACTAGTACTATGACTAAGTCCCCACTAATCACTCCTGAAGACTTTGACACTTGGTGTCAAAGAATGGAAGGCTTCATTAAGACCCAAGACTCCAGGATGTGGGGGTCAGTAGTCTCTAAACCTCATGTACCATCCACCCCTTCAGCTGCTGCTGCTGGTGGTATGATAGCCAAAGAAGTGGCCAATTATTCTGATGAAGACTGGAAGAAAATTGATATTGATCAGAAGGCCATGACAGCCCTCCAAACTGCTCTTCCAAAATGTATCTACAGAGGCTTCAAGAATTGCAAGACTGCAAAGCAACTGTGGGATGTACTGAAGCTGATGTATGAGGGGTCCAATGAAGCTAAAGAGAACAAGAAGGACCTCTTGAAGCAGCAGTTTGAGAACTTCACCTTCAAAGCAGGTGAAACCATGACTCAACAGTACTTCAGGTATGTTGAGATTGTGGATACTCTTGTTGATGTTGGAGTAACTTTGGAGAACATGGATATTATAAGGAAGTTCATGTTCTCTCTTCCCAGACAATAGACACACTATTGTATGGTCAATAAGAGGACTATTTACCTTAAGACCCTTACTCTCACTGAGTTGTATGGCATACTCAGTGGTTACCGGATAGAGATGAATATGCAAAATTCATCTGGTAACTCCAGCATCCAACAGAGTTCAGCCCTTCATGTGGTTCAAATGGACTACAGAGAACCACAGCACCACCTAATCTGCTACCCAGAAACCTCACAGAAGGGGCCTTTCATCACCTTCCTGAAGACACTAAGGGAGAGCTACATCCCTGAAAGCCCATTCCAGGAGACAAGTTCTTCTCAAGCTTTTGTGTCTTCAAATGAAAGTACAGGAAACTTTCTCTTCACTCTTGAAGACCTAGACTGTATCCATCCAAATGATCTGGAGTATATGGAAATAGTCCAGCAGATGGCTCTTCTCACTCACAGGGCCAAAAAGTTCTACAAGAGGACTGGGAGGAAGTTTCCCAGCAATATGTCTAGTGGAAAGTTTGGGCTGGACAAAGGCAAGGTGAAGTGTTACAATTGTAACCAAATGGGACACTTTACCAGAGAATGCAAGGCACCTAAGTCAAATGGTGGCCAAGCACAAGCCAGGCCAAACTACACTGAAGGAGCATACCAGAATGAGAAGCCCAAGCAACATGTTGTAGTTGCTAAAGAAGATGGCTTTGACTGGAGCTTTCAGGTGGAGGATGCTGCTCCAAACCAAGCACTTATGACAGACCATGATGAAGCCAAGGTATTGAAACATCTCTGTACACCTGAATTTATTGCTAAAGTCAATAAATATAGATCCTATAACTTAGAGATGAGATCAGATCTTGAGTCCTTAAATATCTTAAAAGCTGATTTCAAAAGAGTTGAAAATGATTATAAACTGAAAATAGAAGACTAGAGAAAACCATTTCAACTCTAAAGCATGAACACACCAACTACAAGACTCGGATCAAAGATCTCATCACTAAGTTAACTGAATGCCAGGCTGAGCTTGTGATCAGCAAAGCCGGAGCAGAAAAACTTGTTCTTGAAGAAGAGACCTTCAGGAACATGATATCCTCATCTCTGCATGCACAAGTTTGTTATCAAAATAAGCAGGGACTGGGATCTACTGAGATAGCTCCTCCACACACTCTCTTATCTGTAAGATCTCCAAGGTATGGAACTTGTGAAGATGACCTTCCCCTCATAGACCCTATTGCTGAAGAGGATAAGAATGAGATACTGAAGGATGTGTCTGAGAAGAGTGAGGAGGACCATCCTAAGAAGGGACACTATTCTCCTGAGGAGAGAGATGAAGAAGCTGGGATGACAAAGTCTCAAAGAAAGAACTTGATCAAGAGAGCCAACATAAATGCAAAGAAGGCTCAAGAAATCAAGGCCACTTTTAATACTAAGTAGAAACAAGTGTTTATCTCTGCAGGATTTGAAGTGGTGAAGGCTGAAGACCCAACCATGAACTCTAGTACCAGGATTTCTAGTTCAGGTTCAAATCATCTCAGCAAAGGAGAAGAAGACTGATCAGCTGTGTACCACTGCTACACAGCCTGAACCATTCAGCTCCAAGAGCAAGCCTCTCCCTAAGAAGCTTGCTGCATCATCTGTGAAGGTGAAGATGGAGAAGGAATGTGATAAATTTTAGTCTTCCTCTCAGAAGAAGACTCCTAGAATGAAGCAAATGGACTGCATTATGTGTGGTAGTACTTCTCATCTGGCTAAGGATTGGATTTACAATCCTAAAAGTACCATCCACATGATCAAAGAGAAAACTTCTAAGAAGAAGAAGGAGAAGCAAGCTTCAGAAGGAAATTTTGTTTCCTTCGGAAGATCCAAAGTGAAGAAGAAGACAAGTGAAAACTTGCCTTCGGAAGAAAATTTGGTCTCGGAAGAAAGGAATGCTTCCGAAGTACTAAAGCATGCTGCAGTGAAAGCAAGATCTTCCGAAGGTCTAGTCTCTAAAACTTCAAAAGTTGTTGAAACTTCCGAGGTGTTGAAGGTCAAGTCCAATCTTCAAAAGATGGTGTGGAAAATGAAGAAAGACCAGGTGACTGAAAGTTCTTCATCAACAGCAACCGATGATCCTCAATGCTTGAATATAGGATCAGTTACTATTACATTGTCTTCAAATCACTTTGAAAAGCCCAAGACCAATGAGGCATGGGTTTCCAAGTGTAACTAACCAATTCTTTTTGTGCAGGAACAGCTAAAGACCAAGGGAAATGTGTGGATCATTGATAGTGGTTGTTCCAGGCACATGACTGGCAATGGTTTTTTGCTTCAGGCCAAGGGAACAGCTAAAGACCAAGGGAAATGTGTGGAACAGCTAAAGACCAAGGACCAGTTGCTTTTGGAGGAGATGCTGGTGTTTACATCACTGCAAGGGGCATGGTCACAAATGGTAAGCTCACCATTGAGAAGGTAAATTTTTTTAAGGAGCTTGGATACAATCTACTGAATGTGTCCTAATTTTATGATCAAAGACACAACATACTCTTTACTGAGCATGAGTGCATTGTTCTCAAGCTCGAGGTGATCATTCCTCAAGAACATATCATACTTAGAGCCCCCAGGAAAGGGAACATGTATAAGATGGACTTGCAGGAAACATCTCCCTCAGGAGAAGTTTCTTGCTTTCTATCTAAAGCAAATAGTAATGAGTTCCTCTAGCATAAAAGAATGTGTCATGTAAACTTTAAAAACATGAATAAATTAATTAAGAATGATTTGGTAACTGGAATGCCAAAGAAAGAGTTTACAAGTGATGATCATTGTGTTGCATGCCTAAAAGGGAAACAACATAATATATCTCACAAGCCAAAGGAAAGGAACTCTATCACTACTCCCCTACACTTATTACACATGGATCTCTTTGGCTCCACCAGTGTAATGAGTTTAGGAAGGACCTCATATTGTTTAGTGATCACAAATGATTTCACAAGATTCACTTGGGTCTTTTTCCTTAGAACTAAGGATGAGACTCCTAAGATCTTAAAGAATTTTATTTTGAAAATTGAGAATCAATCTGATCACAAGGTCAAGACCATAAGATGTGATCAAGGAATAGAATTTAAGAACCAAATCCATGATACATTTTGTGATGAAAAGGGTATTACAAGAAAATATAGTGGTCCTAGGTCTCCTCAACAAAACGGTGTTGTTGAGAGGAGAAACATGACACTTATTGAGGCTGCAAGAACCATGTTGTCTGACTCTAAACTACTCATCACCTTCTAGGCAGAGGTTGTTAACATAACTTGCTACGTGCAGAACAGAGTTTTAGTAGTCAAGACTCATGGTAAAACTCCTTATGAGCTGTAGCACAAAAGGAGACCATTCATTAGTTTCCTCAGGTCATATGGATGTCCATGCACCATCTTGAATACAAAAGATCAGGTAGCCAAGTTTGCTAAGAAAACAGATGATGTATACTTTATTGGATACTCTTCTCAAGCTAAGGTTTATAGAGTATACAATCTCAGAACTAGAGTAGTTAAGGAGTCAGCCAATGTGACCTTCAATGAGCACACTCCTAGTATGAAAGGTTCTGGTCCGGATTGGCTATTTGATCTTGATTTAGTTACCAACTGATTTTAACAAGTCTTGTGAGGATGTTTCAGGATCTATAGGTAACATATCAACATGTGATCTTGACCCAAGATTTGAGCTGAGAAGACCAAGCAAGAATACTACTTCAGCTCTAGTGGTGACTAACCCAACAAATAAAGATCCTATCAGCACAAACATGACAAATTCAACTGATACATCTGAGATGCCTTCAAATTCCAGCTCAGAGGTTCAAAACTCAGGTGAAGGAGCTTTAAATGTAGGAGGAAATGGAGGTGGTGATAGTGATCAAGAATTTCCTGATGCTGATAACCACTCCATAGAAGACAACATAAATGATGTCATACAGTCATTGGATCATGTCTCACTTGATAAGTGTGCTGATGTGGTGGGTGATACTCCATTTTTAGATCTAAATTTCTCTAATTTGGATCTTGCCATTCAACTTGTTGTGATCCCTCAACTTAGGATCCATAAGTCACAACCCATCACAAACATCATTGGAAATGTTAATACAGGGGTGAGAACAAGAGGACAAACACATAACAAAAATGTTTTTCTACACTCTTGCTTCTTGTCCCAAGTAGAGCCAAAGAAAGTTGATGAGGCTTTGCTAGATGGAAGCTGGGTTGAAGCAATGCAAGAGGAGCTGCTTCAATTCAAAAGATAGAAGGTTTGGAACCTATGTCCTCTTCCTCATGGGAAGACTACCATAGGAACCAAGTGGGTTTTTAGGAACAAGAAAGATGATAGAGGACTTTTCATCAAGAACAAGGCAAGACTAGTTGTTCAAGGGTACACACAAGAAGAGGGAATTGATTACACATATGTTTTTGCTCCTGTGGCAAGATTTGAAGCTGTAAGAATATTCCTAGATTTTGCTACATCTAAGGATTTCAAGGTCTACCAACTTGATGTTAAGTGTGCTATTCTATATGGGATGATTGTTGAAGAAGTGTATGTCAAACAACCACCTGGCTTTGCAGACCCAGATCATCCTGATTATGTCTGCAAGCTTGACAAAGCTCTTTATAGGCTGCATCAAGCTCCAAGAAAGTGGTATGAGACACTATCTTAGTATCTCTATCAACATGGTTACAAGAGGGGTGCTATAGATGGAACTCTCTACATCAAAGGAATAGGGAAAAACTTAATGCTGGTTCAAGTATATGTGGATGATATTATCTTGGGGTCAACTAATCCAAAGCTCTGTAAAGACTTTGAGAGGCTGATGAAGAATAGATTTGAAATAAGTGCTATGGGGGAACTCAATTTCTTTCTGGGAATTCAAGTGAAGCAAGTTGATAATGGCATCTTCATAAGTCAGTCAAAGTATGTACAAGATATACTTACAAGATTCACATGACTGATTATAAGGTTGCTAAGACACCCATAGCCAGAAACCACTCCCTTGGACCTGATCTTGAGGGGGAGTGTGTGGATGAACATCTTTACAGGGCTATGATTGGGTCTCTTTTGTACCTCACAGCCAACAGGCCTAATATCATGTTTGCCACATGCATCTGTGCAAGATATCAAGCAAACCCAAGATGTCACACCTGGTTGCTGTCACGAGGATTCTTAGATATCTCAAAGGTGCTTCCAAGCTTGGTCTTTGGTATCCAAAGAGTTCTGACTTCAATCTTTATGCTTATACAGATAGTGACTATGGTGGCTGCAATATGACTGCAAAATCTACATCAGGGGGGATGTCAATTCCTTGGTGGAAGGATTGTCTCATGGCAATGCAAGAAACAATCATGTGTGTCTGCATCAACTGCTGAAGTTGAATACATTGCTGTTGCAAGCTGCTGTGCTCAAGTGCTCTGGATTCATCAGATGCTGGACTATAGATTCAACTTCAAAGAGACTCCCATTCACATAGACAACAACAGTGCTATCTCTATTATAGAGAATCCTGTGCAGCACTCCAGGACCAAACACATCAACATCAGGTATCATTTGATGAACATTGAGAAGGGATTAATCAAACTAGTCAAAGTTAACACAAATGAACAATATGCTGATCTGTTCACTAAAGCCTTTGATGAACAGAGATTCAAATATCTTGTATCAGCTATTGGGATGATTAACTTTGAGTAGATTTTCTTAAAACTTTAATCAACTTTATTTCTAAAACATGTGTTTCCTAAGTTGTCTATTTTATCACCTTCATAAGCCCAGTTTATTTTGGAAGAAATTTTTTAATGATATTCCTTAGATTTTTAAAAAAATTTCAAAACATATTTTCCTTCGGAAGATTTCAAGTTGCCTTTGGAAGAAATTTATGCCATCAAATCAAATAAATACTTATAAGAAATTTACCTTTGAAAGAAATTCTGAGAATATCTTCCGAAGCTTAAATATGCTTCTAAGTACTTGCATGTATTTGAAGGACAAATATCTTCCGAAAGCAATTAAGTCTATGAAGATTTATTCTTTTTAGAGTAAAACTCCCAAGTCTTAATATCTTTCGAAACCAAATATGTGTTGGAAGAAAAACTTTCTAAGTATTTTTCTTCCGAAGCCAAATTTTCACAATTTTTAAGAATATCTTCCGAAGGCAAATTGGCTTCGGAAGCTTTTTTTCTCAAAACTTTCGAAGCAAAATTATCTTCTAAAGATTTTCAACTTCCAAGAAAACTACCTTTTTGGATACTTTTTTAGAGGTGAGACCGACATCCAGATTTTAAATTTTATCCTTTTTCTTTAACTTTTTCTCCAATCCATTTCATATATATTCTCACAACGGTTCCCCCTCTTCTCACTCTCCTCTTCATCTGCATTTCTCTAACCTAATTTCACCCACAAACCGCCTTTGTTCTTATCTTCCTTCATCACAAATCTACTTCAAATGGCCAACCTTGACAGGAGAAACCAACCCGATTTTCCATGCATCTTCACAGGCAACATAAACAGGTTGCTCTGTTAGACTCTGAGAAAGATCTAGTTTTCTCAGAGGTTTGTCGCTACCTTTCTTTGTCCAACTACTTCACCTCCCTTACCATTGATCCTCCTCTTTATGAGGATCACTTGTTGGAGTTTTGGTGGACCTACAAAGAGGTCACCATAGACGGGGAGAAGGCACTATCTACCATAGTACAGGGGAGGACAATCTTCATCACTCCGGCCACCATAAACACACATCTTCAGCTGGATGATGTAAAAGGTGAATTGTCCTTTCCCAAAGCTACAGTCAACCACTCCTTTGAATAGATGGGCTATGAGGGTGACTTCTCAGTCAAGACCTTCAGGAAGGGGAAGGTCTCCTCTCAATGGAAGTACCTCCTCCATGTTGTCATACACAGCTTGTCCAACAAGCATGGAGGATGGGACCAGATTCTAGAAGACCTCTCCTTCATAATCCATGAGATGGTTCAGGGGGACAAGTTCAGGTATTCTTAATTTGTATATACTAATTTGCTTGCTAACTTAGACTCCCTAGAGTATTACATGTTCCCTAGATATGTCCAGCATGTTTTTAACTGTAAACTGGGCACACAGTTGAGGAAACAGTTAATATTCTAAAACTGGGACAGATGAAGCCCGGCATCTTCAAAATAATGAGGAAGCCAACTTTGGCTCCTTCGGGGTATAAACAGCCCTAGTCCTAAAAATGTTTGAGCTCATTGCTCAAGGTGGTAACCTAGCAGCACCAGCTAGTGTTGAACCCACACCTTCCACCTCCCGACCACAAATACAGCCCATAATAACCATCACCTACAAGAGAAAAACCAAACGAACCCCTTCACATGCTATTCAGCTTGTGCAGGCCCCCATATCACCAACCATGTAGGAGGAAGTGGACACTCGAGCTCCCACTTCCCCTGAGGAGCAAACCACTCCCATTTCTCAAATGATCAGTGCTGAGGTTCCTCATGCTCAGCCTGATGAGCCCAAAACCCCAACAACCTTAAGCCTTCACTCAGAGTCTCAACACTCTAGTGAACAACCTTCCAGGAATAGTTACCATCCCCAGCCGCTGGATCTCAACCAACCAATTCCCAGCCTTGACTTCTTTGATGATGAAGACATGGGCTTCAGTGAGTAATATGAGTCTCTCTTCTCCACCCCTACTCAAGGAGAGATGAGTACCCTTGTCTCACCCATGTCTAGCTCATATCATCCACCCCCTACTAAGATGGATCTTCCTAAACCTGTTCAGGAGATCCATATGGAAGAGGCTCTCACTTTAGAAAGTGATTACATCATTCAAACCTCAACCATGGCAACCCAACCTCTTGACACTTCTCTTGAAGTTGTCATGATGCAAGGGAAATCCAGCCGCCAAGAACACTATGCTGGTGATGAGGAAGAAGAAATTAGTCCTATTCTCTCATCCCCCATGATTCTTCTGATGAAGATAAGGGGAGTCAAAAACTAAAGGTGCACATATTGTCTAAAAATTGCACCTATTTAGTCTCTAAGATTAGTCACCTGGAATCTCAGGTGACTCTTACAAAAGAGGGACAATGACCAGCAACTTGAGATCAGCGATCTCAAGGGAAAGCTAGCTGAGAGACCACTAGTAACAACTCAACCAGGTCCACAAGAACCTATGAATGTGATAGACTCAACCCCCAGCTCACTTATGCAAGAAAGTGATGCTACCTAAAAGGGGCAGAAAGTCAAAACAGTCACAGAACCTAGGAGTTCTTCTCAAAGTATGGACTTAGAGGATTCACCACCCTCACTTGCAATAGTCCATACTCAGCAACCTCCTCAAGTCCGCATTGATGTGGACTCACTCATATACAGCCTATTTGAAGAGGGTATACCCAGAGCCATGGCTACCCTATCTCTTCACTCTAAGAACCCAATCTTGTGATGGAGGTATGACACAGAAAGAAGGGCTCTTGTCATCTCTAGAGCTCAGGGTCAACAAGAGATATTCAATTTTACAAACTTGAGTTTCTATGAGTGCATCCATCTGGTTGATCTTTCACTTGTCAACCCAATCCAAAACAGACAAGCTGAGAGATTAGCAGATTGGATTCAAGGAAGGGTGCTTGAAGAGTTCAAGATGAGATCAAAATTATATAGACAGAGGCTAGCAGGTGAGATTTTTGGTCAACTAGATGTTGAGTTGGACCCTGAGATTAGCTTCGAAGGGAAAGCCTTGACTGAACGCCTAGAAGTTGAGCCTGTGAACCTTGAGACAAGATCTCCTTCAGCACCCATTACCCTCAGTGAGGCACCAGCTGGTGAAGGTGCTTCACATCCTCTCTCTGGCCAGAAGGCCAAATCTCTCTCCCCCCTGAATCACCAAGGCCTGTGTGTGACAAAGGGAAGAGCTTCATGCAAGCTGCTATCCGGACTGCCCCCAGGCCAAACACTCAAGATGATGAGTTGAGGGCAGCCAGGCTAAACTACCTAGGGAATAGGAACTACAACATTGATGAACTATCTCTCTCCCCTTAGAAGAGTTGAATGACCTGGCTGACAATGAGTTATCAAAGGAGAGGAGGGAGGCAGAGGATGCAACATTGCTCCTCAAGATCAAGGAAGAAAAGAGACTGAAAAGGCTCTACAAACATGCTCCTGTCTTCTCCCCAGTTTAAGAAAGTCCTAAGACAGAGACTGTGGCAGCTGCACAACCTCAGGTAGACAGGGAAGCTGAAAGAATGAATATGATCAACTACTTGAGTGCCACAGGACTCTATCAGGCAGCTGCACTTCTTCCCTTATCCTTTGAGTACATTGAATTTGAAAATCTAAAGTAGCTGGAGGAACAAGCTACAAAAGAAAGAAAAGCTGCTAAAAGAAAGTTAAAGGAAGAAACTGCAAGGTCAAGGGCCATCATCCACAAAAGCCAAAAAAAGTCTAAAGATAGACAAAGGATGATGAGCTTCTTGAAGCTATACAGATTCTCTGGAAGGAGGCTTGGTCCTATGTCTCTATCCACTATGGATGAGCATATAAAAGTGATCAAGCAGAAGATCAAAAAGGGAGACCTTGTAGACTTGCATTCTCTACCAAGTCCAGCTCAACCAGAAGTTAAGATGAAGGTTGAACCCCTAAGACAACACAACCTGGTCCTAGAGGTGCATCTCAGCCAACTTCGTCTTCTAATCCACAGCAGGGTTCTCTTCTCTCTTCAACTGAACCTGTGAGAGAAGAGATCCCAACTGAGAGGGATACAATAGAACAATCTGGTGCTGAAGACGAATATCCTCAGTTGAAAACTTCAAAGAGGAGGAAAAGCATGGCCAGGAAAAGTGATTCAAAGAAGAAGAAGACCAAGGCATCCACCTCCACACCTCAGGATGAGTCAGAGCATCCTGTGATAGTGCATGAAGAGGCTTCTCAATCAACCCCTATTCAAGTAGAGCCTCTTGCCATTGGAAGACCCATCTTGTCCTGGAGTTTTGCTACTAATCCGGATAGATGGTATGTCATTAGAGATCAAGGAGGTCAAGATGTCTACTTCTGGCAAGACATGCTTGATCTTCCTCTACATGATCTCTATGATATGAGAAGATACTATGAGTGTTTGAGGGATCCTGACCAGATAATGAAATAAGGCTTGGTCTTGATTCTGATGAGGACTATCAACATCTGAAGAACTTCTTTGATTTGGTAGCATCAGCCTAGGGGGAGTTTGTAAGATAATATTAGAAGATTATAAGGCTGATGCAACCAAAGAAGCCAAAACAACCAAGGGTCTTCCAGCATGCATGCACTGGACGTACAAGGTAGAAGTGCTTCGGAAGTTTTGCACTCTACATCAAAAAATACTCTAAGTGTAAAATCTTCCAAAGCCAAAGTCCAAATCTTCCAAAGCCAAACATGAAGTCTTCCAAAGCTTCAGAGACAAAGTCTTCTGAAGCCATTTTGTTGTGAAGACTGTTTTTTTCCGAAGACAGAGAAGACATGCTTTCACTGATCTACTTAACATAAAGCTGACACACTTTCTGCTGCAACTCTGAAGACTCACCAACTTGTATGAGTTGGTGAAAAGTCCATGCTTTTGTAAATAGTAGAATAAGGTCTTTGTCTGTAACTTCCTACTTTTGTACCTGTAAACCTTTTTACATTAGAAAAGGATATGAGCTATGGCATGTCATAGTCACTAGTCAAAAGGCAATCTGCCTTTTGACTCTACATTGATTTTGTTGTCCAGATTAGTGTTTCCAACTTTCGTTCTAAGTATTAAAGGTTGTAGGATGTAGTATAAAGTGTCTCGGGTCCTTGTAATTCAAATATGCTTTATAAACACTTGTAATAGAACTTGAGAGCAATATATAGCATCCTTCAGAACCATACTTGTTTGTTCTTTTCTTAGTTCTGTCTCATTACTTACTTGTGTTCTTAGTATCACCATACTCAAACCCAGTTCCCCATTTGAACTGTTAAGTGTTCTAAACCTCTCCTTATTATGAGACTGATTGTATTGACCACCCTTCACATGGTCCTGCAGAGTCCAAGGAAGAAGGTAAGTTCTCCTATTGAGCTTATATGGAATTTTGATTACATAAGAGCTTCAAACTCTCTACAAAGCTGTATGTTGGTGGAGCCAAATATTGTCATCCATGTAGACTTGTACAACTAGCAAGTCTTGTCCTTTTCTCTTCAAGAACAATGTTTGATCAATCTTCCCTCTGGTATAACTAGTCTGTAGTAGAAACTTTGATAGAGTTTCATACCATTTTCTGGGTGCTTGATGAAGACCACACAAAGCTTTATCTAACTTGTAAACTTTGTGAGGGAAGTCAGGGTCTTCAAACCCTGGTGGTGGAGCAACATATACCTCTTCATTTATCTTGCCATATAAGAATGCACATTTCATATCTATTTAGAAGACAGTGAATTTCTTTGATAAGGCATAAGAAAGGAACACTCTAATGGCTTCTAATCTAGCTACTGGAGCAAAGACATCATCATAATCAATGCCTTCCTCTTGAGTGTAACCCTGGGCAATGAGCCTTGCTTTGTTTCTAATGATAATGCCTTTGTCATCTGCTTTGTTTCTGAACAGCCATCTGGTGCCAATGGCATATTGAGATTCAGGTAGATCAACCAATTTCCACACCTCTTTCTTCCTAAATTGTTTTAGTTCCTCTTGCATGCCTTCTATCTAATTGTTGTCTTTGAGGGCTTCTATGATGTTTTTTGGTACAGTGAGAGATAGAAAGAAGGAAAACAAGCAAATGTTTGTTGTATCAGATTGACTGTGTGTCAATCTAACATTAAGATCACCAATGATATTCTCTAAGGGATGATATTTGTGAGCTCTTATGGTTTAAATCTGATCAACATGGATTGTTGAATCAAGATTGGTGATTGTCTAGTCAGGTGTTGATAGGTGAGCAAGGGTATTTAATGTGGTTGGATCATCTGGCTGTGCATTCTCATGAAATGTTTGTGGTGAATCATGAAAGAATTCTAAGATTTCATCATCACGATGGGTGTCTGGTAGTTAATGCTAGTCATCATCTTCTTCAGTTATGTCTTGATGATGTAACCTTGTTTGCTTGCTTGGTTAAGGGTCAACTAAAGCTTATGGTTGATTGGTCACAGGAGTTGATGATGATGGAGTGTTTGTTGATGTTCCTTGTGAGGTGATTGTTTGATAAGGAGGAGTTGTAACTGTTGTACTTGAAGGAGTAATGTTTCTTCTCCTTGGAGGATCAGCAGTTAAAAGAACATCAATGTTTGTTGGAGGAACCATGGGATATTCAATGTCATCCTTGGTACCTGAGACATCAAAATAAGATGTATCAAATGATTTTGTAAGTGAATCTATAACAAACAACTAGTCAAATCCAATGAATTTCTTAGGGAAAAAAATGTTTGTTAAAAACAACATCAGTTATTTCTTCCACTATGTTCAGTCTTGGATTGTATATTCTGTATGCTTTAGAGCTTCCAGAGTATATAACAAAAAATCCAGCATCTGCTTTTGGAGCAAACTTAGATAATGTTCTCTGGAGTTTAATATGGATACAAAACACCCAAATGCTTTAAGAAATCTAATAAAAAAATTTCTTTAAACATTAATTCATATGGAGTTTTGGTATTCTCTTTAATTATTAATGTTCTATTTTGTATATAGTAATCTGTGTTAATGGCTTCAACCCAAAAGGATATGGGCAATAGAGAGTCAGCTAGCATAGATCTAGCAGCTTCTATCAATGTTCTGTTTCTCCGTTAAGCAACTCCATTCTACTAAGGAGTCCTTGCCACACTGACTTGCTGACTTATTCCTTTCTCTGTACAAAAGGAAGAAATAATGTCACTTTTAAATTCAGTACCATTATCACTTCTTAAAGTTTTAACTTTAAGATCCAAGTGATTTTCAATTTTAGTGATAAATTATTGATGATTTCTGCTGTTTCTGAATTATGCAATAGAAAGAAAACCTAGGTGAATCTAGAGTAATCATATACTATTACAAGGTAGTATTGCTTCTTTCCTATTCTCAATATGTTTGTAAGGCCAAAAAGGTCCATATGAAGCAATTTGAGTGGTGTGTGATTAGAGTTTACCAATTTAGACTTATTAGGCTCTTTATGTTGCTTGCCCTTCAAACATGCAGTGCGGTGATCTTTGAAAAATTCTTTTTATAGTAGACCTATTGCTAAGTCACCTTTAACTAATTGATTCATTCTGTTAAAGTTAGAGTGTGCTAATCGTCTATGCCATAATTGGGAAAAATCTTCTGATGCTTTTGATAATAAACAAGTTTCAGGGGTTGATGTTGAAACTGTATTCATATCAATAATGTATGTGTTGTTTTGACAGGGGGTTTTCAAAGGATATAATCTTCAGGTATTTGAAAACTCATATTAAGGATGTAGCAATTGTTAGAGTCGAAGAGGGTGGTATATCCTTTATCACAGATTTGGGATACACTAAAAAGATTAAACTAGAGATTGGAGTAGCAGTTGACATTCTCAAAGCTGATCAACCCATTTGATACTGTTCCTTCACCATAATCTTTCCTCCTGTCTTGTCACCTACAAATGCTACGTTTCCTGCATGTTTGCTCTTGAAATCCTGAAGGAGGGAACAGTTGCCAGTCGTATGTTCGGAGCATCCACTATCAACATACCAGATGTTGTCAAGCCTTCTATGATGTCCCTGCACAGAAAAAGAAATTAGTTAAAGGGTGCAACCCAAGCCAAGATGGTCTTACGTTTTCTGTCTTTTCCCAGAACACACATTTCCTGCAAAGATGCATTGTCTGCTGGCTTAGGAACTCTAGGTACACTAGACTTCCTTTGCATATTCTTAGCTCTATCAGGAGAAGTGCTTTGAGCTCTCGTCCTTTGAGTGCTAAGGTCAGATTGGTGTCTGTTTTGATACTTACGTCTTCTTTCAATTTGTTTAAAGTTGTCATAAAATGTTTTTTCATTATTTAAAAAAACTTTTATGTGTGGAGTCTGTCTTAGTACTCCACCCTTGTTCTTGTTTTGAACAAGTGTTTACTTCTCAGTTGATTTCTCTGCCCGTGCTTGTTTGTTTTGCTTTATATTCTTCTTATTGAAAAAGCAATTAGTTGTATTATGATTATTTCTTTCGCAAATTTACAATACTTACCATAGTTGCACTTTTCTGTGCTATGGGTGTATTGATCACACCACTCCTAGTATGGCATATTTGTAGTACTTTGTTTGCTGAAAACTTTTGATTTTAAATTTGACTTTGGTGGAATATCAAAAGTTACAGTTGCTTATTTGGTCTGAATGGGGGTTTTCCCTTTCTTTTGTTTGGCCTTTTGGGAGGGATAATGGAAGACTCAGCCTTTCTTCCACCTGAGTAGATATCAAATAATTGTTTCTACTTTGTTTGTTTTTGTGTTGTATTAACCACACTTGAAACTTTTTCAGTTTCAGTAATTGGTTGATCTGACTCATCATATAGTAAATCTTCATCACCTTCATCAGATGTGTGAACATCAAATTCATTGTTTTCCCATTGATAGAAATCTATTGATTTAATATATGGTGATGCTTAACTTTTAACAAATTTAATCAGATGTGATTTTGATAGCAATGATGATTCAGATGATGATGATGATGATGATGATGATGATGATGGCTTGGAGTCATCTATCCTGTCATGAGGATCAAGTAATTCCCTATGTTTGCTGGTCATTGATTCAGGTAGTGGGATATAGTTATCATTATAAGGTGGGTTAACCTTATTATATCTCAAACTTGATGGGTCTTTGAATGCCCTTTGTTGCATAAGAAGTTCATTGCTCACCTGAAACTTTTGAAGTATCACTTTAGTTTCAGCTTGTAATGTTTTAGACTGCATCAAAAATTTAGAGAGTTGCTCAACCTGAGCTGCTGGTGTTAGTTTTTCATACAAAAGTTTGTCCAAATCATTTTTAAGTGATAGAATTTTGATTTCATACTGTTTTTGTTTTGATTTTAAACTGCCATTCAAAATGTTTGTTTCAATGACTTTCTTTAAAAGTTGGCCTGCTTGCGCTCTGTATCTTATGACTTCATCTATGCATGCTTGAGAACAGAGATTCTACTTTACCTCTTTAGGGATTTCAGCAAGTTTATCCTCAACATGCGTTATGAGGGCAAGGTCAGGAGATTGTATCTCTGCCTTATACATGCTCCAATCACACTCTCCATCCTGTTTGATTATCATTGTAGAGGACTTGGAGTGTTGATAGGGGTTGTATTGTGTGATTTTTGTTGGTATTGGTGTAAATGGAATGCTAATGGGAGGTGGAACTTGTCTGTTTGTATGATAACCACTTGATGTTTACGGTTGTTAGTTATTGTAGGGCTGGTGAAAGGTGGTCAATGCAACAGTTTTATAGGGTGGAGAGATAGAAACAATTAGCAGATCAAATAGGGAACCTGCTAGATGATACAAAGAACACAAGTAAAACAACAAGAACAAGAACACTCAAATATGGTTTTCAAGAATGATGTATATTGCTATCAAGTTCTTACAAGTGTTACTAAGCATATTCAAGATGCAAGTACGTGAGATGTTTTATACTACATCCTACAGCCAGCCATACTTTGAAGGGTAGCTGGAAACACTAATCTAGACAACCAGATCATTGTAGAGTCAAAAGGCAGATTGTCTTTTGACTTGTGACTATGACATGCCATAGCTCACATCCTAATATATTACAAATAGGATAAAGGTACATAGTTGGAAAGTTACAGACAAAAGACCTTAATCTATAGTTGACAAAAGCATGGACTTTTCACTAACTCATATAAGTTGGTGAGTCTTCGGAAGTGGCAGCAAAAAGTGGTTCAGTTTTTGTCAAAAGGTGATTCAGAGAAAGCATGTCTTCTCTGTCTTCGGAAGAAATCAGTCTTTGGCTTTGGAAGAATTTTTCCTTCAAGCTTTGGAAGACTTCATCTTTGGCTTTAGAAGATATGGTCTTTTGGCTTCAGAAGATTTGATACTTAGCATAATTCTCTGAGTTATATCAAATCTTCCAAAGTAACTTCCTTGTACATTATTTCTGCATGCTGAGAGCCTTGGTTGATGTTTGGTTGCATTAGCCTCTAAGTGTATTCCTTAGAAACTCCCTTTAGGCTGATGCTACCAAAACTAAAGAGACCTTTGATTCTTGATCTTCATCTGTTGATAGTCCTTATTAGAATCAAGACCATTCCTTTGATCATCAATTGGTCAGGATTCCTCAGACTCTCAAAGTATCTCCTCATGTTATAGAGATCATGTAGAGGGAGGTTAAGTATGTTTTGCTAGAAATACAGGTCTTGACCTCATTGATCTCTAGTGACATACCATCTATCTGGATTGGTTGTAAATATCCAAGACACAATAGGTCTCTCAGCAGCAAGAGGCTCTACTTGAATAGGAGTTTGATAAGCAGCCTCTTCTTGATCACCCTTAGGATGTTCTGACCCATCCTGAGATGTAGAGGTGGATGCCTTAGACCTTTTCTTCTTCTTCTTCTTCTTGTCCCTTCTGATGGCCATCCTTTTCTTCTTTTTGTATTTTAACCGAGGAGACTAGCCTGCAGTACCAGATTGTTCTTGTTTGTCTTCCTTAGTTTTGTCGTTGTCCTTCACAGGTTTAGAAGAAAAAGGATCAGGACCCTGTTGTGGATCAAAAGATGAAGTTGGTTGTGATGCAGCACTAGGTGTAGGTTGTGTTGTCTCTTGTGGTTCAACCTTGACCTCAGCTTCAGGTGCAACCTAATTTGATGTACAATGCAAGTCAACCAGCTTGCCCCTCTTGATCTTCTATTTGATCAGTCTAATGTGGTCATCCATGGTAGATCGAGACATTTGACCAAGTATTCTTTCGGAGAATCCATACAACTTCAAAAAGCTTACCATCTTCTGTCTGTTAGTAGATTTCTTCAAGTTTGCTCTGATGGTGGCTCTTGACTTTGCAGCCTCTTCTCTCATCTTCCTCTTAGCAGCTTTTTGCTCTTTAGAACTTGTTGCTCAAGCTGCTTGAGGTATTAAAATTAAATGTAATCGTATGGCAAGGAAAGAAGGTCTGCTACCTGATAGAGGCCTATGGCACTCAGGTAGGTGATCATGTTTTGTCTATCATGTTCCCTACCTTCCTGAGTTTGTTGTTTAGCAGCCACAGCCTCTGTCTCAGGGTATTCCTGAACTGGGAGAGGGAAGGAGCTTTATAGAGTCTTCTTCTCCTTTTTTTCTTCTTTGATCTTGAGGAGCAATTCTGCATCCTCAGCTTCCTTCGTCTCTTTTGACACTTCCATGTTATCCACTTCATTCAATTCCTCCTAGGGGAGAGAGATGAGTTCATTAATGTTGTAGTTTTTGGACCCCAAATAGTTTAGTCTGGCTGTCCTTAACTCATCATCTTGAGTACTTGGCCTGGGGGCAGTCCTGATTGCAGCTTCCATGAAGCCAGGGGTCCCAATTAAACTCTCTCCCTTTGCATTCCTCTTCTTCTCTCTCTCTTCTCCTTCTCAATCTCCTCTGGAGTCATCTTCATTTTACCTTTGTCACTCACAGGCATGTGTGACTCAGGTTAGAGAGAGCCTTGGCCTTTATTGCTTGGTTCTTCACTCAAGCTCTGGCCAGAGAGATGTTGTGAGACACCTTCACCAGTTGGTGCCTCACTGAGGATAATAGATGCTGAGGGTGCTGAAGCAGCTCCTATCTCAAGGTTCACAGGCTCAACTGCTGGGACTTCAGACAAAGTTTCCCCTTCGAAGCTAATCTTAGGGTCCACCTTAACATCCAGTTGACCAATAGTCTTGCCTGCTAGCCTCTGTCTATATAATTTTTTTCTCAGCTTGAACTCTTCAAGCACCCTTTGTTGAATCCTATCAGCTAATCTTGTAACTTACTTATTTTGACTTGGGTTGGCAAGTGGGAGGTCAACTAGGTAGGTGCTCTCATAGTATCTCAGGTTGTAGAAGTTGAAAATATCTTGTTGACCCTAAGACCTAGAGATTACCAGGGCTCTTCTTTGATCATCATACCTCCATCCTACTATTGGGTTTTCAGCAAGGTGAGATGGAGTAGGCATAGCCCTTGGTATACCCTCCTCAAACTAACTTTGAATGAGAGAGTCCACATCAATGTGAACTTGAGGAGGTTGTCGAGTATAGACAACTGCAAGTGAGGGTGGTGAGTCCTCCCTGTCCATACCCTGAGAGGAACTCTCAGGTTCAGTGATTGTAAGTATGACTGTCTCCCCCTTTTTGGTAGTATCACCCTCTTACACAAGGGAGCTAGGACTTAGGTCCACCACATCCAGAGGTTCTTATAGACCTGGTTGAGTCCTCTGGATAGGTCTCTCAGCTAACTTGCCCTTGAGATCGGTGATCTCAAGTTGCTGGTCATTGACCCTTCTTTCTAAGGTAGTCACCTGAGATTCCACGTGACTGATCTGAAAAACTAAATAGGTGCAGAGTTTAGTCAGTTTGTGCACCTTTAGTTGCATACTCCCCTCATCTTCATCAAAAGAAGTGTCAATGGGTTGGGTTGCCATGGTTGAGGTCTGAATGATGTAATCACTTGCAATAGTGAGAGCCTCTTCCATATGGGCCTCCTGAACAGGTTTAGGAAGGTCCACCTCAGTTGTGGGTGGATGATTTGGTCTAGATATAGGTGTTGCAGGAGTACTCATCTCTCCTTGAGCAGGGGTTGAGAAGAGAGATTCATGGTACTCATAGAATCTTATATCTTCGTCATCATAGAATTCAAGGTTGGGTATTGGTTGGTTGAGGTCAAGTGGTTGGGGATGGTAACTTTCCCCTGAAGGTTGATCACTAGAGTTTTAAGACTCTGAGTGAAGGCTTAAGGCTGGGGTTGTGAGCTTATCAGGCTAAGCATTAGGAAACTTAGCACTGATCATAGAAATAATGGGAGTGGTTTGCTCCTCAAGAGAAGTAGGAGCTCCAGTGTCCACTTCTTCCTGTATGGTTGGTGATTTCGGGGCCTGCTCAACCTAAGTATACTGAGCATGGGTTCGTTTGGATTTTCTTTGGTAGGTGATGCTTATTTATGGTTGTGTGGGGGTTGCAGATGTGAAAGGTGTGGGTTTAACATTGGCTGGTGTTGCCAAGTTATCACCTTGAGTGATGAGCTCTAACATTTTTAGGACCAGGATTGATTCTACCCTTGAGAAGCCAACAGTTGTCTTTTTCATTGTCTTGAAGATGCCAGGCTTCACCTGTCCCAATTTAAGAAATTACCTATTCCCCTTAACTGTGAGCCTAGTTCACAGTTAAGAATGTACTGAACATATCTAGGGAACATGTAATATTCTAAGGAGTCCAAGTTAGCAAGCAGATTTGTATATACAAATTAAGAATACCTAAACTTGACCCCTTGAACCATTCCATGGACTATATAGGAAAGGTCTTTAGGAATTTGGTCCCATCATCCATGTTTGTTTGAAAGGGAGTGGATGACCACATGGAGGAGGTACTTCTATTTGTATGAGACCTTACCTTTCCTAAAGGTTCTTACTGAGTAGTCCCCTTCATAGCCCATCTATCGGAATGAGACATTAACAGTAGACTTAGGGAAGGACAAGTCACCCTCTTCATCATCCAGCCTTAGATGGGTGTTGATGGTGGCTAGAGTGATAAATATTATCCTCCCCTGCACTGTGGCAGACAGTGCCTTCCCACCATCCAAGATGACCTCTTAGTAGGTCCTCCAGAACTCCAAAAGTTGATCTTCATATAATAAAGGGTCGATTGTGAGTGCGGTGAGGTAGTTGGTTAGTGAGAAGAAGCGTCAAACATTTGAGAAACTAGGATCTTTCTCAGACGACAAAAGAGCAACTTGATTATGTTTCCTTTGTAAGTGCATGGTAAAATCGGTTGGTTTTGGGGATTAGGGTTGGCCATTTTGAGTAGCTTTGTGATGAAGGAAGGTAAGAACAAGGTCAGATTGTGGTGAATTTAGGGTTTGAATCTTACAGATAAAGGAGAATAGTGAAAGAGGGGGAACCATTGTACAAATATATATATATGATATGGATTTGAGACAAAGTTAAAGCAAACGGATAAACTTTGAAATCCAGATGTCGGTCCCACCTTTGAAAAAGTGCCCAAAAAGTTCTTGGATGTTTAAATCTTCGGAAGGTTTTAGAAAAACTTCTGAAGCCAGATTGGCTTCGTAAGATATTCCTTAGCTTTCTAAGAATTTTGCTTCGCAAGATAAATACTTAGAGTATTTTTACTTCCTAGATATATTTTGCTTCAGAAGATATCAAATATCAGAAATCTTATTCAATTAAGAGAATAAGTCTTCCGAGACTTAATTGCTTTCGAAAGAAAGTAGTCCTTCAATACTTATAAGTACTTAGTGACAAATATAAGCTTCGAAAGATATATTTAGATTTCTTCTAAAGGTTAATTCTTCAGAAGTAGTTATTTGTTTTGAAGACATAACTTTCTTCTGAAGAAAACTTGATGTCTTCCGAATGAAAATATATCTTAAATTTTTAAAATTCTAAGGGATATCATTTTTGAAAAGTTCCTTCCAAAGTAAACTGGGCTTATATGGTGATGATATAGACAACTTAAGACACACATATTATTGAAAATAATCTTGAGTTTAGTTTAAGAAAAATCTACTCAAAGTTAATCATCCCAATAGCTGATACAAGATACTTAAATCTCTACTCATCAAACGCTTTTGTGAACAGATCAGCATATTGTTTATTTGTGTTAACTTTGACTAGTTTTATCAATCCCTTTTTAAAATTATCTCTAACTAAATGATACCTGATGTTGATGTACTTTGTCTTTGAGTGCTGAACTGGATTCTCTATGATACAAATAGCACTATTGTTGTCTATGTGGATTGGAGTCTTCTTGAAGGTGAATCCATAGTCTAGCATCTAATTCTGAATCCAAAGCACTTAAGCACAGTAGCTTGCAGCAATAATGTATTCAGCTTCAGCTGTTGATGCAGATACACAGGATTGTTTCTTGCATTGCCATGAGACTATCCTTCCACCAAGAAATTGACATCCCCAATGTTGACTTTGCAGTCATATTGAAGCCACCATAGTCACTTTCTGTATATGCATACAGATTGAAGTCAGAATTCTTTGGATACCAAAAGCCCAATTTGGGAGCACCTTCAGATATCTGAGAATTTTCTTAATAGCAACCAGGTGTGACATCTTGGGGTTGGCTTGATATCTTGCACAAATACATGTAGCAAACATGATACAAGGCCTGCTAGCTGTGAGATACATAAGAGACCCAATCATAAACCAATAGAGATGTTCATCAACACACTATCCCTCAAGAACTGGTCCTAGAGAGTGGTTTCTGGCTATGGGTGTCTTAGCAACCTTGCATTCAGTCATTTGAAACCTGGTAAGTATATCGAATACATACTTTGACTGATTTATAAAGATGCCATTGTCAACCTTCTTCACTTGAATTCCTAGAAAGAAATTGAGTTCCCCCATGGCACTCATTTCAAATCTATTCTTCATCAGCTTCTCAAAGTCTTTGCAGAGATTCGGATTAGTTGACCCAAAGATAATGTCATCTACATAAACTTGAACCAGCATCAAGTCATTTCCTATTCCTTTGACGAAGAGTGTTCCATCAATGGTGCCTCTCTTGTATCCATGCTGACAGAGACACTGTGATAGTGTCTCATACCACTTCCTTGGAGCCTGATGCAACCCATAGAGAGCTTTGTAAAACTTGCAGACATAATCAGGATGATCTTGGTCTGCAAAGCCAGGTGGTTGTTTGACGTACACCTCCTCATCAATTACTTCATATAAGAAGGCACGCTTGACATAACGTTGGTAGACCTTCAAATCCTTGGTTGCAGCAAAAGCAGGAATATCCTAACAGCTTCAAGTCTTGCTACAGGAGTAAAAACATTTGTGTAGTCAATCCCTTCTTCTTGTGTATATCCTTGAACAACCAGTCATGCCTTGTTCTTGATGACAAGTAGTCTATCATCCTTCTTGTTCTTAAATACCCACTTGGTACCTATGGTAGTCTTCCTTTGAGGAAGATGATATAGATTCCAAACCTTCTGTCTATTGAATTAAAGTAACTCCTCCTGCATTGCTTCAACCCAACTTCCACCTTTCAAAGCCTCTTCAATCTTCTTAGGCTCTATTTGGGACAAGAAACAAGAGTGAAGACAAGCATTTTTATAATGGGTTTGTCCACTTGTTCTCACCCTAGTCCCAACATCTCCAATGATGTTTGTGGTGGAATGGTGCTTGAGAATCATCCACCACATCAACAGACTTATCAAGTGAAACTTGATCCAATGAGTGTGTTACATCATTGATGTTGTCTTCTATGTAGTGGTTATCATCATCAAGAAATGCTTGATCGCTATCACCACCTCCATCTCCTCTTACATTAGAAATTCCTTTATCTAAGTTCTATGCCTCAGTGCTGAAATTTATAGGCACTTCAGATGTATCAGCTGAAGAATTTGTCATGGTTGTGCTGACAGGATTTCCAACTACAAGGCTAGTTACAACTGGAGCTAAAGTAGTTTATACACTTGGTCTTCTCAGCTTAAATCTTGGACCAGATTCTCCTGTTGATAAGGTACATGTAGTTCCTGTAACATTCTCACAAGATTTGTTAAAAAAGTTGGTAACTAAATCAAGATCAAACAGCTAATCAGAACCAGAATCTTTCACACTGGGTGTGTGCTCATTGAAAGACATATTGGTTGACTCCTCAACTACTCTAGTTCTAAGATTGTATACTCTATAAGCCTTGGCTTGGGATGAGTATCTAATTAAATGTCCATCATCTGATTTCTCAGCGAATTTGGCTATTTGATCCTTGGTATTCAAGATGGTGCAAGGACATCCAATTGATCTGAGAAAACCAATAAAAGGTCTCCTTTTGTGCCACAGTTCATAAAGAGTCTTACCATGAGTCTTAACTACTAAAACTCTATTCTGCACATAGCAGGCAGCATTGACTGCCTCTGCCCAGAAGGTGATGGGCACTTTAGAGTCAAACAACATGGTTCTTACAGCTTCAATAAGTGTTCTGTTTCTCCTCTCAACAACACCATTTTACTAAGGAGTCTTGGGAGCACTATATTGTCTTGTAATACCCTTTTCATCATAAAATACATCAAGTATTTGGTTTTTAAATTTAGTTCCTTGATCATATCTTATGATCTTGACCCTGTGATCACATTGATTCTCAATTTTTAGAATGAAACTCTTCAAGATCTAAGGGGTCTCATCCTTAGTTCTAAGGAAGAAGACCCAAGTATATCTTGTAAAGTAATCTACGATCACCAAGCAATAAGAAGTCCTTCCTAAGCTCATTACACTGGTGGGGCCAAAGGGATCCATATGTAATAAGTGTAGGGGTGTAGTGATGGAGTTCATTTCCTTTAGCTTGTGAGATACCTTGTGTTGCTTCCCTTTCAGGCATGCAATAAAATGATCATCACTTGTAAACTTTTCATTGGCATTCCAGTTACTAAATCATTCTTAATTAATTTATTCATGTTTTTAAAGTTTACATTGTGTATTCTTTTATGCTAAAGGAAAGACATCACTATTGGCCTTAGATAAAAAGAAGAAACTTCTCCTGAAGGTGATGTTTCTTGTAAATCCATCTTGTACATGTTCCCTTTCCTGGGGGATCTGAGCAGGATATGCTTTTGAGGAATGACCACCCCGAGTTTGAGAACAATGCACTCATGCTTAGTAAAGAGCATGTTATGAACTGATCACCAAATTAGGATACACTCAAAGATTATACCCAAGCTCCTTGAAAAAGTTTACCTTTTCATTGATGAGCTTACCATTTGTGACCTTCCCCTTCCAGTAATGTAACTACTAGATTCTCCTCTAAAAGCAATTGCCCATCCATCAAATCTTTCAAAATTTTGAAGCAAAGAGCCATTACCTGTCATATGCCTGGAACAGCAACTGTTAATGATCCATACATTTCCTTTAGTATTTAGCTGTTCTTGCACAAAAAGAGATGGTTAGTTACATCTGGAAACCCAAGCCTCATTGGTCTTGGGCTTATCAAAGCGGAAAGAAGATAATGAAATAGTAATTGATCCTATATGCAAGTTCTGAGGATCATTTGCTGTTGTTGATGAAGAACTTTCAATCACATGGCCTTCCTTCATCTTCCACACAATCTTTGGAATACTAGACTTGGCCTTCAACACTTCGGATGTTTTGATAACTTCAGAAGTTTTGGAGACTGGACCTTCAGAAGCTTTTGCATCCACTATAGTGGACTTCAGTACTTCGGAAGCATTCTTTTCTTTCGAGACCAAAATTTCCTCCGAAGGTAAGTTTTCACTTATCTTCTTCTTCACTTTGGAGCTTCCAAAAGGAGGAGATTTTCCTTTCGAAGCTGTTTTCTTCTTCTTCTCAAAAGTTTTCTTCTAGTTCATATGGATAGTACTTTTGGGATTATAGATGCAATCCTTGGCAAAGTGAGAAGTACTACCACACATGATGCATTCAGTTGGCATAATTCTGAGAATCTTCTTTTGAGAGGGAGGCTGAGCCTGATCACTCTCTACTTCCTTCTTCATCTTCTCAGATGATGCAGCAAGCTTCTTGGAATAAGGCTTGCTCTTGGAACTAGATGGTTCAAGCTATGCAGCAGCGGTGCATATTTTATCAGTCTTCTTCTTTGAATCAAGATGACTTAGACATGAACTAGAACTCCTGGTACTAGAGTCCGTGGTTGTGTCCTCAATTTTTACCACTTCAAATCTAGTAGAGATGAAAACCTACTTTTGCTTGGAGTTGAAAGTGGCCTTGATCTCTTAGGCTTTCTTAGACTTTCTTTTGGCTGCCCTGATCAAGTTCTTCCTTGCAGACTTTGTCATCCCAGATTCTTTCATCTCTCCAGGAGAATAGTGTCCCTTCTCAGGATAACCTTTGTCACTCACCTTAAGTTCATCCTTTACTACCTCCTCTTCATCTTCATCCTCTACATGAATGGGATCTATGGAGGGCAGCTCATCTTGATAAGTTCCACACCTTGGAGATCTTACAGATAATAATGTATGTGGAGGTGCTATCTCACTTTAACCCATCCTTGCCTGTTCTGATAAAAAATCTTTGCATGCATGGATGAAGATATTATGTTCTTGAAGGTTTCTTCTTCAATAACATATTTTTCTGCCTTAGCTTTGCTGATCACAAGCTCAGCTTGGCATTCAGTTAATTTGGTAATGAGATCCTTGATCTGAGTCCTGTAGTTTGTATGCTCATGCTTAGAGTTGAAATGGTTTTCTCTAAATATTCTATTTTAAGTTTATAATCATTTTCATCTCTTTTAAAGTCAGCTTTTAAGATGTTTAAGGACTTAAAATCATATCTCACTTCAAAATTATAGGACTTATACATGTTAACTTTTGCAACGCATTCAGGTGTACAAAGATATCCCAATACCTTAGCTTTTTCATGATCACCCATCAGTGCTTGTTTTGGAGAAGCATCTTCCACCTGAAAGCTCCAGTCAAAGCCTCCTTCCAACAACAACAGCAGCATGTTGTTTGGGCTGGCTTGGTTTATTGGTTCTTGGAGGTGCATCAGTCTAATTTGGCCTGGCCTATGCTTGGCCGCCATTTGTCCTTAGTGCCTTGTACTCTCTAGCAAAGTTGCCCATCTGGTTATAGTTTCAACACTTCACTTTGCTTTTGTCCAGTCCAAACCTTCCACTTGCCACATTGCTAGGAAACTTTCTTCATGTTCTCTTATAAAACTTCTTAGCTTTATGAGTGAGAAAAGCCATCTGTTGGACTATCTCCATGTACTCCAGATCATCTGGATTGATACAGTACAAGTCTTCAATAGTAAAAAGAAAGTTGTCATAACTTTCATTAGTAGACACAAAGGCTTGTCCAGAGGTTGTCTCTTAGAATGGCCTTCCTTGGATGTATCTCTCCCTTGATGTCTCGGGAAAGGTGATGAAATGACCCATTTGGGAGTTTTCAGGGAAGCATACAAGATGATGTTGTGGTACTATGCTATCCTTTTCAACCACATGAAGGGCTGAACTCTGCTGGTTGTTACAAGAGCTACTAGATGGATTTTGCAAGTTCATCTCCATCTGGTACCCACTAAGGATACCATATAGCTCTGTGAGAGTACGAGTAGAGAGGTTTTCAGTTCTCGTCCATTGTTTGGAAGAGAAAACATTAACCTTCTCACTATGTCCCTGTTCTCAAGCTTTACTCCAACATCATTCAAAGTATCCACAATCTCAACATACCTAAAGTATTGTTAAGTCATGGTTTCACCTATCTTGTAGGTGAAGTTTTCAAACTGCAGCTTCATGATCTCCTTCTTGTTCTCTTTGGTTTTATCAAACCCCTCATACATCAGCTTCAGTGCATCCCATAGCTACTTAGCAGTCTTGCACTTCTTAAAGCCTTTGTATATGGAGTTAGGAAGAGCAGTTTGAAGAGCGGTCATGGCCTTATAATCTACATCTATTCTTTTCTAGTCTTCTTCAGAGTAGTCATCCATTTCATTTGGTAACACGCAACCTCCAGCAGTGGCTGAAGAGGTGTATGGGATGTGAGGTCCTTCAACAACAGATCTTCACATCCTACTGTCTTGAGACTTGATGAACCCTTCCATATGTTGGCACCAAGTATCAAATTCATTAGGAGTGATCAGTGGAGACTTTGTCATAGTGTCAGCTTTTATATCAGCCTTAGCAAAAGCTACCATTTGAGATGTTAAGTGTTCTATGAAACTGAAATGATCAAAGATGGTGAGATCTTACAATCAAGAGCCTGAAATGCTCTGATACCAATTGCAGGACCGATGAAGGGTGGTCAATGCAACAGTTTCACAAGGTGGAGAGATATGAAATACTTAGCATATCAAATAGGGAACCGGCGAGATGATACCAAGAACACAAGTAAAATAACAAGAACAAAAACAATATAGAGTCAAAAGGCAGATTGCCTTTTGACTTGTGACTATGACATGCAATAGCACACATCTTAATATATTACAAAAAGGATAAAAGTACATAGTTGGAAAGTTATAGACAAAAGACCTTAATCTAAAGTTGATAAAAGCATGGACTTTTCACTGACTCATATAAGTTGGTGAGTCTTCAGAAGTGGCAGTAGAAAGTGGTTTAGCTTTTCTCAAAAGGTGATTTAGAGAAAGCATGTATTCTCTATCTTTAGAAGAAATCATTCTTTGGCTTTGGAAGACTTTTTCCTTGAAGCTTCGAAAGACTTCAACTTTGGCTTCGGAAGATATGGTATTTTGGCTTCGGAAGATTTGATACTTAGCATAATTCTCTGAGTTATATCAAATCTTCCAAAGTAACTTCCTTGTACTTCATTCTTGCATGCTGAGAGCATTGGTTGATCTTTGATTGCATCAGCCTCTAAGTGTATTCCGTATAGTTGTTTCTATCAGCCCTGGGTTGGTGACATTCTCTTGAGAAATGACCATAGAGCTAACAGTTGTATCATCTCACTTTGGTCTTGTCAAAACCAATCTTTGTTTACTTGTCCATGTTCAACCCCCTGTTTCTATGCAGAAAATTCTTTGATCTATAGGCAATCATTGCCATTGACCACGAATATCCATCTCTTCAACCATGTCTGGTGGCAACTCATCCAAATCTTATTGGATAATTTGTGATGGTGTGGTATTTGCACCCAAACATGCTTCAAAACTTAGGGAGAAGGCTGCAAAGGCTGCCTTCTACTCCTCACTTTGTAAAAGGATTGTAAGAGCAGCCATGGGTTTCTCAAACTTGGGTATGTTTTGGTCTTTGTGCGATGTGCTTTGCTTTAAATTGAAGCATGTTGATGTTGTTTGCTCTAAGTTTTTGCTTCATGTGAACCATGAACACCAGTCTTCTTAGACTTCTATTTATGTTGTGGTGATTCAGGTGCAGAAAAGAATGAAGTTTCACTAGAGTCAAGAAACCCCTCCTCTTCTTCTTCACTAGTGCATGTCAAGCATGGACTCTCTGTTGTTTGCATCTCTTTGAATTTGTATGATTCCATATGTCTAACTATGTTGTTATTTTTGGATCTCTCATCTAATTCTAGTGCCTCTACTTTGGAAACTAGTGCATCCAAAGATAATGCTTCCAGATCCAGTGTTGCTTTCATTAGAGAGATAGATTGTGTCCAACTCTCTGGAAGAGTATGCAGCATTTTCTTGTTGATCTATACAGATTCATATTTGAGACCATAAACTATCATCTCATTTACCAGTTGTATGAATCTATAGAGCTGTTGTGGTATTGATTCTCCTTGAACTTGGTGAAAAGTTTCATAATGGGTCCTTATTTTTTCTTTCTTGATTTCCCTAATTTCATCACTTCCTTCACACATTGTGTGAATTACCTTCCACAATTTATGTGTTGTTTTGAAGTTCTCTGCTCTGGTTAATATCTCAAATGGGAGAGTCATTAACAAAATGTTGTATGCTTTCATGTCTGTTTTGACCTTTTTAGGTCATGACCAGCTACACTCTTTGAACTCACTGCTTTCTGTATGTTATAGTCTAGACCTAAAGTCATAGGTATGTATCATCCCTTGGTTATGGAAGTCCACAAATCCAGGTCTTGGAAAATAATCCACTTTTTGAACTTGATTTTCCATTGTTTGAAGTCAGCCTCGTTCTTCAGTCTGAGTGGTTTGAGACCACTGTTAGAACCTGAAATTGTGTGAATGAACTTTTATCCTTTTTTGGCTGTGATAATCTTCAAAGTAAACAACAATTGATTTGTTATTTGAAGATGATCAATAACCTGATTCGAGTATGAAGAGACTCAAAGTGATGATTTAAACACACCAAATGGATTCAATATTCAAAACAATGTTTGTTTGATAAAAACTTTATAGAACAGTACTTGGTTACTATTTTATCAAAAACCCTTTAAAACCGATGAGATTTTAAAGGTTTTGTGATGATTCTATTTTGAAAACAGTGTATGAATGATGTTAAGAGCTTTAACAACAACTAAAAATACAAATATTCTTCAAAATGCACTAAAACTATGAGTAAATCAAGTTTTTGCACATTTAATGAATGTATGATGTAGAAGAGGGTTTTGCGTTGATTTAAGCTCAAAATGGATGTTATGAAGCTAATGAACCATAGAGATCATAGTATTGTTGAGTGGATCAAAAATCAGTTGTATGATTTGAGCCAAGGATCTGATACCACCTGTTGGATTCGGGTTTTGAACTTCAAAAGAACAAAATGATGAATCCCCCAAGGATCTTTTTCAATCTCTCAAAACAACAACAATGTTGTGTTATGAATCAATACTCAATAATCATAATATGGAAACCCATGATTATTGATATGAACTCTATGTGTGTGTATGATTATGAGTGTTTGAATGGTTGAATGCTAATATGATAATAACTGCTTGTTTGATTGATAATTATTCAAAAGCTTACAAAGGATTAGGTTATATGGCTATCTAAAGCATATGTACATACTATGTATATTTACAAAAATACCCTTATGTTAAACAAAATACATATAAAATCCTAAATCTATAAACTGTCCGTTGTGGATGATGTCTTGTCCGCTGTGGATGTTAAGTCATCCGCTGTGAATGTTGATTACTTGTCCATTGTGTATTGGATGTTGTCCGCTGTGAACACTTGGAGTTTGTGTTTGTGTCCGCTTTGGAGTGTTCATCCATTGTGGATGAACATCCGCTATGAATTGTTCATCAGCTGTGGGACTTGGTCATCCGCTATATGTTTTGTTCATCTGCTGTCAGCACTTGGACTTATTCTTCATCCGTTGTGGCTTGAACTTCATCCGCTGTCACTTAGCAAAAATTTCTTTTATCTACAAACCTGAAAAAGAAATTTAAACAATAATTAGTTTTTGGTATGTATGTTAATATTGTTGGTATGTTAGTAAATGATTGTTTGAATGTTAGAACACATCATGATTGATTATGGCAGGCATTATCCTTTAATGCGCTTATTGAGTCCAACAACAATAGTCATCACTTGTAAACTCTTTCTTTGGCATTTCAGTTACCAAATCATCTTTAATTAATTTATTCATGTTCTTAAAGTTTACATGGCACATTCTTTTGTGCCAAAGGAAAGATTCAATACTATTGGCTTTAGATAGAAAGCAAGAAACTTCTCCTTAAGGTGAGGTTTCTTACAGATCCATCCTATACATGTTCACTTTCCTAGGGGCTCTAAGCACTATATGCTCTTGAGGAATTATCACTCGGGCTTGAGAAAAATGCCCTCATGCTCAGTAAAGAGCATGTTATATCTTTGGTCAAAAAATTGAGATACACTCAAAAGATTGTGCTTAAGCTCTTTGACAAAGTTTACCTTTTCAATGCTAAGCTTACCAATTATGATGTTGCCCCTACCAATGATGTAACCACATGACTCTCCTCCAAAAGCAACTAGCGCTCTTTCAATTTTATCAAAATCTTGAAGCAAATAGCCATTGCCTGTCATGTTCCTAGAACAGCCACTATCAATGATCCACATGTTTCTCTTGGTCTTTAGTTGTTCCTAAACATCAAAAAGAGATGGTTAGTGTAACAAGTAGGAAACCGCATCGGATATTGTCCGCTACTTGGGGAGAATACCCCCATCAGAGGCTTGAAACACGTCCGATAGGGAAGGTATCCAGCCTCTTATAGAGAGACTTTCATTCCCCTTCCCAACCAATGGGGGATGTTACATCCTCCCCCACTTAGGAGACCAACGTCCTCGCTGGCACACCGCTCTGGCCCTGACTCTGATACCAACTGTAACAAGGAGGAAACCACACCGGATATTATATCGGTCTTAGCTACCTTTATTGTGTAAGGGTAAGTAAGGTCGTCTCCACAGAGAATATGTGGAAAGTGTTTAACAATTCTAACTCGATTAACTAAAAGACACAAACTTCATTATTAAAAATTGGAACTTAGGATGAAATCAAGAATGCTATTGCAAAAAGCAATAAACTTTGAAACGAATTTGATTAAATATTAAGAAACAATCACTTTTGGGTTTCCAATTCCACAAGATCCATAATTAATACTTTCAAATTAGGGTTTGTAAGAAACAATACTTCATGATCTTAGCTTTTGATTAAAGTGGTAACAAAGGAACAATCTTTTAAGACTCGTTCATTCACAAAGTTACCGATTCACCTATATCACGTTGTCTACTTTTCTTAATGAGCTCACGATGCAAGGAAACCAAAAACAGATAATCAAGCACACAACTTTATTTAAAATAAAACTTTTAACTTAATCAAAACAAAAAACTTCATTTGCTAATCCATTGTTCAATACAAAAAACCCTAATCAAACATACCAATTGTTTCACTTAACATGAATTGTACTCCCAAAAGCAATCAAGAAGAACTTAGCCACGTATGATCTTCATTGAATCTTTAATCTTGATTATATGATGATCAATGATGATTTGGTTGGAGTTGGGAAGCTTGAAAGCACTCAAAATCACCTTGAACTTGCTAGATTTCGGCTGGAAAAAAGTTCTTCTTTGAGTTGGGGTTGGATAGGTTTAAGTAGACATCAAGATTTCAAAAAAATCGGGTGTTTGTTGAAGACCGGCGTATGATACGCCCAGGGGCGGCGTATCATACCCCCCTCAGCTTCATACGCGCCCATTTTCTGTGTAATTTTTTTCAAATACGCCCACCGATACGCCGCCCATACGCCGACCGACGTATTATACGCCCATACCCGGCGTATGATACGCCGGTATGCCTAATTTTGTGCTTTTTTTGTAACATTTGATGTTTACATCTTTAGTCCTTGTAGTTTCATGTTTTGCTCCTTTTTCTCCCAAATAAGCCTCATTTAGCTCCAATTACCTATAAATCAAAACACAAACAACTTGAAACTATTCCACCACAATCATGATGTAAAATCAAGCATTTAAATCAATTAAACCTTGAATTATTACCACTCTATCACATCCACACACTTAACATTTTGTTTGTCCTCAAACAAACTTATTTGCACAGTTCACCTTACTTAATCAAACATGCTAGGTTATCCCAACTTTGTATAAGTTAAGGTCCCAAGGCATACTTATTTTTAAACTTTCATCAAGTAAGATTCACAACCCAACATGTAATACCACTTATGTGTTAAACTTAGAATCTTAGTTGGTATAACTTTCACCTTTTTCTTCAAACATTCATGCATTCACATTCCTCACAATGAACACTTTTTCGGTTTTTTTTTGTGGACTAGTGACTATATACTAGTATATCTAGAACTCTCAAACCAAGAATATACATTTTCATCATAAGCTCGTATATTAATCATATCGCAATCAATTAACACAATATAATACATAACTCAAGAGGTCTTTCATGGGTTGTAGTGTTAGGCTAAGGTTTAAGGTGGGATAGAATAGGGACTTTTAAAGTGGCTAACGGTGAATGAAATCCAATTTAAACATGCTAGATGTGATGTGTATCAATTTCTATCCTCTAATAGCAATCATATCATAGAATTTTTCACACTATTTTTGTTGCTTCATATCTTGGTCATTTTGACCTCATATTTAGCTTTTTTCTTCTTTTTTTTTTCTTTCATTTTATTTCTCATATTCATAACCAATCATACTATTATTGAACTATTACTGAAACAACACTTCTAAACATTCATGAATTGGACTTCATCACCCTATGTTTCATAAAAAGGCAAAGACTTTATAGGCTTAATGTGTTGGGTTATTCAAATGACAAGTTGGGGCATAACATGGTGTCTAAAGGAAGATTATCAAGGTAAGGGATTCAAAAGAAAAGGTTTAAGCAAATGGTTCATTCCTAATGCCTCTATCACATTTATGCACATATTGGTTCATGATCTTAACACGGATCAATTACAAGAGTTCTAACTTAAATGCACGTATGGTGTTTCATTATGAAAAAATATAAAGCAAATCAACATATGCTATGAATTGCTCAATTAGGCTCAAATTCTCATGGAAACAGTAGGAAATGGTTAAAAATGTGAAGCACATATGTCATCTACCATCCGGTTCGTTATGCCTTCTAAGAATTCTACCTAAATTTTTCTAAAAAGTCATGATGGGAGTGGCTTACTATAATTTCAAAACAAGCACGCCAAGGGATCTATACATGCACAAACAAGTGATAATTAACCATGTATGAAAATATTTTAGGTCTCATACACAATTAAGCTTATTTATTTTTCAAAAAGGTTTAATTTTTTCAAAAAGGTTCAATTTTTCCAATTCTTTCCTCATCCCCACACTTGAGATACATTGTCCTCAATGTATGGTAGTCACAATTGGTATTTTCATAACATAGGGAAGTAGATTCTTAATTTCATTCCTATTATTACAAATCAAGGAATTCATTGCGAAGAGAGACTAGTATGCTATATCCAACATATTATCAATCAATTTCAACAAAAGCATGAAAAGAATATTGTTGAAAACCAAAGTAGTGGAAAGAACACATGAACTTGATCATTAGTGAGAGCCTTCATTAACCAACTTGTACCTCCCCACACTTGAGTGCTTACATCTCATGATTGACTATCAAAACAAAACAAAGCAAACCAACGAAGAAAAAAAACAAAAACTAATAAAAGAGTAGAAACTCACTTCCGTAGGAATCACGATTGCATTTAGCATATGCAACAAGCCTTTAAACCCCTCGTTAGACCCGAGTGGACGAGTTGTAGTCTCCTGAGGGTTTCTAGTGAACACACCCAAAAAGTTCGCGGGTTGCCTCCCATTAGCGCTAAGTTTATAGTCTTCAGCCAGACTTTACCTGAGACCACTTATGGTGATCGAATTGGGTGCTTCTCTCCAAATTTCTCTTGAAATAATTGCTTATCCCAGCATGATAGATTTTCTTGTTCACTCAAGCTTTGGCCAAGCATTCCTTCTTTAATCCTTGAATTCTTATGATCTGGTGGTTTACCCATCTTAACCTTTCATCTCAAATTTTCATTCCTTGGTGGCTGCACCTTCACATTCTCCTCCTTTTCCACATTATCAAGCTCAAACCTGTAAGGATCAAAACCATTCTTGTTAGTGATATGAAATGTAAGGAGGAGCACACTCGTTAGTAGCATCTGATATAAAACAATCATTGTTAACTACATATGTAATTGATTTTGAAAAGACATTAAAGACAACTTACGGTTTTTGAATGTCATGTCGATGATTCCATCTCAGCAATTGATTTGAGTTTTGGCTGTTGCCAAGAATGGTCATCTTAAAATTACCTTTGGTTGCTCATTCGTCCTTACTGGTGCATAATCAAGCACCATAAATTCTACAGTGTAGTAGAACTCTCCTAACTTGATTATCACATCCTTAACCATCCCCCGGGGTTGTTTCCATGTTGAATCAGCAAAGACCACTATTTTCTCAGTTTTATGTAATGGACCAAAGTCATATTGGTCATACAAACTCCCCAGAAGGATGCTCACACCGGCTCCATAATCCAAAAGTGCCCGCTTGATTTTAAATTTCCCAACTTGAATGGGAATGATTGGTGCTCCCGGTCACTTCCTTCTTTTTCATCTACTTCCTTTTCATTAACTACAACTACTTGAGGAGTAGAGGTTAATTGGTAATCAATAAATTTAGATTTAGGAACGATACTAACCGAATTGATGTGCACATTCTTTGAACTTGAGGCTTGATGTTGAGGGTTCTTTATTGTATCACTTGGAAGCTTCCCTAGTTCTCGTTCAGAAAATTGTTCTGCTAATTGCCCCAATTGCTTGGCAATGGCCTCATTGGTCTTTTCTTGCACCTCTTTGAATTGCTTAAACTCTTTCATCTCCTTTGCGAGGTCTTAAACTGCTGACAAAATTACGTTGTCATTGCCATTGTTAGTAGAAGCACTTTGTTGATGTTGTTGATTCCTTTGATTATATTGACTGCCTTGTTGGTAGTTTCTTTGATTGTAGTTGTTCCTTTGATAACCGCCTTGATTGTATTCTTGTTGTTGTCCTTGATATTGGTTGCTTCCTTGATTTGGTACCTGAAAAGGAGGATTCAGTTGATTAGTATTGTTACCATATCTAAGATTTGGGTGATTTCTAAGACCGGGTTGATATGTCTTAGAATTCATATCATATGTCTTCCTTTCTCCTTGGCCTTGTAATTGATGTACACTTTCACTCTTCCCAAAATTCAAGTAGCATGTGACCAATGTATGGCCGATGTCATTGCACATGTCACACACTTCATACTCACTAGATATGTTCGCCATGCCACTCTTTCCAACTTTAAGGCTTGTAATTTCTCGTTCTAGAACCGCAATTCTATCCATGGCCACATGATCATTCCCCATCTTTATGTTTGCACCCCTTGACCTCTGACTTGATTGCGCACGCTTCTTTGAGATTACACTCATCCTTTCAAGAATATCCCTATCATCATCCTCATGGTTTAAGGTGAACGTTCCTACACTTGTGGAATTTACATCTCTAGCATCCTCCGGTGATAGCCCATCATAGAATGCTGAAATCAACTCCCACTTAGCTATGCCATGATGTGGACAAGTTCTTAGCATCTCTTTGAATCTGTGAAAAGCTTCATAAAACTATTCACCTGATTGTTGTGTAAATCCTCGAATGGCTCGCCATGCATAACTTGTCCTTTGGGAAGTATAGTATTCATCCAAGAATTGTTGTTGCATTTGTACCCATGTGTTAATACTTGCTGATGGTAGAGATAGGAACCATTGTTTGGCCTTGTCTTTAAGGGTAATTGGAATAGGACCAATTTAACTTCATTCGGTGAAATGCCTTGGCCAACAATGGTGCTACATGATGCCTTGAATTCGGATATATGCAAATAGGGTTCTTTGGTTGCCATATCATGGAAGTAAGGGAGAATTCCCAAGCATTATGGTCGGACTTCAAAAGCTCGTCCCCTTTGTGTTGGTGAAACTATAGGAGATCAATTGATGGCAATGGTGGGACGAAAGTGACTATCCAGACCATGTGATGGAACATAGTGTTACGCTCCTAGATTGGTAGGTATGCCATTAAATGGTTGACCTTCAACATTGTTGGGAATTGGTGGTTGAGCATAACCACCATGATACCGATTTGGTTGATGGTTTTGATAGCCCGGTTGGTTCCCATAATCCTCAAAATAGTGTTGGTTTGGTCCGTCCATGTCGACTTGATATTCAATCCACTCTTCCACATAATTAGTGTGGTGACTTCCTTCAACTGAAAACCAGTCCTTATTGCTATGATGGCTCCCTTCCACGTCATGCTGAAAACTTGGATTACGAACCCAAAAATTTGGCATCGGTTGGAAGTTCATGGGTGGAGGTTGGTTTTGCACACCTTGATTTACAAGGATTGGCCTCTGAGGTTGAGGTTGCACTGGTTGTGGTTGAGGTGGAGGATCATCGGGTGGAGGGAATACGGGTAAAGAAATATCTCCTAAAGGTTGGTTGGGTTGTGGTACTCCTTGGTTTTCTGGATTGTTCATCATTCTTGACTGGTTACTTTCGGGGTGTTCTTGAAAGCCTGCTTAATATCCCATGAGCTGTTGCTGCTGATGATGTACCTTCTTCCGATCTTGTTTGACCACGAATTTGAGAAGTCCTTGAATTTGATGATTTTTGAAACACACGATTCGCTCTTGTAGTCTTCTTGATTTCTAGATCAAATAGCAATGGTGAGGTCCTTCCTGAAAATCTTGTATGCATTAATGTAATGGTTACCTGCAAACAAGAAAACACAAAATACCTCGCGTAATACTGAACAAGAAAACGAATAAAAAAACAGAAAAGTAAAATCTTTTTGGGTTTTTTATAAATTTTTAAGAAAGCAAATAAAAACTAATAAACACTAAGCGCACTAATTCCACGGAAACGACGCCATTTTGATCTGGTCGTCGAGACTCGATCAAAAACAATTTATTATATTGGTCTTAGCTACCTTTATTGTGTAAGGGTAAGTAAGGTCGTCTCCACAGGGAATATATGGAAAGTGTTTAACAATTCTAACTTGATTAACTAAAAGACACAAACTTTATTATTAAAATTGATGAAATCAAGAATGCTATTGCAAAAAGCAATAAACTTTGAAACGAATTTGATTAAATATTAAGAAACAATCACTTTTGGGTTTCCAATTCCACAAGATCCATAATTAATACTTTCAAATTAGGGTTTGTAAGAAACAATACTTCATGATCTTAGCTTTTGATTAAAGTGGTAACAAAGGAACAATCTTTTAAGACTCGTTCATTCACAAAGTTACCGATTCACCTATATCACGTTGTCTACTTTTCTTAATGAGCTCACGATGCAAGGAAACCAAAAACAGATAATCAAGCACACAACTTTATTTAAAAATAAAACTTTTAACTTAATCAAAACAAAAAACTTCATTTGCTAATCCATTGTTCAATACAAAAAACCCTAATCAAACATACCAATTGTTTCACTTAACATGAATTGTACTCCCAAAAGCAATCAAGAAGAACTTAGCCACGTATGATCTTCATTGAATCTTTAATCTTGATTATATGATGATCAATGATGATTTGGTTGGAGTTGGGAAGCTTGAAAGCACTCAAAATCACCTTGAACTTGCTAGATTTCGACTGGAAAAAGTTCTTCTTCGAGTTGGGGTTGGATAGGTTTAAGTAGACATCAAGATTCACAAAATTCGGGTGTTTGTTGAAGACCGGCGTATGATACGCCTAGGGGCGGCGTATCATACGCCCCCCTCAGCTTCATACGCCCAATTTTCTGTAATTTTTGTCAAATACGCCCACCGATACGCCGCCCATACGCCGACCGACATATTATACGCCCATACCCAGCGTATGATACGCTGGTATGCCTAATTTTGTGCCTTTTTTGTAACATTTGATGTTTACATCTTTAGTCCTTGTAGTTTCGTGTTTTGCTCCTTTTCACCCAAATAAGCCTCCTTTTGCTCCAATTTCCTATAAATCAAAGCACAAACAACTTGAAACTATTCCACCACAATCATGATGTAAAGTCAAGCATTTAAATCAATTAATTCTTGAATTATTACCACTCTATCAAATACCCCCATCACGGGTTTAAAACGCGTCCGATAGGGAAGGTATCCAACCCTTATAAAGAGACTTTCGTTATCCTTTCCAACCGATATGGGATGTTACAATTAGTTACATTTGGAAGCCCAAGCCTTGTTGGTCTTGGGCTCATCAAGTTGAACTGAAGATAGATCAACGGTTATTAATCCTATATGCAAGCTTAAAGGATCCTTTGCTGTTGTTGGTAAAGAAACTTCAGTCACATGGCCTTCCTTTATCCTCCACACTATCTTTGTAAGTTGTAAGACTAGACTTGGCTTTCAAAACTTTAGAAGTTTTTGTGACTTTGGAAGTTTTAAGACTGAACCTTTGGAAGCCTTTGCATCCACTACAGCAGACTTCAGTGCTTCGAAAGAATTCCTTTCTTCCATGACCAAACTTGCTTCCTAAGACAATTTTCCACCTATCTTCTTTTGGTTCATCTTGGAGCTTCTGAAGGAAAGTGATTTTTCTTACAAAGCTATCTTCTTCTTCTTCTCAGAAGTATTCTTGTTACTCATATGGATGGTACTCTTAGGATTGTAGATGCAATCCTTAGCATCATGAGTTGTTCCACCATAAATGATGCATTCAATGGGCTTCCTTCTGAGTGTCTTGTTTAGAGGTGAAAGTTGATGTTGATCATTTTCCAGCTCCTTCTTCATCTTCTTAGATGATGTAACATGCTTCTGAGGGTGAAGCTTGCCTTTGGAGTCGGATGGTTCAACCTATGCAGTAGTGGTGCACATCTGTTTAACCTTCTTCCCTTTACCAGGATTGCTTAGACTTGAAATAGGACCCTTGGTACTAGAGTCCATTGTTAAGTCTTCAGTCTTCCTCACCTCAAACCCAGCAGATATAAAGACTTGTTTTTGCCTAGAATTGAAGGCGGGCTTGATCTCCTTCACTTTCTTAGATCTTCTCTTTATAGACCTTATAGAGTTCTTTCTTACAGACTTAGACAATTCTAGTTTCTTCTTTTCTCCAGGGATATAGTGAACCTTCTTATATTGAACCTCTTCACTCACTTCTGGTTCATCCTTTACTATATCCTCTTCATCTTCATCTTCCTCTTGGATGGGATTAATGAGAGGCAGCTCATCTTCATAAATTCCACACCTTGGAGATCTAACAAATAGTAATGTTCATGGAGGAGCTATTTCACTTGACCCTAGTCCCTGCCCGTTTTGATAACACACTTTTGCATGCGAGGATGAAGATGTGATGTTCTTGAAGGTTTCCTCTTCAAGAATACACTTTTCTGCCCTGACTTTGCTGATCACAAGCTCAGCCTAGCATTCAGTTAACATGATAACAAGATCTTTGATCTGAGTCTTGTGATTTGTGAGCTCATGTTTTAGGGTAGAAATAGTTTTCCCTAAATCTTTTATTTTCAGTTTATAGTGTCACAACCTGACCGACAGCAGAATCACCTGGGCAGACGAATGTGAATCGATTGATCATATCACATGGTAGTAATTATGTTGAAATAGTATTAAATTTCATTTTCATTGAATGCTACTAATCAAATGATACATTACAATAAAATAATAATCCAAATATATATATAGCTTTTCATTAAACTAGGTCCAATTCCTAAACGATCATGAAAAAATCCACTAATTTGCTTTCCTTAAATAATGTGAAAAAGTAACGAGTCAACTAACGAATTAGCTAGTGGGTAAACACAGGTTTGAATACATATATAGATTGATTACAATGATTGAAAACAATTCAATTCACATTGCAATGTCAAAAATTATAAATGTAATAGTGTAACATAAAAGACAAACTAACACAATCAAACCTAATGACTGAATTGACAAGGTCCGCAGAAGAATCCTTATAGAATGTATGATTTCGGTTTTAATCACCACACGAATAAACAAGTGGGTGGGTTTGTCAAACCAATAGATCTATAATTGTTACCGTCATTGCATGAATTAATGATTGTGTTCTAATCTATTTTATCTAACTAAGCACACATAATTGCAAGTAATAACATAGCATGTATTGAATTGAATTTAGCAGGACCGGTTTAGGGATGGTCAATACAATCAGTTTCATAATGAAGAGAGTGTTAGAACACTTAACAGATCAAATGGGGAACCAAGTTTATGTAAATGATACTAAGAACACAAGTAAAAAATGAGACAGAACTAAGAACAAGAACAGAGTAATATGGTTTTCAAGGATGTTGTATATTGCTCTCAAGTTCTTTTACAAGTGTTACAAAGCATAAAAAGAAATACATGGACCTAAGATACTTTATACTACATCCTACAGCCGGCCATACTTTGAAGGCTAGCTGGAAACACTAATCTAGACAACAAGATCAATGTAAAGTCAAAAGACAGATTGCCTTTTGACTAGTGACTATGACATGTCATAGCTCACATCCTAATATATTACAAAAAGGATAAAAGGTACAAAGTAGGAAGTTACAGACTGAAGACCATAATCTAAAGTTTACTAAAGCATAGACCTTTTCACCAACATGTATAAGTAGATGAGTCTTCAGAAAGTAAGTCACCTTTATGGAAAAGTAGATCAGAGAAAGCATGTCCTCTCTGTCTTCGAAA
Organism: Flaveria sonorensis; assembly: GCA_025506505.1. Classification (NCBI taxonomy): domain Eukaryota; kingdom Viridiplantae; phylum Streptophyta; class Magnoliopsida; order Asterales; family Asteraceae; genus Flaveria; species Flaveria sonorensis. Next base: position 40,844,060 of record CM046435.1, on the reverse strand, counting down.
GAAATAAATCTTCACTTTATTGGCTTTGGAAGACTTTGTGTTTGAAGCTTTGGAAGACTTCATCTTTGGCTTCGGAAGATTTGATCTTTGGCTTTGGAATATTTTGCACTTAGAATAATTTTTGTGATGAGTGTAAAACTTCTAAAGTAACTTCTACCTTGTACATCAGTGCATGCATGCAGGAAGCTCCTTGGTTGTTTTGGCTTCTTTGGTTGCATCAGCCTTCTAATATAACCTTACAAACTCCCCCTAGGCTGATACTATGAAAACATAGAAGTTATTCAGATGTTGACAGTCCTTATTAGGATTAAGACCATATCTTTCTTTATCATCTGGTCAGGATCCCTCAGACTCTCATAATATCTTCTCAATTCATGGAGATCATGTAGAGGAAGATCAAGCATGTTTTTCTAGAAATAAACATCTTGACCTCCTTGATCTCTGATGACATACCACTTGTTTGTATTAGTAGCAAAAGTCCAGGACAAGATGGGTCTTCCAATTGCAAGAGGCTCTACTTGAGTTAGAGTTGGTTGAGCAGCCTCTTCTTGCACTACCTCAGGATGCTCTGACTCATCCTGAGGTGTAGAGATGGATGCCTTGGTCTTCTTCTTGGAAGAACTCTTCATGGCCATCTTTTTCCTCCTCTTTGAAGTCTTTAACTGAGAGGACTGGTCTTCAGTACCAGGTTGTTCTACTGTGTCTCTCTCAATTGGTTTCTCTTCTCTCATAGGTTCAGAAGGAGAGTGAAGAGGACCCTACTATGGATAAAAAGATGAAGTTGGCTGAGATTGAGCTCTAGGTCTAGGTTGTGTTGTCTCAGGGGTTTCAACCTTGACCTCAACTTCAAATTGAGCTGGACTTGGTGGAGAATGCAAGCCAACAAGCTCTCCCTTCTTAATCTTCTGTATGATCACCCTGATGTGCTTATCCATAGTGGATAGAGACATTGGACCAAGCCTCCTTCTGCAAAATCCATACAACTTCAAAAATCTCATCATCCTTTGTCTATTAGCAGACTTCTTTTAGCTCTTTTGGATGATGGCTCTTGACTTTGCAGCTTCTTCCTTTAGTTTTCTCTTAACAGCCTTTTGTTCCTTGATGACTTGTTGCTCCAGCTACTTGAGATACTCAAATTCAACATACTCATATGATAAGGGAAGAAGTGCAGATACCTGATAGAGTCCTGTGGCACTCAGGTATTTGATCATGTTCAGTCTATTAGCTTCCTTGTCTGCCTGAGGTTGTGAAGTTGCCACAGCCTCTGTCTCAGGACTTTCTTGAATTAGGGAGAGGGTAGGAGCATGTTTGTAGAGCCTTTTTTCTCTCCTTTCTTCTATGTTTTTGAGGAGCAATGTTGAATCCTCTGCCTCCTTTCTCTCCTTGGACAACTCCTTGTCAGCCAGTTCATTCAGTTCATTTAAGGGAAGAGAGAGTAGTTCATCCACATTGTAGTTTCTGGTCCCCAAATAGTTTATCCTGGCTACCCTCAACTCATCATCCTGAGTATTTGGCCTGGGGGCAGCCCTGTTGGTAACTTCCATGAAGCCTGGAGACCCTCTTGAACTTTCTCCCCTTAGCTTCCTCTTCCTCTCTCTATCCTCCTCCTAAATCTCCTCAGAAGTCAGTTTTCTTTTCCCTTTGGCACTCACAGGCCTTGGTGACTCAGGGTGGAGAGAGCTTTGCCCTTCATTGCTTGATTCAGCACTCAAGCTCTGGCCAAAGAGAGGCTTTGAAGCACCTTCACCAGTTGGTGCCTCACTGAGGGTAATGGGTGCTGAAGAAGTTCCTGTCTCAAGGTTCACAAGTTCAAATTTTGGGCCTTCAGTCAAGGCTTCCCCTTCGAAGCTAATCTTACGATCCACCTCAACATCCAGTTGACCAAAATTCTTACCTGCTAGCCTTTGTCTATATAATCTTGATCTCAGCATGTATTCTTCAAAAACTCTTTCTTGAATCCTATCTGCTAATCTTGCAGTTTGTATGATTGAGATGACTAGAGCTCTTCTATCAGTGTCATACCTCCATCCCATGATTGGATTCTCAGAGTGAGGAGATGGGGTAGGCATAGTTCTGGAAATACCCTCCTCAAAAAAACTTTGTATGAGTGAGTCCACATCCATGTAGACTTGAGGAGGTTGCTGAGTATGGACCATTGCAAGTGAGGGTGGTGAATCCTTAAAGTCCATACTCTGTGAAGAACTCCCAGGTTCTATGATTGTTTAGACTTTCTCCCCTTTTTTGGTAGCATCACCTTCTTGCATAGGTGAGCTTGGGGTTAGGTGTGTCACATCCATAGGTTCTTGTGGACCTGGTTGAGTTCTCTTGAGTGGTCTCTTAGCTAACTTGCCCTTGAGAGTTGCTGGTCATTCTCCTTTATAAGACAGTCACCTGAGATTCCAAGTGACTTATCTTTTAGACTAAATAGGTGCATGTTTTTGTTAGTTTTGGCACCTTTAGTTTCAGACTCCCCTCATCTTCTTCAAAAGAATCATGGGGGGATGAGAGAATAGGACCAAGGTCTTCTTCCTCATCACTAGCACTTTGTTCTTGGCTTGCACAGACTGAGTAGCATATGCAGGGGTTTGTTTGGATTTTCTCTGGTAAATGATGCTTATTTGTGGCTGTATAGGTGGTTGGGAAGTAGAAGGTGTGGGTTCAACACTAGCTGGTGCTGCTAGGTTGTCACCTTGAGCAATAAGCTCTTACATTTTAGGGACAAGGGCCGTTTCTACCCCTGAGAAGCCAACAGTTGGCTTCCTCATAGTCTTGAAGATGCCAAGCTTCATCTGTCCCAATTTAGGAACATTACATGTTCCCCTCAACTGTGAGCCCAGTTCACAGTTGATAATGTGCTGGACATATCTAGGGAACATATAATATTCTAAGGCATCTAAGTTTGCAAGTAAATTAGTATAGACAAATTGTGAATACCTGAACTTGACCCCTTGAACCATCTCATGGACAATAAAGGAAAGATCTTCAGGAATCTGGTCCCAACCTCCATGTTTGTTGGACAAACTATGGATAACCACATGGAGGAGGTACTTCCACTAAGATGAGACCTTCCCTTTTTTTAAGGTTCTGACTAAGAAGTCACCTTCATAGCCCGTTTGCTTAAAGGACTGGTTTACAGCAGATTTTGGAAAGGACAAATCACCTTCTACATCATCAAGCTGAAGGTGAGTGTTTATGGAGGCTGGAGTGATGAAGATTGTCCTCTTCTGCACTATGGCCAATAGTGCCTTCTCCCCATCCATAGTGACCTCTTGGTAGGTACTCCAAAATTCCAAAAGCTGATCCTCATAAAGTGGAGGATCAATGGTGAGGGAGGTGAAGTAGTTTGAAAAAAAAAAGGAAATGGCAAACCTCTGAGAAACCAGGATCTTTCTCAAAGTATAACAGAGCAACTTGATTATGTTGATTATGAAGATGCATGGAGAAATCGGGTTGGTTTCTGCGGTCAGTTAGCCATTTAAGGTAGCTTTACTGTGAAGGAAGATAAGAAAAAAGTCGGTTTATGGGTGAATTTAGGTTAGTGAAAATGCAGATGAAGAAGATAGTGAAAAGAAGGGAACCTATGAGAGAATATATATGAAATGTATTTGAGACAAAGTTAATGCAAAAGAATAAACTTTGAAATCCGAATGTCGGTCCCATCACTGAAAAAGTGCCCAAAAAGGTAGTTTTCTTGGAAGTTGAAATTCTTTCGAAGGTAATTTTGTTTTCGGAAGTTTTAAGAAAAAGCTTTCAAAGCCAATTTTGGCTTCGGAAGATATTCCTAAGGTTTGTGAAAATTTTGTTTCGGAAAGAAAATACATTGAGAATTTTCACTACTGAGACATGTTTGGTTTCTGAAGAGATTAAGACTTTGAATTTTTATTCTAAAGAGAATAAATCTTCCGAGACTTAAATGCTTTCGGAAGAAAATTATCCTTCAAATACATGTAAGTACTTTGAAGCATATTTAAGCTTCGGAAGATATCTCAGAATTTTTGCCGAAGGTAAATTTTTTATAAGTAGTTAGTTGACTTGAAGACATAATGTTCTTCCGAAGACAACTTGAAATCTTCCAGAAGAAAATATGTTTGGAAAAATTTCAAAAATCTAAGGAATATTATTTTAAAGATTTTCTTCCAAAATAAACTAGGCTTATGAAGGTGATAAAATAGACAACTTAGGACACATAAGTTTTTAGAAATAAAGTTGATTTAAGTTTAAGAAAATTTACTCAAAGTTAATCATCCCAATAACTGATACAAGATATTTGAATCTTTGTTCATCAAAAGCTTTAGTGAACAGATCAGCATATTGTTCATTGGTGTTAACTTTGACTAGTTTGATTAATCCCTTTTCAAAATTATCTCTAATCAAATGATACATGCTGTTGATGTGTTTTGTCCTTGAGTGCTGCACAGGATTCTCTGTAATAGAGATAGCACTGTTGTTTTCTATGTGAATGGGAGTCTCTTTGAAGTTAAATGCATAGTCCAGCATCTGATTTTGAATCCAAAGCACTTGAGCACAGCAGCTTGTAGCAGCAATGTATTCAGCTTCAGCAGTTAATCCAGACACACAGGATTGTTTCTAGCATTGCCAAGAGATTATCATTCCACCAAGGAATTAACATCCCCCAGATGTAGACTTTGCAATCATATGTAGCCACTATAGTCACTATTTGTATAGGCATACAGATTGAAGTTAGAATTCTTTGGATACCAAAGGCCAAGCTTAGGAGCACCTTTGAGATACCTAAGAATCCTCTTGATAGCAACCAGGTGTGACATCTTGGGGTTGGTTTTATATCTTGCATAGATGCCTATGGAAAACATGATATCAGGCCTGCTGGCTGTGAGATACATAAGAGACCTAATCATAGTCTTGTAGAGATGTTCATCCACACACTCCCCCTCAAGATCAGGTCTAAGGGAGTGGTTTCTGGCTATGGGTGTCTTGCCAACCTTACAATCAGTCATGTTAAATCTTGTAAGTATGTCTTGTACATACTTTGACTGACTTATGAATATGACATTGTCAACTTGCTTCACTTGAATTCCTATAAAGAAATTGAGTTCCCCCATGGCACCCATTTCAAATCTATTCTTCATCAGCCTCTCAAAGTCTTTATAGAGCTTTGGATTAGTTCACCTTGAAGATAATACCATCTACATATACTTGAACTAGCATTAAGTCATTCCCTGTTCCTTTGATGAAGAGAGTTCCATCTATAGTACCCCTCTTGTAGCCATGTTGACAGAGATACTAAGATAGTGTCTCATACCACTTTCTTGGAGCTTGGTGTAGCCCATAAAGAGCTTTATCAAGCTTCCAGACATAATTAAGATGATCTGGGTCTGCAAAGCCAGGTGGTTGTTTGACATACACTTCTTCATCAATCACCCCATATAGAAAGCACACTAGACATCAAGTTGGCAGACCATGAAATCCTTGGATGCAGCAAAAGCCAGGAATATTCTTATAGCTTCAAGTCTTACCACAGGTGCAAAAACATTTGTGTAGTCAATTCTCTCTTCTTGTATGTATCCTTGAACAACTAGTCTGGCCTTATTCTAGATGACAAGTCCTCTATCATCCTTCTTTTTTCTAAAAGCCCACTTGGTTCCTATGGTAGTCTTCCCCTGAGGAAGAGGACATAGGTTCCAAACCTTTTGTCTTTTGAATTGAAGCAGCTCCTCTTGCATTGCTTCAACCCAACTTCCATCCTTTAAAGCCTCATCAACTTTCTTTGGGTCTATCTGGGACAAGAAGCAAGAGTATAGACAAACATATTTTTCATGGGCTTGTCCTCTTGTTCTCACCCCTGTATCAACATTTCCAATGATGTATGTGGTGGGGTGTGACTTGTGGATCCTGAGTTGAGGGATCACAGCAAGTTGATTAGAAAGATCTAAATTTGAGAAATTTGACCGATCGTCAAAGTTCGTTGGGAAAACAAGCGTGGAGCTGAGTTCACCTGGGAACGCGAGGGTCGCATGAAGAAGAAATATCCCTATCTCTTTGTTTAGCCTTGTCTTTAATTTCGGGACGAAATTCCTTAAAGTTGGGGAGACTGTGACCTCTCGTATTTTTGTTAACGTTTGTTAAAAGTCGTTATCTCTTGTAAAGGACTTGATTTTAATTAATGCAACTACGAGGATGCGTTTGTAAATTCTTGATGTAATTAAACATTGGATAATTAATAATGACAATAATAATAATAATTATAATATTAATAATAACATATATCAAACATAAAAGAAAATATTAATATTAATAATAAAAATGAAAATAATAATAAAATGATAAAATAATAATACTAATAGTAAATAATTTTAATAAATATTAATATTATTAATAATAAAAGAAATATAAGTTTTATATTATACAAATTTGTAAATAATAACTTTGTACATAAAATAATAAATTTATAACCGCAGGGACTAAACTGTAAATTGTTTTAAAACTAAAACTTAAACTTTGAGTTGTAAAAGTAAAACTCATAAAGTACAGGGACCAAAGTGTAAAATATTTTAAAAACCCAATTTCCTCCCCCGGTTGCCCCGTTTTTCCGATGAAGACCCCGGCCGAGCTCCGGCGAGCTCCGGCCACACCCAAAGTCCATGAAACTCATGGATTTTAATCATTTAAAACCGTTATCTGCTTACCCACATCAGTTTCGAACTCGATTCCACCTTTTATTCGATTTTAAGTGTGGATTCAAACCTGAAACCGAACCTTAATCAACCCAAGATCGGTTTTATCATTTAATCGAGTTAATAATGCATTTGAATTGGTGCTAACGTTCCTCTAATCATCTCGAATTCAATGTGATGATTTATTGCACTTGAAACAACAGTTGATCAGGTTAATGCGACCTGAAACCCCCAACTTCAAGAGTATAACCATTGGACGCGTAATCGAACAAACTAAGGTATAAAAACAGAGGGGAAATCCTCAAATTGGGTTTCTTAAACTCCCTGTGCCATCAATTTCACCGAAACACACACGCATCAAAGATTTAATTCAAGAACACAGTCGCGGTTTTGTTTGAATCCTAAATCGACAACCACAACACCAAACAGGTAATTAAAGGACTCTTTTGATTCGTTTTTACACGAGGAATAAGAGCCCCATGATTAATTTCAGTTTAACTAACGATTTTATGTTCAATTTGGTCGATTTAAAATTAGAGTTCTTGGCAAAAATTGGGGATTTAGGTTGAATAACTTTTCTTGTTTGTTTTCTATTTCATGACACAAATAGGGCTCTTTGCCCGGTGGCTTAGTCGTTGCCTGGTCTGGCAAAGGGCTCGGGTTCGAACCCGAGGCCCTGCCACTATTTTTTTTAAAGAGTTTTATTAATATTTAAATTTCAGAAAATATTTAAATATCATTATTAATCATATAAAAATCTTTTTAATCAGAAATTAAAATAAAATTATTTTCTTTTTAATTTTCTTATAAATGCAAGCAAGAAATTTTCATTTATTTTATTTTATTTTATTTTATAAATTACAAAAATTGTTACAAAATACCATTTATTAGTAATTTTAAATTGTAATAAACCCCATTTAATTTTTAAATAATTTCAATTTAATAAATTCTTTATTGTTATAAAACATATTTACAAACTTATTTATATATTTTAAAAGAAATATATATGTACATATTTAAAAATTGCATTTATCGTAATTAATAGAATTATTTTAATCATTTAACTCTACAAAATTACTATTTTATTAAATAGTAAATAATAACCTTTTGATAATAAAAGTTTAACTTTTATTAATAGTGTTAGTCACTAAAGTTCTTATTTAATCATTTGAATATCAAAATAATAATAATATGTATCTATATAATAATTTAAAAATCATGCGTTAGTGTCTTATAAATAACATCATCCCAAATTTAAAACGTGAATTCTCGTGTATCGTTAACATCATGAATAATTTAATACATCATTCATTTAGGTTGAAATTTAACGAATCATCGGCATTTCATGCAAGACTCCTTATTTGTCAACTTTATTATCCATGTGAGTTTTTCATACCCCTTTTATATATTTTCACACTTTTGGGGTGAAACATGTTGACCTTATTATAAATACACTTGTAAACCCGTTTTGAATCTTGTAATCACTTGTGCAATTCATCTTATTTGTCATGGTTATTTGAACACTTGTAATTATCATGTGATGACTCTTGTTATATACAATCATTAACTATTGCTAGCCTAGCGACGCTATGGGCCTGATAAGCCTATTTGGTGTTAAAGCCGAGGTTATTTCCGGCTCCTAGTGTCGTATTCTTGAGCACTATGGGAACCAAATACACTTAGCTAATCGTTTAATCTTGTAATCTTGTAATGGCCATATTTGTCAAGGTTTGATTGTTACAATTGTTCATCCATCTTTACTTACTTTATTCAATAACCTATGACATGAATTGCCATCTTTGATATATACTTATTTATGTTAAAACTATGGAAACTCACCAGCATTATGTTGACCTTTATTTCTAACATGTTTCAGGACTTGGTACCGCTTAAGTGCTCTTGAAGACTTGATCACATCTAGGATTTGGACCTAGTGAAATAAAATAAAATGACATATTTGTCACATGATGCTATTTGAGCTTTGTATTATTGTTTGCTTGAAACTTAAGTTATTTCCTTGTTGTATGTCATGAATCTTGGAAATTAATAATATTTACACTTTGAAAATAGCGTTATGTGGCATGAACAATCTTAACCCTCACATCTTGACGTTTCCGCCGTTAAGGTTGGGGTGTGACAGATTGGTATCAGAGCCCATAACTATAGGGATTTAGGTTATTAGAAATGGTGGACTAGACTATGGTTAAACTAGGGACCCTTTACATGACATTTGTTATAACCTTGTAAGTATGCTTATATGCCTATCACATGTTACTGCATATTACATGATCAATTCCCTATGTGCTATTTGTTTACATTTAGAAAATAGTGCCTTAGGAATATGCCTTGAACCTTGTTTACCCCAACTTCCTAATTCTCTTCTTATGCCTTTAAGTTCTACCGCATCCGATCTTTTCTAAAACTTATTCTCGACTACGTGTGGAATTCAACGCATCTTATCGAGTGGATAAAATTCCTTAGACGTTATGTCTAAATCTTGAAAATCTCATCGAGGTTTTAATTCTAATAGCCTATAGGGAAATGTGTGACACATAAACACCTGTATTCTGGATTTCCTGGCAAAAGGCCCTCGGGCTAAGGCAAGCATTTCGTATAAATCTCATTGCGAGACCTGTTATGCATACCTGGGGATTTCTGGAATGAGTGCTAAATTATGGTCAACACACACATCTTCCTCAAGGTAATTGGGATTAAGTCATCTCGACGTGTCCATGTTCCTATTGGCTATGTGGTACCAAATGGAACCATCCGGTTAATATTTAAAAAAAAATATATCAAAAATTCTTGATTTCTTGAACTAGTTTATTACCGAATTCTAATATTTTCTTTATTTCTATCTTATAGAATGTTCTCGTTATCATTGAACTCGTTTTACTCCTCCATTCCTATGTTTAAGCGTTATTATACATTATGTGCCTCATGTGACTACCTCTATACCTTGATCAATGCGTACATAAATCTTAATATATATTTAAAGGCATTATGAGCCTAAATTGAATGGTTTTCAAATTTTAAATTGTTACTTATGGTTTTCAAATCTCCTTAAAGTGTGACCCATAACTGAATTCATGCAATGCTGTAAAAAGTGGGATACCTGTATCTCGGGATGTTTTGTCAAGTTAAGGTATCCATATAGGTCCAATTTGACCGATGGGTCTGTTTACCTTACCTGGGAACCCATGAGGTGAGTGTCCGCTTATAGGTACGCGTGTCTTCAATAAAGTTGTGGTTGACTTAACACTTTGAGAAGTCAACGTATTCCCTTTGGTTTGCGAATCGAACGTTTACATTTGGAGCATCTCATTGTTGTGTTGAATCGTTTTTGTCATTGATTCGTTTTCTAGATTTAAACCGTTCAAGCTTTGAAAACCTATCACAATTGATTCAGTTATTTCGAACTGTAACCTTGATCCTGGCAAACATGATTTTTCTCTTGTTAATGTTACGCTGAAGTAATTTGAAGTTTCTGAGTTTCTAACCGAATTTTTTTTTCTTTTCGTTTGTTAAGTCGAGCTTTGTAATAATATTGTGTGATAAAATCTTTTAACCGTTTTGCACCATAGGAAATGCAAGGGGTTGCAAGTCAACTTATGACTAAGGACACTCGAATCTCCTAAAGGAAATTATCTCATCTAGACAGGAGTGAATTCCTTATCTTGATGACCATTTCTTTCTTCTTGTTCTTATGAATTCGTATTTTACCAATGAAATTACCTCATTAAAATAGGAGTAAATTTCTTACTTCGATGATGGCTTCAAATTTTTCTATTATTGGTTTTATGAAATTTTATCCTTTGGATAGGGGTGATTTCCTTATCTAGAGGACAAATTTCACTCATTTTTATCATGGACTTGTATTTCATGAATGAAATGACCGCACCGAGATACAATTACAGATCTTTCCAGTGGCATCGAGATGTCATCTCATTTTTAAGTTCATTTAAAATGCTTGAGTGTTTTGAGAAGGTGACTTATAAGCTTAAACTACCCTAAGAACTCAGCATTGTTTATCCAACATTTCATGTGTCAAATCTCAAAAATTTATCTTGTCAATGATAACTTTCGTATCCTACCGGAGGAGTTCAAATTTGCATGTTCCTTTGGAGGAAATCCAAATTGGCGAGTCGTTGCATTTCGTTGAGAAATTTGTTGAGATTATGGACCGAACGCTGAAGAAGACCCGAACATCTACCACACCGATCGTCAAAGTTCGTTGGGAAAACAAGCGTGGAGCTGAGTTCACCTGGGAACGCGAGGGTCGCATGAAGAAGAAATATCCCTATCTCTTTGTTTAGCCTTGTCTTTAATTTCGGGACGAAATTCCTTAAAGTTGGGGAGACTGTGACCTCTCGTATTTTTGTTAACGTTTGTTAAAAGTCGTTATCTCTTGTAAAGGACTTGATTTTAATTAATGCAACTACGAGGATGCGTTTGTAAATTCTTGATGTAATTAAACATTGGATAATTAATAATGACAATAATAATAATAATTATAATATTAATAATAACATATATCAAACATAAAAGAAAATATTAATATTAATAATAAAAATGAAAATAATAATAAAATGATAAAATAATAATACTAATAGTAAATAATTTTAATAAATATTAATATTATTAATAATAAAAGAAATATAAGTTTTATATTATAAAAATTTGTAAATAATAACTTTGTACATAAAATAATAAAATTATAACCGCAGGGACTAAACTGTAAATTGTTTTAAAACTAAAACTTAAACTTTGAGTTGTAAAAGTAAAACTCATAAAGTACAGGGACCAAAGTGTAAAATATTTTAAAAACCCAATTTCCTCCCCCGGTTGCCCCGTTTTTCCGATGAAGACCCCGGCCGAGCTCCGGCGAGCTCCGGCCACACCCAAAGTCCATGAAACTCATGGATTTTAATCATTTAAAACCGTTATCTGCTTACCCACATCAGTTTCGAACTCGATTCCACCTTTTATTCGATTTTAAGTGTGGATTCAAACCTGAAACCGAACCTTAATCAACCCAAGATCGGTTTTATCATTTAATCGAGTTAATAATGCAATTGAATTGGTGCTAACGTTCCTCTAATCATCTCGAATTCAATGTGATGATTTATTGCACTTGAAACAACAATTGATCAGGTTAATGCGACCTGAAACCCCCAACTTCAAGAGTATAACCATTGGACGCGTAATCGAACAAACTAAGGTATAAAAACAGAGGGGAAATCCTCAAATTGGGTTTCTTAAACTCCCTGTGCCATCAATTTCACCGAAACACACACGCATCAAAGATTTAATTCAAGAACACAGTCGCGGTTTTGTTTGAATCCTAAATCGACAACCACAACACCAAACAGGTAATTAAAGGACTCTTTTGATTCGTTTTTACATGAGGAATAAGAGCCCCATGATTAATTTCAGTTTAACTAACGATTTTATGTTCAATTTGGTCGATTTCAAATTAGAGTTCTTGGCAAAAATTGGGGATTTAGGTTGAATAACTTTTCTTGTTTGTTTTCTATTTCATGACACAAATAGGGCTCTTTGCCCGGTGGCTTAGTCGTTGCCTGGTGTGGCAAAGGGCTCGGGTTCGAACCCGAGGCCCTGCCACTATTTTTTTTAAAGAGTTTTATTAATATTTAAATTTCAGAAAATATTTAAATATCATTATTAATCATATAAAAATCTTTTTAATCAGAAATTAAAATAAAATTATTTTCTTTTTAATTTTCTTATAAATGCAAGCAAGAAATTTTCATTTATTTTATTTTATTTTATTTTATAAATTACAAAAATTGTTACAAAATACCATTTATTAGTAATTTTAAATTGTAATAAATCCCATTTAATTTTTAAATAATTTCAATTTAATAAATTCTTTATTGTTATAAAACATATTTACAAACTTATTTATATATTTTAAAAGAAATATATATGTACATATTTAAAAATTGCATTTATCGTAATTAATAGAATTATTTTAATCATTTAACTCTACAAAATTACTATTTTATTAAATAGTAAATAATAACCTTTTGATAATAAAAGTTTAACTTTTATTAATAGTGTTAGTCACTAAAGTTCTTATTTAATCATTTGAATATCAAAATAATAATAATATGTATCTATATAATAATTTAAAAATCATGCGTTAGTGTCTTATAAATAACATCATCCCAAATTTAAAACGTGAATTCTCGTGTATCGTTAACATCATGAATAATTTAATACATCGTTCATTTAGGTTGAAATTTAACGAATCATCGGCATTTCATGCAAGACTCCTTATTTGTCAACTTTATTATCCATGTGAGTTTTTCATACCCCTTTTATATATTTTCACACTTTTGGGGTGAAACATGTTGACCTTATTATAAATACACTTGTAAACCCGTTTTGAATCTTGTAATCACTTGTGCAATTCATCTTATTTGTCATGGTTATTTGAACACTTGTAATTATCATGTGATGACTCTTGTTATATACAATCATTAACTATTGCTAGCCTAGCGACGTCATAGATCTATGGGCCTGATAAGCCTATTTGGTGCTAAAGCCGAGGTTATTTCCGGCTCCTAGTGTCGTATTCTTGAGCACTATGGGAACCAAATACACTTAGCTAATCGTTTAATCTTGTAATCTTGTAATGGCCATATTTGTCAAGGTTTGATTGTTACAATTGTTCATCCATCTTTACTTACTTTATTCAATAACCTATGACATGAATTGCCATCTTTGATATATACTTATTTATGTTAAAACTATGGAAACTCACCAGCATTATGTTGACCTTTATTTCTAACATGTTTCAGGACTTGGTACCGCTTAAGTGCTCTTGAAGACTTGATCACATCTAGGATTTGGACCTAGTGAAATAAAATAAAATGACATATTTGTCACATGATGCTATTTGAGCTTTGTATTATTGTTTGCTTGAAACTTAAGTTATTTCCTTGTTGTATGTCATGAATCTTGGAAATTAATAATATTTACACTTTGAAAATAGCGTTATGTGGCATGAACAATCTTAACCCTCACATCTTGACGTTTCCGCCGTTAAGGTTGGGGTGTGACAGATTGGTATCAGAGCCCATAACTATAGGGATTTAGGTTATTAGAAATGGTGGACTAGACTATGGTTAAACTAGGGACCCTTTACATGACATTTGTTATAACCTTGTAAGTATGCTTATATGCCTATCACATGTTACTGCATATTACATGATCAATTCCCTATGTGCTATTTGTTTACATTTAGAAAATAGTGCCTTAGGAATATGCCTTGAACCTTGTTTACCCCAACTTCCTAATTCTCTTCTTATGCCTTTAAGTTCTACCGCATCCGATCTTTTCTAAAACTTATTCTCGACTACGTGTGGAATTCTACGCATCTTATCGAGTGGATAAAATTCTTAGACGTTATGTCTAAATCTTGAAAATCTCATCGAGGTTTTAATTCTAATAGCCTATAGGGAAATGTGTGACACATAAACACCTGTATTCTGGATTTCCTGGCAAAAGGCCCTCGGCTAAGGCAAGCATTTCGTATAAATCTCATTGCGAGACCTGTTATGCATACCTGGGGATTTCTGGAATGAGTGCTAAATTATGGTCAACACACACATCTTCCTCAAGGTAATTGGGATTAAGTCATCTCGACGTGTCCATGTTCCTATTGGCTATGTGGTACCAAATGGAACCATCCGGTTAATATTTAAAAAAAATATATCAAAAATTCTTGATTTCTTGAACTAGTTTATTACCGAATTCTAATATTTTCTTTATTTCTATCTTATAGAATGTTCTCGTTATCATTGAACTCGTTTTACTCCTCCATTCCTATGTTTAAGCGTTATTATACGTTATGTGCCTCATGTGACTACCTCTATACCTTGATCAATGCGTACATAAATCTTAATATATATTTAAAGGCATTATGAGCCTAAATTGAATGGATTTCAAATTTTAAATTGTTACTTATGGTTTTCAAATCTCCTTAAAGTGTGACCCATAACTGAATTCATGCAATGCTGTAAAAAGTGGGATACCTGTATCTCGGGATGTTTTGTCAAGGCAAGGTATCCATATAGGTCCAATTTGACCGATGGGTCTGTTTACCTTACCTGGGAACCCATGAGGTGAGTGTCCGCTTATAGGTACGCGTGTCTTCAATAAAGTTGTGGTTGACTTAACACTTTGAGAAGTCAACGTATTCCCTTTGGTTTGCGAATCGAACGTTTACATTTGGAGCATCTCATTGTTGTGTTTAATCGTTTTTGTCATTGATTCGTTTTCTAGATTTAAACCGTTCAAGCTTTGAAAACCTATCACAATTGATTCAGTTATTTCGAACTGTAACCTTGATCCTGGCAAACATGATTTTTCTCTTGTTAATGTTACGCTGAAGTAATTTGAAGTTTCTGAGTTTCTAACCGAATTTTTTTTCTTTTCGTTTGTTAAGTCGAGCTTTGTAATAATATTGTGTGATAAAATCTTTTAACCGTTTTGCACCATAGGAAATGCAAGGGGTTGCAAGTCAACTTATGACTAAGGACACTCGAATCTCCTAAAGGAAATTATCTCATCTAGACAGGAGTGAATTCCTTATCTTGATGACCATTTCTTTCTTCTTGTTCTTATGAATTCGTATTTTACCAATGAAATTACCTCATTAAAATAGGAGTAAATTTCTTACTTCGATGATGGCTTCAAATTTTTCTATTATGGGTTTTTATGAAATTTTATCCTTTGGATAGGGGTGATTTCCTTATCTAGAGGACAAATTTCACTCATTTTTATCATGGACTTGTATTTCATGAATGAAATGACCGCACCGAGATACAATTACAGGTCTTTCCAGTGGCATCGAGATGTCATCTCATTTTGTAAGTTCATTTAAAATGCTTGAGTGTTTTGAGAAGGTGACTTATAAGCTTAAACTACCCTAAGAACTCAGCATTGTTTATCCAACATTTCATGTGTCAAATCTCAAAAATTTATCTTGTCAATGATAACTTTCGTATCCTACTGGAGGAGTTCAAATTTGCATGTTCCTTTGGAGGAAATCCAAATTGGCGAGTCGTTGCATTTCGTTGAGAAATTTGTTGAGATTATGGACCGAACGCTGAAGAAGACCCGAACATCTACCACACCGATCGTCAAAGTTCGTTGGGAAAACAAGCGTGGAGCTGAGTTCACCTGGGAACGCGAGGGTCGCATGAAGAAGAAATATCCCTATCTCTTTGTTTAGCCTTGTCTTTAATTTCGGGACGAAATTCCTTAAAGTTGGGGAGACTGTGACCTCTCGTATTTTTGTTAACGTTTGTTAAAAGTCGTTATCTCTTGTAAAGGACTTGATTTTAATTAATGCAACTACGAGGATGCGTTTGTAAATTCTTGATGTAATTAAACATTGGATAATTAATAATGACAATAATAATAATAATTATAATATTAATAATAACATATATCAAACATAAAAGAAAATATTAATATTAATAATAAAAATGAAAATAATAATAAAATGATAAAATACTAATACTAATAGTAAATAATTTTAATAAATATTAATATTATTAATAATAAAAGAAATATAAGTTTTATATTATACAAATTTGTAAATAATAACTTTGTACATAAAATAATAAATTTATAACCGCAGGGACTAAACTGTAAATTGTTTTAAAACTAAAACTTAAACTTTGAGTTGTAAAAGTAAAACTCATAAAGTACAGGGACCAAAGTGTAAAATATTTTAAAAACCCAATTTCCTCCCCCGGTTGCCCCGTTTTTCTGATGAAGACCCCGGCCGAGCTCCGGCGAGCTCCAGCCACACCCAAAGTCCATGAAACTCATGGATTTTAATCATTTAAAACCGTTATCTGCTTACCCACATCAGTTTCGAACTCGATTCCACCTTTTATTCGAATTTAAGTGCGGATTCAAACCTGAAATCGAACCTTAATCAACCCAAGATCGGTTTTATCATTTAATTGAGTTAATAATGCAATTGAATTGGTGCTAACGTTCCTCTAATCATCTCGAATTCAATATGATGATTTATTGCACTAGAAACAACAATTGATCAGGTCAATGCGACCTGAAACCCCCGACTTCAAGAGTATAACCGTTGGACGCGTAATCGAACAAATTAAGGTATAAAAACAGAGAGAAAATCCTCAAATTGAGTTTCTTAAACTCCCTGTGCCATCAATTTCACCGAAACACACATGCATCAAAGATTTAATTCAAGAACACAGTCACGGTTTTGTTTGAATCCTAAATCGACAACCACAACACCAAACAGGTAATTAAATGACTCTTTTGATTCGTTTTTACATGAGGAATAAGAGCACCATGATTAATTTGAGTTTAACTAACGATTTGATGTTCAATTTGGTCGATTTCAAATTAGGGTTCTTGGCAAAAATTAGGGATTTATGTTGAATAACTTTTCTTATTTGTTTCTATTTCATGACACAAATAGGGCTCTTGGCCCGGTGGTTTAGCCGCTGCCTGGTGTGGCAAAGGGCTCGGGTTCAAACCCGAGACCCTGCCACTATTTTTTTTAAGAGTTTTATTAATATTTAAATTTCAGAAAATATTTAAATATCATTATTAATCATATAAAAATCTTTTTAATCAGAAATTAAAATAAAATTATTTTCTTTTTAATTTTCTTATAAATGCAAGCAAGAAATTTTCATTTATTTTATTTTATAAATTACAAAAATTGTTACAAAATACCATTTAATAGTAATTTTAAATTGTAATAAATCCCATTTAATTTTTAAATAATTTCAATTTAATAAATTCTTTATTGTTATAAAACATATTTACAAACTTATTTATATATTTTAAAAGAAATATATATGTACATATTTAAAAATTGCATTTATCGTAATTAATAGAATTATTTTAATCATTTAACTCTACAAAATTACTATTTTATTAAATAGTAAATAATAACCTTTTGATAATAAAAGTTTAACTTTTATTAATAGTGTTAGTCACTAAAGTTCATATTTAATCATTTAAATATCAAAAAAAATAATAAATTGTATCTATATAATACTTTAAAAATCATGCGTTAGTGTCTTATAAATAACATCATCCCAAATTTAAAACGTGAATTCTCGTGTATCATTAACTTCATGATTAATTTAATACATCATTCATTTAGGTTGAAATTTAACGAATCCTCGGCATTTTATACAAGACTCCTTATTTGTCAACTTTATTATCCATGTGAGTTTTTCATACCGCTTTTATATATTTTCACACTTTTGGGGTAAAACATGTTGACCTTATTATAAATACACTTGTAAACCTGTTTTGAATCTTGTAATCACTTGTGCAATTCATCTTATTTGTCATGGTTATTTTAACACTTGTAATTATCATGTGATGACTCTTATTATATACAATCATTAACTATTGCTAGCCTAGCGACGTCATAGATCTATAGGCCTGACAAAGCCTATTTGGTGCTAAAGCCGAGGTTATTGCCGACTCCTAGTGTCGTATTCTTGAGCACTGTGGGAACCAAATACACTTAGCTAATCGTTTAATCTGTAATCTTGTAATGGCCATATTTGTCAAGGTTTGATTGTTACAATTGTTCATCCATCTTTATTTACTTTATTCAATAACCTATGACATGAATTGTCATCTTTGATATATACTTATTTATGTTAAAACTATGGAAACTCACCAGCATTATGTTGACCTTTATTTCTAACATGTTTCAGGACTTGGTACCGCTTAAGTGCTCTTGAAGATTTGATCACATCTAAGATTTAGACCTAGTGAAATAAAATAAAATGACATATTTGTCACATGATGCTATTTGAGCTTTTTATTATTATTTGCTTGAAACTTAAGTTATTTCCTTGTTGTATGTCATGAATCTTGGAAATTAATAATATTTACACTTTGAAAATAGCGTTATGTGGCATGAACAATCTTAACCCTCACATCTCGACGTTTCCGTCGTTAAGGTTGGGGTGTGACATGAGATCCTTCTTAAACTCATTACACTGGTAGGACCAAAGAGATCTATATGTAACAAGTGTAAGGGAGTAGTGATAGAGTTCCTTTCCTTTGGCTTGTGAGACACTTTGTGTTGCTTCCCTTTCAGGCATGCAACACAGTGGTCATCACTTGTAAACTCTTTCTTTGGCATTCCAGTTACCAAATCATTCTTAATTAATTTATTCATATATTTAAAGTTTACATGGCACATTCTTTAATGCCATTGGAAAGACTCATCATTGTTTGCTTTAGATAGAAAGCAAGAAACTTCTCCTGAGGGAGATGTTTCCTGCAGATCCATCTTGTACATGTTCCTTTTCCTGGGGGTTCTGAGCAGGATATGCTCTTGAGGAATGACCACCCCGGGCTTGAGAACAATGCACTCATGCTTAGTAAAGAGCATGTTGTGTCTCTGATCACAAAATTGGAATACACTTAGTAGATTGTACACAAGCTCTTTGACAAAGTTTACCTTTTCAATGCTGAGCTTACCATTTGTGACCCTGCCCCTTCCAGTATTGTAAACTCCAGCAGCTCCTCCAAAAGTAACTGGCCCTCCATCAATTTTCTCAAAATTTTGAAGTAAGGAGCCATTGCCTGTCATGTGCCTGGAACAGCGACTATCAATGATCCATACATTCCTATTGGTCTTTAGTTACATTTGGAAACCCAAGCCTCATTGGTCTTGGGCTTATCAAAGTGATTTTAAGACAACGTAACAGTAATTAATCCTATGTTCAAGTTTTGAGGATCATCAGCTATTGTAGATGAAGAACTTTCAGTCACTTGGTCTTCCTTCATCTTCCACACCATCTTTGGAAGATTAGACTTGACCTTTAATATTTTGGAAGTTTTGACCACTTTGGAAGTTTTGGAGACTGGACCTTTGGAAGATCTTGCTTTCACTGAAGCAGGCTTCAGTACTTCGAAAGCATTTCCGAGACCAATTTTTCTTCCGAAGCCAAGTTTTCACTTGTCTTCTTTTTCATCTTGGAGCTTCCAAAAGGAAAGGATTTTCCTTCCAAAGCTAGTTTTACTTTCTTCTTCTCAGAAGTTTTCTTTTTGATCATGTGGACAGTACTTTTAGGATTATAAATGCAATCCTTAGCAAGATGGGAAGTACTACCACACATGATGCAATCTATTTGCTTCCTTCTGAGAGTCTTCTTTTGAGAGAAAGACTAAACCTGATCACTTTCCACCTCCATCTTAATCTTCATAGATGATGCAACAAGCTTCTTAGGGTGAGGCTTGCTCTTAGAACTAGATGGTTTAGGCTATGTAGCAGTGGTACACAGCTGATCAGCCTTCTTCTCTTTGTTGGAATGAGTTGAATATGAACTAGAACTCCTGGTACTATCGTTCATAGTTGAGTCTTCAGCCTTCACCACTTCAAATCCATCAGAGATAAACACTTGTTTCTGCTTAGAGTTTAAAGTGGCCTTGATCTCTTGAGCCTTCTTTGATTTCCTCTTATCTTTCCTGATCAAGTTCTTCCTCTTAGACTTGGTCATCCCAGATTCTTTTCTCTCCTCAAGAGAATAGTGATCCTTCTTAGGATGATCTTCTTCACTTCTCTCAGAATCATCCTTCACAATCTTCTCTTCATCCTCTTTATCTATGGGGTCTATGAGGGGAAGCTCATCTTCATAAGTTCCACACCTTAGAGATCTTACAGACAATAGAGTGTGTAGAGGAGCTATCTCAGTAGATCCTAGTCCCTACTTATTCTGATAACAAATTTTTTACATACAAGGATGAGGATATCATGTTCTTGAAGGTCTCTTCTTCAAAAACACATTTTTCTACCCTGGCTTTGCTGATCACAAGCTCAGCCTGGTTCAGTTAACTTAGTAATGAGATCTTTGATTTGAGTCCTGTAAGTGGTGTGTTCATGCTTAAGAGTTGAAATGGTTTTCTCTAAATCTTCTATTATAAGTTTGTAACCATTTTTAGCTCTTTTGAAATCAACTTTTAAAATGTTTAAGGACTCAAGATCAGTTCTCATCTCTAAGTTATAGGACCTATATCTGTTAACTTTAGAAATACATTCAGGTGTACAAAGATGTTCCAATACCTTGGCTTCTTCATGATCTGTCATCAATGCTTGGTTTGGAGATGCATCCTTGACCTGAAAGCTCCAGTCAAAGCCTCCTTCTTCAATAGCAACTGCAGCTTGCTGCTTGGGCTTCTCATTCTAGGGAGCACCATCAGTGTAGTTTGGTTTGGTTTGTGCTTGGCAACCACTTGTTCTTGGTGCCTTACACTCTCTAGCAAAGTGTCCCATTTGGTTACAGTTGTAACACTTCACTTTGCTTTTGTCCAGCCCAAACCTTCCACTGGTTGCATTGCTAGGAAACTTCCTCCCTGTCCTCTTGTAAAACTTCTTGACTCTGTGAGTGAAAAGAGCCATCTATTGGACTATTTCTACGTACTCCAGATCATCTAGATGAGTACATTCCAGGTCTTCAAGGGTAAAGAAAAAGTTGCTTGTGCTTTCATTAGTAGACATAAAGGCTTGTGAAGAGCTTGTCTCTTGGAATGGGCTTCCTTGGGTGTAGCTCTCTCTTGGTGTCTCCGAGAAGGTGATGAAAGGACTTTTTTATGAGTTGTTAGGATAGCAGATGAGATGATGTTGTGGTTATATGCAATCCTCATAATGTCCCTGTTCTCAAGAGTTACTCTAACATCCATTAGAGTATCCACAATCTCAACATCCCTGAAGTATTGTTGAGTCATGGTTTCACCTGCCTTAAAGGTGAAGTTCTCAAACTGCTACTTCAAGAGGTCCTTCTTATTCTCTTTTGCTTTATTTGACCCCTCATACATAAGCTTCAGCGCATCCCATAGTTGCTTGGCAGTCTTGCACTTCTTGAAGCCTCTGTAGATAGAGTTTGGAAGAGCAGTTTGGAGGGCAGTCATGGTCTTCTGATCTTTTTCTATCTTCTTCTAGTCTTCTTTAGAATAGTCAGCCACTTCCTTTGGTATCATACCACCACCACCAGCAGCTGAAGAGGTGGATGGTACATGAGGTCCAGAGACAATAGATCCCCACATCCTGGAGTCTTGAGACTTGATGAAGCCTCCCATTTTTTGGTACCAAGTATCAAAGTCATCAGAAGTGATCAGTGGAGACTTTGTCATAGTGCTGGTTTTCATATTAGCCTTTGTGATAGCTGCCATTTGAGTTGTTAAGTGTTTTATGAAATTGAAGGGATTTAAGATGGTGAGATCTTACAATCAAGAGCCTGGAAAAGCTCTGATACCAATTGCAGGACCGGTTAAGGGATGGTCAATATAATCAATCTCATAATGAGGAGAGTGTTAGAACACTTAACAGATCAAATGGGGAACGGGGTTTATGTAAATGATACTAAGAACACAAGTAAACAATGAGACAGAACTAAGAACAAGAACAGAGTAATATGGTTTTCAAGGATGTTGTACATTGCTCTCAAGTTCTTTTACAAGTGTTATAAAGCATAAAAAGAAATACAAGGACCTGAGATACTTTATACTACATCCTACATCTGGCCATACTTTGAAGGCCTGTGGGAAACACTAATCTAGACAACAAGATCAATGTAAAGTCAAAAGACAGATTGCCTTTTGACTAGTGACTATGACATGCCATAGCTCACATCCTAATATATTATACAAAGGATAAGAGGTACAAAGTAGGAATTTATAGACTCAATACCATAATCTACAGTTTACCAAAGCATGGACCTTTTCACCAACTTGTATAAGTTGGTGAGTCTTTAGAGTTGCAGAGAAAGTAAGTCAGCTTTATGGAAAAGTAGATCAGAGAAAGCATGTCCTCTCTGTCTTCGGAAGAAATTAATCTTCACTTCATTGGCTTCGAAAGACTTCATCTTTGGCTTCGGAAGATTTGGTCTTTGGCTTCGGAAGATTTTATACTTAGAAAAATTTCTGTGATGAGTGTAAAACTTCCAAAGTAACTTCTACCTTGTACATCAGTGCATGCATGCAGGAAGCTCCTTAGGTTGTTTTGGCTTCTTTGGTTGCATCAGCCTTCTAATATAACCTTACAAATTTAGAATGAAATAACAATAAATATCAATGATTGAATATTAAGTCATGTGATTTTCCTAAAATATAAAACACATAAAAAGGGCTATGAATACTCACTTAGTAATTGTAACCGATTTGAAA
This sequence comes from Flaveria sonorensis, assembly GCA_025506505.1. Classification (NCBI taxonomy): domain Eukaryota; kingdom Viridiplantae; phylum Streptophyta; class Magnoliopsida; order Asterales; family Asteraceae; genus Flaveria; species Flaveria sonorensis. The sequence continues at coordinate 40,821,183 of CM046435.1, read as the reverse complement.
ATGATAGAATGCTAGACTTGACACCAAAAGTTTCTCAAGATTCAACCTAAGGTTTGGTCTCTTTTTGTTAGAATAATAATGATTTAAAAACTAGAGATGAATTAGGGTTTTAGGGGTTTTAATATTTTGTTAAGAAAGTATAATCGGTTTATATAACTTGATTAAATAAAAATAACATAAACTGATTAAATGATCAAGATTTAAAATGATAATAAATCATTAGTGAAATTGATTAAATAAATATTATTTAAATATTTAATAGTAATAATAGATTAAATAAATGTTGAATATTAAAGTGTAAAAAAATAAATAATTAATTAATTAAAACTTGGTCAAAAATAATTAACTGGATAACTAATTGTTTAAAAGATTTGCAAAACATTGATTTAAAATGATTTGAAATAATTTATGTTTGATTTGCAATAATTATTATAAAACTTATAAATGAATTTGTAATGTTTTTATAATATTTATATGCACTAAAAGAAAATAAAATGTCAAGTTTAAAACCTCTAGAATTTTCAACAATTAAATAATAATTTCTAAAATAGAGGTAATTAACAAAAATAAATTTATATTAATTTTATAATATATTAATATATTTTCTGAAACTTAAAATACAAAAAAAATGATTTAAAAGAGTGTGAGGCTGTCCTGGTTCGAACCCAAGTCTCTTTTGCAACTAAAGAGAGTCTTAACCAGTTGGGCTAAAGCCCAGATTTGGTTTAAGGTCGATTGAAACCTTTATAAACATTTTTTTTGAAAAAACCCCAATTTAATACATAAATCCTAGATTACATTGATCCAAATTGAACATGAATTCGATGATGATTACTATAATAAACATGGGGCTTTGATTACCCATGTAAATTCGAGTGTGTGAGTGTGTTTAATTACCTGAATTAAAGTGTAATTCGATGATAACAAGAACATTTACGCCCGTGGCAGGGAGGAAGCAGATTCGTGACGTGAATGATGATGATTAACAAATTAACTTCGTATGAAGCTTTCTGAGGGTGGTTACGATTCAAATCCCTCTGTCAATTGTGTTTTAGAATGCTTATATGGTTAATGTTGATAGAATTGCAGGTGGCGATGAAGGTGATGATCAAATCCTTTGTGGGAATTGGTGTTACGGGAAGCTCAAATGAACTGAAAGGAATGTTTACCCTCTGTTAAATAGAGCCAAATTGAGCTGTTAAACGTCGAACGTCTTATAAATTTTGATTCGAGGGTTTCGGTTGGAATTTGTAACACCTGGAAAATTTCAGAATGAAGAAAAGAAAAGAAAGCGAGGGAGAAAAAGAGTATTTCTTTAAAGCAAGGGGTTAAAAGTGTGCAAGGGACAAACTTGCCATAATGGGTTCAAAAAGTGGGATAAGGCCGCCCATACCTTTCCCTTATACTCACTTTCGGCTGAAAAAAGAAAGAAAGAAGTTTTAACCGGTTTTAGAGAGAGAAAGAAAGTAAGAGTTCCTAGTGTTTTCTTCTCGGTTTTCAGTGGGTTTGAACTTCTGGACCGATCTTTATGTGTTTTCTTTGTGTTTGGCAGCTTGTTTTTGAGTGTTTTAGTGCTAGAACTCCAGGTTGCTCTCGAGTTTGAGAAGTTTTCACTCGAAAGTTGTTAGAGGTGAGTTCTAGATCCCCTCTTTTACATGTTTCTGCTTGTTTGGGGCTGGTATATGTATTAAACTATTGTTTTCTGCACCAAAACTATGAATTTTCCATGAAAGTACGGTTGTGTATGTTGATATGTGTTTTTAAAAGGATTTCCATGTTGTTGTGTGATTGTTTGTTAAGTCTAAGTGTGTATCATGTTAGATCTATGCTAAGTATAAGTTAGAATGATGTTTAGGGACAGGAAAATACGTATGATGCATTGCAAGTGATAGTTATAGTGTCCGCTGTGGACGTTTAGGATTTGCTTGGTGTCCGCTGTGGACTTGGTACGTCCGCTGTGGACACTTAGAAATATTATGCATGTGTCCGCTATGGACTTGGTACGTCCGCTTTGGACACTTAGAAATATTTTGCATGTGCCGCTGTGGACTTGGTACGTCCGCTGTGGAAACTTAGAAAAATAGTGCATGATGTCCGCTGTGGACTTTGAACGTCTGCTATGGACACTTAGAAAAATCTTGCATGTTGTCCGCTGTGGACTTTACACGTCTGCTGTGGACACTTAGACAAATCTTGCATGCTATCCGCTGTGGACTTTACACGTCCGCTGTGGACACTTAGTAAATTTTTTGATCTGTCCACTGTGAACTTTGTTCATCCTCTGTGGACTTTGTTCATCCGCTGTGGATACTTAGAATGTTTTAGTCATACGCTGTGGACTTTGGTTGTCCGCTGTGGACACTTAGAAAATTTTAAGCCATCCGCTGTATACTTGTTCATGCACTGTAGATACTTAGAATTTTTCTGAAATTTTGAGAAATAGAATTTAGTGTTAAGTCTTGATGTTTTATGATGATTTATGCATGTTGATGTTATGTATGCTTGAGGGCTATTGATGATGTTCCATATTATGTATTATAATGTGACTTTACATGGTGTGATATGTGCTTATGTACGTAAAGTATTATGGTAATGAAAGTGAAAGATAAAGATAATGAAAAGTGGAACGTAATTAATGAATGAAAGTCTTGTAAGCAAAATGAATGGAGGTTCACAGCATTGGGTTGTTAGCTCAACTGTGTACGGTTTAGCTAACCCATGAGGATGCACACAGGGATCAATCTTTGTGATTGACTAATACGTACGAAACAGGACCCTTGTCGCTTGCCCCGGTAATGGAGTCAGCTTCATGCACAATGTTAGGGGTCTATTTATAGACTTCGGCCCAGTACCAGCTTCGTGCACAATGTTTGGGGTATAGTATACGAAATTGGTCTAGATGAAAGTGAAAGATAATAAAGTACGAAACGAACGATTATGAACGATGATGAAAGATAATAAATGATTATTATCAAGATGTACGTATGATGTGTGATCACGAACGAAAGTAAAGGAAATGTTTTATCGAAAGTAAAGTATTTTGTTATACAAACTAGAACTCACTCAGCGTCGCTGACTTTTTATATGCGTATCAGTTGGCAGGTAATCGATGATGCTGAGGATGTGCAGGCATGGATGCATAAGCTACTGTCTGGCATCCATATTTTGAATATGTTAATGTATGAATACAATTTTTGGGTTATAATCGAAATGACATGATAATTGGACATGTTTTTATTTATTAATGAAAAGTTAAATTTTCGCTTCAAAATGAGGTGTTTTATATTATTTATGCAATGATTGACCAACTGTAAACGTCTAGGGAACGGGGCCTTACAGAATTAAGGATGATTAGTCGATTTCGATTGTAATTAATCGAAGGTTTGAACCCATACTCATCGGTATTATGATTTAAATCAATTTATTGGATGATTTGGTCATCGATCAAGTTGTAACAGCTGGAGTTTTAACCCAGGTTTCAGTTTTGGATTTAAATAATCATAACAGTATTGATAGTTGAATTTATACATGGTTGCGGGTTCGAATGAGGTTCACGAATGAGTTGGGTTGGTTTAATTGGGTTCTAATCGAAAGGTTAGAATGTTTGGCACTCACTGGAGCTTGGCCGGAAAGGATGCCCGGAGGGGGGGAGGTCGACGAGGGGGGAAAAAGGTTGGGTTTTAGGATATTTACAGATAGGTCCCTAAGGTTTGAATGGGTTAATAATTTCTGCTACAATATTTTAAACCAAGTTGTTAAAATTACAGATTAGACCCTGGGTTTAGAAAACTTATTATTCCATGTATAAAAGTTTATAAATTAAGTTTAAAAATTTACAATTTAAACCTTAATCTTTTAAAACCCTAATTTATAAATAACCCAAATTATTTATAAAAAATTTATAACTTTATAAATTTGTTTAACTTTGAAATTTAATTATTTATTTCAATTTAATAATTAAAACTCATAAATGACAAATAAAACTTCATAACTTTATAAAGATTCATTTTAAAATTATATAATTATTTTTAACTGATTAAATGACATATAATAAATCAAAATTAAATAATACCTTTCATAATATTGATTGCATTTTAATCACCAAAATAAATGTATTAATTTAATAATGATTTTTTCTCCATTGTATATAAAAACCAAAATGGGTTCGGGTTTGGGTTTCTACGTTGACTTATCAAAGCATTAGGTCAACCAAAACCTTAATGAAGAGAAGCGTACCTATAAGCGGACACTCATTTCAAAGGTTCCTAGGTAAGGTAAAGGGATCCATCGGTTGATTTGGATTTATATGAATACTTTGCCTCGACAAAACACCTAGAGATACAGGTATCCCACTCTTCCAGCATTGCATATTTTCAGTTATGGGACACAAACTTTGACGAGATTTGAAAACGATGAATAACAATTCAAAATTTGAAACTTGAAAACCATTTGATTTAGGAACAAAGCCTTAGATTATGATTTGAGAATTTGTGTGTGCATTGGTTGAAATCAAGGTATAAGAAATAATCACACAAGACAAATAATCACAAAATCATGTTTAACCATATAAGGCATATAAAATCCTATCTAAGCATATAAAATACATGAGAGGACTCATGTGAGAATTACTTAGTTATAGTTTAGGTCATTCCATTTCTAATAACCTAATTCCCTATAATCATAGATCTAATACCAATCTGTCACACCCCGACTGACGGCGGAATCATCAGGGCGGACAAATTTGAATCAATTGCTCATAGCACGTGGTAGTAATTACGTTGAAATAATATTAAATTTCATTTTCATTGAATGATACTGATCAAATGATACATTATAATTAAAAATAATCCAAATAAATATAAAAAAGCCTTTTATTAAACTAGGTCCAAGTCCTAAACGAGCATGAAGAAATCTACTAATCTACTTTCCTGAAATCATGTGAAAAAGTAACGAGTCAGCAAACGAATTAGCCGGTGAGAAAAACACATTTGAATACATATATAGATTGATTATAATGATTGAAAACAATTCAATTCACATGGTAGTGTCAAGACTTATAAATGCAATAGTGTAACATAAAAGACAAACCAACACAATCAAACCTAATGACTGAATTGGCTTGATCGACAGACGAAGCCTTATAGAATGTATGAATCTAGTTTCAACCACCAAGCGAATAAACAAGTGGGGTGGGTTTGTTAAACCAATAGATCTACCTTCGTTGCATGAATTAATGATTGTGTTCTCATCTAGTTTATCTAAATATGCGCATATAATTTCAAGTAATAACATAGCATGTCTTGAATTGAATTTAGAATGAAATAACAATAAATATTAATGATTGAATATTGAGTCACATGATTTCCCTAAAATATAAAACACATAAAAAGGGCTATGAGTACTCACTTGGTAATTGTAACCGATTTGAAAATTATAGAATGCTAGACTTGACACCAAAAGTTCCACACAATTCAACCTAAGGTTTGGTGTCTTTTTGTTAGAATAATAATGATTTAAAAACTAGGCATAATATAGGGTTTTTGGGGTTTTAATATTTTGTTAAGAAAAATATAATCGGTTTATATAATATGATTAATTAAAAATAAAATAAACTGATAAAATGATAAAGATTTAAAATGATAATAAACCATTAGTGGAATTGAATAATTAAATATTATTTAAATATTTATTCAGTAATAATTGATTAAATAAATGTTGAATATTAAAGTGTAAAAAATAAATAATTAATTAATTAAAACTTGATCAAAAATAATTAACTAGATAACTAATTGCCTAAAAGATTTGCGAAATATTGATTTAAAATGATTTGAAATAATTTATGTTTGATTGGCAATAGTTCTTATAAAACTTATAAATGAATTCGTAAGAAAATAACATGTGAAGTTTAAAACCTCCAGAATTTTCAAAAATTGAATAAGAATTTCTAAAATAGAGTTAATTAACAAAAATAGTTTTATATTAATTTTATAATATATTAATGTATTTTCTGAAATTTAAAATACAAAAATATTAATTTAAAATAGTATGAAGAGGACCAATTCGAAACCGGGTCTCTTTTGCAATAAAAGAGAGTCTTAACCAGTTGGCCTGAAAGCCTAGATCTAGTTTAGGGTCGATTGAAATTTTTGTAAACATTTTCTTAGAAAAACCCCAATTTGATACAAAAACCCTAGATTACATTGATCCAAATTGAACATGAATTCGATGATCATTACTGTAATAAACATGGGACTTTGATTACCCATGTAAATTCAAGTGTGTGAGAGTGTTTAGTTGCCAGAATTAAAGTGTAATTCGATGATAACAAGAACATGTACGCCCGCGACAGGGATGAATCAAATTCGAGATGTGAATGACGATGATAATCAAATTAATTTCGTATGAAGCTTCTGAGGGTGATTATGATTCAAAGCCCTCCGTCAATTGCGTTTTAAAATGCTTAGAAGGTTAATGTTGATGGAGTTGCACGTGGCGATGAAGGTGATGATCAAATTCATTATGTGCGTGGGTTTAGATAAGAATTAGTGTTACAGGAAGCTCAAATGAACCGAAAGGAATGTTTACCCTTTGGTAAATAGAGCCAAATTGAGCTGTTTAATTGGGTTCTAATCGATAGGTTAGAATGTTTGGCACTCACCGGAACTTGGCCGTAAAGGATGCCCGGAGGGGGGGAGGTCGACGACGGGGGAAAAAAGGTTGGGTTTTAGGATATTTACAGATAGGTCCCTAAGGTTTGAATGGGTTATTAATTTCTACTACAATATTTTAAACCAAGTTGTTAAAATTACCGTTTAGACCCTGGGTTTAGAAAGCATATTATTCCAAATTAAGTTTTAAAATTTACAATTTAAACCTTAATATTTTAAACCCTAATTTAAAAATAACCCAAATTATTTATAAAACATTTATAACTTTATAAATTTGTTTAACTTTGAAATTTGATTATTTATTTCAATTTAATATTGAACACTCATAAATGACAAATAAAACTTTATAACTTTATAAAGATTAATTTTAAAATTATATAATTATTATTAATTGGTTAAATGACATATAATAAATGAAAATTGAATAATACCTTTCATAATATTGATTACATTTGAATCATCAAAATAAATGTATTAATTTAATAATGATTTTTTTTCTCCATTGTATATAAAAACAAAAAAAGGTTCGGGTTTGGGTTTCTAGTTTGAAAATGAGTCAAATGTTACATATAGTCATTTTCTGCCATTTTAAAATCACCTTTTAAAATGTTCAAAGACTCATGATCAGATCTTACTTCCATGTTATAGGACATGTACATGTTTACTTTAGCAATACTTTCAGGTGTACAGAGATGTTTCAATAACTTGCTTTCATCATGATCTACCATCAAGGCATAGTTTGGAGTGACATCTTCAACCTACAAGCTCAAGTCAAAGCCTTCTTCTTCAACAGCAACTGCAGCTTGCTGCTTTGGTTGGTTGGGCTTCTCAGTCTTTCGAGCTCCTTCAGTGTAGTTTGGCCTGGGTTGTGTATGGCCACCATTTGTTCTAGGTTCCTTACACTCCCTAGCAAAGTGTCCCATTTGATTACAATTAGAACACTTTACTTTGCTTTTATCCAGCCCAACTTTCTACTAGATACATTGCTGGGAAACTTTCTCCCAGTCCTCTTGTAGAACTTTTTGGCTCTGTGAGTAAGAAGAGTCATTTGCTAAACAATCTCCACATACTACAGGTCATCTAGATGGATACAGTCCAGGTCTTCAAGAGTGAAAAGAAATTTTCTACAACTTTCATCTTAAGACACAAAGGCTTAAGATAAGTTTGTCTCTTGGAATGGGCTTCCTTGGATGTAGCTCTCCCTTGGTGTTTCTGGGAAGGTGATGAAAGGACCCTTTTATGAGTTGTCAGGATAGCAGATGAGATGATGTTATAGTTCTCTGTTATCCCTTTCAACCACATGAAGAGCTGAACTCTTGTATGATGGATGAGTTGTGAGATGGATTTTGCATGTTCATCTCCATCTGGTAACCGCTCAGATACCGTACAGCTTAGTGAGAGTAAGGGTTGAGAGGTTTTCAGTTCTCTTAATGGTCATAAAGTAGTGTGTCCATTCTCTAGGAAGAGAGAACATGAACTTCCTCACATTGTCCCTATTCTCAAGGTTTACTCTAGTATCCACCATAGTATCTACAATCTCAACATACCTGAAGTATTGTTGAGTCATAGTTTCATCTGTCTTAAAGGTGAAGTTCTTAAACTACTGCTTCATGATATCCTTAGCTTCCTCAGACCCTTCATACATCAGCTTTAGTGCATCCCAGAGCTGTTTAGTAGTCTTGCACTTCTTGAAGCCTCTATTGATAGAGTTAGGAATATCAATTTGAAGAGCGGTCATGGCCTTTTGATCTATATCAATCTTCCAATCTTCCTTAGAATAATCAGCCACTTTCTTTGGTATCTATAACATCCCATATCGGTTGGGAAGGGGAACAAAAGTCTCTCTATAAGGAGCTGGATATCCCTATCGAACACTTTTTAAACCCGTGATGAGGGTATTCTCCCCAAGTAGCGGACAATATCCAGGGTCGGGCCTGTGTGCCAGTGAGGACGTTGGTCTCCCAAGTGGGGAAGAATGTAACATCCCACATCGGTTGGGAAGGGGAACGAAAGTCCCTTTATAAGGAGCTGGATACGTTCTCTATCGGACGCGTTTTAAACCCATTATGGGGGTATTCTCCCCAAGTAGCGGACAATATCCTGTGCGATTTCTTTCTTGTTACAATATCATCCCACCACCAGCAGTTACTAAAGTGGTGTTTGGGATGTGAGGTCGTGAGACAACAGATCTTCACATCCTACTATCTTGAGAATTAATGAAGCCTTCCATCCTTTGGCACCATGTATCAAAGTAATCAGGAGTGATCAGTGGAGATTTGGTCATGGTGTCGGTTCCCATGTCAGCCTTAGTAAGAGCTGTCATTTGAGAAAGTAAGTGTTCTGTGAAACTGAAAATGATTAAAGATGATGAGATCATACATTCAAGAGCCTAAAATACTCTGATACCAATTGCAGGACCGGTTATGGTTGATGCAATAATTTCATAAGTTGGAGAACAACACTCAATAGATCAAATAGGGAACCAGACGCAAGAAACAAAGAACAAAAGAAACAACATAAGAAGAAACAAGAATTGGTTTTCAAGAATGATGTATATTACTCTCAAGTGTTTTACAAATGTTACAAAGCTTAATACTAAGGACTAGTTATATGAGACACTTTATACTACATCCTACAGCCGGCCATACTTTGAAGGTCAGCTGGAACACTAATTTAGACAACAAGATCAATGTAAAGTCAAAAGCCAGATTGTCTTTTGACAAGTGACTATAACATGCTATAGCTCACATCCTAATCTATTACAAAAAGGATAAAAGTATAAGAGTGGAAAGTTATAGACTCAAAGACCATAATATACAGTTAATAAAAGTATGAAGATAATCACCAACTTGTATAAGTTGGTGAGTCTTCAGAGATGGCAGCGAAAAGTGGTTCAGCTTTCGTTAAAAACAAGTCAGAAAAAGCATATCTTCTCTGTTTTCGGAACAAATCAGTCTTCAGGCTTCAGAAGACCTTGTCTTGAAGCTTCGAAAGACTTTACTTTTGCCTTAGGAAGAATTGGGTCTTTGGATTCGGAAAAGTTGACACTTAGTAAATTTCTTTGTTCATTGTCAAATCTTTCGAAATAACTTTCTTGTAGTTCAAAATGCATGCTGAGAGATCTTTGGTTAGCATCAGCCTATAAGACAACTCTTACAATTAGATTCAAATAATTACAAAGACAATTTCTAAAAAGAAAACTATTATTATTAATGTACTAAATGACAATTAAATGACAATTAAATGACAAAGAATTAAAAAATACAAAAGGTTTCAATCGTATTTACTGAGAACTTAAGAGAAAGGTATAAAAAGTAAAAATAGTGTAAAAGAAGGTATGTATCAATTGTATCTAGTTTTTATTAATAAAAAATAGACTTATTTACATTTCTTTACTCAAAAATCCTATGTTTAGTAACCGAACATTTTTTATTTCATCTAACTAACATGTTTCGATGAATTGGTAACGAATATACCAACCACAATTTTGAATATTAGCTTAGTATAGACATGGATCAAATGAAACTAATTAATCCATTCTACAAACTTGTTTTAACTATATTATAAGTCATAATAACATATTCTATGCGTCTTCAACGATATTTCTTTACAAGGATAATCTTAAAATAGAGTTATATGATATGTAGCAAATAAAATATCTAGTTCTAAAACATCAATTTCACTTTAGTGGAAGAGGAAGGAAATATTGGGAAGTCAAATGAGAGAGAATCTATTAGAGCAAGGCTTGTCATGGTGACCACTTTGAGTACGTACTAATCAATATTTAAGAAAACACAGCCTTTCGTCTAAATTACAAATAAAAAAAAGGAAAAAGAAACTGTTATCACAATATTTACAAGTTATCATAAATTATATTATTATAATATCAAATTCAGGTAATTATTATGAGATAAAATAAAAGTTGGCCCAATACAATCTAAAAGAGAGTTAGGTAGGCACATGGGCCTATACCTCAACTTCCACTTTACTTTTAACTTCATTGGACTTCAACTTTAAATGCAAATCAACATGTAATGACAATCTATGCCAGGCAACATTCTTTAACAACCCTAAGAATACAAAACTCTTTTCAAAAAAACTGGTAGAGATATGACATATGCTTACCCTTTATTCTAATGGGAACAAAATCCCTTCTAATGTCTTTTAATGGGTTAAATCTATATATATAATTCACCCTAATTTACTATTATCACTACATGATTTATAAATATTATTTGGGGTATGCTTGATTTAACAAATTATAATTGTTTGATTGATTGATGTCTTAAAACATAGATTTAAAACTCAACAACGTTATTGTAAGTTTGCATGTTATTTATATACACCTCTTCTCATTCTCCCTTTTTGTCCCTCTTTATTATGAATTCAAACAAGAAAAACATTTTTTTCATAAACAAAAACATGAAAAGGAATTATCAAGTAGCCGTAGTACTGTTCTTATATCTCTATTTTGATTAATAAAGAAAGGCATAAGCTATCAGAAATATATTATTTCAAAAAAAATTATGTCTTTCTACAACTGAAAAATAATACATAATAAATAATGCTTAGATTCAAAGGAAATATACATGAAATTACCTTAAAAATACGGAAATCTCTTCTCCCCAATTTGTTATATTATAAATTCATACATAATTCTGAAAATTCAATTGATTTCATTTCATCTCGAGGCTTCTGTAGTCCAAAACACCAGTTTTCAACCCTAAGAAATCATAACCAGTGCTGCTACTGCTTGTACCGTTAAGAATGACAATACAACTGCACTCTTTGCTATTCTCTATACCTAAACTGCATGCAAAGCATACAGTGGTACCACCAGAGCTTCTTCCTCCTGTCTTTAATGGCTGATGTTGATGATCATAGTGATGATGATGGTGGTGGTAATTTACATATTGAACTTGTGGATGTATGTATGATGATGAGGATGATGTTGATGAGCTGTTGTTTTGATGATGATGATGGTGATGATGAGGTGGGCTGATTCTCAACTCTAGATTCAAATCCGGACATCTTTCTTGAATTTCAGGCAACATATTCTTGATTTTTCGGCGGTCACTTCCATCGGAGTTGTGTTTTGTTTCATCCTCCACTTCTTCTTTTACTAGATGATGAGTGGTTGCAGCAGCGTTTGCAAAGGATATGGTGTTGGTGGTGACATCTAGTGATGAAATATTATTATTGTTGTTTGTTGCGGTTGCGGTTGCGATGGTGGTGGGATGATTATTATGGCTATCGTTCACCGGCCGGTGAGTTGCGGGATCAATTCCCCGGTTTAAAAGCTTTCTTCTGATATGAGTGTTCCAGTAATTCTTTATCTCGTTATCGGTCCTCCCAGGCAATCTCCCAGCAATCAAAGACCACCTAAAAACAAAACAAACAAAACATCAATTAAAATATTTCAAATTCTACAAATTGACTACGTAATCTTTACATAAAAAGACAACTGGGAATTCTTTAAAACAACAATCAAAACACATAAAAATGCAAACTTTAAACAAATCTTGATCAAGAAAGTCACTAGCATAACAACATAACAATCAAACACATAAAAATTTAAACTTTAAATAAATCTTGATCAAGAAAGTCACTAACATAACAATCAAACACATAAAAATGCAAACTTTAAACAAATCTTGATCAAGAATTCACTAACACAACAACATACTTGTTACCAAGAAGACTATGGAGTTTGATGATGAGTTCATCTTCTTCTTCAGTGAAGTTGCCCCGTTTGAGGTCCGGCCGGAGGTAGTTGATCCAGCGGAGGCGGCAGCTCTTGCCGCAGCGGAGGAGTCCGGCGGCCTTCGGCAGCGACCGCCAGCAGCCTTCGCCGTGAGCCCTTATGTAAGCAATCAACCGATCATCTTCTTCTTTAGTCCATGCTCCTTTGTTAGTGTGAGCTTTCTCACAACAAGGTGATCTTCCCATTTTTCTTATGTTTCTTCAATCTTTTTGTGGGTTATCTTCTTTTTTCTTTGTGGGGTTGTCAAGAAAATTTAGCCTTTGGTGGATCTATGTATGGAATGCAAAGGCCGGCCAATCTAAGAACTTCAAGTGGGGTTATATAATCTTTTGACTATACGTATGTACATATGTGTGTATGTATATGTTTCTTGACTATATATGGGAAAGTATGGGGTGGGGTGGGGTGGGGTGGGGTGGGTTGGTGTGGGGAGGGGTGGGTGGGTAGGGTGGGGTGGGGGTAGGGTAGGGTAGGGTGTGGATGTGAGAGAAGAGTTACTCTATATTATTGCTTCTAGATGTGAGTTGGTAAGACAGGTTTGAGGGAGTGGCTGGTGGCTTGTGTTCTGATGATGATATTAGCAATCATGTTATAAAATATTATTATGTTAGTTGAAATTATTCTTTTTGTTTTACTTAACACTTATAAAACGATTGATAAACTGTAATATTTTCTTTTAAGTTCTAGAAAATATAATAATCATTTAGATAATCGCTAGCAGCTTTTAATCCTAAATATAGGGTATATTAATTAAAGCTGTAAAAGATTCATGTAAATTTTGTTGGAATAATGTATCATATATTATATCCATAATGACAAAAAAAAATAAGAATCAAGTGGAATAGAATAATAGGAGATTTAAATTTGCTCAAAACTATATATCTGCACAAATTAGGGGGTTTTGTACTTGTCAAAATTAAATCAATATTTTTTAATTATCTATTTTAATTAATTTTTTTAACTTTTGAATTCATTAAGTATCATTTAAACGTTTCCAAATATATTATAATTCTAAATTCTAAATTCTAAATATTAGATGTAGGATAATTTTTGAGGGGCTAATAACTTTCTTTTTCTAAATACCTTATTTAAAAATTAATTTAACTAATTTATTATTATTTATAAAATTTAGACATTGTTTTCTTTTTTGAAATATTATGAATTATTACCGCGTAAGTATTTCTTTTATTATGTTAACACAATTTCATATGCCACACACACATATAAAATTTATTATCTATACTTTTTAAAAAATAAAAGTTTTAAAGGACACGTGGTGTAACTCTAACGAACATCCATAATCTTTTTTGCCTTAATATTCTGGCCTATTATTTTAGGCAATTAACTAATTTCTTATAATCCAATATCATAATAAATTATTTTCCTTTTAGTATTTTGATTAATATCAACCTAACTAAACAAATTATTTCTTGTAGTTTTTCTTTAAATCAGAACGTAGAATTTAGATTGACATTTTGTTTTACAGAATCTAATAAAATTCTTTAATCAACTTTGGTACTCTGAAATCAACTAATAGTTTATTATCATATAAGATATGTATGTATTTTTATGATTCAACTCGTCTAATATTCTAACCCTGTATTTTAAATAATTCACCTTTCATTTACTACCGATCTTGAAGAACAATGTACAGCCATGAATGCATAGTGGTAATTTATTTTATTTTAAGCATTCTAACTTTGACTTTAATAATCTTGATTGCCCTTTAAAACCACATATATTTGGTCCACTGGTAACCTGTAAAAGTATTTACATTAGCTTTCGATTCACATCCTCCAATAATTAATGCAATAACATATTTCTATAAAAAAAACTATTTATTTTATAAAAGTTTCTTACATCAATTTACCTCATATTTATCTTTATTTCAATTGAATAATATTTAAGTTGTTATTTTTTACAATTTTTTATCTCTCTTACACTCACGATCAATTATAAAAATATAAAATAATAGATTTGAGGGATGGATGGTCACCCTTAAATATTAGTGATCATTACGGTTTATTTTAAAATTATAGGGGATGGAGATGGGAAACTTAATGTACGTGTAAATTACATATGTTTTCACACTTTTTCTATAATTTAGAGATGTGTATATGAATGAGGATGCTAATGTAAATACTCTAATACAGTGCGTTTGCTACAAGCAACAGGTTAACGTTGCCCCCGCTTATTTATTTGCTTTCTTTCTTTTTGTCTATTTTAGTTCGTTTTAAGGGTCTTGTAATTTTTTTAGTTCTTTAATTTTCTTGGTTTCTTTAATCCTTTTGTTTAAATTATATAGTTTGAGGATTTTTGACGTTTTTCTTTTTATCAACGTGCATTTTTATTAACTTGTTTTACCTTTCTTTTAATAGTTTATTTTCTTTATATTGCTATTTTTTCTAAGAATTTGTTTTTGCTATATGTTTAGTTTTTCATCAATATTTTATATTCCTATGGTTTGGGTATCTATTTTGTTTTTTTTTTTTAACATTTCTAGACATTTTTATCACAGATTCACACGACATTTCATTTAGTTTGATTTCAATTCCCTTAAAAAGTTATAAAAATGTCAAAGTAACATGAATTTTACTGAAACCAAGTCGTGTTTCCATCACAAGCATAGGCCATAATACTTGTTTTTTTTTTATAAAAGTTCAACGTAGATTAAATTTAAGGTGAAAATATTTAATCAATGAATAAATACCAAGTGAACTTTACATTTTTTGTAAGTACTTTGTTTAATAGTTTAATTGTTGGTGGTACATTCGAAATTAATTTTGCGGATTAATATTCTAAATATTTTTGTTCTCTTTTCAAGATATATCAGCATTTTGGTAAAATCAACTATACACATAGTTTAAAAACCAACACACATACATCAACTATACACATAGTTTCAAACAAAATGTTTATTTATTTTTTATGTTTTTGAAAAAAAATATAAAAAGTTTAAAACAAAAGTTTAAGAATTTGATATCATTGTTTTATTAATTATAGTATTTAGTCGTACGTAATTTAAATTATATCTTATTTTAAAATATTATTTTATAATTAATAAATTTTTATTTTATTTTAAATTTTATTTATTGAATCCATTTAATGCACGGTTACTACAACTAGTTAATTATATGAATGTTATAAATAAGAAAAATTAATTTATAAAACTTAAAAGCCTTATAAAATTACTTTAAAGTTACACATTTAGATATCTTGCTAGAGCCTATTAATAATATTCTTCTTTGCGACTAGACTTGGGCATAAAAACCGGGTTCGGACCCGACCCGGTGGACCCCACCCGGAACCGGGTACGGGTACGACCCGGTATATGCATACCCGGGTTGGACCCGAAAAAAACCCGTAGGGTTGGAACCGGGTATGATTTTCTAGAATTTCTTAGAACCCGACCCGAACCCGACCCGACCCGACCCGGAACCGGTTGAACCCGGGTTGGACCCGGTTTCGACCGTTTTTTTTTTTTTTTTTAAAAAGTGGCCGTTTTTTAACGGCTATATAGTCGTTACCTTCGATTTGTGACCGTTTTTTTGGTCACTTTTGCCCTATAAGTTAGTATAAATAGGTGTGGGTTGATATGGTTTAGTACCCAAGTCTCAAACGCAAAAATATACGCAAAAAACGCAAAAAATACTCTCGTTTACTCTCGTTTTACACGTTCACTCTCTCGTTTTACACTTTCACTCTCTTCAATCTTGATATGGCTCACTCACAATCTTCCGTTGGTCAAGGTTCGTCCAACGCTCCAACCGTCGTTCGTGTTCTTGCACACAATCGTAACATGGATGTTTGGTGCAATTGGGATATGGTTGAGTTGAGTGACGGGTCTGTAAAGGTTCGTTGCAAGTTTTGTGGAGCTTTGCTTGCTAAAGATTCTAACACGACTTTAAACAAACACATTAGCAAGAAGTTTTGTAAGTCGTTGAAAAGTAATCCGGATTCGCAACAAACACAATTGGGTGGAGACGGTGGAATCTTTAATTAAGTTGTTTTAATATTATATGTCTTTCATGTTCTTTTTAAATTTCTTTGTCATTCAAATGTTTTATATAAAAAGTATTTAATATTTGTATATTATAAGTGTAACATTTTCTGCTCAAGATTTGTATATATTTATATATTAAGTTGTTTAAATTTTTGTCATTCAAGTGAACCCGGTTAGGAAAAGAAAAAAAAGGAAAGAAAATATAAGAAAAAAAAACATACGACCCGGTGTTCGACACACACACAAGAAAAGAAAAAAAAAAAAAAAAAGGCAAAAACCCGGTTGAACCCGGGTTTCATACCCAACCCGACCCGACCCTACCCGGGTATACCGGGTAGGGTTTGTATCTCGCTGAACCCGACCCGGGTTCGTACCCGGGTTCACCAATACCCGGGTACAAAAAACCCGGTTGGGCCCAAACCCGGTTTCGTACCCGGGCCCGGGTCCGGCCCAAACCCGTTTTGTGCAACTCTATTTGCGACTGAAAAAATATATCTTTTGAGTTGGATAAATAGCATATTCATAAAATAAATTTTCAAATATAAAAAGTTATAAAGTAATGAAGATGAGGGGCAGTAAATGTAAGTTCAGGTAGGTATAAAGTGAGGTGTAGTTGATAACACAGGGGTCCTGGTATTTAGACACTCGTTCAGATAAATCGACACTCCCCTATACGTCGCGTATGGGTTCATACACGGCTTATAGGGTCGAATGCACTGAAAACGAGAAAAATTCAGGGGGGTGTCAGAGAACTATATGCCCATATAGCCCTATACGACCCCCTATACGACACATATAGAGCTACACGACGCGTATAGCAAATTTCGACACTGATTACGAGGAAAAATTCAGGGGGCTGTCAGAGAGGTTATACGGCCCTGTATAGGGCTATACGACGCATATGGGGCTATACGACCTGTATTGAAATTTTGGGGTGTTGATTTAAAATAATGAAGTGTCCAAATAACCAAACCCTTTCACCTAAAATAGAGGATGACAAGGTGTGATTTTGCCATCTTTCTTGTGCATACATGGAACAACTTTAGGTTTTCTTTTTCATAATTATTAGAAGTAATTTAATTGTGTTGGTGGAACTAACATCGGCGATGAGCTTTTGAGGAGGTATTCTTTATCACCCATATCATACAAGACTTTTTCATATTATTTAATGTAATATATTGTGGTTATATATAGGTAATGTTGCTTTATGCAATAGATAGTTTTATCACTAGTGATTCTTAGTTTAATTGGTCATGGCTAAACACCTTAAGATATCATAAAATTAGGTGGAAGTCTGGATTCAAGTATTACCTGTGACAAAAATAAATGGGTGTTTCAGGTGGTTTAGAGGGTTTCTCACCTAATGTGAGTTTCTTCTGATGGTGGTCATAAGTTTCGTACTTAAGTAACAGAGATAATCGGGTGGGTTAGTGGTCCGTCGATGATCTAATTAGTAATTCAAAAGAAAAAGATAGTTTTATCTTTTTGTTTTATAACTCTTAATGTAATGTATATTTAAAAAAATTGGCGTCTTGATAATGCGACGTGCTTATTTTAAGTTGTATATTACAACATTAGTAAAGCATTTTTACTCTAAAAGTCCTAAATCACGCTCTTAATTAATCTCGATACAGTAAGATAGACCCTAACTGGCTTTAAGCTTTTCAATAAAAGTCAATGGAAATTATGTGGTAATAATACAGCATGGATTGGTTGAGGATGGTTGGCCACTTGTAGGAGTTCATGTGTTTATCATGTATGGTCTCTACGCATTCTCCATACTTTTCCACAATTTATCCTTATCCCACTCTATGTAACTCTCTATATACGTACACACACACACATTAGAGGGATACTCGTATAATACGACGAAAAACAAATACATAAATTTGATTCTAAATTTAAAAAAGTTATAACTTACCATACTTACATTAAAGAGATTAAAATGCACGTGTTTATGGTGTATTTTTTAAGTATTAATGTATAAAAACGTTATAGTTTTTTGAAAAAAATTAGGGAAGTTGAATTAAAAGTAAACAATGTAATCAAAAAATTAACATATGTATAAGCTTTAATTAAGCTAGTCAAATTCATAAAAGACAATTTTAACCTCATAAACTCTTAAAAATTTAATGTAAACATTGTTGTGTACTTCTAACATATAAAACATTGTTGAAACTCGACCTGATAGGCTGATGTATATATCAAAGAAGATATTTATTTGCAGATTCAAGTTATGCAAGTACACAAGTACTCGACCGAGTACTTGTGTTCTAGGGTACAATCCCGAGAACCTTGTCTTGGTTGGGCTTATTATTCGTGGGCTTTTGGGTTTTATTTTGTATCAAGTATATAAACTGTATATAAAATAGATTATGTATAAGTTATAGTTCATGATTGCAATTTTATAGAATTTTCTTTGTAACTCGTTTGATACCTACACATTGCGGTCATCCGTGGTATAAGAATATAAGTGTTTATTATTGATTATGTTGTTCTTTGCTATTTACTCAAACCATGTGTTATTTGGATTCCGCACATCTAACAGATTGTGTTGATGATGATTGTTATCAAAGATCCACGCACTACTAGAAAAATAACCCTAATGCTACCTTTTTGAAGCAACCTTTAAAAAAGATTGCATTAGCTCAAAACATGTTGTATTAGCTAATAAAACGGTTGTATTATCTAACAAAAAAATTATTTTAGATCTAATGTAACTTCATCTGATACATCCTTTGTTAAAAAAGTTGCTTTAAGCTAATGCAATCTTTTTAAGGACTAATGTAATTTTTTTAAGACTCAATGCAACATATTGCAAAAGTTGTGTTAGCTTCATTTTGTTGTAGTGACAATAGATAGGGGATTTTACAATCGTAATAATAAATAACCACTACTTTATCTAATAAATAAAAAACAATGACAAAATAATATAAAATAACATAAAATGTAAAGCGCAATTATGAATGTTTAATTGTGTTCTTTTGCTCATCATTGAAAATCATTGTAAAATAATAAGTTCTGAAAAGCATATCTGTAAAATAATATCATTGCATACTTCTAATATGTGAAACACAAGATTACAATAACAACAAATTGTATAATACATAAAACAATAATAAAAAAATAACCAAAATGATCTAAATCATAAAACAAAAGTACTAATATATTTAACGGAATGATGAAAAAATATTTACACAATTACTTGATATATTTGACACAATAACTAAAATATTTTCTTTTTAAAAACATTAAAAAGACATATAACAAGCTCAGTCCTTAATCATATTAGATTTAATACATTTTTAATATAATCATACTATATATATATATATATATATATATATATATATATATATATATATATATATATATATATATATATGTTTGATAGGCTCAGTCCTTAATTGTGTGTGTATGTGTATATATATAGGGAAAGTTAGGGGACAAAGTGTTGTTTTATGCGAAGGGTACGAAGTAACAAGGACCATTAATCTAAGAGATTAACGGTTCAGATTAAAAATGGAATAATCACGCAAGCATTGTGTCTGGAGGGATAGAATTGGAAATAGCTTACAATTGTTGACTTTTTAGATTCCCCCGTTTTCTTAAACACATAACTTTTTCATATGATATTTTTTTTTAAAAAAATACACTATAAAAACAAACATTTTATCCTCTTTAATATAAGTATAGTATTGCTATACTTTTTTTTAAAGAAACAACATTTTTTTAAGAAAACGTCTAGTGTCGTGCGTATAACTTGCGTGATTATTCACTGCGTAATTATCAACATAACTTGTATGATTATCATATAACTTGCGTAATTATAAATATAACTTGCGTGATTATTTTATATAACGTGAGTAATTTTTCTTTGCGTAATAATAGATATAACCTGCGTAATTATGAATATAACTTGCTTAATTATGTAACTGTTATATGTAATTGTAACGCGGACGAAACTACCCATCAGTTAAAAAATACGTGTCGCGCTCTAGTGACTTCGTACGCTTCGTACGAAAATAAAACTTTGTATAATAACCGGCCTAAATATATATATATATATATATATATATATATATATATATATATATATATATATATATATATATATAAAATGTGTGTTTGTATGTGGGATGAATATAATGAAAACCCACTTGAGTGGAGAAAACCCGTGAAACCCCAATGTGTGACAATCAAATTTTTTTATTGTATTTATAGGTGCAAGTAAAACTTACATTTATAGCACCTCTTAATGTTTCATAACATTTTAATTGTTAAAAAATAACTCTAATGCTGAATGGTTAAAATGTTAAATTTTAATGGTATCTTTTAACCATTCAATATTAGGGTTAACTCTTAACCGTTTAGAGGTTATGAACCATTAAGAGGCGGCATTTTAATGATCATTATTAGGCTATTAAACAACCCATTAGTTTTTTTATACTTGTGAATTTACACATATACATAAAAGAAAATAATGTTCTATAAGTTTAATAATATTATTCCAACAAAAAAAAATAATGATTTTAATTGATCTTGATAGGTTACCGTAGGTTTTCGAAATAAAAGAGGGTTAACATTCATTCCCAATCCTACACACACATACATACATATAATACACACACACATATGTATATATATAGGAAAAGTTTATGGTATAAAGCCTATAATTCGTGCGAAGGGTATGAAGCAACGAGGGCAATGATCTAAAAAATGTATGGTTCAGATTTAAAATGAAATAATCAAGCAAAAAAATATGTCTGGAAGGTTAGAATTAAAAATAACCTACAATCTGTACCACAAAGGCTTTATTGCAGACAAATCCCACATCTGGGTAATTTTCCACCGGAGTCAAACAAAGTAACAACGGTGGGGGAGAAATTGATGAAATCTAACCATGTGATATCAATTATAGGACTCATTCGTCTCGTTCACCTAACCCATGTACAATATCATACACTAAAGCCATCTTCATCTTCTACATTACATTGGGCTCAAAATCGATTACCAAAACCACGAAACACGGCGCGGCATTAGCCTTGACACTCGATCTAGTAAGTTAGGAGTTGTAATATCAAAAGTATGTGGTTTTCATTTTTCCAGCACCTTCACTATCATGATTTGAAAAGCTGGCTTCTTTTAGATTTTTATAATTCTCAAAAACTAGCAAAAACTCTTAGAATATTTGCTTCTATTTTCTATCACTTTAATTGAAAAAAAAATCTTTTTATCTTTCCGATAAAGTTATCATATTTAATTTCCATTATTGAACTTTTAGTATTCTTGTATTAAGAAAATAACAAACCATATGTTTCCTTGAACTAAGATCAAGTGCGAAAAATCAAAGGTCCAAGATGAGTTGTGCTCTATATTTCTAGTTTGTTAGATGCGTTGGATTTGAGAAAAGAGAAGAGATGATGTGTTATATCGGATTTTTCCTTTTCTTTTTAGTGTGTTGGATCTATCAAGAGTCTTTATCAGAAGACAAACCTAGATCGGATGAAGGTTGGATTGATTTCGATGAAGACGAATATTTTATTTGTGCAAAAGGTTCTTAGTTAAGGAGTTGTCCTTCAAGAGGACGAATGGATATTTAGTAAATTATTACAAAAAGATGGAGATGAATGTTAAAAGAAGATGCTGATGAATGTAAAGTTACTATTAACAAATTTTGGGTATCCTAAAAGCTTGATTTCTCAAGCTAAGAAAACTAACCTCGTTGAAATAAAGTATGTTGATAAGCATAGTTAGAAGACTGCAAGTAGTTTGATGTTTTCAAAACCTTGAATTTTAAATTTCATGGATAAAAGGAGGTGATCTGCTCCAAGTTATATATATAAAACATATTAATTGTACATATATATTTCGAAATACTAAAAGTGATAAATTGATACCTAAATTCTTAAACTATATTTTGAGGTTTGGAAAGACTAAGATGAAGATAATGAGCTTAAACAATAAGAAAATTAAGAAAAACCAAGCTCCAAAATCCAAGAATGGGCCATGTTTCATGAGGAACGTCCCCATACCGTGCCTGAAACACACCCATGTGTTTGTCAGTTAAAAAGAACAAAAGTATTGTCCCCTGAAGTAAGACAAGTTCTTGCCCAGGGAGGCACGAGGCGTTCCCTACCCCGAAAATAGGGTTGTGCCCCATGAGGCATGGGGACGTGCCCGACAGGAACTACGTGTATGAACCAAACAACTTTTACGTACATCTTACTAGCGAAGGGTCGTACCTTGGTAGGCATGGGGACGTGCCTAACACTCTAGGAAGCCTATAAATAGCAACTCATTTGCAAATTTGAGGAGAGCTTTTTGGGGGAGGTGAAGTGCTGGTGTTTTCTCTCGGGAATCCATCCTTTGAAGGTCTTTTGAAGGCTCAGGAGGTTCATTTAATACTTAGAGGAGACTCGAGATCATTTAACATCATCCATAGTGGATCAATGGTTTTGATTGTTCTAATTTGCCGATAATTTTATTACTATCTTTTATCTTTATTGTTATGTTAAAGCTCAGTATAAGCTAGATTCTTATTATCATCCTAATTTGGTTAAACTTATGTAATTTATGATAAACTAATGGTGTGTTTTATGTTATATTAATGTTATGGTAATTTTAGGTTAATTTTTTTAGTTGATACCTAAATTCTTAAACTATATTTTGAGGTTTGGAAAGACTAAGATGAAGATAATGAGCTTAAACAATAAGAAAATTAAGAAAAACCAAGCTCCAAAATCCAAGAATGGGCCATGTTTCATGAGGAACGTCCCCATACCGTGCCTGAAACACACCCATGTGTTTGTCAGTTAAAAAGAACAAAAGTATTGTCCCCTGAAGTAAGACAAGTTCTTGCCCAGGGAGGCACGAGGCGTTCCCTACCCCAAAAATAGGGTTGTGCCCCATGAGGCATGGGGACGTGCCCGACAGGAACTACGTGTATGAACCAATCAACTTTTACGTACATCGTACTAGCGAAGGGTCGTACCTTGGTAGGCATGGGGACGTGCCTAACACTCTAGGAAGCCTATAAATAGCAACTCATTTGCAAATTTGAGGAGAGCTTTTTGGGGGAGGTGAAGTGCTGGTGTTTTCTCTCGGGAATCCATCCTTTGAAGGTCTTTTGAAGGCTCAGGAGGTTCATTTAATACTTAGAGGAGACTCGAGATCATTTAACATCATCCATAGTGGATCAATGGTTTTGATTGTTCTAATTTGCCGATGATTTTATTACTATCTTTTATCTTTGTTGTTATGTTAAAGCTCAGTATAAGCTAGATTCTTATTATCATCCTAATTTGGTTAAACTTATGTAATTTATGATAAACTAATGGTGTGTTTTATGTTATATTAATGTTATGGTAATTTTAGGTTAATTTTTTTAGTTAACATCTATATTTGAATGGGTAGTTATAAATTTATGATTTATAATTATGAATGTCATACAAGGTTGAAATACGTATGAACTAACTTTTATTTGTGAAACCGTTCTTTATAATAAACATTTGACTAATTAACTAGGAATGATTATTAGAAATTATATCACCTTAACTTTTTAATCGTTTGTGGGTTTTTTTTTTTTACTTTGTCTGAGAAATCTGCAGTAATTATTATGGTTTGCTAAAATTAATGGTATGTTAGAAAAGAATTTGATCAACTCATTTTCTAACATTAAGTTTTCAGAAATCATATATCAAAAGAATGCACAAACATTACCTACATCACTAGGGGCTCGATGGTTGTGTTATAAGTGACTCGATGCAACTTTTCTTATCATTACGGAGCCATTTTACGAAAACTTCACGCTGACTCATGTTTATAAACATTAACATAATTATATTAATCAATATCTTTAACCACTAGAGTCACCTTATCATAGTTAGTAAGTGAAACCTAAATTAGGGTGATAGTCTCATTTCGTTGAATTATCTTTAAAAGTCTTAAACTTTATTTATCTTTTATTTTATTTAAAAAAATAAAAAATTGATCACCAAAACAAACTAATCATTTTCTAAGTTAAATCATAATCTAATAGTCAATTATTAAGGTTGTTGAGTAGACTCAGTGTATTCACAAATTGATACTCGGTTCTTATGATCAATATATTACTTCACGATACGTACACTTGCATTATGTATAGTTTATTATAGTAAAAATCATTTAAAACTGAATTTGTATAAAAGTTTTATAAATTTATACGTACCATTTGCACACACCAGAATCACAATCTCAAACTAAATGGTCCATTTATAATTTTAAAGAAGAACAACTATGAGAATAAGCTTTAAATTTTGAGGAGTAATCAACAAAACTCAACAGAAATGTGGAGGACCTGTTAGGCAATACAAAGAGATACACGTCCTCTGCCAATAAATTATTCTCGATAATTAATATGCCTTTTGATCCTAGTGGTTTAGTCCGAATTCATCTTAAGCTTTATAAGACTTGAGGATACGTTTTTTCTAAGAAGAAAAGTATGATGGTAGTAACATCTACAAGATTGAATCTAAATCTTATTTTTTTAATTGATTTATAGTTTATTTATTTAGTTTATCTTTTTTTAATTAACCATTATCTTTTCTTTGTTAAGATCTAGTAAAAATATTAGGTTTCGTTCATAGTTTATTATTACAGGATTAATATCATGAATAACAATATTAATCTATAAAGTTTAAAAAAATTATGAGGCTTTACACATGTCCTTTTATTGTTTTAGAAATGAGAGCATTTTGATTATTGTATTAAATAAATCAGCTAATTGTGTTTATACGTTTATTGTATAATATAAATGTTTAAAAAATGGGAGAACTTGCAAAAAGTTAATAAAAGTGATTATTTGTAAAATACCCCTCTAACAAAATTTTATCCTACAAATTGATCTCAACCTTTGATTAATAAACTGAATGGTTGTGATTACTTACTAAGTTTTGTAATTTTATAGCCCTTTGTATTTGAACACTTCTTATTAAATTAATTCACCTTCGAGAATTAAATAGTATTACATACGAACATCTTTTATCCATACCGAATCCAAGTTTCTACTCTAGAAAGCTATACTTGCAACAACGAGCACGAGCACGAGTTGACCCGAGGCTTACCTTTCATCACTTCTTTCACGACTGAGAACCGTGCCCGCATAAAAAAAAAGCTTTATTTTAATTAAATTGAATATAAAAACATTGTTATTAAAATATTTGGTTCAATTTATTGTGTTTGTTTGTTATTACAACTTTAGTTCGTTTGAACATTTTAGTAATTGCATGACGTTCAACCGAAATTGTGAGCTTAGTTTGGAATCAAGGCTATTGTAAGGTTATACTTGAAAGGCTGATGCAGCCAAAGAAACCAAGGCAACCAAGGAGCTTTCAGCTTGCATGCACATTGTGCAGAATAGAAGTTACTTCGGAAGTTTTACACTTCTCACAGCAAATTATTCTAAGTATAAAATCATCCAAAGCCAAAGACCAAATCTTCTGAAGCCAAAGATGAAGTCTTCCAAAGCTTCAAAGACAAAGTCTTCCGAAGCCAATGAAGTGAAGACTTATTTCTTCCGAAGACAGAGAGAACATGCTTTCTCTGATCTACTTTTGCATAAAGTTGACCAACTTTCCGCTGCAACTCTGAAGACTCACCAACTTGCATGAGTTAGTGAAAAGGTTCATGCTTTTGTAACTGTAGATTATGGTTTAGAGTATGTAACTTTCTACTTTATACCGTTTATCCTTTTTGTAATATATTAGGATGTGAGCTATGGCATGTCATAGTCACTAGTCAAAAGGCAATCTGCCTTTTGACTTTACATTGATCTTGTTGTCTAGATTAGTGTTTCCAGCTGCCTTCAAAGTATGGTTGGCTGTAGGATGTAGTATAAAATATCTCAGGTTCTTATATTTCTTTTTATGCTTTATAACACTTGTAAAAGAACTTGAGAGCAATATATAGCATTATTGAAAACCATACTTATCTTGTTCTTGTTCTTAGTTCTGTTTCATTGTTTTTGTTCGGCAGAGGATGCAGAATTGCTCCTAAAAATCAAGAAAGAAAGGAGACAGAAAAAGCTCTACAAGCATGCTCCTATCCTCTCCCTAGTTCAGAAAAGTCCCGAGAAAGAGGCTGTGGAAACTGGACAACCTCAGGTAGACAAGGAAGCTGATAGACAAAACATGATTAGCTACCTGAGTGCCACAGGTTTCTATCAGACATCTGCACTTCTTCCCTTATCATATGAATATGTTGAATTCGAGTATCATAAGAAGCTAGAGCAACAAGTTATCAAAGAACGAAAGGCTGCTAAGAGAAAAATGAGGAAAGAAGCTGCAAAGTCAAGAGCCATCATCCAAAATAGTTAAAAGAAGTCTGCTGATAGGCAGAGGATGATGAGCTTCTTGAAGCTGTACAGATTCTCCGGAAGAAGGCTTGGTCCAATGTCTCTATCCACTATAGATGAGCATATTAGAGTGATCAAGTAGAAGATTAAAAAGGGAGAGCTTATTGACTTGCATTCTCCACCAAGTCAATCTCAACTTGAAGTTGAGGTAAAGGTTGAACCCACTGAGACAACACAACCTGACTCTAGAGCTGCATCTCAGCCAACTTCATCTTTTAATCCATAGCAGGGTCTAAATCCCTCTACTTCTGACCTTGTGAGAGAAGAGGACCCAACTGAGAAAGACACATCAAGTCAACTTGGTGCTGAAGGCCAATCTTCTCAGTTAAAGACTTCAAAAAGAAGGCAAAGGATGGCCAGGAAGAGTGTTTCTAAGAAGAAGTCAAAGGCATCCACCTCTACAACTCAGGATGAGTTAGAGCATACTAAGGTAGTGCAAGAAGAGGCTGCTCAACAAACTTCAACTCAAGTAGAGCCTCTTGCAACTGGAAGACCCATCCTGTCCTGGATTTTTGCTACTAATCCAGACATGTGGTATGTCATCAGAAATCAAGGAGGTCAAGATGTTTATTTCTGGCAAGACATGCTTGATCTTCCTCTACATGATCTCCATGACATGAGAAGGTATTATGAGAGTCTGAGAGATTGATCCTGATGAGGACTATGATCTGGTTGTCGAGACTCGATTAAAAACAAGTTATTATAACGGTCTTAGCTACTTTTATTGTGTAAGGGTAAGTAAGGTCGTCTCCAAAGGGAATATGTGGAAAGTGTTTAACAATATAACTCAATTAACTTAAAGACACGAACTTTAATATTAAAAATTGGAACTTGAGATGAAATTAAGAACACAATTGCAAAAAGCAACAAACTTTGAAACGAACTTGATTAAATATTAAGAAACAATCACTTCCGGGTTTCCAATTCCGCAAGATCCACAAGTGATACTTTTAAATTAGGGTTTGTAAGAAACAATACTTCAAGATTTTAGCTTTTGATTAAAGTAGTAACAAAAGAACAATCTTTCAAGACTCGTTCATTCATAAAGTTACGAATTCAGCTATATCACGTTGTCTACTTTTCTTAATGAGCTCACGATGCAAGAAAACCAAAAACTGATAATCAAGCATCCAACTTTATTTATAAGTAAACCTTTTAACTAAATCAAAACATAAAATTTCATTCACTAATCCATTATTCAATACAAAAAACGCTAATCAAACATACCAATTGTTTCACTTAACATGAATTGTACTCCCGAAAGCAATCAACAAAGAACTAGCCCCTAATGGTCTTCATTGAATCTTTAATCTTGATTATATGATGATCAATGATGATTTGGTGTGTGTTGGGAAGCTTGAAAGCAACCAAAATCACCTTGAATTTGCTAGATTTCGGCTTGGAAGAGTTGTACTTCTAGTTGGGGTTGGATAGGTTTAAGTAGACATCAAAATCCATAAAATCCGGGTGTTTGTTGAAGACCGGCGTATGATACGCCTAGGATCGGCGTATCATACGCCCACCCCAGCCTCCATACGCCCAACTTTCTGTAATTTTTGTCAAATATGCCGCCAATACGCCGACCGACGTATTATACGCCCATACCCGGCGTATGGTACACCGGTATGCCTAATTTTGTGCATTTTTTGTAACTTTTGATGTTTACATCTTTAGTCCTTGTAGTTTTGTGTTTTGCTCTTTTTTCTCCTAAATAAGCCTCCTTTAGCTCCAGTTACCTATAAATCAAAACACAAACAACTTGAAACTATTCCACCAAAATCATGATGTAAAATCAAGCATTTTGATTAATTAAACCTCGAATTATTACCACTCGATCAAACTGTCAATATATAAGTATACTTCTCTGTTTTGGTAGCATCAGCCTAGGGGGAGTTTGTAAGGTTATACTTGAAAGGCTGATGCAACCAAAGAAACCAAGGCAACCAAGGAGCTTTAAGCTTGCATGCACATTGTGCAGAATAGAAGTTACTTCGGAAGTTTTACACTTCTCACAGCAAATTATTCTAAGTATAAAATCATCCAAAGCCAAAGACCAAATCTTCTAAAGCCAAAGATGAAGTCTTCCAAAGCTTCAAAGACAAAGTCTTCTGAAGCCAATGAAGTGAAGACTTATTTCTTCCGAAGACAGAGAGGACATGCTTTCTCTGATCTACTTTTGCATAAAGCTGACCAACTTTTCACTGCAACTCTGAAGACTCACCAACTTGCATGAGTTGGTGAAAAGGTCCATGCTTTTGTAACTGTAGATTATGGTTTAAGTCTGTAATTTTTTACTTTGTACCTTTTATCATTTTTTGTAATATATTAGGATGTGAGCTATGACATGTCATAGTCACTAGTCAAAAGGCAATCTGCCTTTTGACTTACATTGATCTTGTTGTCTAGATTAGTGTTTCCAGCTGGCCTTCAAAGTATGGCCGGCTGTAAGATGTAGTATAAAGTATCTCAGGTTCTTATATTTTTTTATGCTTTGTAACACTTGTAAAAGAACTTGAGAGTAATATACAAAATTCTTGAAAACCATACTTATCTTGTTCTTGTTTTTAGTTCTGTTTCATTGTTTACTTATGTTTTTAGTATCATTCATATGAATCCGGTTTCCTATTTGACCTGTTAAATGTTCTAACACTCTTCTCATTGTGAGTCTGATTGTATTGACCATCCCTTAACCGGTCCTGCAACTATCCTTTATCAATTGAATTATTTTCAAAATAAATAAAATGTTACAATATATATATATATATTAATCTTAAAATTTATGTTACACAGTAGTCACTTACAAAATCACTGAATATGGATGTCATAAGTAAATGAAAGGACGATAATAGCTTTAAAACATAACTGAATTTTTCAACTGCATACACTCAATCCATCTTGATCAATGTTAATCACATATGTATGACTCCTTTAGCAAGATCATATTAAGTGCATACAATCAAATTTCATATTTTTTTAAAACATGATTTATGAGGGCATTTAAAAATATATTAAATATTTCTATCAATATTAGGATGTCGGATAGAAAACATTATATCTAATTTCAGTTTATAAATATTAAAAATAATAAAAATGGCGAAATTGTTTTGAAAAGAAAAAAGAGGGAAAACGTGGAAGAAGAAATGGAAAATGAAAAGTGATATAGTTGAGACGTCTAACTTCATGCATTAATTGCTTGTTCCATCAGTACCACCCTCCTTGTTTCCATCCAACACACTTATTGTTGCTTTCAGTTAGGTAGCCATAAGGGCAGTGGTTGGTATTTAGACTTTACCCACTTGCCTATCCTATTTCAAACAATAATTAATAATAATACTAATAATAATAATAATAAAATAAATAAATAATAATGATTGTAATAATAATATGTTACCTTATCTTACTATTTGTGTATTACTTTTAGTAAATTAAGTAAAAAACATTATATCAATTCTGGGTTGGTTTGGGTTTAAGGGTCGAATGCAATTTGATCAAAACCACAAATACATGTTATCACATGTTGGCTACCGATTATTTGTTTGATACTAATAGAGGGGCCCACTCAAGATCTTTCGTTTTCTTTCTTCTTTACAACTTTGAAATGAATCTAGTCGTGTTTTTGTTTGCCCCTCTTCAAAACATAAACTCGAGGAGATATTAGTTGAGTATTAGGTGTTCGCATAACATATTTCTAGAAGCGGATACTTAAACATTTAGGCTTAATGCTAACATACTAACTGATACTTCATGCATCAGAAAAGACACGGTGGTATGAATTTGGTAATAATTCATTTTTTTAGAAACCTAAAATGCATAACCCTTGCTAACATTATGATTTTTTTTTCTCCTTTTCAACCTCTATTATTGAAAGTGTTCATAATTATACAACTTTGTAAACCTTTTTCAGTTGGAGATTTTATTATAAAAAACAATATTTTAGTGCACATTAATATCTTTAAAGGGAGATAAATAAAATATAGATTTTAAATAGAAGTTCTATTAACAATAATAATAACAATAATAATAATAATTATAATAATAATAATAATATTATTACTATTATTAATAATTATTATTATTAATTGACAGATGAAAGCCAACTAAGTACATGTGCATAGCATGTGCTTTGGTACAGAAACAAGACTCGTGGGGGGTACAACGCCCTCCTTACCAACCTCTTTTGGCCCTCTTTCTTTCCCTCCCTCCCATGTGATAACCTCTTGTACATGTGTTGGTGGATAAACCCTAAGTTTTGTCTTTATAATTTCCCTTTCTTCATATATATATTATTGGGGTTTGTTCCTGGTGTTTTTAATTTCAGTTAAATGGATTTATGTAATATGTTACGTCTATTCTTTTTTTTAATATTTTCTTTACTTGCAAGTTCAACTATACAACCGGTGTTCATAATTTGTTTCTCATACATATATGTGTAATTTATAAAATACAAAACTACTTTGTAAATTTATTACCAATTTTTTTTTAACTTTTGACATCTCATTTGCCTTATACTATACCAGTTAAATAATACTTATTTATTTGTTCTTTAATATTATTTCTTATTATTTCATTCACATTCACTTGGAAAAATATTAAAAAGGATATGAAGATGAATAATGAACCCCTATGTTTGAAGAATAATGTTGATTTTCTCTAAAAATTTGAGGATAGATATAAGGATGGTTAATGGGATGTAGCGTAGGGGTGTTAACCAGTCGTGTTTGCGGGTCGGAGTAGAGGTGGGCAAAACAACCGGTTTGGGAATCCAAACCAGTTAATAAGCCGGTCAACATGTAAAGTCAAAACTGGTTCGGGTCCAACTGGTTTCAAACCGACCCGAACCCTCGATTCACCAACCAATTTGGCCCCTAGCCCCATCAAACTTTGTTTACAAACTGGTGAACCAGTTTTCCAAGAACCGATTATCCAACCGGTTTGAAACTAGTCATTGGTAACGACTATATAACTGTTTTTTAATCGTTTTCAGCCGTTCTTTGTCTTTTTTTCACCCTTATTCGGATATGATTCAAAAAAGAAAACTTAAAAAAATATTTTAAAGAAATGTCTCTGGTTAAATATGTTGGGGGTTGAAAGTTTACTTTATAACATTAATCTTAATTTGAGTTTAGATGAAAAAGACTCATTTTATGGTCAAACTTTAAAAGTTAATTTTAACAAACATTTATCAAGCATGTTTGATGTTTATTTAACAAAATATGGTAAAACATTAAACATTCATGAGTCAATGAGGCATGCGATTCATGGTTTGTATAATACATTAAGTGATGAATGTAATAAACGCCAACAAGGTAGCATTTCAAGTAGTGAACTCGAGAGGTATGGTTGGACAAACTTTTTATCAGCCATGACTCCATAAGATTTTAAAGATTTTGATTTGTTAGTTTGATGGAAAGATAAGAAAGATTAAATTATCATCCTATACTCCATAGCTCGAGATTTACTAACCGTTTAAGATTTCACGATAACTTTAGAACCTGTTTTTTTTATTAGTGGTGTGATTATATCAATATGAAGAACTTGACTATCTCCTCAAGCAATTAAAATGTTCATTTGCTTGAAGGATTATTTTGATGTCGTAAAAAAATACAAAACAAATGCTCACTTGAAAGAGAATTAGAATATAAACCCGAGTTATACGAAGACGAGGTAGACGGTGGATTGACACCCAGAATGACCGATCATGAAGGGACATATGATGATTGCCTTTGAAATAGTTCGGGTTCGCGGGGCGAATACTCAAAACATCAAAATCCTTAATGAATGGACGACTCATGACTCGACGAGGAAAAAACTTTAAAAATAAAAAGTAGAATTTTTAGTTGTTTGTCATGTTTGTATGTGTTTCGTTTTGCATTTAACTTTAAGTATTAAATAAAAATTTGAATTTTTAGTTAATTTTATTGTTTTTAATAAAAATAACAGAACCAGTTGGGTCCCGAACTTGTTTAGGAACCAGTCCAAATAGGTTTGGATAGGTTCAGAAGATTACTCATCAAAATCAGCTTGTTAACCGAACTGGTTTGGATTAACGGTTTGCTTAACCTCTACTAGAAACTAGTTTGACAAAATAAAACTGATTTGTCCACCTTTAGGTTTGAGGGTCAAACCTTATACGAACTCGAAAATTTTGTATGAACCCAAATACGACCTGAACCCAAAAATCATGTCAAACATTTGAATCCGAACACGACGTGAGAATGTGCGCGTTGACATTAACACAACTTGTTTAGCCCAATTTTTTAAGTTTTATATTTTTTTCACATATCGATACTCTATAATTACTATTTTACAATAAGAAATACACACAAATATAAAACAATTATTTTTTAGATTTAAAATATTTTAAAAATTTTGACTTTTAGTTATAAATAAAAAATTTAAACAACCAAAAAAATCAATATATGACATAACACATACAAAATAAATAAAATAAATAATAACTGGGTTAAACGGGTCAACCGCTAACCCGTTAGCATGACCCAAACACGACCCGCCTTGCTAAACGGGTTGGTGGGCTTAACCCGAAACTGTAACATTTGTATCATTTTCAAACTATAAACCCAAACTAAAATCCATTTGAGTCAATCTTGTAAATTAAATTCGTTATTCTCACACCCCTGGTATCACTGCTAGGGAATGACGATTGATACAAAGCATTAATTATAAAGACAGACAGACAAAATAATATTAATTACTAATTAGACAAAATTCCCTCCTTGGGGTATACCATATATCATATATTTATCTTTTTACATCATACATCTGAGTACAAAGTCGGGTCAGCTAAACTAACCCATACCATACCTAATACTTATTATAATATATATATATATATATATATTGGTGGTGACTTCAGCATTGCCTTGTCCTAGGTGTAGTGTAATCCAGACTTCATAAGTGCCAAAGCTGTCTCCCCACATAATTACGTAAGTAATACACATGTTAGTTACCTGAAAAGAATACTAAAACTGTCAACTAAGAATAGTTGCTGAGTTCGCAGGTTAAAAAAAACATAGTATAACAGGTATGATGTCAATTAAATAAGTCCACAACTAACCCTGTACCCAGTTATCTATCCCCATCTAATATGGATTGAATCCCCGAATAGCAACACCTGAACTGTCAAACAATAAGCATGTGCAGATAATATGCCGCGTAGACACTACAGGCTCAACGACACTGTATGTCTTAGTATTTGTTTGCCTATCCATAGGACACACTGTACGTGTGGGATTCCCCAAGTAGTACTACCGATACGATCCATCGGTTCTATCTAGAATTAATAGTTGTGTAAAACGACAGTCGGTGCATGTGCATAATAGCAAAAGAAAGTCTTAAATAATTGCACATCATAAAAAACGAGTATGCTTTTCATCCCAAAAGTGAATAAAAAGGGGTTGCGAAGACTCATCTTGGTCGTTTTCGTTGTGCAGTGTGATTCCTATAACTGACATTTAATATAAGTAAATGAATAATTAAATAAATAAAAATTAAT
Organism: Flaveria sonorensis; assembly: GCA_025506505.1. Classification (NCBI taxonomy): domain Eukaryota; kingdom Viridiplantae; phylum Streptophyta; class Magnoliopsida; order Asterales; family Asteraceae; genus Flaveria; species Flaveria sonorensis. The sequence continues at coordinate 40,786,842 of CM046435.1, read as the reverse complement.
TTAAAGTTATTACTTTTATTATTATTATTATTTCTATTATTTGTTATTATTATTATTCTTCTCTAATAATCAAAATAATTAGTTTAAAATTTATTGAAAATTTATTAAAATTATTCTAATAAATGTATAAATATAGTTTGATCATGTAACATTATTATAAAATAAACTATTTTTATATTTTTATAAATTTTGTTAAATAACTTTATAAAATGAATCAAATTAAATATATACGTAAAAATAGGGTTTAAAACCGAGAGTTTTAATTATTTAGCATAAAATTATCTAATGATCATTCGGGTTTTCGCGTGTCAAGTTTTAGATAGAGAAACCTAGAGTTTTCTAGTGAGAGAAAAGGTGGTGGAGTTTCGTATAGCGAAACGGTGGTTCGGGGGCGGGTTTCGATGGTTCAGCGGTGGTTTACGATGATGTTTAAGGCGGTATATGGGCTGGAGGGTGGTAGCTTTGTTGGATTCTAAAGAGAGAGAGAGTGTGTATACGTGGTTATGTAGAGTGATAAAGAAAGGGCCGAGACTTAGTGATGGTGTTTTGGTGGTGATGTTGCGTAGGTGTATGGTGACCGGTATAGGTGAGGGTGGTGCTCGGTTTTCGTGGGCTAAGATGTGCCAGTGATCGAGGGTGGTGTGGGTGTGTATATATGGGAAGGTCACGATGGTGGTGGGCTGGTGCTTGGTTGTTTACTGTGGGTGTGTTTAAGGGAGCCGAGAGGTGGTGGTTTAGGTGGTTGTAAGCTAGTGAGTAATGATCATATGGTGATGACAATATATATATATATATATATATATATATATATATATATATATATATATATATATATATATATATATATATATATATATATATATATGTATGTATATATATATATGTATGTATATATATATATATATGTATGTATATATATATATATGTATGTATATATATATATATGTATGTATGTATGTGTGTGTATGATGTAGGTGTGCGGAGAGGGTATACATATATATATAGAGAGGGAAAGGGAGATACCTTGTTGATGGAGTGAAGGTGATAATCACGGTTGCTGAAGGTGTTGCGATGAAGAGGATGATATCGAGATGGAGTGATGGATATGTTAAGGTGTATGTTTTGTACTCAAATGTATGCATGCATGTATGGATTTTATATGAAGGATTGCATGGTTTTCGTTGGAGGAATCAGGCGGTATGAGTGTGATTTGTGATGATGATAAAAGGGTGAGGTGGTATGCATGTAGGTGAATTTGGGTTTTGGGGATGTGGTGTACGGGTTGCATGTTGTCTCCACTAACAAGGTAACCTTGCATACTTATCTTATATTCCTTCTAATCCTTAGTATTATTAGCTTGATTTAAGCTAGTAGGTATAGTTTCAAGTTAGTTAGTAATGTGTTAGGAGTAGGTTTTACAAAAGTTTGAGGTTAAACTGGAGTTGTTAGTAAAGGTTATGAATCTACCCTTTGGGTTTCATGAGTACGCATGTTTAATGAGTATTATTATGATTAGGTAAGTAGAGCAAAACCTAATAGTAGTAACTTAACAAAAGTAATACTTTAAAATATTGACCTGATCTTTTAGGGTTGTTATAGTCTCCCCATGTTAGGGAATTTCATCCTCGAAATTCAGGTTTTGCTATTGTGGTGTTATTCTTTTCTCAAATAAGTGAGGGTACTTAAGCTTTATCTGATCTTCACGTTCCCAGGTAAACTCAGGACCTCGTTTAGAGTTCCATCTCACTCTTACTATTGGCATATGACTCCTCTTTAGTCTTTTGACCTCTCTGTCCATGATTTCAATTGGTTCTTCCTTGAATTGTAACTTGTCATTTAGTTGTATTTATTCTAAAGGTATAACCAAATCATGATCTGCCAGACACTTCTTGAGATTCGATACATGAAAAACATCATGTATACCGCTTAACTCTGGTGGAAGATTAACTTTATATGCTACGGGGCCAATTCTAGCTATAATTTCAAATGGTCTCACATATCTAGGGTTTAACTTCCCTCTTTTTCCAAAGTGAATAATACCCTTCCATAGGGCTACTTTCAATAATACCTTGTCTCCAATTTGAAACTCCATCAGCTTTCGTCTTTTGTCTACATAACTCTTTTGTCGATCTCTTGCAGCCTTCAATCTGTCTTTTATATGAAATATCTTATCAGTGGTATCCTGTATGATCTCAGGACTTGTCAACTGGCCGTTTCCAATTTATGTCCAACATAAGGGTGATTTACATTTTCGTCTGTATAGGTCTTCAAAAGGTGCGGCTTTAATACTGGTGTGAAAACTATTATTATAGGAAAATTCAATTAAAGCTAAATGAGTATCCAGCTTCCACTGAAATCAATCACACATGCTCTTAGCATATCTTCTAACGTTTGAATGGTCTTTTCACTCTAACCATCTGTTTGAGGATGATATGCAGTACTCATATTTATTCGTGTTCCCAAAGCTTCTTGTTGGGATTGCCAAAGTCGGGACGTAAATCTACTATCTTTGTCTGATATAATAGAAATTGGCACTCCATGCCGACTCACAATTTCTTTTAAATAAATTCGTGCTAATTTATCCATTTTAAAGTCTTCCAGAATGGGAATGGAATGTGCAGATTTAGTTAGCCTGTCTACGATAACCCATATCATATCGTGACCATTCGAAGACCTGGGTAATTTAGCTATAAAATCCATAGTAATCTGGTCCCATTTCCATTCCAGGATCTTCAGTTGTTGCAAACATCCTATGGCTTTTGATATTCTGCCTTGACTTTGGAACAAGTTAGACATTTGCTAACCAGTAATGTTAGCAATTGATTTCTTCATGCCTGGCCACCAGTAATGTTTCTTTAAGTCTTTATATATTTTATCATTTCCTGGGTGTATGGAGTATCTTGACTTATGGGCCTCATCTAAAATGAGTTCTCTTAAGTTATCCATGCCTAGAATCCATATCCTTTGTTTGAATCTTAGGAGTTCGTCAGTTGCAGTCTCCAAATCCTTTTCTAATCCATTTAAGGATTCATTTTTCAAGTTCTCTTCAGTAAGAGCTCTTCTTTATGCATCTTGAATTCGAGTGTAGAGATCAGATTTAACGCGCATCTCTAATGCATGAATTCTTATTGGTTTAATTCTTTCCTTATGACTTAAGGCATCTGCAACAACGTTTGCCTTGCCAGGGTGGTAACGAATTTCACAATCGTAGTCACTTAATAATTCTACCTACCTTCTCTGGCGCATATTTAACATTTTCTGATCTAATATATATTGCAAGCTCTTATGATCAGTGTAAATAATACACTTAGTACCATAGACATAGTGTCTCCAAATTTTAAGTGCTAATATTATGGCTCCTAATTCCAAATCAAGGGTTATGTAATTTTTCCCAGGCACCTTTACTTGTCTAGATGCATATGCTATCACTTTATTCCGCAGCATTAGCACACATCCTAGCCCCTGATGTGAAGCATCACAATATACTACAAAGTCATTTGTTCCTTCAGGTAAGGTCAGGATTGGTGCACTGCATAATTTTTGTTTTAGTAATTAAAATGCGGCCATCTGTTTCTCACATCATTCAAACTTCTTGTCTTTCTGAGTTAGCATTGTTAAGGGTCTAGCGATACTTGAGAAATTTTCTATAAAGAGTCTATAGTATCCTGCTAATCCTAAAAACTGGCGAATCTCAGTTGGGGTTTTAGGGTTTTCCCATTTCCTGATTACTTCAATATTTGCAGGGTCTACTTGAATTCCTTTATCATTGACGATATGACCAAGGAATGGCACTTCAGGTATCCAAAACTCACATTTAGAGAATTTGGCATACAGTTTCTCTTTCCTAAGTAATTTTAGGGCTAGCTTTAAGTGTTGCTCATGATCTGCTTTATTTCATGAATAGATTAGAATATCATCAATGAATACTATCATGAATTTATCTAAATAGGGTTTATATATCCTATTCATTAAATCCATGAATACTGCTGGCGTGTTTGTTAAACCAAATGACATTACAAGAAATTCATAATGGTCGTATCTGGTTCTGAATGTCGTGAGTTTGGTGTTAAGCTAGATCTGCGAGACATACTTTCTTCTTGAGTATCTTCCATTTTAGTATCCTCCATTGGTTCCTCATGGCTATTATTATTTGTGAAATTGACATGGCTCTAGTTGGATAGATTACAGGAAGGAGAAGGTTTATGTTAAAAGTTCCTTATGAAGTTATATATCTAAACGTTAACGTGAAATTTTATGTTATAGTCTAGGTATAATATGCTTTTATTAAATACCAATTCTCTATAACCAATGGCTCTGATACCAACCTGTCACACCCCGGGTATCACTGCTAGGGAATGACGATTGATACAAAGCATTAATTATAAAGACAGACAGATAAATAATATTAATTACTAATTAGACAAAATTCCCTCTTTGGGGTATACCGTATATCATATATTTGTCTTTTTACATCATATATCTGAGTACAAAGTCGGGTCAGCTAAACTGACACATACCATACTAATTTTATTCTAATACATATATATATTGGTGTTGACTTCAGCACTGCCTTGTCCCAGGTGCAGTGTAATCCAGACTTCATAAGTGCCAAAGCTGTCTCCCCACATAATTACGTAAGTAATACACATGTTAGTTACCTGAAAAGAATACTAAAACTGTCAATTAAGAATAGTTGGTGAGTTCGCAGGTTTAAAGAAAACATAGTATAACAGGTATTATGTCAATTTAATAAGTCCATAACCAACCCTGTACCCGGTTATCCAATCCCCATCTAATATGGATTGAATCCACGAATAGCAACACCCGAACTGTCAAACAACAAGCATGTGCAGATAATATACCGCGTAGACACTACAGGCTCAGTGTCACTGTATATCTCAGTGTTTGTTTGCTTATCCATAGGACACACTGTACGTGGGGGATTTCCCAAGTAATACTACACATACGATCCGTCGGTTCTATCCAGAATTAATAGTTATGTAAAATGACAGTCGGTGCATGTGCATAATAGCAAAAAAAATGTCTTAAATAATTGCACATCATAGAAAACGAGTATGCTTTTCACCCCAAAAGTGAATAAAAAGGGGCTGCGAAGACTCATCTTGGTCGTTTTCGTTGTGCAGTGTGATTCCTATAATTGACATTTATATAAGTAAATAAATAATTAAATAAATAAGAATTATTAAAGTTATTACTTTTATTATTATTATTATTTCTATTATTGTCATTATTATTATTATTCTCTAATAGTCAAAATAATTAGTTTAAAATTTATTAAAAATTTATTAAATCTATTCTAATTATAAATATAGGTTGATCATGTAACATTATTATAAAAAAACCATTTTTATATTTTTTATTTTTTTAAATTTTGTTAAATAACTTTATAAAATAATCAAATTAAATATATACGTAAAATAGGGTTTAAAACCAATAAGTTTTAAATTATTTAGCATAAAGATATCTTGTTTATTCGGGTTTTCGCGTGTCAAGTTTTAGAGAGAGAAACCTAGAGTTTTCTAGTGAGAGAAAGATGGTGGAGTTACATATGCAAATGATGGTTTCGGGGCGGTTTCGGTGGTTCGGCGGTGGTTTATGGTGATGTTTAAGGCGGTATATGGGCTGGAGGTGGTAGCTTTGTTGTTTCTAAAGAGAATGAGTGTGTATACGTGGTTATGTAGAGTGAGAAAGAAAGGGCCGAGACTTAGTGATGGTGTTTTGGTGGTGATGTTGCGTAGGTTATGTTGAACCGGTATGGTGAGGGTGGTCCTCGGTTGTCGTGGGCTGGGAGGTGCAAGTAATCGAGATGGGTGTGGTGTGTACATATGGGAAGGTCATGATGGTGGTGGGATGGTGCTTGGTTGTTTACTGTGGGTGTTTGAAGAAACGGAGAGGTGGTGGTTTAGGTGGTTGTAAGCTAGTGAGTAATGATCATATGGTGATGATAATATATATATATATATATTATATATATATATATATATATATATATATATATATGTGTGTGGTGTGGTGTGTGTGTGTGGGTGTACGTTGTGTGTGTGTGTGATTAGTGTGTGGAGGGGTTATATATATATATATATATATAATATATATATATATATATATATATATATATATATATATATATATATAATATATAGAGATATAGAGAGGAAAAGGAGATACCTTGGTGATGGAGTGAAGGTGATAATCACGGTTTGCGACGGTGTTGCGGTGAAGAGGATGATGTCGAGATGGAGTGATGGATATGTTAAGTGTGTATGTATGTTTTGTACTCAAATGTATGCATGCATGTATGGATTTTATATGAAGGATTGCATGTTTTGGTTGGAGAATCAGGCGGTATGAATGTGATTTGTGATGATGATAAAAGGTGAGGTGGTATGCATGTAGGTGACTTTGGGTTTTCAGGATGTGGTGCACGGGTTGCATGTTGTTTCCACTAACAAGGTAACCTGCATAACTTCTTATATTCCTTCTAATCCTTAGTAATATTAGCAAGATTTAAGCTAGTAGGTATAGTTTCAAGTTAGTTAGTAATGTGTTAGGAGTAGGTTTTACAAAATTTTGAGGTTAGACTGGAGTTGTTAGCAAAGGTTATGAATCTACCCTTTGGGTTTCATGAGTATGCATGTTTAATGAGTATTATGATTAGGTAAGCAGAGCAAAACCTAATAGTAGTAACCTAACAAAAGTAATACTTTAAAATATTGACCTGATCTTTCGGGGTTGTTATAACTATTATGGAAATTCGATAATCGTAGGATCGAATATTGCAATCGTACTGTTGGCGTTTATCAGATCTGTGATGTGAAATCTCACAGACCTGTTGATGATTTCAAGTGAAGATCTATTGGAAGTTTTAATGTATGATGATGAATGATTCAAGAACACATATTCATAAAAATTTCATTCATTCATATGGATGATGATGTTAGGAGATTACAAAAGGAGTTTGTAAAAAATTCTCTCTCACACACACTCAACCTAATTATTTGTTTCACTAGAATAATTCTCTCTCTTTTAATGTTAGTGCTTACAATGCTTCGAGTATAAAAAAACTACACTTAGTCAATTTATACTCTTAATATAAATGAACAAAATTACATTTAAGCCCTAATGATTACATAAATATTCTTCTAAGTCTGATAAATTCTCTGTTTCTAATGCATGACTGCCGGGTGCTGACGTCATTCGGGACGACCGCTGATGTTGACTGTTGACTTTGACCATGGTTGACCAAGTTTGAATTTGGTCAATTTTCTTCCTTTTGATCATATTTTCAACATAGCTTCACCGTGTTAGTTTTGGTAATCATCATGAGTTTCTGCACTTAGGTTTTGATAAGTATCATCTTCAAATAGTCCAACAATACTCCCCCTAAGATGATGTTGCCAAAACCTCATGATTATCAAAAACCTTGAATATTGATTGACGTGCAGTCTTGAAGTGCAGTCTTCTCCCCATTTTTGGTAGCATCTTCTTAGAGGCTTCAAGAAAAAAAGGCATTAAGAAAAACACTTTGTTTCGGCACATACAGACTTTTTTTCGCCACTTGATAGATGTTTCATCAGCTTGATCTTCTAGTCTCATTTTGAAGACTTGAAAATACACCCATTTGTAAACACTGTGGATTGCACAGGTAGCAATATCAGCTGTTTATCTCAACTCCAGAAGTGAAGGAGAACATCAGACATTCTCTAGACTTGACATATACTCTTTCTTAACAAAAGCTTTGAAGGGTGAGAAACTTTTGTGTATGAGACACCAAGAGGAGGATTCTTAGTTCTCAGCAACTGGCAAGAGATCTTTGAAAGAAGCATGAGTGTTCATTTAACATCTTGAACTGAATAAGAAACTCAGGCATGTTATGCAATTCATCACTTGCAAAAGTCTAAATCCTCTCGGTAGGCATTGCATGGAAGTTTCACTCCTAATCAATAACACATGTAAATCTGCCAAACTAAGAAAATACTAAAAATGACAAATCTTTTTGGAATTTAGATTTTTTCAATATTTTTGATATTTTTCAATTTTAGGATGAATCCATCAACTGCAATGAATCATACTAATCCAAAATCCTCTACATCTAAGAATGTTTAAAGTTTGAATAGATTAGACAAAGAACAAAGTTGATTGTAATATGTTTGTTCACTTAAACTCATGCAAGATCTATTTTCAACACTTTATGATATTTATCATATTTAGTTTGATTAGATATGCTAATTGAGTACCCCACTCAGAAGTATGGAAGAATACTTCCTCATGAAATGGAAGGTGGCATTTATTACAACTTGAACCAGGCTACTTAGAGTATAAATTCTCATAATATGATCCACTTTGGGAATTTTTTTTGTATTTGATCCACATTGATATTCTTTTAACTTTGATCCATATTGGGATTCTTTTTTTTTGCCTTTTTGGCATGCATCAGCACTTTTAGTGCAAGGTCAACTAGGTCTGTGCTCAGCACAACAGAAGTTGTCCTTATGTTTACTCTAGGTCTTTATTTACATACAACAAAGGAGAAACATATGCTTTTATCAATGAGAAATTTATAAACTATTTTCGCATGGTGTGTTTAGGTGACCACATAAGCAAACACTTGGAAAAGTCATTACTTACCAATACCGTAAGATGGTTTTGGTCCACAATGCATATCGATTTAGTTCATCATAAATATGCTTATCTTGATCCAAGCTGAGCTACTGACATATCAAACAGAGTCTTGTCAATCTTTATTGATCTGAAAAATAGATGCAGAAGATAGTAGATAAGTGTACTATCATTTATCATGTAAATATAGGAAGATTCAAAAATAATTACATAATAGTAATATTTTTGGACTTTTCATGATTTTCTAATTTCTTTTTTGGATTTTTGATTTTGAAAAATAAAGAAATGGCATATTGTATAATCAAATTAATAGAGATCATCAACAGTTAGTCCATGTAGCAATGTAGACAGACTAAGCAGATGGAATGAAACATCGGGTGCTTCTTGTATTGCCATCATAGTTTCTGTGAATGATTGATGTCTTGCATTGAATCATGGTTAATTTCTACTCCATTTGGCTCAGTTGCATCATAAACAACATGAGCAGGAAGAACGTTCCTGTTATGGGAAGGGATCAGCCACTGCTAACTTTTCTTGGGTTGGCAGGCCTCCATAACTGTACCGGATACACTAGCAAATCAGTTAGATATTTCATCCCAGGCCATTACTATCCTGAGCTGTCCATTAGCATCTTTATATGTGACTTGCTGGTATGTGTATGATTTTGCTTTATCTAATGATGTATCAGACTCACCTCCTAAAATTGTTTTCTTTCTCCAACATTGTTTTGATTTTGAACCAACTGACTCAATTTTAGTTTGTTTAACAAAAGAAGTTTGTTTGGCTTTTGAAGATCTTTTGGTTGGTTTAGAAAATCTATTTTTATTTTGAAAGTTTTATGGAGGTGTAGCAAAAGATGTTTGTACTTGATCATGTTTGTTTCTTTTAGGCATGTGATCAAATTCATCATAAGAATTATAATCATGATTATAATAATTTGATGGATGTGATCTTCTATGATAGCCATTATGCCAAGTATTATTCCTATATCTGTCATACTTATGTTGTGTGTTGACCTAGGATAATATCTTGGTGCCCAATAATCATGAATATCATAATGTTTAAAATCATACCCATGCCGATGTGATCGAGGAGAAGAGTAGCTATGACGTCTTTTATAGTACTCATGCTCCGATCTTGGCGAGTACGACTCTGATGGATGATAAGATCTTTGGCCTCTTATGTGTAGTGATATTGGAGAGTTAACACTCTGAAGTGGTATAATTCTCCATGTCATAATTTAAGCAGTAAGGAGAAGGTCTGGATCTTCTTCCCTTAGGCTAAGATGATGAAGTTGGATTTGATTGAAACTTCACAGCCTTTTGTCTTGGTTATTTTTGTTGCTTTCTCTTGTGAGGACATATATATGTATCACTCTCAGTGTTTTTACACTCAGACGTGTTGTGTGAATCTGAATTGCATGTCTCGTAGAGAATTGGATGTTGTTTTGGAGTTTCTAATGTAGCTTTTAAGGTTGATGGTTGGTTTGGATCAGCTGTATAACCTTGGTCTGATTTTCTTCTTTCTTTTAGATCTGGTTTTCTTCATCTTGACCTCTTCTTTGATTTCTTATACCTCAGCTTCTGCTTGTTCTTTAACTCCATCTTAATCTTTGCCTTCAGTTCAGCCTTTGTTAATTCTGGTTCAAGAAATCCAGCTGGTTTGAATTTCTCATAGAGAACCATAGCCTTTTGTTTGTTGTCAGGCTTTGCTGCTTTGGATTTTTGTGGCTTTGTTTGGTTGGTTGGTTTCTTCATCACTTTTAATACTTTAGGATCTCCATCTTGACTATCTTAGGAATGAAAGGTTTCATTATGTGGTGATTCTGGTTTGGGGTACAGCTTTGATGCTGTTCCAGGAGAAGTGATTTGAGTGATAGTGGATAGTGGTTTAACATGCATATTTGAATCTTCTTTGACTGGACATGTCATTGAAGTTGCATTTCTATGTAGTTATCATTGTAAGGAGGATGAACAACATGGTATGTAGTTCCAGCACTCTTCTTCTTATCTCTTTATGCATCAATTAATTCTTCTAACTTGCTAGCAGTCAACTTTAAATTCTCAAGTTCAACTTCTATTGATGCATGATCTGCTTTTGTCTTTGTTATAGACTCAGTGTCTTGTAACTTGAGCTTGAAGACTAAATCTTTCTCCAATTAGTTTGCCTACATCCTTCAGCAGAGAATTGATTTTCTCTTTAAAAGCTTTATGTTGTATCTTCAATTCTACATTTGTAGCCTTTTTGTATTGATTGCTTGATTTAGACGCTCAATGTAATGTTGCAAGTTATTGATTGTTTTGGTTGTACTTGCTTCTGATATTTTGGCTTTAACTTTAGCCTTTGTGTTTGTTAAATTCACAGAGAGTTAAGTTGCTTGAGCATTCAGATTGTGATTTTCTTTAAGCAATTTATCAATTTCTTTCTCTAGTGAATTGATTTGATTTGTAGAAGTTGTGTAGTTCCTCTGCATGTGAAGCTCTTTCCTACTTTATCATGTATGCTAGATTGTTGCAATATTTCTGATATGCTTGTACTTCATATATGCATGCTAATGAGCATAGATTGATCTTTCTATCTTCAGGAATTTCATGCTATGGAGGAATGTTTATGTCGCTGTTCTTGTGGGTTTTGCAAGCTCGGCAGTAAACTCTTCTAGTTTGATTTGTTATTGAACCATTTTGTCTTGCAACTGGTTCATCTCTTGAGCTAAACTGATGTTTTGTTGATTCAACGTCTTGATTTATGTTTGATCATTTCTTTGAGATTGTTCCGTCTCTGCCCTGCATTTGATCAAATCATTAGACCATGTGTTGTTTGAGTTTGCAAGATTACACACATGTAAATGCATCAGTTCTTTTGTAATGTGACTGATGTACAACTAAATATTTGTCTTGTCAACAATAATTGTTGTTATTGTTGATATGCTGCTGTTGTTTGGTTGGTTGCAGCCTTTTTTTGATTTGTTGCTGTTGTTTGAAATGTTTTTGCAACTTGGTTTGTTTTGTTTAAATTCTTGAAACTTCTTTCTACCTGCAGCAAGAAAGATAGCTCGGTTTCTTGAAACACGAATGTTAGTGAATGATGTTAAATTTTCCATTTTGTTTAAAAACAAAACGATTTAACAATTGTTTTTGTGTTTCAAACAAAATCAAATTTTAAAATTCTAATTGAATCCAAAGAACGCCGAAACTCAACTTAATTAGATCAACCTAATTAAATAGTTAACTTGGTTCAATTACAAAGCTAGACTAAGATTAATCTAGCTTAATTTTTAAGAGTAACAATATTTGGATCTTCTCAATTAAAATTTAAATGATTTTATGACTTGATTAAGAGTAACTTAACTCTTCTGAAGTGTATATATTTTGATCAACAGGAAGTCAACATGAAGTTTTCAAATCTTCCAAGAACAACTTATAAAAGTTTGTAAAAATGAAAACCTTCCGAGAACAACTTAAAAGTTAGTTAAGTTGAAAACTTCCAATAACAAGCTTTAAAAGTTTGTCAAATTAAAAGCTTCTGAACAATGAATTCTTTTGAGTTCAAAAACTTCCAAGAACAATCAAAAACCTTCCAAGAACAACAAAATCTTCCGAGAACAAACTTTTGATGTTGCGATGCTTACACGTCCGCTGTGAATTGTTGTGTTTTAAAGCGGATGAAAATGAAAGTAACATCCGCTGTGAGTTGTTATGTTTTGTACAACGTCCGCTGTGGACGTGGTTGTATTTTCTGTCTGCTACGAAGTTACACGTCCGCTTTAGATAGATGAATGTCCACTGTGGACCTGTTGTGTCCGTTGTGGACTGTTGTGTCCGTTGTGGACTGTTTGTTTCCGTTGTGAGGTGTTTGTTTACTCGTCCGCTTTGAACCGATGGTATATTATGATTACTTTTCGCTATGTTACTTACACGTCCACTGTGGACCTGTTTGTGTCTGATTCAACTCGTCCGCTGTGGACTAAGTTTGTGTGTTCAACGTACGATGTGAGTGTTGTGAATCAGCTGTGGATGAATGAAGTTGGATTTGATTGAAATTCACAGCTTTGTCTTGGTTATTTTGTTGCTTCTCTTGTGAGGAAATATATATGTACACTCTCAGTGTTTTTACACTCAGACGTGTTGTGTGAATCTGAATTGCATGTCTCGTAGAGAATTGGATGTTGTTTTGGAGTTTCTAATGTAGCTTTTAAGGTTGATGGTGGTTTGGATCAGCTGTATAAGACTTGGTCTGATTTTTCTTCTTTCTTTTAGATCTGGTTTCTTCATCTTGACCTCTTCTTTGATTTCTTATACCTCAGGCTTCTGCTTGTTCTTTAACTCCATCTTAATCTTTGCCTTCAGTTCAGCCTTTGTTAATTCTGGTTCAAGAAATCCAGCTGGTTTGAATTTCTCATAGAGAACCATAGCCTTTTGTTTGTTGTCAGGCTTTGCTGCTTTGGATTTTTGTGGCTTTGTTTGGTTGGTTGGTTCTTCATCACTTTTAATACTTTAGGATCTCCATCTTGACTATCTTAGGAATGAAAGGTTTCATTATGTGGTGATTCTGGTTTGGGGTACAGCTTTGATGCTGTTCCAGGAGAAGTGATTTGAGTGATAGTGGATAGGGTTGAACATGCATATTTGAATCTTCTTTGACTGGACATGTCATTGAAGTTAGCATTTCTATGTAGTTATCATTGTAAGGAGGATGAACAACATGGTATGTAGTTCCAGCACTTCTTCTTATATCTTTATGCATCAATTAATTCTTCTAACTTGCTAGCAGTCAACTTTAAATTCTCAAGTTCAACTTCTATTGATGCATGATCTGCTTTTCTCTTTGTTATAGACTCAGTGAGTCTTGTAACTTGAGCTTGAAGACTAAATCTTTCTCCAATTAGTTTGCCTACATCCTTCAGCAGAGAATTGATTTTCTCTTTAAAAGCTTTATGTTGTATCTTCAATTCTACATTTGTAGCCTTTTTGTATTGATTGCTTGATTTAGACGCTCAATGTAATGTTGCAAGTTATTGATTGTTTGGTTGTACTTGCTTCTGATATTTGGCTTTAACTTTAGCCTTTGTGTTTGTTAAATTCACAAAGAGTTAAGTTGCTTGAGCATTCAGATTGTGATTTTCTTTAAGCAATTTATCAATTTCTTTCTCTAGTGAATTGATTTGATTTGTAGAAGTTTGTAGTTCCTCTGCATGTGAAGCTCTTTCCTACTTTATCATGTATGCTAGATTGTTGCAATATTTCTGATATGCTTGTACTTCATATATGCATGCTAATGAGCATAGATTGATCTTTCTATCTTCAGGAATTTCATGCTATGGAGGAATGTTTATGTCGCTGTTCTTTGTGCTTTTGCAAGCTCGGCAGTTAACTCTTCTAGTTTGATTTGTTATTGAACCATTTTGTCTTGCAACTGGTTCATCTCTTGAGCTAAACTGATGTTTTGTTGATTCAACGTCTTGATTTATGTTTGATCATTTCTTTGAGATTGTTCCGTCTCTGCCCTGCATTTGATCAAATCATTAGACCATGTGTTGTTTGAGTTTGCAAGATTACACACATGTAAATGCATCAGTTCTTTTGTAATGTGACTGATGTACAACTAAATATTTGTCTTGTCAACAATAAATTGTTGTTATTGTTTGATATGCTGCTGTTGTTTGGTTGGTTGCAGCCTTTTTTTGATTTGCTGCTGTTGTTTGAAATGTTTTTGCAACTTGGTTTGTTTTGTTTGAATTCTTGAAACTTCTTTCTACCTGCAGCAAGAAAGATAGCTCGGTTTCTTGAAACACGAATGTTAGTGAATGATGTTAAATTTTCCATTTTGTTTAAAAACAAAAACGATTTAACAATTGTTTTTGTGTTTCAAACAAAATCAATTTTAAAATTCTAATTGAATCCAAAGAACGCCGAAACTCAACTTAATTAGATCAACCTAATTAAAGAGTTAACTTGGTTCAATTACAAAGCTAGACTAAGATTAATCTAGCTTAATTTTAAGAGTAACAATATTTGGATCTTCTCAATTAAAATTTAAATGATTTTATGACTTGATTAAGAGTAACTTAACTCTTCTGAAGTGTATATATTTTGATCAACAGGAAGTCAACATGAAGTTTCAAATCTTCCAAGAACAACTTATAAAAGTTTGTAAAAATGAAAACCTTCCGAGAACAACTTAAAAGTTAGTTAAGTTGAAAACTTCCAATAACAAGCTTTAAAAGTTTGTCAAATTTAAAAGCTTCTGAACAATGAATTCTTTTGAGTTCAAAAACTTCCAAGAACAATCAAAAACCTTCCAAGAACAACAAAATCTTCCGAGAACAAACTTTTGATGTTGCGATGCTTACACGTCCGCTGTGAATTGTTGTGTTTTAAAGCGGATGAAAATGAAAGTAACATCCGCTGTGAGTTGTTATGTTTTGTACAACGTCCGCTGTGGACGTGGTTGTATGTTTCTGTCTGCTACGAAGTTACACGTCCGCTTTAGATAGATGAATGTCCACTGTGGACCTGTTGTGTCCGCTGTGGACTGTTGTGTCCGTTGTGGACTGTTGTGTCCGTTATGGACTGTTTTGTCCGTTGTGAGGTGTTTGTTTACTCGTCCGCTTTGAACCGATGGTATATTATGATTACTTGTTCGCTATGTTACTTACACGTCCGCTGTGGACCTGTTTGTGTCTGATTCAACTCGTCCGCTGTGGACTAAGTTTGTGTGTTCAACGTACGATGTGAGTGTTGTGAATCAGCTGTGGATGAGTTTATTTATCAGTTGTGAAAACTTGGACAAAATTGATGAATAATGGTCTTTGCTGTGGGTTTTAATACATCAGCTGTGAACAAATTAGTTCATCAGCTGTGAACACTTGGATAAAAATTGAATTCCAAGTATACTTTGTGTATTCTTTGTAAAATTCGATAATGAATGGAATTTCACTTGCAAATACATAAATTGATGTTTGAATGATTGTTGAAGATACTTGAATGATTGAATGATGAACAACCGAATCAAAATCCGGATTAAATCATGATTTTGGCTGAATTTTGAGATTTCAAAACAGTTTGACTTTGAAAAAGTCAAACTTCATGTTCTTGAATGAACAAACTTTTGATTCTTGGGTTTCTGATGGAATTTGATAAAACCAAATGTTACAATAACTATAGGTAAGTGATTCTAAGCTAAAACAACAATCAATTTCATATAATCATCACCTAAACTCGGATTTAGATGATGAACTCATGAAGAACACAATGAAGAACAAAAACTCAGATATAAGAATCAAATGTTCAAAAATGGATGATTTGGTTGTTGAAAATGATAAACAAACCTTAGATTTGATGTTTCTAAGCTAAAACCACTATTAATTTCAGCTAAACAACATTAGATTCATGATTTTTGATGATTTTCCTCAAGAACAGTGAACTTTTCTCAAGAACACAAATTTTTTAAAAATCTTCAAATTCAAGAGTTGTGGATGTTCAATTGATATGAAACTTTGCAGATGTGTTAGTTATCACAAACTAAAGCTATTAGAAGCTTAAATTCGATCAAACAACAACAAAATCAAAATTTCATGTTCATGAGCATTTGAAGACTTGAAGAACAAGTTTGCTTAAATCTTTAGATTAATGGCTCAAATGAACTTCAATTGATGTGGAAACTTGCAGATCTACACAAAATAATAAATCTAAGCTAATGGTAGCTTCATTTCATCAAAAAACAACAATTTGCAGATCAAACTTGTGGTTCAAATTTTTGAGAAAAATTTGAAGAACAAGAAGTCAAGGCTCTGATACCAACTGTGGAAATTCGATAATCGTAGGATCGAATATTACAATCGTATTATTACCGTTTATCAGATCTGTGATGCGAAATCTCACAGACCTGTTGATGATTTCAAATGAAGATCCGTTGCAAGATTTAATGTATAATGATAAATAAATGATGAACAATTCAAGAACACATATTCATAAAAATTTCATTATGATGATGCTTGGAGATTACAAATGGAGTTTGTAAAAATAATAGGAAGAGATGATAGAAAAGAGGTAGCGTGTCAACTTTAGAGAATAGTGCCCATGGCAACTGGATGCTAGTGGCGGCTGCGGCCAGACAAACAAAACGATCCATGTTGAATCTTCGGTTATACCTCATACTGAATTAGAGAGAGAAAGAGATGATAGAAAAGAGGTAGCGTGTCATTGAGGTTCCAACAACTTTTTTTTTCCTCTAGTAAAAGTTAAAAATAATAGGAAGTAAAAGGCAAATTAAAAATGATCAATTGGGTGGATAAAAGGAAGTAAATGCAACTTTTTAAATTCTAAAAAATGGTTGTCTTTAAATTAAGATGGATGAATAAGTTTAAAATTTCAACTTTAAGCGATAAATAGATTTTAAACTGTTACACCCGGTCAAATCAGATCAACATCTGTACAAATCTAACCTTTTAATAATTAATTTATATTGTGTTTGACAGTTTGAAAAACTTTAAGTTGACGACCAGATAACGAACCCAAAGTTGATTATTTTGTATAATAATAATAATAATAATAAGTATAAGTATATCGTGAAGACAACTAGCATTTCCCACATACACATACACACACTTCACAACCTTTCACCTCTTCACCACCCCTTCCCTCCAACTCTCCCCCCACCATCGGCCACACCACCACCCGCCACCACATCACCACCGTAGCCACCACCTGCCGCCACCCCACTGTCCGCAACCACCACCCGTCACCGCACCACCGCCCACAGCCGTCACCTACCACCGTATCACCAAGCGCGACACCAACCCGCCACACCAACACCTTCGGTCGCCCCACCCCTACCCCCTTTCGGTCTTCGCGAGCGCCACCCAACCCCACCATCGAGATCACACCATCACCACCATAGGAAACCCCATTCTCCCATTTGAGTTGAAAACAAGGGGATTTTTAAGAGAAGCTTTGTTTGGAGCTTAAAGTTGTAACCGGGCTTTGGAAATCTTCATGCTAACGTTAGAGATTGTGGGATTAGCCTAAGAATTACTCAAAGTATACTTGTTTTGGGGTAGATCATCTTTAATTCTCCATGCATGGGTGATCAAGATGAAAATCTTAAAGAACCCTAGTTCACCCACTTAGATGTTTATAAAAGTTTGACAAACTTGATGAATTTGAGTTTTAAATTGGTCTTATAATCTGAAATGTGACTTAGAAATGGTTTTGGATTGTTGAAATCTTGATGTTTGGATGACTTGAAGTTGTATGGATATATATATGTGGGTGCGTCACGTATGTATGTATATATGTGTAAGTTGTAGGATTGTTGATGATGATTTTGTAGATAGATGATTAAGTTTAGAAGATTGGGTGGATGATATTGTTGGATTATAACCCATGTAAGATAATTAGGATTTAAAAGGGTGAAAAATAAAATGTTAGTACGAAACCGTGGCTAAAATCACGTTAAAAAGACCTCACTTAAACTAGTAGTTTAGGTTGAAAAAATGATGGTATACTAGAAACCATGATTAAGATCAAAATAAGCTTTAGTAAAATGTGAGAATATAGATTGAGAATAATAGTTAGAGATGAGAAATGGAACAAAAGTTTGATAAGAAACATCTTACAAAGATCGTGCCTAAGATAAATGGATGTTTTGGCGAGTGAGTATAGTTAAAACAATGTTAAAAACTCCAAAATTATTATAAAATAAACTTATATAAAACTAATAAAAAATGGTATTTTTGTGTAGAAAATTTGTTGGCAGAAAACTTATTTTGTGAAGAAATATTGAAATAAATGTAACGGTAAAAACTACGGGTTGACACGTGATCTTTTAGAAGAAAAATCGAACTTAATAAATGAGACTTGAATCTGAAAAATAATTTATTTTCAGAATAATTTATGATTGTAAAACAAATATTTTAATTAAACAACAACTCGAGTTGTCGGATTCAAAAGCTAGTCTCTCTATTTCGCGAATTTAACCGAAAAAGGGTAGAAACTTTACTAAAAGAATGGACATTTTATTAATCAAATCATTTTTACAGCTTTGAAAACTTATTTATATCAAGGGAAAAATAAGAGATTTGAGATAGAAAACAAAACTAATTATTTGGTACAAAATTTGGGCGAAAGTTTTGCGTAAAGCGTTAAAACTAACAATTTTTCAAGTTATGACTTATTGTTTTATAACCTGAATTATTAGGTTGAGAAAATATAGTTATTTTTATAAGAAATAAACGATGAGCTAAGGATAAAAATTATTGATGTCATTAGGTGCCTAACTAGTTAAGCTTTACGTGTTGAACGTAGCTTTAAATGATAGAATAAGTATATTTTATCTGTTATATAATAATTAAAGTCTTATTCTTAAAAACCTACTTAAAAATAATAATAATAATAATAATGAACTTTTACAAGTCGTCAACTAGTCTTTAAAAACTTTGATTAATAATTTTAAAACCATTTTTACTATTAGACTAAGTAAGTTGGGTGAACAACATTCTCATAAGCATGTCCTTTGGTCATTAATTAAATCCTTCGCGTTTAGGATCTTGTTCGACCGGTGCGAGACTTTCTTGATCTGTTACTTAATCACGTTCGAAGGTGAGCTTTTCGGTCCCATTTTAAATATTTATTTATCTAACTGTTTTCGGGGAAAAGCATAATTTTATGATATGATGGGTAAACAAGATTATATATAATGATATAATGGTATAAGTTAGGTTAGTAGTATATGTGTATACTATTGAGCCCCTAAATCCCCCCATAATCATTAGCCTCGGGGAGGCCACAAACTTATATTGGTAGTTCTATCGGGTTAGAAGGGCACGCTCTAAAGACCAGTCGCTCTGGTCAGGTTTTGGCGAGGGAGTTTATTTGTTTGGACTGTTGTGAGGCAACGACGTGTTTCTTGGTTTGATTATGAACTTATGACCAAAGTTAATCATAGTACCTAGCTAGTCTATGATAATAATTATCCTGTGTACATCATATCGTTTATGAAAATTGAATGTTTTGTAATTTACAAACCCGAACGCTCACCAACTTTATGTTGACCAGTTACTCTTTATGTTTTTAAGGGTTGTAGGTACGCTCGATTGGGAAATAATGGAAATGTGTTTTGGGAAGTCGAAGTGTCAGTTGATTACCTGTTTGTGAAACTTTGTATGCAACATGTTGTTCCACAACTAATTAGGTTTTGTTAATAACTATGTTTGAACTTCACTTTATTTTCTGACTAAGAGTTTGATAAACCTAATATACTAGTAGTCAACTTGTATTTTATTAACGTTTGACTATGGTCGTTGGTAAAATTCCAACTTCCGCCATAACCACGTCACGTGACATTCCGTTGCGATTTTCGGGGTGTGACATAAACTTCAAACTTTAAACATTCTCACAACTATTGTATTTTTGATTTGGCTTTGGATTAGGCATACGATAACTGGCCCTTGAGAATTTTCAAATTTCAACATTACATAAAATAAATATTTTATTTATATTATAAATAAATATAATGAGGTAATTTAATATTTGTAAGGAATAAAGATATCAATCGGATTAGATCTCTACTTCTCTCCGATTCAATTGTTTCTTTTAAGCTATTTTCTTTTATTTCCTTCTCTACTAAACTTACGTTGCTTTTAATAAATTCATTTATGTTTACTAATGTGTAAACATTGTTTTTTAAACGTTTTCGTCTATGACATTGTCTCTTTTGTTATTTGATGGAATTTTTTTACCCGCAACAACTCATAGATCAAAGTTCAATGAAAAAAACTAAACCCAAAAAAGACACGCGGCAACGCATGGTCTCAAAGTCTAGTAAGCTACCGGGTACCAAGTATTTTTATCCACTTTATAATTTTGACATGTGTGGACGTGACATCTTTTTATCTTTGTGACGTGACGTACATGTACGTACAATGTGGTTTTTTCCTGACATTTTGATAACCGTTTACAATAATAAAATTTGAAAAGTGAGGCTTGAGATCGAGCCACATTACAATAGCCCACCATCATAAATTCCGGCCACCTTCAACCTCGCCACTCCAATGAACGCTATCACCATTTTCAAAGATACCAACTCTAATAAAATTTTAATCAAATCCTTAGTTGCAACTAGTTTTTTTTCCCACTCTATGCGGCGGGAGTCTGGTACAAACAATGCTATATTAGATTGTTCGTAAGCATAGCCTTGTAACAAAATTCTAAAATAGTAATCTTTAATAGTCAAACTCCAAAAATACAGGGCAAGAGGCAGTCGTTTTTCCCACACACGATACTGCATTATTTTGGTCGTCATCAGCTCATCGGAAACTATAAAAGTAAAGTTTGGTGGCAAAACTTTAAAATACTAAACTTTATTGGCAAAGTTGGAAAATAAAAATTCACGATGAATAGTATGGTAGTCAAACTCTAAGATCCTAAATTTTAGCGGTCAAAGTCTAAGAAACAAACCGATAACTAAACAGTAAAATACTAAAATTTAATAAGTAAACTCAATGAATGAAAACACAACTATGAATACTCTGATAACCAAACTTCAATATTCATAACTTGTGCCACTAGAATCAAGAAATTTAAACTTTATTATTGACCAAAATCAAGAAATCTAAACTTTACTATTCATTATCTTTCTAAGCTTAAATTCGATCAAACAACAACAAAATCAAAATTTCATGTTCATGAGCATTTGAAGACTTGAAGAACAAGTTTGCTTAAATCTTTAGATTAATGGCTCAATGAACTTCAATTGATGTGGAAACTTGCAGATCTACACAAAATAATAAATCTAAGCTAATGGTAGCTTGATTTCATCAAAAAACAACAATTTGCAGATCAAACTTGTGGTTCAAATTTTTGAGAAAAATTTGAAGAACAAGAAGTCAAGGCTCTGATACCAACTGTGGAAATTCGATAATCGTAGGATCGAATATTACAATCGTATTATTGCCATTTATCAGATCTGTGATGCGGAATCTCACAGACCTGTTGATGATTTCAAGTGAAGATCTGTTGCAAGATTTAATGTATAATGATAAATAAATGATGAACAACTCAAGAACACATATTCATAAAAATTTCATTATGATGATGCTAGGAGATTACAAATGGAGTTTGTAAGAAGGGAAGGTGCGTCCAAGGCCCCTTTAAGTCGGCACATGTCTAGGTTTTAATGATTTAGAAGACCAAAAAATTTGGGATGCAATAAATCTATCCCCCTTATTTAGGTTTCATCCTCAAAAACTATCAATTCTTAAATAGCTACATGAAATGTTGTTGCATTTCCTCTTCATGTTCCCATGTTGCTTCGGATCCCTTTTAGGGCTTTCGTTGAACTTTTTTGAACTCAATTACTTTATTTCTTAACCGTTTTTTCTTTCGATCTAGTATGGGGTTCCTTAATATAATTTAATATGTAATTGATTTCAATATTGGTATATGATTGTCTTCCTTAGCAAGATATTTTCATAGATGTGATACATGAAATTGGGGTGAGTACCATTAAGCATAACTAGTAGTTCCAGCATATAAGCTACAAAACTAACCCTTACTTTAATCTTGAAGGGTACTATATATCTAGGAATCAATTTTCCTTATCATTAAAAATGGGTAATTCCTTTCCATGATGATACGTTCAACATGACTCTATCACCAACGTCGATTTCTATCAATCTGCATCCTTTGTCCGCATATGACTTTTGCATGTCCTTTGTGGCTTTCGTGTAAGCTTTGATAATCTTTGGTTTTTCCATCGTGGCTTCCACCTTTTCCGGTCCTTCCACTTCCTTTCGACCAATGTCACCTCAAGATATAGGAGTCATACATCTTCTACTATATAATTATAACTATTATTGTATGAGAACTCGGCTAGTGGCAAATGGTCATCCTAAACTCCCATAAAAGTCAATAATACATGCTCTTAGCATGTCTTCCAACATTTGAATAGTTCTCTATGATTACCTAGTGGTATGCGGGTGATAAGCTATGCTAATATATAATCTGGTAACCTATAGAATCATGGAACCTTTTCGAGAACTTTGAAATTAATCTCGTATCTTTGTTCGAGACTAACATAGTCACCTCATACCGTGCCATAATTTCTTTGATAAAAAATTTCGCTAACCTTTCATTTATATAGGTTTTATGTATTGGTAAGATATGAGCACTATACGTTAGCTGACCCATTAGGACCTGTATTGTATCATAACTTTTAGCTTTGCACAACAACTTAGTTATGAAGCCCATTGTAATGTGTTCTCATTTACATTCAGGTATTAATATGTTAATAATTATGTATGTAAACAACAAGTATTCCTTTGCATTGTAAGTCATTTTTGACATAAAATTCATTTATTTGTATTTTAGTTGAATTTTGTAGGAGACTCGGGGTTTTTGTGAAGAAAACTCAAGATATGAAGATGTTCAAGAGGAAAAATGCTTCTTGTATGATCATATTGAAACTAGATATGCCTGTATCAGCTGTCAAACTGCAAGCAGTTCATTTTTGATGCTCAATATGGCCATATCATATTTGATATGACCATATCGGACCAAAAATAGGTTTATAACCCCAATGCACATCATTTTAAACCTAACTTTTATTTTCTCTCAAACCTAGCCCCTCAGGTGATTTTAAGTATTTTTCAAGAGGTTTTGGGAGATTTGAAGGCAAAGATTGAAGATTTCAAGATTTCAAGGAGATCTAAAATCATCCACTCCATTTCCACATAAATTGGTTTGATTTTCTTTAGATCTACTTATTTGTTATATGTCTTATGGGCTAAAATGTTATTATTAATTGGATTAGATGAAATTTAGCATGATTTATCCCTTGTACATGATTCTTGGTGTTGTTTATGTTGATGTCATGATGAAACTTGATTATTCTTCAATGATTATGTTTATTTGTTTTAGTTTGATGATATGTATAACCTTGTTGGTGTTGTAAGCATGTTATGTTGGAAAACCTCATGTTCTTACAAGACTTACGCATATGATTGTATCTTTTGCATGTAAATGGTAACATTTGACTATGAATGGTGAATGAAGGTTGAAGATTTCATAAAATTAAATAAATATATATTCTTATGCTTATGTTTGAAAAAAACCATAGTGTATATCATGAATCTCTCTTGTTATTGGTTATAAATTGATTTTATAATCATGGTTTGATGTTAATTAATTGAAGGTAAATTATAGTTCTATCTATTTTATGCAAGTTGAGGTGGTCGTCATATGTTTTTAATGTTAACATTTCAAAATATTATGGAACTAAATAACCCTCACGAGAGTTTAGTTCATCTTTAGCATTGACATAATTGTATTATTAGTTCCTTATGCCATAACTTTAGGTGGCTATGGTGTCTTTATCATTCTAGCTTTTTGAATAGTTATATGTCTAGATATCCTTGACGGGAGCTTAGGCTACTTCATGTGTAAAAGAATATCTCACCTTGAGTTTGTGCTAGTTGTTCTTTTTAAGCTTAGTGGAGTTGAAGTCCAAGTGGTATCTTTAATTGATTCTTTATCTTCATCTTTATTTCCTTTCTTTGTTATTTTAAATGCATAAACGTTTTTACTTAATTTTAGTATTCGTAAATCAAAACTCAATTGCTCGGCTAAATAGTGATATAGGTTTAGTATTGGGAGCCATTATGTCCACATATTGGTACTCAGTTCTTATCTCAAGCTATACTACTATGTGATAGGTATACTTATCTATTTTGAGTGTAGTTAGTTGAAAGGTGATAATTATTTCTTTAAATTAAAACAAATTATGTAAATTTTCATATAAAAATATATGTACATTTACACACATCAGGTATATCGAAAGGTTGGATTTTCATGTAAGGCTTTTGGTGATCCGCTTTGACTTGTAAACAGTTAAGCACTTACCCATATATTAGGTTACATCATGCCTTATCCTTTGTCAACAATAATTCTTCTTTAGATCTTGATATCTTCGTGATGCTAGGATGAATAGAATACATGGTTTCATGAGCTTCATTTAATATCTTTTTTTCTAAAATATCCTTAATGAGGAGCCATATTCGACCAAATCTGATTTTGATATCATAGATGTGTTCGTTTAAATTCACAACCTATCCTTTCATTTTATGTCGACCAACTCATCTTTTAAGATCCTACTTTGAACATTCGTACTTCATTCATAACGTCTGGTGTTACGACTGATGCGTGTGAAAGGTATATATATTTTTGATAAAGATTTTCACACAGATTTAGTTTTAATTGGTTATTACTAATACTAAAATACACACACAAAAGGTAGGTGTACTTGTCTTGTGGTAATATACTGATAATAAGAACCGAGTATCAATCCGTGAACACACCGAGCCTACTCAACAACCTTTATGATTGACTACCAGATTTGATTTTGTTTTGGGAAAATGATAAATTGAAGTGATGTAACCAAATTTTTTTCAGAGTTTAAAGACAATAATTAAAATGAAAGTAAAAGTAAGATTGAAACTTTTGGGTTTTAAAACAGGAAATTAAGGCTATCATCCTAATTACATTACACTTATGTAACTATAATGAATATCATGGTGTGAGTAAAGATATAAGTTTAAGTAGTTATGTTAATGTTTATAAACGCGAGCCAACGCGGATTTCTCGTCTACCAGCTTCGTAGTGACAAGGACACCAGTATGAGTAACTTGTAGTACTGATCAATCAAAGCCACTAGTAATGTATGTAGATCTAGTGTAATCTTTTAACATACGATTTCTAAAAACATAACTTAATGTTAGAAAGAGAGTTGATCAAGTTCCTTTTTAACATACCATTAATTTTAGAAAACCATAACAATTACTATAGATTTCTCAGACTAATAAAAGGGAACCTGCAAATGATCAGAAAGCTAAAGTTATATGATTATAATAACCATTTCTAGTTCATTAGCCATAGATTTGTTATGAAGACCGATTTCACGAATAAAAGCTAGTTCATACGTTTTTCAACCTTGTGTAACATTCATAATTACAAACCATAAGTTCAAAACTTCCCGTTCAAATGTAGATGCTACACATCAAAAGCTTACCCATGATTACCATAACATTAACATAACATAAGTCACACCATTAGTTTATCAAAAATTAAATAAGTTTCATCCAATTAGGATGATAAAGAGAGTTAGCTCATATTGAGCTTGAACATAACAACAAACAACATAGAAGATAGATATGAAATCATAGGTGAAATGGAACAATAAAACTGGTGATCCATATTGGATGATGTTTAGACAATCCCAAGCTTCTTTCAAGTTTTGTATGAACCTCCCGAGCCTCCAAATGGTCTTCAAGACTTGATTCCTGAGAGAATTCAGCAGAGTAACCCTCCACCAAAAGCTTGCCCAAATGATGGACTTAGGCTTCTATTTATAGGCTTTCTGAAATGTTTAAGCACGGTCTCGTGCTAGTACAATGCTTACGTAAGTTGGTCGGTTTGTACGTGCAGCATCTGTCAAGCACGGCTAGAGGTGCGCAAACCGGGTTTTTTATCTGAACCGGGTCGAGTTCAAACCGAACCGGGTTTAGGTCAAAGTTTTTTTAACCGGGTTTGACCAAAACCGGGTCGCTTCCGAAACTGGTTTCGGGCCAATAAAACCCAACCCGGTAGGAACCGGTCCGGCTCGGTTCCAAACAGGTTTGGGTCCAAAAACCGGTTCCAAAAATCCGGTATTTTTTTATTTCAATAAATAATATTTAAAGTATACAATTTATTTAAAAGTAGATTAAAAAACCAGTATTTTAAGCACATTTTTGAGCTTTTGAGTGTTGTGACTAAACCATTACACCTACTACCTATTTATACTATCATATAAGGGCAATATGGTCAAAAAAAACTTAAAAAAAACAGTCAAAAATGCTTCAAACGGCTATATTACCGTTTGAAAATGTTTTTTTAACGGTAAAAACCGGTTCCAAACTGGTTTTTTGGGACCGGTTCGTAAACTGGGTTGGGTAAAAACCGGTTCCAAACGGGTTTGGGCTATGAATATACAAACCGGTCCCAAACTGCCGGTTTTTTTTGGGTTCGAACCGGTTTGGCCTACCACCGGTTCCAAACCGGTTCGGTTCTGGTTTGGGTTACCAGTTCGGGCCGGGGAACGGTTCCTTTGTGCACCTCTAGGCACAACCCCGTCTTCAATGGGGCACGGCCCCATGTTTGTGGTGGGGCACGGCCTCGTGACTCATGGGGTATGGCCCCGTGATCACTTTTGGGGATCAATACTTTTTGTCCTATCAGATGTCCAATCACGGGAGTGTACCAATTTAAGCATGGGGGTGTGTTTCAGGCAAGTCATGGGGACGTGCTTAATAAGGCACGGCCCCATGCTTGGACTTCAAAGCTTGATTTTCTTCAAACTTTTGTTAAATATGCTTCTTTTATCCATCTTGCCCTTTTGAATACCTGAAAACACAATTTAACATTTTTAAGTATATTTTCATCATTTTAAAGAAGATATTAAGGAATAATTGATATGCTTTTGATAGGGTTTTTATGTATAATTTAGAGCACATCAAACATCCCCACACTTGAACTTTGCTTGTCCCCAAGCAAAATCACTTAAAATGACAATTCCACCAAAAACTAAATAAATCAAATGATAAATATGTCTTTTAGGAAATACGCAAGTAAACTTATTTTACCCAAATGTAAACATTTTAAGCATATGTAGAATGATATCCTAGTAAGCAATAGATTAGTTGATAAAGATTATTAACATGTAAAAATCCACACTTCTCACAAGGTGCACTCACACTCGGCTAAATATATGGAGTCATAATCAAGGTTAAGTATGACTAATACGCTCAATTGCCTAGTATTAATACGTGTGAAATCATATGCGTTTTACGGGATCAAATCTTCACCTACTTAGATATTTAATTCCAAAAACATTGACTTGAACCCGGTTCGGGTTGAACCTGACCCGGTTCGGAAAAAAAAAAGGTTTGCGCACCTCTAGGCTCAGGTATGGATTATTTGGAAAAAGTGGCTAAATGCTAAAGACGATGGTCTTGGCTTATTTTTTTAACACAAACTAAAAGGAAAGCAATAAAAGATTCCCTATACAGTACTTCAAGCTAGAAGGGATATGCTAACTTGAGAACTCGTTTAAAGTCATATTGTCAAGATCATACTTTGCTTTCAAAAACCTTAATTTGTCTTTCACCCGAAGATACACGAAACTCTCCTTTGGTAAGGATCATTTGGCTTGAAGCCTAATAGCACCCAGTCGGATCAGTTTCGTATATTCGTATTGGGACTCGATTTGGTTCGTTTTGCATTTTCCATTGTGGGACCAGTTCCCACAATTCAGGCATCTTTGGTATCTTTTTTCCCGCTTCTTTATAGCGCTTTTTAAGTTCCACAAAATGGCAGAACTTGTTCCTTTTTTCGCCTCTTCTTTCTCGCATCGAATGTGAGTTTGAAAATTTGTTCGCGGATTTCCGGGTGAAGTCCTAGTTTTGCGTGATGAAGGCAACAAATCAAATTAAAATCAAAGGAATGCATTCCAGATTTTTTAGGTCTGTCGGTAAAAGACCAAAATTTTCTTTTCTTTTCTCTCTTTTTTTATAATAATAAGCCAAAAACGTGTCTTTAACAAAAAACGAATTTTGTTGAAGCCTTTTTGGTTAAGTGATTTAGTGGTTCGGGTGATCGAGAAATAAAAACATTTAACCTCAATGGGGCTAACTAGGGTTGATATTCGGGTAAGGAAAATTAAAAGAAAAATGGTTGGGCTTGAATGGTTAAGGTTTTCTAATGCCTAAATCATTTTTATGCAATAAATACTAATTGGGGTCTTGAAATGTATAACCAAAGCAAGTTCTAATCGCACGTATCATAAGTCACCCTCAATTAAATCCAGAATGAAAGTAAAATTGCATAAATGCAAAAGCTGTTTAAGGCTAAACAATAAACTCACATACGGATGGTATTGGGTAAAAGTGTTTCATTTTAGATGTTTAAATATTTTTTCTAAATTGTTGCTTTTAAGGATATCACAAAAAAAACATTTTCCAAGTTTATTTGGATTTCACTTATTTACTTATTTATTTCCTGAAAACGTATATTTATAAATTGGTTTATCAAAAGTTGTTTAAATTTTTGGTGTTTTGTTAAAAAATTAACGATTAAGTGATTTTTATAAAAATTTTAAATTTAGACATTTTTTAGCAAAGTATCAAATGTGTAAAATACCCATCCCCACACTTAAAATTCACATTGTCCTCAATGTTATTAATAATTTAAAACAGGGAATGATAACAAAATAACTCTCCTAAAAATGTTGAAATGGACACTTGTGCTCGGTACCCATAGCCGCCTTTAATTGTAAGAATCCTCGAGATCACCTGAAATATCATCAATTTATTGAAAGCGTAAAAATTCTTAGCACACAAAATAAAATAAAATGATATTAAGTAAAAGATAGATTAGCACGAAACAGATATGCCCCGGCCCTTGAAAGTGATACGGTTTTCAAGGACTTTGTGGCAGGATATCCCCCACTCGTGATACACCCGGTTCCTGATATATGTGACATCATTGCTCAAATCATCAACTTGGGAATGCAGATTTTCAACTCGGTTGAGTGCTTGTTGTGCGTATTCAAATGATCGCCTTGCATGGTTGCTGGTGGTTTGGATCACTTCAAAAAGGTCTAACATACTCGGGAATTCACCAGTGTGTGAACTAGAAGCCCCGGTTTCTTCATGTTGTGCCGGCATATCGAGGTCCATGATGATTTTCTCGAGATCCGCTGGATCCCAGATTTGTCCATTTTGTCCATAAACCTCAGCTATCCATTTGGTAGGTTTATGATTAGGTACATGCTCGTGCAAATGCTCAAATCCAACAATCCTGGCATCATTCCTTCAGATCCCTCCTTGTTACATCCATAGCTATCGTGTAATTTCCAAATCCAGCTTCCTCCAAACATAGGTGTCAGAGCCCCTGCAGTTGCAATCCTGTCAAACAATTTACCAAACGAATACCCAACATTGCATGGTAGATGATTCACCATACAATATAAAATGAATAAGTCTCTCAAACTAACAACTCCCTCGCTTTGACCACGAGCAGTTACCGAATGGCTAAGGAGACGGTGTATGTAACGTAGCAGCGGGTCCTGTATCTGACTTCTTTTGGTTTTACTTGAGTTGAATACCCCTGTTCTAATTCTTACCCAGAATGCCTTTCTCATGCCACCACTCTCCGCGTCTTTACTTTCCTCGCCCGGAAATCTGTGGTATGTTGGCATTCCTGATATTGCTTCCTCCTCCATTTCTTGTTCTGTATAGATACCTAGATAGACACCGAATAGAGTAATGGATGTTTTTCACCAACATCCACCAAGTCTAAATGAAACTGCTTGATCATCCCACGGGTCAGAGTCTTTCATGCTGAATCTAAAAGATGCCAAAAATTTAAGAGTCATTTCATAAATAAAAGGGTTGTTTTGTGAAAATAGACGTTTCCACTGAACACTCAATAAATTATTGTATCTTTCTAGTTGTTCAA
The DNA here is from genome assembly GCA_025506505.1 of Flaveria sonorensis. Classification (NCBI taxonomy): domain Eukaryota; kingdom Viridiplantae; phylum Streptophyta; class Magnoliopsida; order Asterales; family Asteraceae; genus Flaveria; species Flaveria sonorensis. Next base: position 40,756,654 of record CM046435.1, on the reverse strand, counting down.
CAGCCGCCAAGGTGTCTTCATCAGCTTGCAGATGTGATTTTTCGGCTCTCTGTAATAGTCTTTATAACCTGGCATGACACCATCTGCAGGATCGGGTAAGGGTGCCTAACACAATCAGTTTCACAATGAAGAGAGACTTGGAACACTTAACAGTTCAAATAAGGAACCAGGTTTGATTATAAGGATACTAAGAACATTAGTAAGTAATGAGACAGAACAAGCAACAATAACACAGAAATATGGTTTTCAAGAAGTGTTGTATATTGCTTTCAAGTTCTATTACAAGTGTTACAAAGCATATCTAAATTACAAGAACCTGAGACTCTTTATACTACATCCTACAACCGTCAATACTTAGAAAGATAGTTGGAATTGACTAATCTAGACAACAAGATCAATCTAAAGTCAAAAGGCAGATTACCTTTTGACTAGTGACTATGACATGCCATAGCTCACATCCTTTTTTATTACAAAAAGGTTTACAGGTATAAAGTAGGAAGTTACAAACAAAGACCTTAATCTATAGTTTACAAAAGCATGGACTTTTCACTAACTCATACAAGTTGGTGAGTCTTCAGAGTTGCAGCAGAAAGTGTGTCAGATTTATGTAAAGTAGATCAGAGAAAGCATGTCTTTCTCTGACTTTGGAAGAAATCAGTCTTCAGAACAAAATGGCTTTGGAAGACTTTGTCTCTGAAGCTTCGGAAGACTTCATCTTTGACTTCAGAAGATTTGGACTTTGGCTTCGGAAGATTTTACACTTAGAGTGTTTTCTGATGTAGTGTGTAAAACTTCCGAAGCACTTCTACCTTTGTATATCCAGTGCAAGCATGCAGGAAGACCTTTGGTTGTTTTGGCTTCTTTGGTTGCATCAGCCTTATAATCTTCTGATATTACATTACAAACTCCCCCTAAGCTGATGCTACCAAAACAGAGAAGTACTTCAGATGTTGATAGTCCTTATTAGGATCAAGACCAAGCCTCTCTTCATCATTTGGTCAAGATCCTTTAGACTTTCATAGTATCTTCTCATGTCATAGAGATCATGTAGAGGAAGATCAAGCATGTCTTGCCAGAAGTAGACATCTTGACCTCCTTGATCTCTGATGACATACCATCTGTCTGGATTGGCAGCAAAACTCTAGGACAAGATGGGTCTTCCAATGGCAAGAGGCTCTACTTGAATAGTAGTTGGTTGAACAGCCTCTTCATGTACTTCCTTAGGATGCGCTGACTCATCCTAAGGTGTGGAGGTGGATGCCTTGGTTTTCTTCTTCTTTGAAACACTTTTCCTGGCCATCCTTTTCCTCCTCTTTGAAGTTTTCAACTGAGATGACTGGTCTTTAGCACTAGATTGTTATGTTGTGTCCCTCTTAGTTGGGATCTCTTCTCTCACAGGTTCAGATGGAGAGAGAGGAGAACCCTGCTGCGGATCAGAAGATGAAGTTGGCTGAGATGTAGCTCTAGGATCAGGTTGTGTTGTCTCAGGGGATTCAACCTTCACCTTAACTTCAGGTTGAGCTGGCTTGGTGGAGAATGCAAATCTACAAGCTCTCCCCTTTTGATCTTCTGCTTGATCACTCTTATATGCTCATCCATGGTGGATAGAGACATAGGACCAAGCCTCCTTCCGGAGAATCCGTACAGCTTCAAGAAGCTCATCATTCTTTGTTTATCTTCAGACTTCTTTTGGCTTTTATGGATGATGGCCCTTGACCTTGCAGCTTCTTCCCTTAACTTTCTCTTAGCAGCTTTTCTTTCTTTTATGGCTTGTTCGTCCAGCTGCTTGAGATATTCAAACTCTATGTACTCAAAGGATATGGGAAGAAGTATAGATGCCTGATAGAGTCCTGTGGCACTTAGGTAGTTGATCATATTCATTCTTTTAGCTTCCCTATCTACCTGAGGTTGTGCATCTGCCACAGTCTCTATCTCAGGACTTTCTTGAACTAGGGAGAGGACAGGAGCATGTTTGTAAAGCCTTTTCAGTCACCTTTCTTCCTTAATCTTGAGGAGCAATGCTGCATCCTCTGCCTCCCTCCTCTCCTTTGATAGCTCAGTGTCAGCCAGCTCATTCAACTCTTCTAAGGGGAGAGATATGAGTTCATCAACATTATAGTTCCTGGTCCCCAGGTAGTTTAGCCTGGCTGCCCTCAACTTATCATCTTGAGTGTTTGGCCTAGGGACAGCTTGGATAGCAGCTTGCATGAAGCCTGAGGACCCTCCCAAACTCTCTTCCCTTAGCTTCCTCTTCCTCTCTCTCTTCTCCTCCTCTAACTCCTCAGAGGTCACTTTCCTCTTCCCTTTGTCACGCACAGGCCTTTATGACTCAGGGTGTAGAGAGATTTGGCCTTCATTGCTTGGTTCAGTAGTCAAGCTCTAGCCAGAGAGAGGTTTTGGAGCACCATCACCAGCTGGTGCTTCACTGAGGGTACTGGGTGCAGAAGGAGATCCTGTCTCAAGGTTCACAGTTTCAACCTCTGGGCCTTCAGTCAAGATTTTCCCTTTGAAGCTAATCTTGGGGTCCACCTTAACATCCAGTTGACCAAAGATCTCACTTGCTATCCTCTGTCTATATAATCTTGATCTCATCTTGAACTCTTCTAGTACCCTTTCTTGTATCCAGTCAGCTAATCTTCCAGCTTGTCTGTTTTGGCTTGGGTTGACAAGTGGAAGATCAACCAGATTTATGCACTCATAGAAACTCAGGTTTGAAAAGTTGAAAGTTTCTTGTTGACCCTGAGTTCTAGAGATGATGAGAGCTCTTCTTTCTGTGTCATACCTCCATCCCATGATTGGGTTCTCAAAGTGAGGAGATGGGGTAGACATGGCTCTGGGTATACCATCCTCAAATAGACTTTGAATGAGAGAGTCTACATCCATGTAGACTTGAGGAGGTTGCTGAGTATGGACTATTACAAGAGAGGGTGGTGAATCCTTTATGTCCATACTCTGAGAAGAACTCCCAGGTTCTGTGACTGTTTGGACTTTCTCCCCCTTTTTAGCAGCATCACCTTCTTGCATAAGTGAGCTGGGGTTGAGTCTAATATATTCTCAGGTTTTTGTGGACTTGGTTGAGTTCATCTTGGTAGTCTCTCAGCTAGCTGGCCCTTGAGATCGGTGATCTCAAGTTTCTGGTCATTGACCCTTCTTTCTAAAACAGTCACCTGAGATTCTAGGTTACTTATCTTTGAGACTAAATAGGTGCATGTTTGGGGTGTGAGCTCATCAGGCTGAGCATGAGGAACTCAGCACTGATCATATGAGAGATGGGAGTGGTTTGCTCCTCAGGGGAAGTAGAAGCTCGAGTGTCCACTTCTTCCTGTAAGGTTGGTGATATGGGGGCCTGCACAAGCTGAATAGCATGTGCAGGGGTTCGTTTGATTTTTCTCTGGTAAGTGATGGTTATTGTGGGCTGTATGTGTGGTTGAGAGATAGAACGTGTGGGTTCAACACTAGCTGGTGCTGCTAGGTTGACACCTTGAGCAATGAGCTCAAACATTTTTGGGGCAAGGGCTGTTTCTACCCCAGAGAAGCCAACAGTTGGCTTCCTCATTATTTTGAAGATACCGGGCTTCATTTGTCACAATTTAAGAATATTACCTATTCCCCTCAACTGTGAGCCCAGTTCACAATTGAGAATGTGCTGGAAATATCTAGGGAACACATAATACTCTAGGGAGTTTAAGTTAGCAAGTAAATTCAAATTATGAATACCTGAACTTGACCCCCTGAACCATTTCATGGACTATGAAGGAGAGGTCTTCTAGAATCTGATCCCATCCTCCATGCTTGTTTGACAAGATGTGTTTGACAACATGGAGGAGGTACTTCCATTGGGATGAGACCTTCCCCTTCTTGAAGGTTTTGACAGAGAAGTCACCCTCATAGCCCATCTGCGTAAAGGAGTGGTTGACTGCAGGTTTAGGGAAGGACAAGTCACCTTCTACATCATCCAGCTGAAGATGTGTGTTTATGGTGGCCGGAGTGATGAAGATTGTCCTCCCCTGCACTGTGACAGACAGTGCCTTCTCCCCATCCATGGTGACCTCTTCGCAGGTCCGCCAAAACTCCAACAAATGATCCTCATAGAGAGGAGGATCAATGGTGAAGGAGGTGAAGTAGTTGGTCAAAGTAAGGTAATGACAAACCTCTGAGAAACCTGGATCTTTCTCAGAGTCTAACAGAGCAACTTGATTATGTTGCCTGTGAAGATGCATGGAAAAATCATGTTGATTTCTATGGTCAAGATTGTCCATTTGAAGTAGCTTTTCGGTGAAGAAAGATAATAACGAAGGCGGTTTGTGGGTGAAAGTAGGTTAGAGAACAATATAGATGAAGAGGAGAGTGAGAAGAGGGGGAACCGTTGAGAATATATATGAAATAGATTTGAAGCAAAGTTAATGCAAAAGGATAACTTTAAAATCCAAAAGTAGGTTCCGACCTCTGAAAAAGTGCCTAAAAAGGTAGTTATTTTGGAAGTTGAAAATATTCCAAAGGTAATTTAGCTTCGGAAGTTTTAAGAAAAAGCTTCCGAAGTCAATTTGGCTTCGGAAGATATTTTTAAGAGTTGTGAAAATTTGGTTTCGGAAGAAAAATACTTAGAAATTTTTTTTCTTTCGACACATATTTGGTTTCGGAAGATATTAAGAATTGAGAGTTTTATTCTAAAGAGAATAAATCCTTCTGAGACTTAATTTCTTTCGAAAGATATTTGTCCTTCAAATACATGTAAGTACTTAGAAGCATATTTAAGCTTAGGAAGATATTCTCAGAATTTGTTCCGAAGTTAAATTTCTTATAAGTAGTTATTTATTTGAAGACATAAATTTCTTCTGAAGTCAACTTGAAATCTTCCGAAGGAAAATATGTTTGAAAAATTTTCAAAAATCTAAGGAATATCATAAAACAATTTTCTTTCAAAATAAACTGGGCTTATGAAGGTGAAAAAATAGACAACTTAGGACACACAGGTTTTAGAAATAAAGCTGATTTAAGTTTTAAGAAAATCTACTCAAAGTTAATCATCCCAATAGCTGATACAAGATATTTGAATCTCTGTTCATCAAAAGCTTTAGTGAACATATCAACATATTGTTCATTTGTGTTAACTTTGACTAATTTGATTAATCCCTTCTCAAAATTATCTCTAATCAAATGATACCTGATGTTGATGTGTTTGGTCCTTGAGTGCTGCACAGGATTTTCTGTAATGAAGATAGCATTGTTATTGTCTATATGGATGGGAGTCTCTTTGAAGTTGAATCCATAGTCCAGCATCTGATTCTGAATCCAAAGCACTTGAGCATAGCAACTTGCAGCAGCAATGTATTCAGCCTCAGTAGTTGTGTAGAGACACAGTATTGTTTCTTGTATTGCCATGAGACAATCCTTCCACCAAGGAATTGACATCCCCCAGATGTAGACTTTGCAGTCATGTTGCAACCACTATAGTCACTATCTGTATAAGCATACAGATTGAAGTCAGAACTCTTTGGATACCAAAGGCCAAGCTTAGGAGCACCTTTGAGATATCTAAGAATCCTCTTGACAGCAACCAGGTGTGACATCTTGGGGTTGGCTTGATATCTTTCACAGATGCATGTGGCAAACATGATATCAGGCCTGTTGGCTGTTAGGTACATAAGAGACCCAATCATAGCCCTGTAAAGATGTTCATCCACACACTTCCCCCTCAAGATCAGGTCCTAGGGAGTGGTTTCTGGCTATGGGTGCCTTAGCAACCTTACATTCAGTCATGTTGAATCTTGTAAGTATGTCTTGTATATACTTTGACTGACTTATGAAGATGCCATTGTCAACTTGCTTCACTTGAATTCCCAGAAAGAAATTTAGTTCCCCCATGGCACTCATTTTAAATCTGTTATTCATCAGCCTCTTAAAGTCTTTGTAGAGCTTTGGATTAGTTGACTCGAAGATAATGTCATCCACATATACTTGAACCAGCATTAAGTCATTCCCTGTTCCTTTAATGAAGAGAGTTCCATCTATAGTACCCCTCTTGTAACCATGTTGACAGAGATACTGAGATAGTGTTTCATACCATTTGCTTGGAGCTTGGTGCAGCCCATAAAGAGCTTTATCAAGCTTACAGACTTAATCAGGATGATCTGGGTCTGCAAAGCCAGGTGGTTGTTTGACATATACCTCTTCATCAATCACCCCATACAGAAAAGCACACTTGACATCAAGTTGATAGACCTTGAAATCCTTGGATACAGCAAAATCCAGGAATATTCTTACAGCTTCAAGTCTTGCCACAGAAGCAAAAACATCTATGTAATCAATTTCATCTTCTTGTATGTACCCTTAAACAACTAGTCTTGCTTTGTTCTTGATGACAAGTCCTCTATCATCCTTTTTGTTCCTAAAAACCCACTTGGTTCCTATGATAGTCTTCCCATGAGGAAGAGGACATAGGTTCCAAACCTTTTGTCTTTTGAATTAAAGCAGCTCCTCTTGTATTGCTTCAACCCAGCTTCCATCTTTCAAAACCTCATCAACTTTCTTTGACTCTACTTGGGACAAGAAGCAAGAATATAGACAAATATTTTTGTCATGGGTTTGTCCTCTTGTTCTCACCCCTGTATCAACATTTCCAATGATGTTTATGGTGGGGTGTGACTTGTTGATCTGGAGTTGAGGGATCACAGCAAGTTGATTTGAAAGATCTAGATTAAAGAAATTCAGATTTGGCAATGGAGTGTCACCCACTACATCAGCACACTTATCAAGTGAGACTTGATCCAATGAGTGTGTGACATCATTTATGTTGTCTTCTATGGAGTGGTTATCAGCATCAAGAAGTTCTTGATCACTATCACCACCTCCATTTCCTCCTACATTTAAAGCTCCTTCACCTAAGTTTTGAACCTCTGAGCTAGAATTTGAAGGCATCTTAGATGTATCAGCTGAATTTGTCATGTTTATGCTGATAGGATCTTCATTTGCAGGGACTAATCACCAATGGAGCTGAGTAGTAATCTTGGTTGGTCTTCTCATCTCAAATCTTGGGTCGGGATCTCCTGTTGATATGTTATCTGTAGATCCTGAAACATTCTCACAAGACTTGTTAAAACAATTGGTAACTAAGTCAAAATCAAATAGCCAATCCAGACCAGAACCTTTCACACTAGAAGTGTGCTCATTGAAGGTCACATTAGCTGACTCCTCAACTACTCTAGTTCTGAGATTGTATACTCTATAAGCCTTAGCTTGGGAAGAATATCCAATAAAGTGTCCATCATCTGACTTCTTATCAAATTTGGCTACTTGATCTTTGGTATTTAAGATGGTGCAAGGACATCCGAATGACCTAAGGAAACTAATAAATGGTCTCCTTTTGTGCCACAGTTCATAAGAAGTCTTACCATGAGTCTTAACCACTAAAACTCTATTCTGTACATAGTAGGCTGTGTTAACTGCCTCTGCCCAAAAAGTGATGGGCAGTTTAGAGTCAGACAACATGGTTCTTGCAGCTTCAATAAGTGTCATGTTTCTCCTCTCAGCAACACCATTTTGCTGAGAAGTCCTAGGAGCACTATATTGTCTTGTAATACCCTTTTCATCACAAAATGTATCAAGGATTTAGTTCTTAAATTCTGTTCCTTGATCATATCTTATGGTCTTGACCTTGTGATCAGATTGATTCTTAATTTTCAGAATGAAGTTTTTCAAGATCTCAGGAGTCTCATCCTTAGTTCTAAGGAAAAAGACCCAAGTGAATCTTATGAAATCATCTGTGATCACTAAACAATATGAGGTCCTTCCTACTCATTACACTGATGGGGCCAATTAGATCCATGTGTAATAAGTGTAGGGGAGTAGTGAAAGAGTTATTTTCCTTTGGCTTGTGAGACACTTTGTGTTGCTTCCCTTTCAGGCATACAACACAATGATCATCACTTGTAAACTCTTTCTTTGGCATTTTAGTTACCAAATCATTCTTAATTAATTTATTCATGTTATTAAAGTTCACATGGTATATTCTTTTATGCCATAGGAAAGACTCATCATTATTTGCTTTAGATAGAAAGCAAGAAACCTCTCCTGAGGGAGATGTTTTCTGCAAGTCCATCTTGTATATGTTCCCTTTCCTGGGGGCTCTGAGTAGGATATGCTCTTGACGAATGACCATCCCGGGCTTGTGAACAATGCACTCATGCTCGTTAAAGATCATGTTGTGTCTCTGATCACAAAATTGGGATACACTCAGTAGATTGTATCCAAGCTCCTTAACAAAATTTACCTTCTCAATGGTGAGCTTACCATTTATGACCACACCCCTTCCAGTGATGTAACCACCAGTATCTCCTCCAAAAGCAACTGGTCCTCCATCAATTTTCTCAAAATTATGAAGCAAAGAATCATTGCCAGTCATGTGTCTTGAACAACCACTATCAATGATCCACACATTTTCCTTGGCTTTAGCTATTCCTACATAAAAAAAAGTGGTTAGTTACACTTGGAAACCCAAGCCTCCTTGGTCTTGGGCTTTTCAAAGTGATCTGAAGACAATGTAACGGTAACAGATCCTGTATTCAAGCTTTGAGGATCATTAATTGTTTTTGATGAAGAACTTTCAATCACCAGGTCTTTCTTCATCTTCCACACCATCTTTGGAAGATTGGACTTGACCTTCAACACCTCGAAAGTTTCAATAACTTCTGAAGTTTTGGATAATGGACCTTTGGAAGATCTTGCTTTTACTACAGCATGCTTTAGTACTTTGGAAGCATTTCTTTCTTTCGAGACCAAAATTTCTTCCCAATGCAAGTTTTCACTTGTCTTCTTCTTCACTTTAGAGCTTTTGAAGGAAACGGATTTTCCTTCCGAAGCTTGCTTTTCCTTCTTCTTCCCATAAGCTTTCTCTTTGACTATGTGGATAGTGCTTTTGGGATTGTAGATGCAATCCTTAGCCAGATGAGAAGTACTACCACACATGATGCAGTTCATTTGCTTTCTTCTGGGAGTCTCCTTTTAAGAGCAAGACTGAGTTTAATCACTTTCCTTTTCCATCTTCATCTTCATAGATGATGTAACAAGCTTCTTAGGGAGAGGCTTGCTCTTGAAGCTTGATGGTTCAGGCTATGTAGCAGTGGTACACAGCTGGTCAGACTTCTTCTTCTTGCTAGAATGGTTTGGAACTAAACTAGAACTCCTGGTACTAGAGTTCATAGTTTAGTCTTTAGCCTTTACCACTTCAAAGCCTGCAAAGATGAACACTTGTTTCTGCTTGGAGTCAAAAGTGGCCTTGATCTCTTGAGCCTTCTTTGATCTTCTCTTGGCTCTTTTGATCAAGTTCTTCCTCTTTGACTTGGTCATTCCAGACTCTTTTCTCTCCTCAAAAGAATAGTGACCCTTTTTAGGATGATCTTCTTCACTCTTCTTAGAGTCATCCTTCATTATCTCCTCTTCATCCTCTTCAACAATAGGGTCTATGAGGGGAAGCTCATCTTCACAAGTTCCACACCTTGGCGATCTTACAGACAATAGAGTGTGTGGAGGAGCTATCTTAGTAGATCCTAGTCCCTGCTTATTCTGATAACAAACTTTTGCAAGTAGGGATGAGGATATTATGTTCTTGAAGGTCTCTTTTTCAAGAACACATTTTTTTTGCCCTGGCTTTGCTGATCACAAGCTCAGCCTGGCATTCAGTTAATTTTGTGGTAACATCTTTGATTTGAGTCCTGTAGTTAGTGTGCTCATGCTTAAGAGTTGAAATTGCTTTCTCTAGATCTTCTATCTTATGTTTATAATCATTTTTAGCTCTTTTAAAATTAGCTTTTAAGATATTTAAGGACTCAAGATCAGATCTCATCTCTAAGTTATAAGACCTGTATCTATTATCTTTAGCAATACATTCAGGTGTGTAGAGATGTTCCAGTACCTTGGCTTCATCATGATCTGCCATCAATGCTAGGTTTATAGATGCATCTTCCACCTGAAAGCTCTAGTCAAAGCCTCCTTCTTCAACAGCAACTGCGGCTTGCTGTCTTGGCTTCTCATTCTGGTGAGTTCCTTTAGTGTAGTTTGGCCTGGTTTGTGCTTGCCCACCATTTGACCTTGGTGCTTTGCACTCTCTGGCAAAGTGTCCCATTTGGTTACAGTTGTAACATTTCACTTTTCTTTTATCAAGCCCAAACTTTCCACTGGCTGCATTGCTAGAAAACTTCCTTCCAGTCCTCTTGTAGAACTTGTTGGCCCTGTGAGTGAGAAGAGCCATTTGCTGGACTATTTCCATATACTTCAGATCATCTAGATGGATACAGTCCAAATCTTTAAGGGTGAAGAGAAAGTTGCCTGAACTTTCATCAGAAGACACAAAAGCTTATGAAGAGCTTTTCTCCTAGAATGGGCTTCCAGGGATGTAGGATTCCCTTGGTATCTCCGGAAAGGTGATGAAAGGACCTTTTTGTGATTTGTCAGGGTAGCAGATGAGATGGTGTTATGGTTCTCTACAATCCCTTTCAACCACATGAAGGGCTAAACGCTGTTGGTTGTTGGAGTTACCAGATGGATTTTGCATGTTCATCTCCATCTGGTAGCCACTGAGGATACCATATAACTCTGTGTCAGTAAGGGTCTTAAGTTTCTCAGTCCTCTTGATGACCACACAATAGTGTGTCCATTGTCTGGGAAGAGAGGACATGAACTTCCTCACAATGTCCCTGTTCTCAAGAGTTACTCCAACATCCACCAGAGTATCCACAATCTCAACATACCTGAAGTATTGTTGAGTCATGGTTTCACCTGTCTTGAAGGTGAAGTTCTCAAACTGCTGCTTCAAGAGGTCTTTCTTGTTTTCTTTTGCTTCATTAAACCCCTCATACATCAGCTTCAGTGCGTCCCAGAGTTGCTTGGCAGTCTTGCACTTCTTGAAGCCTCTGTAGATAGAGTTTGGTAGAGCAGTTTGGAGGGCGGTCATGGCTTTCTAATCAATAACAATCTTCTTCCAGTTTTCTTCAGAATAGTCAGCCACTTCCTTTGGTATCATACCACCACCAGCAGTAGCTGAAGAGGTAGATGGTACATGAGGTCCATCGACAACAGACCCCCACATCCTGGAGTCTTGAGACTTGATAAAGTGTTCCATTCTTTGACACCAAGTATCAAAGTCTTCAGGAGTGATCAGTGGGGACTTTGTCATTGTACCAGTTTCCATATCAGCCTTTGTGATAGCTTCCATTTGAGATGTTAAGTGAACTGTGAAACTGAGAGGATTAAAGATGATGAGATCTTACAATCAAGAGCCTAAAATGCCCTGATACCAATTGCAGGACCGGGTAAGGGTGCCCAACACAATCAGTTTCACAATGAGGAGAGACTTGGAACACTTAACAGTTCAAATAGGGAACTGGGTTTGATTATGAGGATACTAAGAACACAAGTAAGTAATGAGATAGAACAAGCGACAATAACACAGAAATATGGTTTTTAAGGAGTGTTGTATATTGCTCTCAAGTTCTATTACAAGTGTTACAAAGCATATCTAAATTACAAGAACCTGAGAGTCTTTATACTACATCCTACAACCGTCAATACTTAGAAAGACAGTTGGAATTGACTAATCTAGACAACAAGATTAATCTAAAGTCAAAAGGCAAATTGCCTTTTCACTAGTGACTATGACATGCCATAGCTCACATCCTTTTTTATTACAAAATGGTTTACAGGTACAAAAGTAGGAAGTTACAGACAAAGACCTTAATCTACAGTTTACAAAAGCAAGGACTTTTCACCAACTCATACAAGTTGGTGAGTCTTCAGAGTTGCAGAGGAAAGTGTGTCAGCTTTATGTAAAGTAGATCAGAGAAAGCATGTCTTTCTCTGTCTTCGGAAGAAATCAGTCTTCACAGCAAAATGGCTTCGGAAGACTTTGTCTCTGAAGCTTCGGAAGACTTCATCTTTGGCTTCAAAAGATTTGGACTTTAGCTTCGAAAGCTTTTACACTTAGAGTATTTTCTGATGTAGTGTGTAAAACTTCCAAAGCACTTCTACCTTTGTATATCCAGTGCATGCATGCAGGAAGACCTTTGGTTGTTTTGGCTTCTTTGGTTGCATCAAACTTATAATCTTCTGATATTACCTTACATAATCTTTCACGGCTCCCCTTAAATTGTAGATAAGGATGATTCATATTCCTGAAATTTTAAACAAATAAGTTAAACTATACAAAACAAATTTCTGGAACAGTTTCATTATGTTAGTAAATAGGCATGGGTTTGATGAGATATCATCTCACATTTGTTGGATTCATGTTTAACACAGTTAACACTTGATATTCAAGAAAAAATTGTTAAACATGGGATGTGCCTTGTGGAACATGGAGGTGCGGTCAACATTTTGAGGTGTGAATTTTTGACTCGAGCACGCGTGGTTTTGTTTGTAAACCTTTGATTAACCATGGGTTTAATGTTTTCTTGCTTGAAAAATCAAAGATTACAAATGTATCATTTTAATAACTTGTTAATAGTTCATGTTACTTAAAATATAAAGTGTTAACACTACTTGTTTGACAAATTAAACCCTTGTAATGTGAATGTAATTAACAATGATTCAACCATGATTTTTATGAAGATAGTCATGTTAACAACCTAAGGAAAAGCAAAAAAAAAATAAACTAACTAAATATAATCATTAACATAATAATTAGCTACTAATATAAACATGAACAAGAAGGCTCATAGTATTCATCATTCCATATAACATTGATTACAAGGATTCACATATAATGGCTAGGATTTCGGTTAGTTAGAGACCTAATCACCTAACTGCATATGAATAACCATCATTACAACATGGAATTTACAATACTAACCTCATGGATAATCAAGCTTGAAAGGAAATAAAAGAAGACTTGAAAATAAGAAAGAAAAATGGAAAAGGTGGTGAAAATAGAAGTGAATACGGAAGATAACTGGCATGCATTTGGATTTTAACAAGTAGAATTGATGGGGAACAAGACAAAAGGTTGAAACAAGTCAGAATGTGTCATGGTGTGATGGTCACGGGGGTGTGCCTCTTTAGTCACGGGGGCGTGCCTCCCTTGTGTTACCAGGTTTTAGCTTTTGTTGTTCTGTTTTTCTGCGTTACGCGTTATGTTATTTTCCCGGTTAAGTTTTATCACTTCCAAATCACCAGAAAAGGTACGAAAATAGTCCTAGAGTTAATTAAAACAAGCCAAATGACAATTACATTTCCTAAAGTCCTACGGTTACATGTTACGTTAATGCCGAGAGTCTAAGAATGCAAAATTAGACTCTTTAACGCACGCCCGCGCACGTAACACATCACAAAATGATTCTTAGAAGCCTGCACACATTTCGTGTGGAAGGTTCGGGATGGGACAGTGTGAAATGCGGTTACCACTAGGTTCATTTCAGTTAATTGCTTGATTAGTTCGTGTAACTTAAAGAAATATTCTTGCATTGTCGGCTCTCGCGTTTCAGAACACGGTTTCTTCGCAGGGTTCCAGCTTGAACTTCCGTGACTTGATTCTTTTATTTTTTTTGAAGTTTTTAAGCATGAATTGGTGTGAAGAAAGCCTAGAACAAGTATGGTATTTATATACAGGTCGGGAAAGTTGATCACAGGGGCGTGCTTGGCCAGTGTTTGTTAGATTTCGTCTTAAATTCAACCTGCAACGTTCCAGAGTCCTTAGCAGAGATCATGGGAAAATATTTGTCAGAGGCACGGGGGCGTGCTTCATGGGGCACGACCCCGTGATTGACTTCAGAGGTACTACAAAAATTTAAAAATTTTAAAGAAAAACCTATGTACAGGTGCCGTGTTTTAGTTTCGGGTCTTCGGCGTGACCCTTCCCCACACTTAGTCTTCGTTGAGGTGGAGGTGCAATTCCTTCGAGAGATCTTGGTTGGTCCATCGGTATACGGTTTCAAACAATGACCAACGTGATTTCAACTTTCCAGGAAACAAACGCAAACGAGAGTTATACAGTAAGACACGTTCTCCCATATGAAATCGTTTAGTGTTCTTTAATCGGAAATCGTGGAATTTCCTTGTCTTTTCCTTGTAAACCCTAGGGTTCTCGTATGTTTGTTCTCTCAGTTCCTCGAGTTTGTGGATTTGTAGAAATTGATTTTTACCCGCAACGTTTTGGTCTAGGTTTGCTGCCTTGAGTGCCCAATAGGCTTTGTGTTCGAGTTTCACAAGTAGATGACATGACTTCCCATAAACCAGTTTGAATGATGTTGTGCCGGTGGGAGTTTTGTAGCTGTTCGAAAGGCCCATAATGCATTATCTAGCTTGGTAGACCAATCCTTGCGATTTTGACCTACGGTTTTCTCGAGGATTCGTTTGATGCCTCGGTTTGTGACTTCGGCTTGCCCTTTCGACTGTGTACGATAAGCAGTTGTAAAACGATGGTGTACGCCATAACGAGCCATTGCTCTTTCGAGCTGGTTGTTACAAAAATGCGTTCCTCAGTCACTGATTAAAGCTTTGGGGGCACCAAAATGAGAAAATAGTTTCTTGAGGAATTTGACGTTTCTTGCATCGTTGGTAGTATATGTGTGTGTATGTATGTGTGTGTGTGTTAAACTATTGTTTACTCATATTCACTAGAGATGCACTAATCTGATAAAAGCATTCAAATAAAAAAAGTCACTCGATTCATATAATGTATTGATTAGTGAATACACAAGTGTTTACTTGTATTGGCCAACTAATACACTATATATTATTGTACTTACTATATACAATACAGTTTCATATTTAATAGAAATATGCCAACATAAAAAAGAGATTAACTAGATCCGATCGCTAAATTATGATTCTTAAATTTTGATAATTATAAATTTTTTGATTCATTTAAGTATGTAACTTTAAATTTATAATTTGACACGTAAGAATAGGTCATATGAAAAGACAAGATAAATCAAAAGTTGAAATGACTAGTAGGGTTCATCGTATCATCATCCATGGTGACACGAGGGAAAAGTTCTTTAATATATATTATTTTTATAAAAATGAGAAGGTGAAAAAAGTTTGCAGATATAAAACAGAGGATGCCAAACAAGGGAAAAACCAAAAACACAAGTACAAAGGGTTAGGTGAATGAGAGAAGTTGGCGGCTTCAATTATTTGCACATGGGATTATATTGGATGACGGGACATAATATTATTTCTAACTTCTAATTTACATAATATATTTATTTATTTTTAATAACAATTTATGTTTAAGAATGATTATTTTTACAATTATTTTCAGGGAAGCCATATGGTGTAAGAAGTGGAAGAGAAAACTGAAACAAGGAAACGGCTAACATGTGATCAGATCTATACCCTTATTGTTTATTAGAAATAAAATTCAACTTGGCTGCAGCACTTGTATCGTGTGAACCTTTAAGTGTTTATCACTTTATTATTAATTAGGGCCATCGCATCTCTAGAGGTGGTGGTCACTGATTGGAGAATAAATTTTTGACAAAATATTAGTTTAATACAAATTTTAATGTTTGTAGTCTAGTATAAACAAATGGGGATCCGTTCCGGCTAATGCCTACAAAGAGTTTACGTAAATTGGTTGCATTCTGGTCAAGTTGATGCGTTCATGAGTTGACATATTAAAATTTTTTACTTTTGTAAAAAAATCATATCGTAACTTAAACTAATTATGATAAAAGATAAATGTGGTTATTGCTCCAACATGATTGTTTTATACACATTTTAATTTTAATTGTAAGATTGAAATTTACAGTATTAGAATACATACAACAAATAGTTTATAAGGTTCGCATGATTTTTAGGTTCATGTAAATTTTTATCTCTAGTATCGGGTTCGTCCTGTCAACCCACAGAATCAATTGTGGCATCATCCCTAGTCACTGACAAACGTGAAAGCCACCTAAAGTCATTATGTGTTGCATGTACGTCTTTGCTCACGAGGAGGGGACATTCATTCACATTCATAAATTTTTAAGTATAATTTTGTCTAATTAATATATTTGAACAACAGGCGCTTTCAGTTATTGTTGATCCTAGCGCTGGAAGGATTAACATCAATGATACCCCGTAATTGTTTCTTGCTTTAACTTTTAATGTACGTAAATAAACTAAATTAACGTTGTTCTTACTTTCTTTCTTTTGTGATTTTCAGGATATAAAGAAAAACATGAAGATATGTAGAATAAGCTCTCATATGATCCAGCTATGGATAGTATCAATAATCAATAGTGAAGGAATGATTAGTATTTGTCTCTAAGGAATTCAAGTGAATTCTTTTCTGTAGAAAGTATGATCTAGTCTGTAGAATGAGTCTTACGAAGAATACAAGTATGTTGTACTATAATAAATACTATTAAGTTGATAGTATTAATTAACGAATGATTAGTTATGTCAATGTTTTAATACTGAAAATGAACTTTGATTATGGTAGAAAAAACTTGTTTACGGGTATTTGATTTTCTAGATTTTCAGAAACTTAGTATACGCTATTGATAGAAGAAAACACCAACATGGTATTACGTTGTTAAAGATGCTGTCATTCACCTTCATCTTAGACTTAAATGAAGAATAGATTGTGACATAATGCATAATTTGAATTAAAAGCATTCCACCTTACAAGTTTAATGACAATAATTTAGCATAACATGGGGGGAACGTAATATTAGGGCGAATAATTGAACACATAATAATCGAATAAAAATGAAAAGTACCTGCAAGCATATCATTCATAACCCAATGTGACGAGACATTGCATGTTATACTTCCATTGCTTTCTGTCATTTTCCTTTGTTTTAATAACCATCATCAATGTTTTGAAGAACGTATCGGACCGGCCGGTCCAACCGGGAATCGGAGGGATGGTCGAACCAGTTCACATCTGTTCGTTTTGAAAAAGTTCGACCGGCCGGTTCTTCCCAAATCGGTGGTCGGACCGCGAACCAGACCTGTGGTCGGACCGGATTTTGATTTTGATATTTTTTTTTAGTTTTTTGGATTTTAATGGGTAAAAATGAGAGGTTGAACAATAAATTAGTATGTTGTACATAATATTATTGTTAAGTTTATATAAACTATAAAATAATCACATAAATTACTTATATTGAATTTTATACACACACACATATATATATATATATATTTATATATATATATATATATATATATATATATATATATATATATATATATATATAGGATCGGACGTCGAACCGGATGTCTTACTGGTTCGGTGGTCGGACCGGATTTAAGAACCGAATGACGTCATAAATATATATATATATATATATGACGTCATTTGGTTCTTAAATCCGGTCCGACCACCGAACCAGTAAAGCATCCGGTTCGACGTCCAATCCGGTTCTGAAACATGGATCATCATATCATATGTTATAAATAAAGTAAATATACTTATTTTCTAATAAACTGGGTTAAGATTATTTGGTTCTTTATTTAATAGAGTTAATTATATGAAAGGTCCCTATGGTTAGGTATGTTTTTATTTTCGATCCCAATGTTTGAAAAACTATAAAGTCGGTCTACAGGTTTGACAAAACGTAACACAAAAGTTCCCCATCATGGATGGGAGGTTAACTTTTCTGTTAATTTTTTAAAATGACCAAGTTTCCCCTAATCATAAATACCACTACCACTAACTCCAAACCTAACCTTAATTCGTTTTTTTTCCTACAGCCTACCCCAACCACATCTCTTTTTTCTCGGCAGCTCATACTTCCACAGCACCACCACTACCCCGTCACACCAGCACAACCTCCCCCACCGGTCATCTCCAACATCACAACCTAACCTTCGCCTCCACCCTAACTTTGTTCACATCGCCTCCTGATCTTATCCTTAAATTGATCACCATAGTAATGGTTGGGGTTCAGATTCACCCTTGTTTGACTCCGACGAGCACAACAGAGATGGTTTTGATTTCGTGTACCAGTGGTAGTGTTTTAGGAGGGTGGTCTCCGAAGCAATTACATGCCTGGTGGTTGGGGTGGTGTTGCTGAAGGGTTAGACGGGAAGACAATGGGGCTGGTGGGAGGCGGTGTCGGCTTTGCCGAGGTTGCCGGTGGTGATGGTTCATTACCATCATCATCAAGCTTTGAGAGAGAGAGAGAGAGAGAGAGATGAATTGCTGATAGAGAAGGGAGGCTGTGGTGGTGTTGACGGAGGATGGTGGTGGTGGTGTTGCCATAGGAGATGAAGAAAACATGAAGATAATGTAGGAACCTCTGAGGTTAAGAGGCTGATGCAACCAAGGGGTCAATCAAAAGATGCCAAAATAACCAGGTCTTCCAACATGCACTAAGGAACAAAGAAGAACTAACTTCAGAAGCTTTACACATACAAAGAAGAATGCCAAGTGTGAAATCTTCCGAAGGATAAGTTCTGAAGAAAATGATAAGGAAGCTTTACACTAAGTGTCAAGTCTTCCGAAGCCAAAGACTCAACTCTTCCGAAGTATAAAGATGAAGTCTTCCGAAGCTCTCAAGACAAAGTCTTCCGAAGCTGAATAAATACAAGACTGATTTACCTTTAGAAAAGAGAGAAAAGTCACATTTTCCATCAACTTTATCATAAAGCAACCATCTGTTCGCTGCCCACTCTAGTGGTTCACCAACCATCTGTATTTGTTTCTTTTTGGACTTTTGTAGTAGAAAACTCAAGTGAGCTATGGCCTGTCATAGTCACTAGTCAAAAGGCAATCTGTCTTTTGACTTTAGGCTGATCTGGTTGTCTAGATTAGTCACTTTTCAACTGTCTTTTGTAAATTGACGGTTGTAGGATTAGTATAAAGAGTCTAAGGTTCTTGTATTTAATATGAGTGCAAACACTTGTAATAGAACTTGAGAAGCAATATATTACTTCCTTGAAAACTTATATCATGTGTTCTTGTTCTTTACTTACTTGTGTTGGGCATTGCATCATCTGTTAAAGTTTTCAGTTCCCTATTTGAACTGTTAAGTGATATTAATATCCTCCTAAGTGTGTTAACTAAGTGTTAAGAACCCTTTAACGGTCCTGCATTTGGTATCAGAGCATTCAGGCTCTTATTTGCAAGATCTCACCATCTTCAAAACCTGTTAGTAACACACATCACTTAACTCTTCAAATGGCAGCTATCTCAAAAGCTGATATGGAAACTGGAACCATGACAAAATCCCCACTGATCACTCCTAAGGATTTTGACACTTGGTGTCAAAGAATGGAAGGCTTTATCAAGTCTCAAGATTCCAGGATGTGGGAGTCTGTTGTCAACGGACCTCATGTACCATGCACCACTTCAGCTGCTGCTGGGGGTGGCATGATACCAAAGGAGAAGGCTGATTTTTCTGATGAAGACTGGAAAAGAATTGATATTGATCAGAAAGCTATGACAGCCCTCCAAACTGCTCTTCCAAACTCCATCTACAGAGGTTTCAAGAAGTGCAAGACTGCCAAACAGCTATGGGATGCACTGAAACTCATGTATGAGGGTTCAAATGAAGCCAAGGAGAACAAGAAAGATCTCCGAAGAAGCAGTTTGAAAATTTCACTTTCAAAACAGGTGAGACCATGACTCAACAATACTTCAGGTATGCTGAGATTATGGATACTCTGGCTGATGTTGGAGTGACCATTGAAAATAGGGATATTGTAAGAAAGTTCATGTCCTCTCTTCCAAGACAATGGACACACTATTGTGTGGTCATTAAAAGGACTGAAAATCTTAAGGCCCTCACTCTCACTGAGCTATATGGGATACTCAATGGATACCAGATGGAGATGAACATGTAAAATTCATCTGGTAACTCCAACACTCACCAGAGTTCTGTCCTTCATGTGGTTGAAAGGGATAGCAGAGAACCACAGCATCATCTCATCTGCTACCCTGTGACTTCATAAAATGGACCTTTCATCACCTTCCCGGAGACACCCAGAGAGAGCTACATCCAAGGAAGTCCCTTCCAAGAGACAAGCTCTTCTCAAGCTTTTGTTTCCACTGATGAAAGTTCAGGCAACTTTCTCTTTACTCTTGAAGACCTAGACTGTATCCATCCAGATGATCTGGAATATATAGAGATAGTTCAGCAGATGGCTCTTCTTACTCACAGAGCCCAGAAGTTCTACAAGAGGACTGGGAGAAGGTTTCCTAGCAATGCTGCCAGTAGCAAGTTCGGGCTGGAGAAGAGCAAAGTCAAGTGTTATAATTGTAACCAGATGGGACACTTTGCTAGAGAATGCAAGGCACCCAAGTCTAATGGTGGCCAAGCTTCTTCCAGGCCAAACTACACAAGCCAAGATAGCAAGCTGCAGTTGCTGTTGAAGAAGGAGGCTTTGACTGGAGCTTTCAAGCTGAAGATGCATCTCCAAACCAAGCACTCATGGCTGATCATGATGAAGCTAAGGTACTTGAACATCTTTGCTCTCCTAAATGTATTACTAAAGTTAATAGATACAGGTCCTACAACTTGGAAATGAGATCTGACATTGAGTCTTTGAATATTTTAAAAGCTGATTTTAAAAGAGCTGAAAATGACTATAAACTTAAAATAGAAGATCTAGAGAAAACAGTTTCAACTCTTAAACATGAGCAAACAAATTACAGGACTCAAATTAAGGATCTCATTACCAAGTTGACTGAATGCTAGGCTAAGCTTGTGATCAGCAAAGCCAGGGCAGAAAAATGTGTTCTTGAAGAGGAAACCTTCAAGAACATGATATCCTCATCTCTACATGCAAAAGTGTGTTATCAGAACAAGCAGGGACTGGGCTCTTATGAGATAGCTCCTCCACACTCTCTACTATCAGTTAGATCTCCAAGGTGTGGAACTGGTCAAGATGAGTTTCCATCCATAGACCCCAGTGATGAAGAGAATGAAGAGGAGAAGGTGAGGGATGACTCTGAGGTGAGTAAAGAGAGTCAATCCAAAAAGGGTCACCATGCTCCTAAGGAGGAAAAAGAAGCTGGTTTGAGCAAGACCAAGAGAAAGAACTTGATCAGAAGAGCAAAAAGAAGATTAAGAAAAGCTCAAGAGGTCAAGACCACCTTTGATCCCAAACAAAAACAAGTATTTGTCTTTGCAGGGTTCAAGGTGATAAAAGTTGAAGATCTTGTTAAGAATTAAGTACCAAGAGTTCTACTTCAGCTTCAACTCACTCCAGCAACAACAAGAAGAAGACTGATAAACTGTGTGTCACTGCTGCACAGCCTGAATCACCCATCTCCAATAGCAAGCCTATCCCTAAAAAGCTTGATGTATCATCTGAAAAGACGAAAAAGGAGAAGGGAAGTGTTCAATATCAGTCCTCTTCAGACAAGAAGATTCCCAGAAAGAAGCAAATGATCTGTGTCATGTGTGGTAGTATCTCTTATTTGGCTAAAGATTGTATCTACATTCCCAAAGGTACTGTCCACTTGATAAAAGAGAAGACTTCTAGGAAGAAGAAAGAACAACAAGCTTCGGAAGGAAAATCTGTTTCCTTCGGAAGCTCCAAAATAAAGAAGAAGGCAAAGAAGAAATTGCCTTCGGAAGAAAAGTTGGTCTCGGAAGAAAGGAATGCTTCCGAAGCACTAAAGCTTGCTGCAGTGAAAGCAAAATCTTTCGAAGGATCTGTCTCAAAAGCTTCCAAAGCCACAAAAGCTTCCGAAGCAGTTAAGGTCAAGCCCAATCTTCCAAAGGTGGTGTGGAAGATGAAGGAAGATCTTGAGATTGGAAGTTCTTCTGCAGCAACAACAAATGATCCTTTAAGCTTGAACATTGGATCATTTACTGTTCCATTGCCTTCATCTGAACTTAATAAGCCCAAGACCAAAGAGGCTTGGGTTTCCAAATGTAACTAAATCATCTCTTTTGTGCAGGGACAGCTAAAGACCAGCAAAATGTCTGGATTATTGATAGCGGCTGCTCCAGGCACATGACTGGCAATGAGTCCTTGCTTCAACACTTTGAAAGATTTGATGGAGGACCAGTTGCTTTTGGTGGAGATGCAGGAGGTTACATTACTGGCCGGGGCAAGGTTACAAATGGTAAGCTCAGCATTGAAAAGGTAAACTTTATCAAGGAGCTGGGATACAATCTTCTGAGTGTGTCCTAAATTTGTGACCAAAAACATCACATGCTCTTTACTGAGCATGAGTGCATTGTTCTCAAGCCTGGGGTTGACATTCCTCAGGAGCATATTTTGCTCAGAGCTCCTAGGAGAGGGAACATGTACAAGATGGATTTGCATGAAACCACTCCCTCTGGAGAAGTGTCTTGCTTTCTGTCTAAAGCAAATAGTGATGAGTCTTTCCTTTGGCATAAAAGAATGTGCCATGAAACTTTAAAAACATGAATAAACTGATTAAGAACGATTTAGTAACTGGAATGCCAAAGAAAGAGTTTACAAGTGATGACCACTGTGTTGCATGCCTAAAAGGTAAACAACACAAAGTGTCTCACAAGCCAAAGGAAATAAACTCTATCACTACTCCCCTACACTTGTTACATATGGATCTGTTTGGCCCCACCAGTGTAATGAGTCTAGGAAGGACCTCATACTGTTTGGTGATCACAGATGACTTCATAAGATTTACTTGGGTATTCTTCCTTAGAACTAAGGATGAGAACCCTGAAATCTTGAAAAGTTTCATTCTGAGAATTGAGAATCAATCTGATCACAAGGTCAAGATCATAAGATGTGATCAAGGAACAGAATTTAAAAACCAAATTCTTGATGCATTTTGTGATGAAAAGGGTATATCAAGACAATATAGTGCCCCAGGACTCCTCAGCAAAACGGTGTTGCTGAGAGAAGAAACAGGACACTTATTGAAGCTGCAAGAACCATGTTGTCTGACTCTAAACTACCCATCACCTTCTGGGCAGAGGCTGTTAACACAGCCTGCTATGTGCAGAACAGAGTTTTGGTAGTTAAGACACATAGTAAGACTCCTTATGAACTATGGCACAAAAGGAGACCATTTATTGGTTTTCTCAGAACATTTGGATGTCCTTGCACCATCTTGAATACCAAAGATCAAATAGCTAAGTTTGCTGAGAAATCAGATGATGGACATTTTATTGGATACTCTTCTCAAGCTAAGGCTTACAGAGTATACAATCTCAGAACTAGAATCATTGAGGAGTCAGCCAATGTAACTTTCAATGAACACACACCCTGTGTGAAAGGTTCTGGTCCGGATTGGCTATTTGATCTTGATTTAGTTACCAACTGTTTTAACAAATCTTGTGAGAATGTTTCAGGATCTATGGATAACAGGTCAACAGAAGATCCTGACCCAAGATTTGAGCTGAGAAGACCAAACAAGAAGACTACTTCAGCTCCAATGGTGACTAACCCTGTCATAGAGGCTCCAATTAGCACAAGCATGACAAATACTGTTGATTCAACTGAATTACCCTCAAAGTCCAGTTCAGAGGCTCAGAATTAGGAGAAGGAACCTCCAATGCAAGAAGAACTAGTGGTGGTGACAGTGATCAAGAATTTCTTGATGCTGATAACCATTCCATTGAAGACAACATCAATGATGTCACACACTCATTGGATCAAGTTTCTCTTGATAAGTGTGCTGATGTGGTGGGGGACTCTTCTTTGCCAGATCAAAATTTCTCTAATCTTGATCTGTCCAACCAACTTGCTGTGATCCCTCAACTCAGGATCCACAAGTCACATCCCACCACAGATATCATTGGAAATGTTGACTCAGAGGTGAGAACAAGAGCACAAACTCATGACAGTCATGTTTGTCTACATTCTTGTTTTTTATCCCAAATTGAGCCAAAGAAAGTTGATGAGGCTCTAAAGGATGGAAGCTGGATTGAAGCAATGCAAGAAGAATTACTTCAAATCAAAAGACAGAAGGTTTGGAACTTATGCCCTCTTCCTCAAGGGAAGACTGTTATAGGTACCAAGTGGGTTTTTAGGAATAAGAAAGATGATAGAGGGATTATCATCAAGAACAAGGCAAGACTAGTTGTCCAAGGATACACTCAAGAAGAAAGAATTGACTACACTGATGTCTTTGCTCCAGTAGCTAGACTCGAAGCTGTAAGAATATTTCTGGCTTATGCTGCATCTAAGGACTTCAAGGTCTACCAGCTTGATGTGAAGTGTGCCTTTCTCTATGGGGTGATTGATGAAGAAGTCTATATTAGACAACCACCTGGCTTTGTAGACCCGGATCATCCTGATTATGTCTGCAAGCTTGATAAAGCTCTATATGGGCTACATCAGGCTCCAAGAAAGTGGTATGAGACACTATCAACATACCTCTGTCAGCATGGATACAAAAGAGGTACTATTGATGGGACTCTCTTCATCAAAGAAACAGGAAACACATTGCTAGTTCAAATATATGTGGATGACATCATCTTTGGTTCAACTAATCCAAAGCTCTGCACAGACTTTGAGATGCTGATGAAGAACCTATTTGAAATGAGTGCCATGGGGGAACTCAATTTCTTTCTTGGTATTCAAGTGAAGCAAGTTGAAGATGGCATCTTCATAAGTCAGTCAAAGTATGTTCAGGACATACTCACAAGATTCAAGATGACTGACTGTAAGGTTGCAAAGACACCATAGCCAGAAATCACTCCCTTGGTCCTGATCTTGAGGGAGAGTCTGTTGATGAACATATCTACAGGGCCATGATTGGGTCACTCATGTACCTTACTTCTAGCAGGCCTGATATTATGTTTGCTACATGCATATGTGCCAGATATCAAGCCAACCCCAAGATGTCACACCTTATCACTGTCAAAAGGATTCTTAGTATCTCAAAGGTGCTCCAAACTTAGGCCTTTGGTATCCAAAGAATTCTGACTTTAGTTTGTATGCATATACAGACAGTGATTATGGTGGTTGCAATATGACTGCAAAGTCAACCTCTGGGGGATGTCAATTTCTTGGTGGAAGGATAGTCTCCTGGCAATGCAAGAAACAATCCTGTGTGTCTGCATCAACTGCTGAAGCTGAATACATTGCTGCTGCAAGCTGCTGTGCTCAAGTGCTTTGGATTCAGAATCAGATGCTTGACTATGGATTCAACTTCAAGGAGACTCCCATCCACATAGACAACAACAGTGCTATCTCTATTACAGAGAATCCTGTGCAGCACTCAAGAACCAAACACATCAACATCAGGTATCATTTGATTAGGGATAACTTTGAAAAGGGTTTGATAAAACTAATCAAAGTTAACACAAATGAACAATATGCTGATCTGTTCATAAAGGCTTTTGATGAAAGAGATTTAAATATCTTGTATCAGCTATTGGGATGATTAACTTTGAATAGATTTTCTGAAATAACTTAATCAAATTTTTCTCCTAAAAATTGTGTGTCCTAAGTTGTCTATTAGCTCACCTCATAAGCCCAGTTCTCTTTGGAAGAAAATAAAATTTTAAACTGATATTCCTTAGAATGATAAAAAAATTTACTTTCGGAAGAAGTGAAATTATCTTCGGAAGAAATTTATGTCCTAAAAATCCTTCAACTTGTTTATCTAAGATTTACCTTCGGAAGAAATTCTTGAAGTATCTTCCGAAGCTTAAGTCTCTTATAAACAATTTAATATTTTAAGAACAAATTTCTTCCGAAAGCAATTTAGTCTCGAAGACTTACTCATTTCTTCCGAAGTCAAAATTTTCAAAATTCTTGGGGATATCTTCCGAAGCATAATTTACCTTCGGAAGCTTTGTTTCAAATCTTCCGAAGCCACAATTGTCTTCGGAAGTTATTTTCTACTTCCAAGAAAACTAACTTTTTGGGCGCTTTTTTTGAAAGTAGGAGCCACATCCGGATTTCAAAGTTTATCTTTTCAATTGACTTTTTCTCAAATCCAGTGTATATCTTTCCAAACGGTTCTCTTTCATCTCACCTCTCTCATTGATCTTTAACCTAACTTACCCCCAAATTTAATCTTCTTCTACCTTCCTTCATTACAAAGCTTCCAAATGGCCAACCCTGATCGTCGTAACGACCCAGATTTCTAGATGCACCTGCATAGGCAACACAACCAAGTTGCTCTGTTAGACCCTGAGAAGGATCCAAGATTCTCAGACGTTTGTAGGTTTCTTTCTTTGACTCATTACTACACCTCCCTTACAATCGATCCTCCTCTCTATGAGGATCAATTTCTTGAGTTCTGGCGGACCTGTCAAGAGGTTACCACGGACGGGGAGAAGGCACTGTCTGCCACAGTGCAGGGGAGGACACTGTTCATCACTCCAGCCATCATAAACACCCATCTTCAGCTGGATGATGAGGAAGGTGAAATGTCCTTCCCAAAGACTGTTGTAAACCATTCCTTTGAGCAGATGGGATATGAAGGAGACTTCACAATCAAGACCTTCAAGAAGGGGAGGGTCTCATACCAATGGAATTATCCACAGTCTATCCAACAAACATGGAGGATGGGACCAGATTCCAGAAGACCTTTCTTTCATTGTCCATGCGATGGTTCAAGGGGTCAAATTTAGGTACTCTCAGTTTGTTTTTACAAATTTACTTGAAAATTTGGACTCCTTAGAATATTACATGTTCCCCAGGTATGTTCAACACATTCTCAATTGTGAATTGGGACCACAGTTGAGGGGAACAGGCAATGTTCTTAAACTTGAACATATGAGGCCCGGCATTTTCAAAACAATGAAAAAGCCATCTGTTGGGTTCTCAGGGGTAGAAACAGCCCTAGTTCCAAAAATGTTTGAGCTCATTGCTCAGGGTGACATCCTAGCAGCACCAGCTAGTGATGAACCAACACCCTCCACTTCTCAACCACCATCAAGGCCAAACATTACCATCACTTACACCAGAAAATCCAAACAAACCCCTGCACCTACTATTAAGCATGTGCAGGCCCCCATATCATAACCTACACAGGAGGAAGTGGACACTAGAGCTCCCACTTCCCCTGAGGAGCAAACCACTCCCATCTTTGCAACTATCAGTGCTGAGGTTCCTCATGCTCAGCTGATGAGCTCACACCCTCTCAAATAGCCTTAAGCCATCACTCTGAGTCTCAACACTCTAGTGATCAACCTTCAGGGGAAAGTTACCATCCCCAGCCTCTTGATTTAAATCAACCACTTCCTAGCCTTGACTTCTACTCTGATGAAGATTTGGGTTTCAGTGAGTACCATGAGTCTCTCCTCTCTTCCCACACTCAAGGAGGGATGAGTGCTCCTGCCTTACCCATCTCTAGCCCACATCAGACGCCCCAAACTGAGGTGGATCTTCAGATTGTCCAGGAGATCCATCAGATTGTCCAGGAGATCCATGTGGCATAGGCTATCACTATTGCCAATGATAACATCACTAGGACCTCTACCATGGTAACCCAGCCTCTTGACACTTCTTTTGAAGATGTCATTAGGCAGGGGAAATCCAGCAGCCAAGAAACCTATGCTGGTGATGAGGGAAAAGACTCAGGTCCAATCCTCTCATCCCCCTATGATTCTTCATCTGAAGATGAGGGGAGTCTGCAACAAAAGGTGCACAAACTTTCAAACATGTGCACCTACTTTGTGTCAAAGATAGCTCACCTGGAATCTCAGGTGACTATCTTGCAGAAAAGGGTCAATGACCAGCAACTTGAGATCACCGATCTCAAGGGTAAGCTAACTGAGAGACCAATGAGATCAACTCATCCAGGTACACAAGAACCTGTGGATGTCATGGATCAATCTCCTAGCTCACCTATGCAAGAGGGTGATGCTACCAAAAAGGGGGAGAAAATCCTAACAATCACAGAACTTGGGAGTTCCTCTCAGAGTATAGACATAGAGGACTCACCATCCTCTCTTGCAGTTGTCCATACTCAGCAACCTCCTCTAGATAGTGATCTACATTTGTTAATATTACAACTGTTTGAGGAGGGAGTACCAAGAGCAATGTCTGCCCCTTCTAAGAACCTAATCTAGGGTTGGGGGTATGACACTGAAAGGAAAGCTCTTGTACTCTCTGGAGCTCAAGGTCAACTAGAAATCTTAAACATTTCAAACCTGAGTTTCTATGAGGGTATAAATCTGGTAGATATGGCACTTGTCAACCCAAGCAATAACAGACAAGCTGCCAGACTAGCCTGTAAAATTCAAGATTGGGTGCTGGAAGAATTCAAAAGGAGATCAGCACTATATAGACAGAGGCTAGCAGTGGAAGCCTTTGGTCAACTGGATGTTGAGGTGGACCCTAAGATTAGCTTCAAAGGGAAAGCCTTGACTGAAGGCCCAGAGGCTGAAACTGTGAACCTTGAGACAACATCTCCTCCAGCACCCCATACCCTCAGTGAGGCACCAGCTGGTGATGGTGCATCACAACCTCTCTCTGGCCAGAGCTTGTCTGCTAAACCAAGCAATGAAGGCCAAAGCTCTCCTCAGCCTGTGGCAGACAAAGGCAAAAGAAAACTCACTGCTGAGGAGATTGAAGAAGAAAAAGAGAGAGGAAGAAAAAGCTAAGGGGAGAGAGTTCTAGTGGTTCCCCAGGATTTATGCAAGCCGCAATCAGGGCTGCCCCTATTCTAAACACTCAAGAAGATGAACTAAGGGCAA
Source organism: Flaveria sonorensis (assembly GCA_025506505.1). Lineage (NCBI taxonomy): Eukaryota > Viridiplantae > Streptophyta > Magnoliopsida > Asterales > Asteraceae > Flaveria > Flaveria sonorensis. The sequence continues at coordinate 40,728,122 of CM046435.1, read as the reverse complement.
CCAGACTCAATTATCTAGGGACCAGGAACTACAATGTTGATGAACTCATCTCTCTCCCCTTGGATGAGTTAAATGAACTGGCAGACACAGAGCTGTCAAAGGAGAGAAAGGAAGCTGAGGATGCAACCTTAAACCTCAAACACAAAGAAGAATTGAGAAGGAAAAGGATTTATAAGGACATTCCTATTCTCTCCCCAGTTCAGGAAAGTCCTGAGGAAGAGACTGTGGCTGCTGAACAACCTCAAGTAGTTGATGAAGAAGAAAGATTAAAGATGATCAACTACTTGAGTGCCACAGGTCTCTATCAGGCACCAACACTTCTTCCCTTGCCATATGACTACATCTTATTTGAATATAACAACAGCTAGAAGAGAGAGCTAAAAGAGAAAAACAAGCTGCTAGAAAGAGACAAAGGGAAGAAACTACTAAATCAAGAGCCATCATCCAGAAAAGTCTAAAAAAGTTTGCAGATAGGCAGAAGATGATGAGCTTCTTGAAGCTTTATGGGTTCTCCAAAAGGAGGCTTGGTCCCATGTCTCTATCTACAATGGATGAGCACATAAAGATAATCAAGCAGAAGATTAAAAGGGGAGAGCTTGTGGATCTTCATTCATCATCAAGTCAAGCTCAACCTGAAGTTGAGGTAAAGGTGGAACCTACAGAGATAACACCACCTGCACCTAAAGCTACACAACAGCCAACTTCATCTTCTGACCCACAGCAGGGTTCTCCTCCCTCTCCTTCTGAACCTAGGAGAGAGGAGATCCCAACTGAGAGGGAATCCACTGAAGAACCTGGTAGAGAAAACCAACCCTCTCAGTCAAAATCATCTGGGAGAAGAAAGAGGATGGCCAGAAGAAGATCTTCAAAGAAGAAAACAAGAAAGGCATCCTCCTCCCAACCTCAGGATGAGTCAGAACATCCCGAGGAAGTGCATGTAGAGGGCTTCAACCAACTCCCATCATAGTAGAGCCTCTCTCTGTTGGAAGACCAATTCTATCCTGGGCATTCAATGAAAACCCAGATAGATGGTATGTCACTAGAGATCAGGGAGAACAACATATCTACTTCACTAGTGACATGCTTGAACTCCCTCTGCATGATCTCTATGACATGAGAAGGTACTTCATGAATCTGAAGAATCCTGATCTACTGATACAGAAAGGAGTTCTGAAGATTCTCATGTGGACTATCCCAATCTGAAGACCTTTCTGTTTTGGTAGCATCAGCCTAGGGGGAGTTTGTAGGAACCTCTGAGGTTAAGAGGCTGATGCAACCAAGGGATCAATCAAAAGATGCCAAAACAACTAGGTCTTCCAACATGCACTAAGGAACAAAGAAGAACTAACTTCGGAAGCTTTACACATACAAAAAAGAATGCCAAGTGTGAAATCTTCCAAAGGATAAGTTCTGAAGAAAATGATAAGGAAGCTTTACACTAAGTGTCAAGTCTTCCGAAGCCAAAGACTCAACTTTTCCGAAGTATAAAGATGAAGTCTTTCGAAGCTCTCAAGACAAAGTTTCCGAAGCTAAATAAATACAAGACTGATTTACCTTTAGAAGAGAGAGAAAAGTCACATTTTTCATCAACTTAATCATAAAGCAACCATCTGTTCGCTACCCACTCTGGTGGTTCACCAACTATCATCAGTTGGTGAAACTCCCATGCTTTATGATAAAGTAGATAAGGTCTTTGTCTGCAAGTTTCTGTATTTGTTTCTTTTTGGACTTTTGTAGTAGAAAAGTCAAGTGAGCTATGGCCTGTCATAGTCACTAGTCAAAAGGCAATCTGTCTTTTGACTTTAGGCTGATCTTGTTGTCTAGATTAGTCACTTTCCAACTGTCTTTTGTAAATTGACGGTTGTAGGATTAGTATAAAGAGTCTAAGGTTCTTGTATTTAATATGAGTGCAAACACTTGTAATAGAACTTGAGAAGCAATATACTACTTCCTTGAAAACTTATATCTTGTGTTCTTGTTCTTTACTTACTTGTGTTGTGCATTGCATCATCTGTTAAAGTTCTCAGTTCCCTATTTGAACTGTTAAGTGATATTAATATCCTCCTAAGTGTGTTAACTAAGTGTTAAGAACCCTTTAACGGTCCTGCAGATAAGTAGGTTGGGGGAGGTGAGGGGAAGGAGTGGGTCTATAGCTATATTTAATTAAATTGAAATAAAAAATATTTTAATAGTTAGGGATATTTTGGTCATTTTATAGACACTTAATGGAAAAAGATAACAACCATTCGTGATAGGGATCTTTTGTGTTATGTTTTGTCAAACCTGTGGACTGGCCTTTTAATTTTTCAAACCTGAAAACAAAAAGTGAAAACAGGCCTAACCACAAGGACCTTTCATATAGCTAACTCTATTTAATATTAACTGATTAGAAAGCCGTGTATTACATAGATTGGATAAAGCTAACATTTTATAACTATATTTGTTTTTCTCAATTTAAATTGAACTAATGTATTTAATATTTAAACTCATGTATTTAATATTTTAACTCATGTAATTAATTGTAAACTTTCTGTTTAAGTTTTTAGTTCAATGTTTTATTATTATTTACATATTATTCAAGTTATTTAATTTAATTTATTGTCTATCTAATTGTTTTATAATTTTTTACTTTAGCTTGCTTTAAAACATATTCTTTTTTCCTTTTTAAAATATTAGTAAACTCTCAAAAAGTTAAAAAGAATTACGCCAAAAAATTATGTTATTACATCACTATTATATTTAATTTAATTTGATCACTGAGGAATATTAAGTTTCAAATTTAAAATCTCATATTATTTGTTTTTATTTTTTCTTTTTATGTTTTAAAACAACTTAACATTAAAGAAGCGTGTCAATTTTTCAATGGCAAAAAAATAACATCTATTATTTATTTTAGATTTAATTACCCGAAGAGCCCTTGTGGGTTATTGTGAATCATAAATTTAGTAATAACTTTTTTAGTAATAAGTTTGTGGCTTGTGTTTTATATTTGTAACTAGTTTAGGGTTTAAAGTTAACATTCATCAAATTTTATGTTGAACTCAAGGTTTTTTTTTTTTTTTTTTTTTTTTTTTTTTTTTTTTTTTTTTTTGTATTTTCACATCTATGGCACTAATCTACTCTTTGATAAACTAAAAGGATCATTTGTGTTTAAAACTGAAAATTAAAACCCAACGTCACCCAACCAATCATTCAACTGCTGTGGCTAGCCACCACCACCACCTTCACACCTTGCTAGAAAATCAGCGCCACAACTAGTCACCGCCACATTTAGTAGTAGTGCGCCCACGACGTCGAGGAAGAAAAGGAAAGCATCAGAGGTGATGGTAAATGATAACCGCCATCTACCTCTGTTGTTTCTCGCCATCTAATGGAAAAGAAAAGGGTTTCGTCAGTGACGAAGCTACGACTACGACTGGAGTGAGTAAATGGTGGTGGTGGTTGTTGTATAAAGGTGGAGAAGTGACTTAATGGTGTTGGTGTGATGGTGGATTGGCAATGGTGGTTGGTTGTGGTATGTTAATGGTGATGTAAATATGATGTGGAAGGAGTGAGTTTATTTATTATATAATTAATTAATGTTTTAAGGTAAATGACACAAATGGTTTCAATGATTATATTTATCAATTTTGTATTCTTAAAAAGGTTAAAAAAAAGTCTATTTACTGTAACTTAAAAGTTAATTTAACAAAAGTTTGTGTTAGACCCCAAACTCTTTACAAAATTAATATTACAAGCCTCAAATCAATACTAGTATCAAAACATGGGATTTGCACTAAGCCACAAGTACTATATGTGTAGTTAACTATATATTTTAATAATAAAATTCTTAATAAGTAAATAGTTTTATTTTTATAAGATAATTATTTTATTATTATTCGAGAGAGAGGAAGAGATGAGAAAACCACAAGTTAACTTCATCAGAAGTAGACCATAATAGATAAAGTTATTTCTTTTTTATAATAATGATTTAATTTGTTAAACAATTTAACTTTAAACATTTAGATGAAAGAGAAATGTACGAGTGATACCAAGCATAATCAAATGAATAAAAACCTCTATATTGTTTTGCTGACAGTTAAAGATTGTTATATCATACTAAAAGATTTACATATATTTAAGGACAAATTATTATACAAAAGTAAAAAAAAACATACAAATGATAGAAAACCATTAGTGCGTGAAACGTATAACTGTGGCGAGGGTTATGGACCCGGCCCAATGGTTCATGTTATATTATGTAATTTATGTTTATAATCACGCAACCTATATTAGAGATGCATAAGAAAGCCGGATATGGACTCGACCCAACGGTTCATACCCAGGGGGTACCATACCCGGTTCCTACCTATATTTAACCTTTGGTTCCTAGCAGGTTCTTTTGTTTCTTTAAATATCTGGACCCAACCCTACCCAGGTATGTACCCAGACCCAACCCGGATCGGGTACTACCCGGTTCCTACCGTTAAAACCCAATTTTCGATTTTAAACGTTGGCAGATCTTTATGTGCCAAAAAATCACCGTTTTGCCAACCCCCCCCCCCCCCCCCCCCCCCCCCTCCCAAGGTGAGTATAGATCAATGTTTGATAGTTTGGTTGATCACATCATTCCAGAACATAAAACCAAAAGCAAAAAATGCAAAAAAAGTTCTCATTCTAATCTGGTTCCACAAGTACTTCTCTTGTTTTACTCTAGTATTCACCTACTAAGTTACGACGACCTTATAGTCATCCGTTGCTCAAGGTTCTTCATCCGTCCCAGTCGTGATTCGGGTTATCTCGCATAATAGGAACCTGAAAATTTGGTGCAATTGGAACTTTGTGGAAATGAGTGACGGGTCTTAAAAGGCTTGTTGTAAGTATTTTACGATGTTAGGAAAAGATTCAACCTCCACTTTGAATAAACACATTACGAAGAAATTTTGAAACATGATGAAACAAATCCCGGATTTTGAACAAAGCAAATTAGGTGGTGATGGTGAAATATGTACTTACTACATAGCAAGACTTCACCATAGGATAACAAAGTTTGTGATTCAAGAAGATTTTTCATTTAACCAATTTGTGATTAAATAAGATCAAAAATATTTCGGTATGCAAACGGCCTTTCGTAAAAATTATACATATACAATTAAGATTCTTTAGTTATTCTCTCAACATCAGGTTCAACTAAATTATTCATCCTTCTCCAATAGATTGTGTCAAAATTTTCAAGAACTGATATTATTTTTCTTTATTTTTTAATAACATCCATGTACGCTCCGCGCCCGAATAAACCTTTTCCATATCAAATTTAATCTTAAGGAAGTCCTAGAAATCAAAATTAGTAGGTCGATTTAGAACTTTGACCATGGTATTGGCTAGCCCATATTCCTCTTCGTCAGACCACAAACTTGGCATTTTTCAAACTTTGAATGTTTTATTGTTGGAAAAAAAAGAGTTGAAGTGTGATATTTTGAAAGTTATATAGTCATAGTTAAAGTGAAAAAAAACACAATGGTCGAATTTATAATGCCAACGGTTAAATTTATAGCAGTTGCCAATGATTAAAATTATAGTTCTTGTCAAACATTAAGAAATATTAAAAAATAATAATAATAATAATAATACACGGTTGTACCCGGTTCTATACCTACTCAGACCCTACCCTAGTCGAACCGGGTATAGCGGGTAAGGTATAGGGGTACTCATACCGGGGTCTAGTTCCTACCAGGTTCTTAAGTGTATGGGGACCAAAAAAACCAGTGGGCCTATACTCGATTCCAGGTTCGGCCCATTATCCGATTTGTGCATCTCTAACCTATATCTATAATTACATGAAATAATAATTACTCCACTTGTATATATAATTACGTAAGTTATGATTGTAATTACAAAGAGTAATAATAACGTACACAGTAGATAAATGTTTTCTAAAGTAGGATTTCTTAGAAAAAGGTATAGCAAAAATGTACTCGTATTATAAAAAATAAAATACTTGGTCTTTTAGTGTATTTTTTTTAATATTGTATAAAACGTCATATGCATTTAAAGATAAGAGAGTTAAAAAGAGTCAACAAAATTTAGGTTATTCAAATTTCACCCCTCCAGATCATTTTCACGCAAAAACATCGGTGATTGTCTCCCTCATTATCTCGACCTTTGATTCACTAGGGTAATGATCTAAGTAAGAGATTCAAATACAAAGTGTATTTTTTGTCACAAAATGTGAGAAGACATAATGAGTCAAAAAAGTCACAAAAAATTTATATCTCACAATCGAAATCAAATTTTAAAAAAGTAATTCTGAGCTTTTGTTCCCCTAGCAGTCCTCATTAAAAAAAAATAAACGAAAAATAAAAAAATAATAAAAAATAACGTTTTTTTATTGTGTCATTTATGAAATACACAATGACGTCATTATGTCATTATGAAAGACACAATGACGTCATTGTGTCCTAAAAGACACAATGAATTTTTTTTTATTTTTTTTTCTGAAAGAGACGACGAGAGGAACAGAGACTCCGAAGTACTTTTTTGAAATTCGATTTAGATTGTGAGATATAATTTTTTTTGTGACCTTTTTAGTCTCATTTTGTCTTTTCACATTTTGTAGCAAAAATACATTTTGTAGAATAACCTTACCCATGATCTAAAATCCCTTATAAACTCTGTATTGTAAAAGACTTTGTATTCTAAACTTCTTATATACATATATATATATATATATATATATATATATATATATATATATATATATATATATATATATATGTTCATACGTATGTGTGTATCTATTCTATGTATATGTTCATACGTATGTGTGTATGTATGCATATATGTGAGTGTGTCTATATATATATATATATATATATATATATATATATATATATATATATATATAGACACACACTCACATATATGCATACATACACACATACGTATGAACATATACATAGATCCGTACGTACGTACATACATACATACATAAATGCATACATACGTATGTGTGTATGAGAGGTTATATTGGTACCGGATAGTATATAACCAACAAAAAGTTAACACATGTGTACTCTAGTCTTGTATTCATATCTCATCACATTAAGCAGATAAAACCCAAAACTACCTCTTTAATTTATTTCTCACGTCATATAAATGGAAGCGTCACTAAACCACAAGTCTTAAATGGTTAAAAGTCAAATAAAATTAATAAACCATTTTAATTACATTGTATCTTATTATCACGATAATAAAATAGTAAGAGTAGTTATTACATATAGAACATATTAAATTATAAAAATATAACTAAAATGATAAAATATGAAATGAAACGATAATTGAAGGTCAAGCAAGATTTCTATATAACTGTATCATAAAAGTCATATAGTTTGAAGAAGATTATAGTATCACCTGAATATAAACAATTATCTATAAGGTAGTTGGCAACAGGTGAGGTAAGATTTTCCATAATTTATTTAGAGGATAAATGGATTATTTATTATGAATTTATGTCAGAGTCAAGTGAGGGACCCAACTGTCAAAAACTAATAATTTAGGGGCCATGCATTAAATTATATTATCAGTTTAATTGTTATGGGTAGGTTCCTAACCCCATGAGGAGGGAGAGTAGACAAAAAGCAAGTAGATACAACATTTGCTTCATGAATCATACATCTTCAAACGTAAAGTCAAGATATTAATTCTGAAATAAAGATGATCCACCTAAAAAGGTCACAACATTCTTTAATTGTTAGAATTGCTAATTCATATTTATTTACGGTTATCCTGTAGACTTGAACATTACCATAAAAGAAACTAAAGAACAGCAAATATGCTTTTAGTAGTAACAGACCCCACAACTACTTTTATCCATGTCAATTTTGAATTTTCAAAATTATATTCGGTGGGGTACAATATTGGAGAAAATAATAAGTTCAATTCTGGGTGTATTATTTATTCATACGAATCACTCGTATAGTTGTTAACACTCTTTTACCATCAAAAGCTACTTAAATGTATGTTAAATTAAACAATACTGCGTATAGGCTACGACACGAGTATCATAATCAATTGTTCGTCTATAGTATTTGCTGACAAAATTTGATATATACCCGAGGGTAAGTCACTTATCAGGAATTTTCTGAGTATAAGAGTTGAAAATGATACATACAAGGATTTCTTCTTTATAACTAAGGACACGTCCATCAGATAAACATTAGCCGTTTTTCATATAATGTGACATTTATTAATACACACACATATATATATATATATATAATGGCTTGAAATTGTGATAATGAGTATTTGTTGGTCCTAAAGCATCTTGTATGAATGTAGGGTTGTTCAAACCGCTCGACGCTCGCTCGGCGTTCGTTCGGAATTTGCTTGAAAAATGCTCGTTCGAATTTTTGCTCGGTTGTAAACGAGCCAATCGGCTCGGATCTGTTTGTAAACGAGCCAAGCACGAGCAAAGGTCCGCTCGGTTTGGTTTGGATCGAATTAATATGTATATATAGTTTATACGTAGCACTCTAGTAGATTTGACCCATTATATACAAATATATAATTATAGTTATGCATGCTTGATCAATCAACCAATAAAGAATTCTACATTAAACATAAAAGTGAAATCATAAGCCGTTAAAAGATATTTTTTTCGATAATCTCCGCTCTCACCGTCATCGTTATCTGCAATATTCTCTTTGTCTTATCGGCTACCATCTTAGCTTAATCGTCGGCCACAACGTATTGTCATCCATGAAAATATTATGTAATGAAATAGGGCTGATTTTTAAGTCATTAAATCTTATTCGCTGCAGTATAAATCGTATGACACACAAGATAGTTGTGTTGTATAAATTGTTCACCGCTCGTTTGCCCTCACTCGACGCTTGTTAGAGAATTTAACGCTCGAAAAATGCTCGTTCGATTTTCCGCTCGGTTGTAAACGAGCTTATCGGCTCGGTTCAGTTTGGAAACGAGCAAGCATGAGCAAAGGTCCGCTCGGTTCGGCTCGGCTCGTGAACAACCCTATATGAATAACGAACTCTTGTTTTGTAAGTATAGAGATGAGTGTTGGTGAATATGATAAACAATTATGAGGAAAGGAGAGAGTAAAAGGATAATTTCTTTAGTGATTAATTCTATATAAGATGAATATACAACAAAAGAATTAACATTAAGAACAAGAACATTCACTCCCTTGGAATCTTGGTTTCAAGACATCTAATTCGTAGAAAATTAGGCTCTGATATCAATCTGTCACATCCATCCAAGATGAACATAATGCAACCAACTAAGATCATCCTTACACGGTTGAATAAGTAAAATACTCAATAGAAATCTAAACAATAGGTCTTACATAAACAAAGTAAAAGGATTAAGATAATAATTCCTGGAAATTCTTCAATTTAAACTCGTAACTCTAAATCCCCATTTATTATTTTGGTTCATTTTTGCTCAACATCTACTGGTGATGCATGCTTAGAAACATATGTCAACTTACGCATATAAGTTCAGTAATAGACCTTTTATTAAAACATCATTAAACGTATCTTGACTATAAATGAGCTCTTTATACTACATATATTACGTTCTGTCCGTCAAATTTAACTTCTTAAGCTTAACCACATAAAGCCAAAGGGGCGGAGGTAGGTAGAAGAATATGAAGTCAAGTGAATCGATTGATATTTTTCTATTTAGTATGGGTTTCTATGTTGTTGTTGACCGCTTAGGTTCGTAAAGAATGAGCCCAATATAACTAAATGGTCGAACAAAACCTAGTTACTTGGTGACTGCGTGGCTTGTATAGGTCTCCGATAAAAATCACCTTCAAAACTGATACAACTGAAATCATATAATCTAAACTGAGTTTTTGGATCAAAGAAAAACATTTCAGTGACTTTGGTAAAATCACTTCCATACTTCCATATAAACATTTGTAGATCGGAAACCTGTGACTCAAATACAAAAAAATTCTAGCTCTACCTCTGACCGTTAATACACACGAGTTTAGTTTTATGCATTAACATAGTGCTAAAATTACGTTTCTGGCCGTAGCTTAAACATAACAGGTACCGCTCATACATGAATACATAACTTAGCACTGTTATGTACTCTACAATGCATATATCAATGAATTTAGTTTTAAAGCTATTTTAATAGCATGCTAAGATGAATTCACACCGTAATGCTTCGGTAGCTTCACTTTTGACTAATGGGTCGATCGTACAATACAAAGAACACTCGTTCACCTCTTAGTTCCTTTGATCCATTATTAGTTTAAATCATGTTATTGCGTTACGTAGACCAAAAGGTTTCTAAATGGGTTAAATTCATTAAATAGCTTGATTTTAGTTTTCTGCCTAGAACTCTAGAAGATCCATACGGCTCGCAGAGAGCCCATACTGCCTGTATTGGGTCTACACAACCCATATAATTTTTCTATGGTCAGAACTTACTTGGGCTTGGGCTTTACTATATATACCCATTTACTCATTTTCTGACCCAAGTCACTTCTTGACCCAAAAGGGATTTTCTACATGTTTTACGGTCTGAGTTTCCGACCCATTCATGCATTAATGCCTCCTCTTTTTTACACTAGCAGGGTTAATTGTTAAATATTAGCTCAATATTTTAGGCTTTTTCAATATATTGAGTTCGTCGCTTCTAAAATTTTTTAAATATCTTATATTTGCCCCCTTTAAAATACAACCCGGGTCGGGTTTCGGTCTTCATTTGGGAAACCATTTGTGATCAATTTCTGGGGCGGGTTTAGGAAGAATATAACCGTACTCGATGGGAACCAGGTAGGGTTGGATTGGGACCTAGTTGGGTTCAAAACTAGGTTGAAACTGTGTTGGATTAAAAAAATGTTATCATCTTATTTTTCATATATCCAATACAAAAATTCCTCTCAAATAAAAAATAAATTATAAATAACATAATATCTAACTTATTTAAAATAAAACTAACTTGAAAATATTTCTAAAAGTAACTTAAAACGAAAAAATTTCTATCTCTGAAAAAAGTAAAATTAACATAAAACTAAACAATCTAACTTAAATTTAACATAAAATTATACTATTTTTAACTTAGAGAAAATTAGAAATTAATTGTCAATTAAAAGCTTCAAAATTCCTAACTTAGCAAACGGTCTTCCATGAACTCTTTTGTATTTAACATAAGATCTTAAACAACATTTGCATCTTTGTTAGCATCATCCAAAGAATCCATCTACATGGTGTGGATTTTGTAAAATCTTTCAACAACTATTTTTAAACTTCTCCATTTTAATGTTATTTCATCCCTTGTACGCACGTCGATTGAATAACTCATTTCATCATCAAATTTATCTTTAAATTGGTCCCAGAAATCCTCACCACTAGTCTCGTTTCAAACGTGTACCAAAGATGTTGCTAAGGCATACTCCTTGTCATCGGTCCAAGTGGTTGATATTGAAATTCCTCATCTCCAAACCAGTCATCCTCGTTTTATTTTCTCAACAAATAAGAAATGTACGACCATGGCTTCATACTGCTATGATACGATCGTTTCAGTTAGGTGGCTTAACAGCCACACTGCAAAAACAGTTTGCTTGCAACTGGCCAGTTGATATTAAACCCTAAGAAATGAAACAAATAAGAAAATAAACAATAAAGATAACTTCAATTTATTCTTAACTTGTTTCTGTGAAGGATTATAGTCAATTGGAAATACTCCTGTAAGTAGCATAGTTGACGAAGAAACCTTCTTACATGAAGCATATGTGCCTAACATGTTGTCATTTCAGTTGCTGAGTTTTGATAGGTAATGAGCTGTTAAGATCAAATGTAGACGAGAAAAGGAACTGTTCTGAAAATTGCTGGTATAATTTTTATGATTGTATTTTCAAATTGGATTTGCATAGTTGAGTTCCAAATCAAGGATGCTAAGACTGTTACAATGACACTCTTGGATCATGTTCTTTGCAGGACTCACTGCAGGCTTCTTTAATGTGTTAGTTTTTATCTCTTATTCTGATGTTCATATAGATCTTCATTATGTTATTAGCATTACTAACTTTTTGTCATCATAATCCCTTTATGTGTTGTATGGTTCCAATACATTTGTTATTGCAACCATAATGTTCAGCAGTTGATAGAAAATTTGATGCATATTTTTGCACAATGATCTACTTTCTTTTCATTTTGCATCTCTGCGGACAACATTGAATGTCAAAGTATACTAAAATGAAAAAAGGGTACAATAGAATTACGCAAAAAAGTTTAAAGCTAATTATGGCGGTAGGTTTATTTAGGAACTTGAAATATGTTTGCTTCTTATTTCTCACACAAACAAAGCAATTACTCATTTATTAATCGAAAATGAGTCTATTTGCAGGTTTCAAAGATCAAATGGTTGGTGCAGTTAAAGAAATGCTATAATCCGAGGTGGGTTTCCTATTAATATGCGATTAGATGAAATCGATGTAAATGCTAAGGTTGGTTACTGTGAAAATGGATGTGTTGGGGTGGCAATTCAACTTACATAATTTTACATTCTAGAACTCTAAATACATATAGAATCTATGTTGAACCTTAGCATTGATATTTTTTTTAAATAAATAAAACTGTTCAATTTCACATATATGCTATATGTATTATATTGTTAAAATGCAAGTCTAAGAACCGATTCACATTTATATATTGCTTCATCCACGTTGCCATTAAAGCCGCAGTTTTATTTTGCGAGTTCATTTTATTGTACTTTAGGACCTGCAAGTGAACTTTGTGCATAGTTGCGTTGCAAAATCCTGAGATTTAGCCCGGGCCTTCAAATTGTAAATTTTTGTTGTTGCTCCTAACTACTGCACATATTTTATATGTTACAAGTAAACGATGGCAATTAGAAATGAATAATAGCAATTCTATTACGATCATTATCGATATCTGTATGTAAGGATATGGCTCCTCAAAAACAGATCCTCCATCATGTTACCATGTATTTTTGTTAAAAACTATCATCAGCTTTCTTCTTTATTGCACCGGTGTTAGGTAATAAGAGATTGTAAGAGCACAGAACAATATTTTGGGGTGTATATTACTTCAAACGTGAAGAACGATTACAAAGAAACCGAATGGAATTTTTTTTTGAGTGTTTCTTACAAACATACTATTACCATCTATTTAAACTAGAATAAGAATAAACAAACTACCCATGATGCACGTTCATAGGGTGCTCCCACGACTCCTCCAAATTGCTCGGTCAAAGACTAAGACCAAGTCACATTAGCTTACATTCTCTCCTTTAATGTTGACTTGTAGTTCCAGTTTCGTTGACTCCCAACAAAGATCTTATTTCACCGAACTTGATTCAATCCAAAGCCTTAGTGAGCATGTCCACCTTTTGTAGTTCACCACTTACATGCTCTACACAAATTAACACACTCTCGGATGAAATGGTACTTTGTATCTATGTGTTTGATACGATCGTGGAATACGGGGTTCTTCATCAAGGCAATTGCTGTCTTGTTGTCTACCAGCAGATGCACACATTCAGACTTCACGCCAAGTAACTCGCTGATCGGGTTACTTAGCCACATGCCTTGACAGGCTGCAGATGTTGCAGCCATAAACTCTGCTTCACATGAAGAGAGAGCAACAGTTCGTTGCTTCTACGATGACCAGGAGACTGGGCTCCCCGAGAAGTAGAAAATTTATACTCGTTGTGCCTTTTCTATCATCCAAATCTGATCCGTGACTGCTATCGCTGTATCCCACAAGCTTTCCAACTCCTCCCCTTGAATACAACCGTCTATAATTGATTGTTCCCTTAAGATATCTTAGAATCTGCTTTACTGCATTAAAGTGACTGACTTTAGGATGTTCCATGTACCTACTCACTACACCAACTGAAAAGTGTATACGAGATCATATACTCCGACAATGAGAGTGTTCACGGAGCCTTGAAAAGTGTATACAGCCTGTTCTGACGCACACCTAGTGAAACCCAGGTCCTTCAGTGTCTTGTCAAGACTAGCGTACCAGGCCCTTGGTGCTTGTCTTAACCCGTACAACGCCCTGTGTGAATCCTAGGATCGCAATCAGGAATTATCAGTGTTAGATTGGTTTCGAATTAATGATCGCGGAATTACCATTAATCGTTGTTTAATTGATTAATTAATAAATATCGATGCCAGAGAAAATAAACAATAAATGCTCAAACGATATCAACAATATTCAAAGAATAATGTTTTGAATCAAACGTAATTCATTAAAACTGATTAATGATTACAAAGAATCAAATAATAATTGCTAACAAAATTCTATGCTATGATTGTGATTATGATTTTTGGTGTGTTGATGTCACGGCTGCTAGGGTTTGTGATGATCATGTGAAACGATGTGATGGTATTTTTGTCGCCGTCTCTTCCTCAATTGATGTGAAACCTAGGACTTATATTTATAGACACGCGTGTTTCTGTTAAGGAAACAGCGAATTTTTTGGAGTCTGTGATTGACTTGTTGACTAGAAACACTTGTATGATATAAGTACGTGTCTGGTTCTTCCGCAGCTACTTTGTTCTTCCGCAGCTACTTGTTCTTCCGCAGCTACTTTGTTCTTCCGAAGGAACTTTGTTCTTCCGAAGGTACTTCAGTTCATGTGTGGTGTTTGTTCATTAGTGAATACCCATATTCATCCGTAGAAAATCTTCTGATGAATGTCTTGTAAGAAAGATATCTACGGAAGAACAAAAATGTTCATCCGTAGATGTTTCTTACACTTAGTCAATTTCATAAATTGACCAAGTATAATGTTTGTACCTGTAATCATACACATAAATCAACGCACATATGGGTTAACCTATATACATAATGAATTACAAATATTTATTACATGTATTGATTAAAGTTCTAAGCCTATACAAAATGATCTAGACCTATTATTCCTAGATCTAACACCCTGTTTAGTTTGTACACCATTTTCTCCTTTCCTTTGATTACAAACCCATCTGGCTGAATGACAAAAACATCTTCTTTGAGAACTCCATTCAAAAACGCCGATTTGACGTCTAAGTGGTGAACCGCCCATCGTTCCTTTGCCGCCATTACCAGTAGCAAGTGTATAGTTTCAATTCATACTACTAGCGCATACACTTCTTCAAAATCGATCCATTTCTTCTGCACGTACCCCTTTGCAACTAATCGGGATTTGTGCTTAGTCAAATTTCCTTCTGCGTCTCTCTTCAATTTGAAGATCCATTTCAAACCAATCACTTTCTGACCTGCCGGGAGATCGACCAGACTCCATGTTTGGTTCTTCTCTATCGAGTTCAACTCCCTTTGCATGGCTTCCCGCCAGTCACCATCAGTCGAGGCTTCTCTGTAATTAAACGACTCATCTCCCACCAGTAAAAGTTCATCAACATCTTCCCCAATTGGTTCCATCACTTCGTACAAGATACGAAAACCTTATGGCGGTGTATGATCATATTCAGATTCACTTACCTCCTGATTGTTGATTGGGGTAGATGTTGTTGTGTCGCCGCTTCTTGAATCAGTACGGTTGTCGTGAGTCACCGGTGGACTTGGTTGCGGTGTATGTGGATCAGTGGTATTAGATTTAGATGGACTCATTCCACTGTCATTATCAACATTATAGGCATCTTATTGTTAGGCCTCAGTGGATGAGTTGTGATCCAGTACCACATTAGCCCAATTTGGTTTGATATTGAGCCCCTTTTCCTTCAACTTCATCCGAGACGCAATGCATTTTTTCTTCAAATACAACATAACGTGCCACACACAGTCTCCTTTGACTAGGACTATACAACCGATGAGCTTTGCTGCCCTATCCTACTCCCAAGTAAACCATCATCGAGCTCTGATCACTTAATTTCATCATTTGGGTCGGCAATTTCTTCACGTGTGCCACACAACCTAACACCTTTAAATGGTGTAAGGTAGGGACTCGACCTTTCAAGCCTTCATAGGGTGTCTTATTCTTGAAACCTTTTGTCGAAACACAATTCAATATATAGACAGCGTGTCTGACGGCCTCTCTGCACAACGTTTCTTGTACTTTCATGGTCTTCAACAAGGATCTCATGACTTCAAGTATTGTTTGATTACGTCGTTCTACAACACCATTTTTCCGCGGAGAGTACGATGCCGTTCATTTCCTTTGTATTTCTTCCTATTCACAGTACATGTCAAAATAGTGGGAGTTGAACTCGCTTCCCCTGTCAGTTCGTAATATTTTGACTTTATATCCAGTGTCACTTTCTGCTTCATTGTTGAACCTTTTTGAACATTGTGAGTGCCTCATCCTTCGATTTAATAACATACACCCACATATATCGACAATAATCATCGACAATCAATAGAAAATATTGGTTACCTCCCATGGTTTGTGGTGAGATTGGTCCACACTGTCACACCCCGGGCCAAAGGAGGGTGGGACGTCGCAGACTAGCAAAATATATGGCAGCGGAAACTAAACACTCAAGAGCACACAAGGAGAGAAAATCGCATGGCATTACATTTAAATAGCATACCCGGGCTATGAAAGTCTTGCCCAAACGTAAAATCAACACCCATTACAAATTATCCAAATTTAACACAACAATTCGAATGTCTAATAATGTTTTAAAAATCAAGTAATGCAATTGGTAGTCACGGTGCAAAGCCATCCATAAAGGGTTTCCATTAAAATCCAAGCTTCCATCATGGGTTACCTGAAACATGCTCAAAAGA
This sequence comes from Flaveria sonorensis, assembly GCA_025506505.1. Lineage (NCBI taxonomy): Eukaryota > Viridiplantae > Streptophyta > Magnoliopsida > Asterales > Asteraceae > Flaveria > Flaveria sonorensis. The sequence continues at coordinate 40,711,407 of CM046435.1, read as the reverse complement.
TTTTTGTATCAACTATAAAGTTGGTGAGTTCAAGTGCTTAAAGTTAAAAAACAAAAGCGCTGTTTAGAATCCATAAGTTAATTTTAAAAACATAAGTATCACTGTTGTGGGGTCACAATCAACCCTGCACTCAGCCCCGGCTAGCATCTTCTAAACTTGTGTTATGCCGGTTATCCCATAGGGGAAACTGAGCCTCAAAGAGTGTACCATACCTGCTGAGTGGTACACCACAGTATCTTATGATACTTGTTACATGACACAAACGACCCCGCAGGGCCTCAGTGTGGTACCCTTCCTGTAATGTCGGAAGGCACTGTGCGTGGGGGATTCCCCAAGTAGATCTACCCATATAAAACAAGCGGTTCTCACAAGAATTAATAATTGTGATACAAATAGGTGCAGGTTCTAAAATTAGCCACAACATATATTAGCATTGCATAATAGTACACAAATAACTTTTAGTTCAAACATAGCATGCTTCATCCCAAAATAGTAGTAAAAAGGGAACACTAAAACTCACCTTAGAATCAAATAAAAGTCCTTCAAGTACCAACAAGTCCGTGTCCTAGCACCCTATTATCATGACACAAGTAGTAAGCTATATGTTCTTAGACTATTGAAAGTATAACTAAGTGCATTTGATGGTCATAAGTTCATGTGGCTTCGTTTCTTAGAAGTTTGCATCAAAAGTTTCCTTTTTAGAAAAGTTGGGGTTTTGGCATGTGAATGACAAGTTTATGATTCTTATAAATTTGTTTACATGATAATAAGTTTGATAATAGTTTCTGGTCATATGGTTACAGATATTTAGTTATATTCATGAAATTTACAGTTTGGTCACTCAAGTTTCAAAATTTACAATTTTGACCCAAAAGTTTGCTTTCTTTCATTTCTTGACCCAATATGGCCCTTATTAGTTCCTATGGGGTTTTATATCACTTTTAGGCCTGTTTTAAACTTAATATTTCTAGCTTTTAGCTTGAGAAGTTTAAAACACAAACTTCAAGTTACCGGTTACGGTAAAACCGTTAATTTAAGCACCTTGTTTAAATCTTTTAATTTCAACCTATAACACTCAAGTATAACTTTTAAGGACTTCTAACAAAGTTTATAATCCGATTAAAATGAAGTTTTTGGGTTATTTGAGTGGGAACTTCGTTTTTAAACTAACCCGTTAAAACTCGTTTTACCCGAAACCGATCACTCTAATCCACTTTCTTTCAACTTTCCTCCAAAATTTCACTTTGAGGTCTTCTATATTACTGAAATAATATGGATTTATAGGTCTTAGGCTTGCTACACTATTTTTAAAAATTTATCCAAAAATCTCTTGGTTTAGGCTTATTTTTCTTAAATAAATTCATAAAATCATGTATTAACCCAAAAATTCACCAATTCGGTTTTTAGCACTAAAATGCTTAAATTAAGGCCTGGAAATTTTAATACTTGCAACTTGTTAAGTTTTTGGCCATTTTGAGAATTTCATCACCTATTCGGGTCACTAAATAAGCTCTTAATATCCATTATACCATACCAATCCACCCATTTCTATAATTTTATAAGTTTAACATCACCAAACTACTGGAAAATAAAATCATGGATTTTACAATATTAATTGACAAGTTTATGATTAAGGTGTTTCTACACCATTTACCCATGGGTAACCATAAAAGTTCGAGTTTAAACATCCTTAAATCTTTCTGTAACATTAAGTCCAGATTATTATAATGTTCATAAGACATTTTTAAGTAGGTTTTAAGCACATAATGGGGGTTGATCAAGACAAGTGGTTAAATGGGTGCTAAAAACTCATGAAAAAGAGGGTTTTCGGGTTCAATCATGTTCACCAACACATGATATGCAAGAATTTAGAAGAATGTACCTTTTGTGAAGTCGTGAGTCTCACAAAGATAGTGACATGGCTGCAAGATTCTGTTTCGAAACAAGAATATTGGGATTTATGAAAGAAAAATAGAGAAAACTCAAGAAATAGTTTTCGTTCGGGTACAAAAATGCTTACACACTAGATGTTCTATGTTTTGAGATGATTTAGAGAGTATGAAGGCTGTTGGTTCAAGAGCTTGATCTGAAGCTTCCTGTCCTTGCGAGAAACTTGTGTGGTCACACTCTTTAACTCCTCCTATAGTCGGGTTCGCTCTTGCTCTGTGTAGTTCTTGAAGAAGTTCTCTGATTTTCTGAAGAAGATGGTGAAGAGATCGTAGAGAGAGAGAGAGAGCAGAGAGGATTTTCGAGAAGGAGAGAAAGAGTAAGATGGAGTGGAGTGTGCGTTATTGAAAGGAAGAAAGAAAATTATAGGGAGGGTGGTGGAGTGTGTAATCGGGTTTGGGAAACTCGAGGGGAGGTGTGGTTGGTGAGTGGGGGCGGCCGAATGCATGGTGACAATCCCATGCATTGGGTGATTTAGTGGTGCATAATCTGGTCAAAAAGTCTTCTAGAAAGATTCTGAAAAATTTCAGAATGTTAAGTGTTCGGGAGTTAGAAAAAATTTTTTTTGGGCTGCACAGTGCTAATGCGCCTTCACAGTGCCCAAACGCCTACTGCCAAAATGCCTGAACAGTACTCATGCGCCTAAGCAGTGGTAATGCGCCCACTGCCAAATGCGCCCGCACAGTTCTAATGCGCCTAAGAGAATAATACATGCGGAAGACTTGGATTTAATTTTTATGTATAATTATCAGGGTAAATAGCCAATTAAGTGAATTCTCTAGCATCGGGAACTAGTTCTAGACTAAGGCAAGTCCTAAAGGAATCATCCAAGGAAATTTCGAATGGTCCAATGTATCTTGGGCTTAGCTTGCCTTTCTTTCCAAATCTAACTGTGCCCTTCTATGGTGCGACTTTTAGCATCACTCTATCACCCACTTAAAATTCCAGGGGCTTTCGTCATCTATCAGCGTATTTCTTTTGACGGTCTCTGGCTGCTCTCAGTCGATTAATCTTTAATACCTTATCAGTGGTTCCCATTACGATATCCAGTCCCATTATTTGGCTATCACCAATCTCATTCCAGCTTAATTGTGATAAGCATTTTCTACCATATAAGGCTTCATACAGGGCTGCGTTTATACTTGCGTGGTAACTATTATTGTAGGAGAATTCCACTAGAGGAAAGTGGTTATCCCAACTTCCACCGAAGTCGATCGCGCAAGCTCTTAATATGTCTTCCAGGGTTTGAATGGTTCTTTCACTTTGTCCGTCAGTTTGGGGGTGGTATGCAGTGCTTAAGTCAAGACGTGTCCCCAAAGCCTGTTGGAGAGACTTCCAGAATCGTGAAGTGAAGCGACTATCATGGTCTGAGATAATCGATAGTGGCACTCCATGTCTTGTTACTATTTCATCGAGGTATAGTCGTGCTAGCTTCGTTAAACCGTAATTTTCTCGAATAGGTAGGAAGTGAGCTGATTTGGTAAGCCTATCCACTATTACCCAAATAGCATCATGCCCTCGAAAGGTTCTTGGTAATTTTGTAATAAAGTCCATTGTAATGTTATCCCATTTCCATTCAGGGATTTCAGGCTGTTGTAAGGTTCCTGACGGTTTTTGGTTTTCAGCCTTTACCATTGCACATGTCAAACACCGTCCTACATAGGTGGCAATGGACCTCTTCAATCCAAGCCACCAGAAGAGAATCTTTAAGTCTTGATACATATTGTCGCTTCCCGGATGAACCGAATATCTGGATTTGTGGGCTTCATCTAGGACTATCTCCCTAATTCCTTTGTGTTTCGGTACCCAAGTCCTTCCTTCATGCTTATACAATCCATCATTACTCACTTCTAAACGTTTTTCCATTCCTGTTAGCATATCCTTAGCTAGCTTGTCCTCATTCAGGGCCTCCTTTTGTGCTTCTTTTAATCTAGCGGTAAGACTAGTATACACGCTCATTCTTAAGGCACGGACACGAAGGGGTTTTTCCCTTTCCTTTCTACTCAATGCATCTACCACAACATTTTCCTTGCCTGGATGGTAATGAATCTCACATTCGTAGTCGCTCAACAACTCTACCCACCTTCTTAGGAGCATATTTAACATCTTCTGGTCCAGAATGTGTTGCAAACTTTTGTGATCGGTGTAAATGACACATTTGGTACCGTAGAGATAGTGTCTCCATATTTTGAGCGCAAACACCATGGCACCCAATTCTAGATCGTGAGTAGTGTAGTTTCTCTCATGCTCATTTAGCAATCTAGACGTGTAAGCAATCACCTTGTCGTGCTGCATTAATACACATCCCAGCCCCTGACACGAGGCGTCGCAATAAACTACAAAGTCCTCAACGCCTTTCGGTAGGGCAAGGATAGGTGCACTACACAGCTTCTCCTTGAGTATCTCAAATGCTTTATTCTGTTCCTTTTCCCATATGAAGGCTGTATTCTTTTTGGTTAGAGCGGTTAACGGCTGCACAATTCACGAGAAATCCTTGATGAACCTCCGATAGTATCCCGCCAAACCAAGAAATTGCCTTGTCTCGGTAGGAGTTTCAGGAATCTTCCAGTTTTTAATGGCTTCTATTTTTGATGGATCTACTTGGATAGCTTCTTTGTTCACCACATGTCCTAGAAACTGGATTTCACGCATCCAAAACTCATATTTGGAGAACTTTGCATATAATTGCTCATTCTTGAGCAATTCAAGAATCAGTCTAAGATGCTTCTCATACTCTTCCTTGCTACGGGAGTAGATCAGAATATCATCAATAAACACAATCACAAACTTGTCTAGATACGGGCGACATACTCGGTTCATGAGGTCCATAAATGCCGCAGGTGCATTAGTCAGTTCGAAGGGCATGACTAAGTACTCATAGTGTCCATACCTAGTTCTAAAGGCTGTCTTGGGTATGTCTTCTTCCCTTATCTTTAGTTGATGGTATCCCAATCTTAAATCTATCTTGGAGAAATAGTTGGCTCCTTGTAGTTGATCGAATAAGTCATCGATTCTCGGAAGAGGATAACGGTTCTTTATTGTAAGCTTGTTCAAATCCTGATAGTCAATGCACATTCGTAGGCTTCCATCCTTCTTTTTAACAAACAGTACTGGTGCAGCCCATGGAGAAACACTTGGTCGCATAAATCCTTTGTCCAACAACTCTTGGATTTGTAGCATTAGTTCCTTCAACTCGGGTGGAGAGAGTCGGTAAGGTGCCTTGGACACCGGTGCAGCACCGGGCACTAGATCTATTTGGAATTCGACCTGTCTAGTTGGAGGGAGTCCCGGTAGATCCTCGGGAAATACTTACGGGTACTCAGCCACCACCGGTACATCTTCTATTCTCTTTTCTTCTCTTGCTTTCATCACGTAGACTATGAAAGCGGAGCATCCCTTGTGGAGACTCTTGGTAGCCTTCAGGTGGGATATCATGGGGTACAACGTGTTGCTTCTATCATCGTGGACCATTAGTGTACTTCCGTTAGTTAAAGGTATTTTAAGCAAACGCTCATCGCACACGATTTCAGCCTTATTTTTAGCTAACCAATCCATTCCCACGACCACATCAAATCTTCTTAACGTTACAGGCATCAAGTCTATCTTAAATGAATTACCCTTTATTTCTATCGTGCAGTCTTTGATGATTTCATTAGTTTCTATTATCTTGCCGTCAGCTAATTCCACAGTGTATACATCGGTTAGGGTACGAGCTTCCAAATCAATCAAAGGCGTAAAGGTAGTAGAAACAAAACTACTTGTCACTCCAGTATCAAATAAAATGGTAGCAGGATGGTTATTGATGAGAAACGTACCATTAACCACGTCAGGATCTTTACGGGCACCATTGGGATCCATTACGAACGCTCTTCCTTTGGGCTTGTTAGGCCTGGCGCCCTTATCCCTCGCTAACTTGGGACACTTGTTCCGCATGTGTCCTGGATCCCCGCACTCGTAACATTGCTTTCCGGGTTCATACGTGCAATCTTTAATTAGGTGACTAGTTCGCTTGCACCTGAAGCAGGGTATCGGATTACACTCCCCTTGGTGGTGTAGTTTGCACTTGTTGCAGAAAGGGCTTATACCTAAGTACAGTTTTCGAGCCCTTGCACCGTGATCATCACGTCTTGCTCCTTCGCCAACCCTCCTGCTTGAGCTACCGCTATTGCCCATTCCTCTTTTAACTTCAAACCATTTTCACTTCTCGCCCGTCACCTTCTTCTTGTCTTCAGTTCTTCCCTGTTCCGTCCAGCAAGCTCTAATCAAGTCGTCCGTAAAGCTACTAGTAAGATCAACTACTACTTGGAGGGTTGTAGGCCTGACAGATCGGATCGTGCCCCTAACTCTAGGATGCAGTCCCCTGATGAAACGGGCTACACCTTTTGATTCGGGTGTCACCAAGTGGGCCACTAGTCAGGACAGAGCTGAGAACCGGTTGATGTACTCAGTGTAATTTGGGCCTTTCATTTTCAAGCTCAGAAATTCAGCCTCCAGCTTCTCCAGTTGATTTATTGGGCAGTATTTACTGGTCATCAACTCTCTAAACTCCGACCACTTTATATGGCCGGTAGCGTTTCTGCCATGTGGCTGAATGACAGTCTTCCACCACTCCAAGGCTGGCCCTTTCAGAGATTGGGAGGCGAACCTGACCATGTGCTCAGTTTTGCATTCGTTGATATCCAGTACGGCCTCGATCTCGTCTAACCATCGGTAAGTATCAATCGCACCCTCAGTTCTGTAGAAATCTTTTGGTTTACACGCCACAAAAGTTTTGTAAGAACACCTGGTTCTTAATTCCTCAGCATCCTCGGTGTTACCTTCATTATTTTCAAGTCCTCATTTTCAGTTGTATTTCCCCGGTCTGCGTTGATTTGAGTTATAATGGTGGGGATAGCATTGGCGTTTTGCTGGGCCACTAGATTGGCGATCCTCTCATCATTCTTGTGGTTGTCATTTTCTTCACGTGTGGTCCTTGGTGGAGTAGGTGGTCGGTTCCCACCTTGGTTCCCGATGCGTCCAGCATCCTCATTCCTTCCCCTGGTTGCTCCTCTCCTTCCACCACGAATTCCTCGTCTAGGTGGCATTCTGGTGTCAATATAGATAAGCTCATTTAGTGTCTCATATATTTGTTTCAAGTATCTCGTTACATCGATTTGACTCCTAAAGGTCACTTCACTAAATGCATGAGGGTTCCCAAAATACATTATAAGTCATACATAGTTTCATTCAATTTTCATGAGGTTAATTAACATTTTAAGGGGCAATCGAATTAGGTTCTTAGAATATACTATTATATATTCCCATTTAGACAACCTGCAATAGACAAGATAATATCATAGAAGAAATTTCATGCATAGATAAATATAGCAACCATCAACCGAAATATCAATAGCCTCGTAGTATCACAAGTTGTAAGGTGCCATCATCAGAGGTACTGGTGAGGGAGCCATCACAGGAGGAGGTGGAGGAGGCGGCATCCTAAAGGAAACAGAAGCTCCTGGCCTAGTGCTCTTGCACGGCCGTGTGATGACATGCGCACCCCTATTCCCGATAGGCGGGATAGGAGAGAGTAGGTGTAGTGACGTGCGGTGAGTGAGAGCGGGTTCGGCTCCTATCCTGGGATGTCGGTGAAGAGTCCTCCGAGGGTTCCGTGTCGTCGGAAGTCACTGCTATCCATCCTGGATGACTGCATCTCCGCAGGTAGTCCTCATATTGAGACAGGGATGTTGCCCTCCTGAGCCTTCCCACTGGGGAAGTCTCGTCAACAGGGAATGCAGGCGCCTTACCGTTGTTAGCCATGAATCTCGAGTTCCTGTAAAATCATCATGAGTAATTTGGTTTCTCATAGCTCATGACAATAGTGATGATAGTATCTCATAATAGTAATTACAGCAGTAGTGATGGCAGTAGTATCCATAATCAGTAACAATACCGGTTACAACAGGAATGAGAATTAGTTTACAAGGTTTAGACCACACAAAATTATTTTTTCGAAATTTCTACTTGAAAGAAAGGTTTGAACACCACATAGGGGATTGAGCTAGAATTCACGCGTCTGGTAAATTCATGATTACGTTGATGAAGTGTAATCATCAATTTACCCAACCCACTTATTCCAACACATTCCCAAACAAGGACAGTCCTAGGGCATCAGGGTTGTAGCCTAGGGTCTTTTAAGGTATTCCTGACTTCTCTACAACCTGTGGCTCTGATACCAATCTGTCACACCCCGGGCCCAAGGAGGGTGCGATGTCGCAGACTAGCAAAATACATGGCAGCGGAAACTAACCACTCAAGAGCATACAAGGAGAGAAAATCGCATGGCATTACATTTAAATAGCATACCCGGGCTATGAAAGTCTTGCCCAAACGTAAAATCAACACCCATTACAAATTATCCAAATTTAAAACAACAATTCGAATGTCTAATAATGTTTTAAAAATCAAGTAATACCATTGGTAGTCACGGTGCTAAGCCATCCATAAAGGGTTTCCATTAAAATCCAAGCTTCCATCATGGGTTACCTGAAACATCCTCAAAAGATTTTTGTGTCAACTATAAAGTTGGTGAGTTCAAGTGCTTAAAGTTCAAAAACGAAAGGGCTCTTTAGAATCCATAAGTTAATTTTAAAAACATAACTATCACTGTTGTGGGGTCACAATCAACCCTGCCCTCAGCCCCGGCTAGCCTCTTCTAAACTTGTGTTATGCCGGTTATCCCATAGGGGAAACTAAGCCTCAAAGAGTGTACCATACCTGCTAAGTGGTACACCATATAATCTTATGATACTTTTTACATGACACAAACGACCCCGCAGGGCCTCAGTGTGGTACCCTTCCTGTTATGTCGGAAGGCACTGTGCGTGGGGGATTCCCCAAGTAGATCTACCCATATAAAACAAGCGGTTCACACAAGAATTAATGATTGTGATACATGTAGGTGCAGGTTCTAACATTAGCCACAATATATAGTAGCATCGCATAATAGTATACAAATAACTTTTAGTTCAAACATAGCATGCTTCATCCCAAAATAGTAGTAAAAAGGGAACACTAAAACTCACCTTAGAATCAAATAAAAGTCCTTCAAGTACCAACAAGTCCGTGTCCTAGCACCCTATTATCATGACACAAGTAGTAAGCGCATTTGATGGTCATAAGTTTATGTGGCTTCGTTTGTTAGAAGTTTGCTTCAAAAGTTTTCTTTTTAGGAATTGGCATGTGAATGACAAGTTTATGATTCTTATAAATTTGTTTACATGATAATAAGTTTATTAATAGTTTCTGGTCATATGGTTACTGAAAATTTAGTTATATTCACAAAATGTACACTTTGGTCCCTCAATTTTCAAAATTTACAATTTTGACCCAAAAGTTTCTTTCTTTCATTTCTTGACCCAATATGGCTCTTATTAGTTCCTAGGGGTTTTTATATCACTTTTAGGCCTGTTTCAAACTTAATATTTCCAGATTTTAGCTTGAGAAGTTTAAAACACAAAATTCAAGTTACCGGTTACGGTAAAACCGTTAATTTAAGCACCTTGTTTAGATCTTTTAATTTCAACCTATAACACTAAAGTATAACTTTTAAGGACTTCTAACAAAGGTTATAATCTGATTAAAATGAAGTTCTTGGGTTATTTGAGTGGGAACTTCGCTTTTAAACTAACCCGTTAAAACTCGTTTTTACCCGAAACCGATCACTCTAATCCACTTTCTTTCAACTTTCCACCAAAATTTCACTTTGAGGTCTTCTATCTTACTGAAATAATATGGATTTATAGGTCTTACGCTTGTTACACTATTTTTAGAAATTTATCCAAAAATCTCTCGGTTTAGGCTTATTTTTGTTAAATAAATTCATAAAATCACGTATTAACCCAAAAATTCACCAAATTTGGTTTTTAGCACTAAAATATTTAAATCAAGGCCTGGAAATTTTAATACTTGCAACTTATTAAGTTTTTGGCCATTTTGAGAATTTCATCACCTATTCTGGTCACTAAATAAGCTCCTAATGTCCATTATACCATACCAATCCAACCATTTCTATAATTTTATAAGTTTGACATCATCAAACTACTGGAAAATAAAATAACCTCACGGATTTACAATATTAATTGACAAGGTTATGATTAAGGTGTTTCTACACCATTTACCCATGTGTAACCATAAAAGTTCGAGTTTAAACATCCTTAAATCTTTCTGTAACATTAAGTCCAGATTATTATAATGTTCATAAGTCATTTTTAAGCAGGTTTTATGCATAGAATGGGGGTTGATCAAGACAAGTGGTTAAATGGGTGCTAAAAACTCATGAAAAAGAGGGTTTTCGGGTTCAATCATGTGCACCAACACATGATATGCAAGCATTTAGAAGAATGTACCTTTTGTGAAATCATGAGTCTCACAAAGATAGTGATATGGCCGCAAGATTCTATTTCAAAACAAGAATATTGGGATTTATGGAAGAAACATAGAGAAAACTCAAGAAATAGTTTTCGTTCGGGTACAAAAATGCTTACACACTAGATGTTCTGTGTTTTGAGATGATTTAGAGAGTATGAAGGTTGTTGGTTCAAGAGCTTGAGCTGAAGCTTCCTGTCCTTGCGAGAATCTTGTATGGTGACACTCTTTAACTCCTCCTATAGTCGAGTTCGCTCCTGCTCGGTGTAGTTCTTGAAGAAGTTCTCTGATTTTCTGAAGAAGATGGTGAAGAGATCGTAGAGAGAGAGAGAGAGGATTTTCGAGATCAAGAGAAAGAGTAAGATGGAGTGGAGTGTGCGGTATTGAAAGGAAGAAAGAAAATTATGGGGAGGGTAGTGGAGTGTGTAATCGGGTTTGGGAAACTCGACGGGAGGTGTGGTTGGTGAGTGGTGGCGGCCGAATGCATGGTGACAATCCCATGCATTGGGTGATTTGGTGGTGCACAATCAGGTCAAAAAGTCTTCTAGAAAGATTCTAAAAAATTTCAGAATGTTAAGTGTTCGGGAGTTAGAAAAAACAATTTTGGGGCCGCACAGTGCTAATGCACCTGCATAGTGCCCAAACACCCATTGCCAAAATGCCTGAATAGTGCTCATGCGCCTAAGCAGTGGTAATGGGCCCACTGCTAAATGCGCCCGCACAGTTCTAATGCGCCTAAGAGAAAAATACGTGCGGAAGACTTGGATTTAATTTTTATGTATAATTATTAGGGTAAATAGCCAATTAAGTGAACTCTCTTGCCTCGGGAACTAGTTTTAGACTAAGGCAAGTCCTAAAGGAATCATCCAAGGAAATTAAACACACAAACAATTAATCATAAAAGAAAGAAGATACATAAATATTATTAAAATAATGAAAATGAAACAATGACAGATTAATTTAAGTTTTTGAAGTTGGACCTAGGAGTTAGTTGTTACACACACAGATCAACTAGTTCAAGGAGCCTGCTTGCTCGCCACTGAGTTTCACTTGGGAATGCTTGTCTAGTTTGTTTGGCCACCATGCATCCATCACACACCTGTGTTGGATATGGAATGTTTGGGACACCATTCACGAGATCTCTTTTTACCATTGAATCAAGTAACCAAAAGTTCACGTGCCCAATTCTCGCATGCCAGACCCAAGCTTCATCATCTATCTTCATAGCCAGCCACACTGGTCTGGTGTTTTGAGAATGATCTTGTATAAATGATTCTTTGACCGCTGCACCTTCATCACAATCGTTCCTCTTTCATCAATTATTTTTAGGAATTTGTCTTTCAAACCAACTTCATAACCATCTTCAATCATCTGCCCCAAGCTGATTATGTTGCTGTGTAGGACGATGTAGTACACATCCGAGATCAGCAATTCTTCACCATTCTTGCATTCAAATAGGACTGAACCCATGCCTTCAATATGCACCTTTGACCCATCTCCAAAGCTAACCTGCCCGGTCACTTTATCATCCAGTTCGGCGAAGAACTCTTTAATTCCCAACATGTGATTACTTGCCCCATTGTCCAGGTACCAAGTATCATGATTCCCTTCGAATTTACGACCATGTTTGCAAGGAAATACCTTATCCTCATTCAACAACACCATCAAGTTATCCTTTTCCCCATGAATAGTCAGCAAAAGTGCAGGTTCATCTTCCTATTTCTCCATCAAGTTGGCTTCCATTCCTTTTTCTTTCTTACATTCCAACGCGTAATGTCCAAATTCTTCACCATTGAAGCATTTGATGTGTTTCTTGTCGTGTGGTTTTCAGTTCGCATTGTTACACTCTAGGTGAGAACCACTACTCCAGTGGTTACCCTGTCCTATATTCGTGCCTCTTCCTCTGCGACCTCTGCTTTCATGAGTGTGACCCCGACCACGTCCTGCGGTCAGTGGCCCTTTGGTAGTTGTTCTTTGACTCATGTGGCCTTCAAATTTTGAAAGCAACAATGAGTTCATACCACTTGAGTTTCCTTCACGCAGCTTTAACCGATCTTCGTATGCCTTCAACCGTCAAATGCTTCTTCGAATGTCATGGTATCCATGTTCGAATACTGTTCTATCGAAGCCACCAACTGCAAATACTTATCCGGTACCAAATCAAGCAACTTACGAACCAATTTGCTATCTTCTAAGGTCTCCCAAAGGCTACTGTATTTGGAGATCATGCCACTCAATTTTCCAGCAAATTCATCAATGGATTCACCATCCTTTAATTTCCCAGCATCAAATTCACTTTTGAGCGTATGTAAACATGCTCGTTGCACGGATCAGCACCTAAGTACCGGTACTTTAGAGAGTCCTAGATTTCTGTGGCCGTTTTCTTCTTTGCTACTTGTAACAGGACGTCATCTGGAATGGCCTAAAAGATGAACGCCCTGGCCAACTTGTTCTTCTTTTCATCTTCCGCCACACCGGTCGGTGGATCTATGTACTCCTATAACCCCTGTGCATCCATAACCGCCTCCATTTTGATCGACCAGTTGGTATAGTTGGTAGTTGTGAGTAGAGGAATTTGAACTGATACAAAATTGCTCTCCTTCGGGACTGTTGCGTTTGTAACAACCGACATCTTGTTGAATTGAGGAAACTTGGGCATAAACGAATAAAGCTCTGAGACGATTTTTTGGTGTATATTATTTCAAATGTAAAGAACGATTACATTGAAAAACCGAATGGAATTTCTTTTGAGTGTTGCTTACTAACATACTATTACCATCTATTTAAAGTAGAATAAGAATAAACTAGCTCCCCATGATGCACATTCACAGGGTGCTCCCACGACTCCTCCAAATCGCTCGGTCAAAGACTAAGACCAAGTCACATTAGCTTACAACCGGATTGCGTGGTGTGGTCATTTTATAAAGTTCCAGCTCAGTCTCTGGCACTTGTTGGGATGTACCTACACAGAAAATATTCTAGAACACATTAGTCATGAATGGATCAAGGTGATCCATTGACCCATTTATAAGTAAATAGGTGAAATCGACACCATTAATTTTTTTTTATAAAAATACTTAAGTATTTATATTATCTCTGCAAAAGTTCACATATAATCACCTAAGATATACCTTCAGTGTGTTTGACTTTTTCAACACTTTCCCTTGCAGAACTAATTTCATTATCATGATTGTCATTTATCTCAGAAGCAGTTCTGCATAAATTATTTACAGGTTTGCTTTACATTACACATTATACCCTTGTGCTTCATCTTTAACAAATGGTGACAGATATGGTGGTCGAACCCTAATCAACACGAAATGTTAAATGAAAGCGATGGTATTCTTTTAGAAACTCAACTCACTTTCCAACCGTGACCTTTTTACAAAAAGCCTATTGCAATAAACGCAGGTCCAGCCAAGATCTTACTTGTAATAAAGACCGAACAAAATAAGATATAAAGTAACACACCTATTTAGGTACTAAAACTTTATCACCTAAGAAATCATACAAACATCTATTTTACCCTGGACAAAAAAAGGAAACCGTGTATAGACAAGAACATTAGCTCTACAAGCAGAATAAGCCAATGAAAAAACCTACCTCGACAATCGACGGAAGAGGGGTGAAGAACCAAAGTATGAAGGAACTGGAGCTAACACGAAAAGACGAAGACGGTTGGTTTAAATGTCATATGATAAGGAAGAACCATAAAAACTGAAGAAGCCATAAACCCCTAAATAGATTATCTCAATGTCTGCATAAAAAACAACAGAATAAAATCCATCAAACACGTCATATACAAATTTCAATTCTTAAAAGAAACAAAAGAAAAAGGAAGAAAGATTCCCTCCCTGGAGAAGCTTGTGTTAACTATTCTCAAGGGAAAAGAAGAGTATAGAAACAAAGGTCGTAAATTAGGCGGTGGTAGAAGATGCTTGAAAGTATTAACGTGGAGACTGGATAGCAAAAGGAGGAAGAAACTACAAATGTCTACACAAAGCTGCTCTTTGTTACAGCAATGCCCCATCAAGGGTTCGAGTGCCAATCATGTAAAATCCTAAAACCTTCCGCGATCAAAATATAAAAGCAACAAACTATGTTGTAGCCAAGGTTGTGCTTTTATATAGATAATAAGAGAATAATTTAAATATTTATTAAAATAAAATCCATCACAAGAAAATAATAATTCATTTAATAATAGTTAAAATTTATTAAATAAAATTTTTTAACTCTTATTAATATTAAAACAAAACATAATATATAAATTTGTTTACATAGATGTAGGAATTAATATGTGAATACATTTTTTTATTTAAATTTATTTGTTTTGATAGTTGTTGCCAATGCTTTGAAAAAAATCATATGTGAGTTCTTCATCGGAGAGTGGAGATGGTCATGAGTAATACTTTTTGATTGTGTATTTCTTTATCAATTTATATTTCGTCTTCAAGGATTGATCTATCTTCTCTTCTTTTCGCGACAACCAAAAGGTTTTTTTTAAATAATTACACATTTCTATCATTGTTGAAATTAGTCTTGTTCTCTGTATTGATAACATGCTACCACTAATACAAAACGCAGATATGAAAGCTACCATAAAAGCTTGAACGGTTAGTAAATCACGGATAATAGCAGCTACGATTGGAAAGTATGATTCATTTTCTTTCCTCCAGCCAAAAATATCAAATGTTTTAGATTCTTCTAGAGTCATACTAGATAAAGTCTGTTCTGACATACCTCCTAAACTCGCTACTTGGGGTATTACCACTTTTTTGTTTAGTTTTTCAATTTCTTAAAATAGTTTACAAGTTAAGTATCGGGTTCCTATTTAAGCTAGCTAAACTTTAAGCTGAGTGTTTGATGTTATACCATACTTTGAAAGGTAAACATCAACATGTTTTGAAGAGATCTATAAAATTATTGTTCTGTATTAGTTGCAAAGTTTGGATTTTTATTGTTTAAATATAACCAAAAGTTATTTTCTCAATTAAATTTTCAACCCCATAACATTTAAACACTAGTTTAAGGCGGAAACACAAGTAAGAACATAAGATGACTGGGTAAAATAATTATAAATTTTTTATTTCATGGGTGTCAACATTGCGTCAAACATGTCGTTTTTGTCTAAAAATTTAGTTAATTTGTTAGTTATTAAATATAATTGATTAAGGACTAAAGAACTCATCAGATAATAAATTCCCAACAAATTTTAGTTATGGTTTTAAAAACCTCTAAAACTTTAGTTATATGTTGAATACATTCCCAACCCTTAATCAGAAATGGAATAATCTGATCACGCAACACAAGCCAATTATGAAAATTATGTAGTGATTCTTTTATTATAAAACGGTATGAAACATTTTACAAGTTGAATTCCAGCTAGTCAGTACATCTTAATTGAGTCCTAAGTACATAGAATTCTTATCATGACATATTTTCCTATAATTTGTATATTTTCTCTACTTGTTTTAAAAATATCATGTAATATATTTTTCAAAGAATTTCTAAAATCTGTTGAATCATGAAGGATGAAACTACCAAAAACTTAGGATTTCAGCATTGGCCATCAACTGCTGAAATAGTCCAAGTGCTGAACTCAGGATTTTAACATTGGCTGTCAACTACCGAATCAAGCCAAGTGCTAAATCCATTATCGAAGGATATATGCTGAATGACTGCTGATCAATATACACCAAAGCAACTGCTGATCTACATATGCTGAATGTCTGCTAATCAGCATATGCAGATCAACTGCCGATCAACAGTGAACTCCATGAGCTGCTAATCGACTTCTACATAGAACAAGCCTGTCTGTGCCGACGGCTGTTGTATTCCACCTTTTGCCGACAACATAGTACAGCAGCTGCCAACTCTGATACATAGATTATCTGTTTTACTGTAGTATGTGAACATAGAATAGTTTATTCTCTTTGTTTAGTATAAAAGTCCTCACACTTGTATATTTGAGGAAATCTTTCTAAGCCATTTGATTGTATCTACCGAATTGTAAACTTTATATAAAACAGATTAATCAAGTGAATACTTTGAAAGAACCTATTGTGCATTGATATTTACTCAAAGTATTTGTGTTGTGATAGTAGATAACTAACTTAGATTCCGCATTTGTTAGTTACTGATCTAAGAAGAAGTTCTTGTTTGTCTAAACCATCCCAATCCAACAAGTGGTATCATGGCTCTTAATTTGCTTGAAATCATTTTTCAACAAATCATTTATTTCTTCTTTTGATCACTCTATCAAACACCACCTTTCTCATATTTCTCTACCCTCTCAAAATGAATACTGTAGCCATTTCTAGTAAACATGATTTGGAGAATAGGACTCAGACCAAACCTCTCATGTTTACTCCAAATGACTATGATACCTGGAAAATCCAAATAGAGGATTTCATAAGGAATCAAGACATAAGACTTTGGCTCTCTATTCTAAATGGACCATATGTCCCCATGGTCCAAGCTGCTGGTGTAGGTGAAACCATGATTCCTAATGATTCTACAAAGTATTTAGATAAAGATTTGAAGAAAAGGGATGTGGATTCAAAGTATCTGTGGCTGATCAGAATGAGTATACCCAACAGCATCATGCATGGCTTCAAGAAATTCACAACTGCTCAAAAGTTGTGGTAAGCTTTGAAAGCCAGATTTGAAGGAACAAAGGACATGAAGGAAAACAAAAAAGATGTCTTAAAACAAAAGTTTGAAATTTGGTTTTATAAGAGGAGAAACCATGACTGCTACATATCTTAGATATGTTGAACTTCTAGACTTTATAAATGAAGCTGGAGTGAAGATGGAGAATAATGATATTCTCAGAAAGTTCTTAAGATCTCTACCAAAGACATGGATAGTCTATATAATGTCTATTAGAAGAACTGAGAATCTGAAGACAATGAGTCTTGAGGAGTTATACGACATCCATAGTGCTTATCAAATGGAGATGGGTGCAGATGAAGAATCCCTGGGCATATCTTCAAGCTCCTAAAAGTCATAGGCTCTCATGGCCCCTATTCATAAGCCAATTCATTATCACTCTCACTCTCAAATTTATCAAACTCCCATGGTGACTCATTGAGCACCTATGATCACCTACCCTGAATCTCTAACTACTGAATCTCAATCATCACCATCATTCATTAGATGGAATCAGCCAATCTCATCATCCTTTTCATAATCATATCCCACAAACTATGCTTTGATTAGTGACCAAGCCAACTTCTTTTAATTCTTTGAAGAAGATCTGGAGTGCAATCATCTAGATGACCTTGAAGAAATGGATATCAACTTCCAGATAGAAATGAGATCCTTCAAGGCCAAGCAGTTTCAACTGAGAATAGAAAGAAAATTCCTGAATTAGAGAAGATCAGGATTTGGGTTTGACAAAAGCAAGGTGAAGTGTTTTAACTGCAACCAACCGAGACACTTAGCCAAGGAATGCAAAGCACCAAAGTCTAACCCATCTCCTCCAAGCTCATCAAATCATCAACAACACTCAACTTATCAAGGCCCTTCCACTTCATTCAGCCAGAGAAATACAACAGTTGTAGCCTTAGGAGAAGAGGTGATTAACCGAAGCTTGCATGTGGAAGATGTCACCCCCATCAACAATGCATTGATGGCCGAAAGCTCAACCTCTTTTTCTCATGTAACATCTGAACCTTGCTGTATCATTAAATGCATAGCTAAGGTTAACTTGTACAGAACTCATGAAAGATGTAAAATCAATCAATCATCTTAAAACTGATTTTAAGAAAACTGACCAAGCTCAAAAGGATAAAATAATAGAGCTGAAAAAGATTATTTCACAACTAAAACATGAACAAAGCAACTTAGAGACTCAAATTGATGATCTATTGAGTAGATTAAAATTAGCACAAGGTGATTTAGCCATAGCTAAACCCTATGCTGATAAAAAAATAATGTTCAAACTAGAAAGTTGGAAAATTCACTTGCATTTACCGAAAACTCCCAAAAGTTGTATCAAACCAAGACAGGTTTAGGGTATAATTCTATGGAACCTCCAACAACATACACTCCCACAAATACCCCTAAGTGCAACCTTGAGGTAAAGAAGCAAGTATCTGCCGAACACATCTATAAAAGTCATCTACTGAAAGGATTGAGACAACAGATAAGGAGGAGAAAAAAGAAAAGTTGAGGATGTAGATGAAGAGGAGGAGAAAAAAGAGGAAAAGGATAGAAGGAAAGAAGATCAGAAGGCAAAATCAAAGTATGATGTGATTAAGAAGATAAAATGTATAAAAGAAAAGCCATCTTCTAAATCACATTAGCTATCTACCGAGTTAGATTCTTCTACCAAGACAAAGCTTCACTCAAAGCACAACAACAACAAGAAAAACCACACCAAAAGTTGTTGTGCTGGAACCTCAGACTCTCCAGAAATAAAACCCTAACCATACAATCAAATGTCTATTTTTGAAGCAGTTGAAATTCACAACAAGAAGTTTCTAAAGAAAAAGATAGACTTGTCACTCATGCTGATCAAAAGAAAAACAAGAAGATGAATGGAACCAAGGGAGGGAAGACTAAGAAAATAAAGAAGGAGCCACAAGAGATTGGAAGATACTAAAGTCGGCAAAGTAGGAGATTAAAACCACATGCCTAATATGTGGGGAAGATAGTCACTTTGCAAAAGACTGTCAATAAAATCCCCTAGCCCACTTCTTTAAACATTCCAAACCCTCAAAGAAGTCTGCAGCTGCAAAACGACCATTAAAAGAACATATTCAGGAGAAAAATCACTCAAGTGCCGAAATCAAGAAAAATTCGGCACCCATGAATGATCTTCCGAATAAGTTAGTACTTGTAGATCAAAAGAAAAGGAAGAAGTTAGAGAACCCTTCACCATTTTTAAAAGTTTCACCCACTCAGCAGTTACCATTGACTTAAAACCAAACAAGAAGCCTGGGAACCAAAGAAATCTGCCAAAACCTTAGTTGACCCATAACCAACTCTCACCCTCTCAACAGTTACCATTGACTTAAAACTATTGAAAACTGGAAGACCCATGACTAAACAGGCTTAGGTACCCATTCATCACCAACCAAATTATTTATGTGTAGAATCATCCATAAGCCAAAACTAACTTGTGGATTGTGGATAGTGGATACTCCCGGCACATGACAGGTGATAGATCATACCTATGGAATCTAGAACCATTTGACGGTGGATACTCCCGGCACATAACACTCTTTTTCACAGAGCATGAATGTATTTCTTATCCCCTGGGTTTGAAATTACAAATGATAAAATACATTTAAGAGTTCCTAAAAAACACAATATGTACATGCTCAACATGCAGAATGTATCACCTTTAAGAAATGTATCTTGTTTCATTTCCAAAGCTTCCTTGAATGAATCCTCTCTTTGGCATAGAATATTGTCACATGTGAATCTCAAAAATATGAATAAACTAGTTTGGAATGGGTTAGTCACTGGACTACCAAACAAGGAGTTCCCATGTGTTGACCACTATGTTGCTTATCAAAAGGGAAAGTAACATAAATCTTCTTATAAGTCCAAAGAAAAGAATTCAGTTATAACAAAAGGTGTAAAAAGTTTGGTTAGAAAATCATATTACTTGGTAATAATAGATGATTTTACAAGATTCACTTGGTTTTATATAGAAACTAAAGATGAAACTGCTGATCTTTTAAAATCACTTGTTATCAAAGTTGAGAATCAAATTGATCAAAAAGTTAAAATAATCAGATGTGATCAGAGAACTGAATTCAAAAACCACACCCTTGATTCTTTTTGTAAATCCAAAGGTATTGCTATGTAATATAGTGCTCCTAAATCCTCAGCAAAATGGAGTTGCTGAGAGGAGGAATAGGACACTTATTGAAGCTACAAGGACCGTGTTGTCTAACTCCAATCTTCCTATAACATTCTCGACTGAAGCAGCCAGCACTGTGTGCTATGTTCAGAACAAAGTGTTGATAGTCAAGACACATGGAAAAACCTCTTATGAATTAGGGCATAAGAGAAGACCATTCATAGGGTTCTGTGACATCCGGTAATTTTCCGTTACCAAACTTTGTTAGTTCCGTTAGGTCTTGCATACACGTGTCGTGAGCACACACCAGTTGTCGTTGAACGTTGGTGACTTAATAATAATTAACAATGGTTATCTTATAATAACTTGATTAATAATGTTGATTATTAGTTTGTAGTTATGTGATTTGTGAATTTAAATATTATTTATGAATTTTACCTTGTAACGCGACAACGGATTATATTTATTTCATGTGCTTTGTGATTAGTGGAAAATATATATAATTAATATTTTTGGTTAAAAAACTTGTTGTTTTGTAGTTAAAAGTTGTTAAAAGTGTTTAAAAAGATTAGTTTTATAAAATTTAAACATGGAGGGTTAATTTGTAATTAACACAAACTAAAAAGTTACCAAGAGTTAAACCCTAATCCCCCCTCCCACACCCATTTACGGCCGAAGACCACACACACACACACACAATTCGATTTTTGATGAAGAACAACAAGCAAGCATCGATTTTGATCTAGTTTCAAGCATTCCAACGTGTAGCAAGCATCAATTCTTGATCATTACGCGATTAAAGGTTAGATTTTGATTAGTTTTTCATGGGTTGTTTGATTATGGCTGAACCCTAGTTTGCAAATCATGAAGAAGTCCAAATTGATGATGATTTGATGATGATATGATGTTAGTTATGTTGTATGAATGTTAATCTATGTAGATTGTGCAAGAAATCCATGGTTTTTGTCACCTAGTTCATACATTGCCAAATGTGGAAACTTTTCTTCATGAGAATTCATGTTTTGATGAATTGTTGATGTTAAATGGATGATTATGAATGCTATGAACTAGATTAGGTGTAATATTGATGAATCTATGGTTGAAATTGAGTGGTTGTTCATACCTTACTACTAATAGTAACTTTTATGCATGAGATTGATGAATTATGATGAATTGATGATGTTTATCATGTTTAGATGATTGTTATGAACTTTATTAGGTACAAAGTTGATGAATTTTTGAATGAATTGGATGTTAGATTGGTTTTGGGTGTTACTTTCTTGAAAGGGAAACTTTATTTATGTAGATCATTGGATATTGTCAATTGGGCATGTTTATGTTGTTAGGATCATGTTAGAATGTTTGTTGATGATGTCTAAGGTGATAGATTGTGTTGTTTGGGTTGTATGAATACTTGATGCACAACTTTGGAAATTTAGGCTTTTATGGAATATACATGATAATAGATGATGTATGATGAACTTTATAGCACTTAAGGGTTTGTAATGTGGCATACCTGAATAACTTATGTGATAACCATGTATGATGGATTGCTATACTTGATCAAACTAGAATTTAACTTGACATGTCACCAACGGGTCAAACGGGTCAACTTGGTAAAATGAGTATTGTTTTCCAAAACCTTGGGTTAATGTGGTTATTGAGCACTTAGGGTTGTTAAGTTTTCTATGTACACGTACTTATGTACTTGCGTGTTCTAGGTAACCTTTGAAGGGTTGTCTTTCCACTCATCATTAGCTTTTACAATCATTCGTTTGCGCACCAGGTGAGTTCAATGCCCCACTTTTACTTCTCTTTTTGGTGGAGAAAGCATACTTGTTTTTAAATACTTTACTGATATAACATGTGTTTGGTAAGACATAGTGGGTTATACCATAGAAAGTCCTCACACTTTCGGATCGTTAATTAAGGAATCTAGCAGGAAATTTTGGGTAGTACTACTGGGTCTGACAAGCCCCACCCGGGTGACCGGAAGTCAACGGGTGCAATATTGTCCTAAACTACTAACAGCGTCACGACCTGGTATGTCGTGGCGGGAGGCAAACAGACAAATATAGTCAGCTTCGATCATGAAATCACTATTGTTCTTTACTAATGAAATTAGACTAGCTATCTATTTTAATGCACTTGTTTATGTTTTATTAATGCAACTGCTTATGATTGATTACAAACTCTTGAACTCACCAACCATCATGTTGACACTTTTAGATGCTTTTCTCAGGTCGTTTCTAGCAGCTACCCATAGGAGCACGCACGTGTCAAGCATGCTTTTGTTCAAACATTATTTACTTTTAATTTAGCATTTACTTGCGTATTTTGGTTTGGGTGCGTGTTTTGCACAGTTTACCTTTAGTACCTTGTGTTTGAATTATTTACAAAATGCTTCCCCAAATAATTTAAAGTTTTAAACTCTGATTTGTTGAAATGTTGCATATAGAGTCATTTTGAGTAACTAATGAGATCCTGGTTTGTTCATACGCCTCGCGGTAAAACCCCGCATGTGGAAATTGAGGGTGTGATAGATTGGTATTAGAGCCATTGGTTATAGGGAACTAGGTTGCATACACACTAGACTATAATCACATAGTTTGTTAGTTACTCGTTACTTATCCCTTATTGTATACTCATTGGCATACACGTCACGTACCTCGCAGCATGGCATCGTCTTCATAGGTTCTGGGTAAGAGGCCTACACGTTCTGAGTCACCTCCTCCTCCTCCTATACCTGATATGGGATTTGACAGGCCTCGACATCCTTATCCTTCTGAAGAGATAGACTGGGACAAGCCTTTTGTTCTACCTGAGCGCAATGCTCCACGGGACTGGAATTACTACCCTACTTACATACGCCGCATGGTCTACAGGGAGCGTGTTCCAACTGTAGCTACTACTGGCCCTAGGACTAGGTCGGCGACTGCCTCTGCAACACCTACTCTTCCTTCTCTGAGTATTCCTCTGGAGCTGACGGTTGCAGCTTTTGTTGCTACGCTGGACATTTAGTGACAGCGCATCAGAGGACTTACGGATGAGAACTCCATCTTACGTAATGAGATGCGTCAGCTGCGTTTCCTGGTAGAGACACTTCAGGAGCAACTTTCGATGTCTATTGGTGGGCATCATACCTTGGCTGGTAATGTTTTTGCACTTACTGAGTGCATGTCCGCGCAAGAGCTTCACAGTGTAGGGACAGATGATAGAGTGACTGAGCTGGAGGCACAACTAGCGGCACTTCAGATTGCGGAGCCCCTGCACCTGGGGAAGAACCTAATGAGGAAGACCCTGAAGAAGAACCAGAAGAGATGGAAGAGGACAGTGATGGATCTGATGTGCTGGATTGATTTTTACATTCATTTGACTTGGACTACATAGTGTTATTTGGCCGATTATTCGATTTGGCTCACAAGCTTACTGACCAAGCGGTGGAGCAGGGAAAGATACCCAAACGGGGCGTTATGGAAAGCGTGCCTGACAATAAGCGCAAGTGGGAAGGGATCATCGTCAAATAGCCAACCTCAGCAACATTAGTAACAATAACAACACACTCAGCAGCATCAGCATCAGCAGTAGCAAAAGTGGTTTGACAACAACCGTAGTTTCAATCAGTCATCTTCTTCATATCAGGGACAAGGTGGATACGTGGGGAAGTATCCAAAATGTAATCGATGCAACTACCACCACACTGGCAGGTGTGACAACTTTCGATGCTAGCGTTGTGGTAAGGCTAGACACACGGCAAAGGATTGCCGTGGTGAGTTGATGAAGAAACCTCAGCAATCCCAAGAAACGCCAAAAGGTTGCTTTGAGTGTGGAAAGGGAGGACACTACAAGAGGAATTGCCCTCAGTTGAAGAAGAATGGGAATGGTGTTGGAAATGGTGGAAACAACAACAACAACAACGACAATGGTGACAATAACGGTGGCAACAACGGTGGAGCTAAAGGGAGAGCCTTCGTCATGGGTTCAGGTGAGGCTCTAAATGACCCTATTACTGTTACTGGTAAATTACCTGTTAATGGTCGTTTTGCTACTGTATTGTTTGACACTGGAGCCGATAGGAGTTTTATCTCTACTAAGTTTAGTAGTCTCTTAAGTGATATGCCCTCTCCGTTGGAATCTAAATATACGGTAGAATTAGCTGATGGTAAGCAAATTCATGTTACACACATTCTTAAGGGTTGCGAGATAGAACTTCCTGGTCATACTTTTGACATCGACCTCATGCCTGTTACGCTTGGGAGTTTTGATGTCGTCGTAGGCATGGATTGGCTTTCCGAGAAGCAGGCGGAAGTCATTTTCCACGAGAAGGTTATCCGCATTCCTCTCCTGGACGGGGAAATTCTCTCAGTTAAGGGCAAGAAAGGTGGTGCTATGATAGGCATCATATCCTTTATGAAAGCGTAGAAGTGGCTACGTAAGGGTCGCTTAGCTATATTAGCCCTTATGACTGACAAGAAACCTGAGGAAAAGAAGATAGAGGATATTCCTATAGTTCGTGACTTTCCAGAGGTGTTTCCAGAGGATTTGCCTAGACTACCACCTCATCATCAAGTTGAGTTTCAGATTGATTTGTCTCCCGGAGCAGCTCCGATTGCGAGAGCACCTTACCGGTTAGCCCTGAACGAACTGTAGGAACTATCTGCACAACTACAGGAGCTGTTGGATAAAGGGTTTATTCGACCGAGCTCATCACCTTGGGGAGTACCTGTTCTCTTTTTCAAGAAAAAGGATGGCATATTTCGAATGTGCATCGTCTACAGAGAACTGAACAAAGTTACAGTCAAGAACCGATATCCTTTACCTCGTATAGATGATTTGTTTGATCAACTTCAAGGATCAAGCTACTACTCTAAGATTGATTTGAGGTTTGGGTATCATCAACTGAGAGTTCGAGAGGAAGACATCTCGAAGACTGCATTCTGCACACGTTATGGTCATTATGAGTTCTTGGTCATGCCATTTGGGTTGACAAATGCACCAGCAGTGTTCATGGATCTCATGAATCGTGTGTGCAAACCCTATCTCGATCAGTTTGTTATCGTGTTTATCAACGACATATTGATTTATTCGAAGACCAAGGAGGAACATAAAGATCACTTACGTCTTATCTTGGAATTACTTAAAAAGGAACAATTGTATGCCAAGTTTTCTAAGTGTGATTTCTGGATACGTGAAGTACAGTTTTGGGTCACATTGTTAACGAGAAAGGAATACATGTCGATCCATCAAAGATTGAGGCGATAAAGAATTGGTCGGTTCCCAAGACGCCTAGTGAGATACGGCAATTTCTTAGACTGGCAGGATATTATCGGCGATTCATTGAGGGATTCTCTAAGATTGGTCAACCTCTCACAGCCTTCACTCACAAAGGAACAATGTATAAATGGGGTGATAGTCAAGAGTCTGCTTTTTAGTTGTTGAAACAGAAACTGTGTAGTGCACCGATATTGGCATTACCGGAGGGAAGTGGTGATTTTATGGTTTATTGTGATGCTTCTATCCAAGGCCTTGGTTGTGTCTTGATGCAATGTGATAAGGTGATAGCCTATGCCTCGAGACAACTAAAGGTACACGAGAAGAACTACACCACTCATGACTTGGAACTAGGTGCGGTAGTTTTTGCCTTGAAGATCTGGAGACATTACTTGTACAGTACCAAGTGTACTATCTACACCGATCACAAGAGTCTTCAGCATATCTTTGAGCAGAAGGAGTTGAATATGAGGCAGCAACACTGGGTGGAATTGTTGAATGATTATGGTTGTGCTATCAAATATCACCCAGGAAAGGCAAATGTAGTCGCGGATGCGTTGAGTAGAAAGGTAACTGCTAAGCCCCGACGAGTGCGAGCTTTGCAGCTTATGATTAGCACTCACTTTCCTGAACAAATTCAAGAAGCTCAGACAGAAGCCTTGAAAGCAAAAAACATTGGGTCTGAATCTTTACGGGGATTGGACAAACAGTTGGAGGTAAAAGCGGATGGAATTCGTTATTTCATGGACAGACTCTGGGAGCCTTTGTATGGAAACCTATGGGACTTGGTTATGAGTGAAGCACACAAGTCTAAGTACTCTATACATCCTGGTTCTGACAAGATGTATCATGACCTGAAGGCACACTATTGGTGGCCTAATGTGAAGGCGGACGTAGCTACGTATGTGAGAAAGTGCCTAACCTGTTCGAAAGTTAAAGTTGAATACCAAAAGCCATCTGGATTACTACAACAACCTGAGATTCTTATATGGAAGTGGGAATAGATTTCTATAGATTTCATTACCAAATTACCCCGGACTCCTACTGGATGTGACAAGATATGGGTTATTGTAGATTGGTTAACTAAGTCTGGTCACTTCTTGGCAATCAAGGAAACGGATAAAATGGACAACTTAACTCAAATTTATCTGAAGGAGATAGTTTCGAGACATGGTGTACCGATCTCAATTATTTCTGACCATGATGCTCGTTTCACATCACATTTCTGGTAATCGTTACAGAAATCTTTGGGTACGCGTCTAGACATGAGTACTGCTTATCATCCGCAGACGGATGGGCAAAGTGAATGTACTATTCAAACATTGGAGGACATGTTACGTGCTTGTGTGATTGATTTCGGAAATAACTGGGAAGTTCACCTACCATTGGTGGAATTTTCTTACAACAATAGTTGTCACACCAGTATTAAGGCAGCACCATTTGAAGCTTTGTATGGGTGAAAGTGTAGATCACCAGTTGCTGGGCTGAAATTGGTGAAAGTCAACTAACAGGCCCCGAGTTGGTGCACGAGACTACCTAAAAGATCGTACAAATAAGGAACCGTATTGCTACAGCAAGAGACCGACAAAAGAGCTATGTGGACAAGCGACGGAAACCTTTGGATTTTCAGGTCAGCGACAAAGTTTTACTGAAAGTCTCACCGTGGAAAGGTGTGATTCGATTCGGTAAAAGCGGCAAGCTTAACCCGAGATACATTGGACCATTTGAGATTCTGGAAAGAATAGGTCCAGTGGCGTATCGATTAGACCTACCTGATTCGTTGAGTGGAATTCATAATGTATTTCATGTCTCGAATTTGAAAAAGTGTTTATCGGACGAGACGATGGTTGTACCACTGGAGGAAGTGCAAGTAAATGAACAACTACGGTTCATTGAGGAACCAGTTAAGGTGATGGACCGTGAGGTCAAGACTCTTAAGCAAAGCAAGATACCCATAGTCAAAGTTTGTTGGAACTCGAAATGTGGACTGGAATTCACGTGGGAATGTGAGGATCAAATGAAGCTTAAGTATCCTCATCTGTTCGAAACGACGATGTCAACCGGGACGAAATTTCTTTCAACATGGGGATAATGTGACAACCCACCCGAAACTCACTAGATTTCTTTGTGCCAATGCAGTAGACCAGTGATGTAACACAACCATGTAACGCAATTTTCAGGACGAAAAGTCTTTCAACATGGGGATAATGTGACATCCGGTAATTTTCCATTACCAAACTCTGTTAGTTCCGTTAGGTCTTGCATCCACGTGTCGTGAGCACACACTAGTTGTCGTTGAACGTTGGTGACTTAATAATAATTAACAATGGTTATCTTATAATAACTTGATTAATAATGTTGATTACTTGTTTGTAGTTATGTGATTTGTGAATTTAAATATTATTTGTGAATTTTACCTTGTAACGTGATAACGTGTTATATTTATTTCATGTGTTTTGTGATTAGTGGAAAATATATATGATTAATATTGTTGGTTAAAAATACTTGTTGTTTTGTAGTTAAAAGTGTTTAAAAAGATTAGTTTTATAAAATTTAAACAAGGAGGGTTACTTTGTAATTAACACAAACTAAAAAGTTACCAAAAACTAAACCCTAATCCCCCCTCCCACACCCTTTTGCGGCCGAAGAACACACACACACACACAATTCGATTTTTGGTGAAGAACAACAAGCAAGCATCGATTTTGATCTAGTTTCAAGTATTCCAACGTGTAGCAAGCATCAATTCTTGATCATTACGCGATTACATGTTAGATTTTGATTAGTTTTTCATGGGTTGTTTGATTATGGCCGAACCCTAGTTCTCAAATCATGAAGAAGTCGAAATTGATGATGATTTGATGATGATATGATGTTAGTTATGTTGTGTGGAAACCATCAATTTCGCTGGATGGATCGAATATTGCAATCGTAATGTTGTCGTTTATCGGATCCGTGATGTGGAATTTCACAAACCCGTTGATGATTTCAAGTGAAGATCTGATGCAAGATTGAATGTATGATGATGAATAAATGATAAACAATTCAAGAACACATATTCATCAAATATATCATTCATTCATATGTATGTTTGCTAGGACATTACAAGGGAGTTTGCAAGAACAACTTCTCTCACACACACTCAACCTTATTTTTCTCTCACTAAACTAAATTTGTATGCTTGAATCTTTGAATGCTTGAATGCTTCGAGTATAAATGACTACACTTAGTCTATTTATACTTTGTACAAAAATGAATAAAATTGCATTTAAGCCCTAATGATTACACAAATATTGTTCTAAGCCTGATATATTCTCTATTGCTGATGCGTGACTGCCGGGTGCTGACGTCACTCGGGACAACCGCTGATGTTGACTGTTGACTTTGACCATGGCTGACCAAGTTTGACTTTGGTCAATTTTCTTCGTTTTGATCATAGTTTTAGCATATCTTCACCGTTTTGGTTTTGGTAATCATCATGAGATTCAGCACTTAGGTTTTGGTAAGTATCATCTTCAATTAGTCCAACAATACTCCCCCTAAGATGATGGTGCCAAAACCTCATGATTATCAAAAACCTTGGATGTTGATTGATGTGCAGTCTTGGAGTGCAGTCTTCTCCCCCTTTTTGGTAGCATCTTCTTAGAAGCTTCAGAAAAAGGCATTACGAAATGGACTTTGTTCGGCACATACAGAATTTGTTTCGGAACTTGATGGATGTTTCATCAGCTTGACCTTCTAGTCTCATTTTGAAGACTTGAAAATACACCCATTTGCATACACTATGGATTGCACAGGTAGCAATATCAGCAGCTTTATCTCAACTTCAGAAGTGAAGGAGAAGCATCAGTAATTCTTTAGACTTGACATATACTCTCCCTCAACAAAAGCTTTGGAGGGTGATGAACTTTTGTGTATGAGACACCAAGAGGAGGATTCTTAGTTCTCAGCAACTGGCAGAAGATCTTTGAAGGAAGCAGGAGTGTTCACTTGATATCTTGAACTGAATTAGAAACTCAGGCATGTTGTCCAATTCATCACCTGCAAAAGTCTAAATCCTCTCGGTAGAGGTATTGCATGGAAGTTTCACTCCTAAATCAATAACACATGTAAATCTGCCAAAACTAAGAAAAATACTAAAAAAAGTCAAATATTTTTGGAATTTTAGATTTTTTTCAAAAATATGATATTTACTAGCATGAATTGCTCAACTGCATTGAGATCATACTTATCCAAAATCCTCTACATCTAAGAATTTAAAGTTGGAATAGACATAGACAAAGAACAAAGTTGATTGTAAGTATGTTTGTCCACTTAAACTCTTGCAAGGATCTATTTTCAATACTTTGTGATATTTATCATGTTTAGGTTTGATTAGATATGCTAATTGAGTACCCCATACTCAAAAGTATGGAAGAATTAGCCTCCTCATGAAATACAAGGTGGCACTTTATTACAACTTGAACCAGACTACTTAGAGTATAAATTCTCATGATATGATCCACTTTGGGATTCTTTTAGATTTGATCGATATTGAGATTCTTTTATACTTCACTTTGGAAGTTGATCCTCATTGGGATTCTTTTAGCTTTGATCCATATTGGGATTCTTTTCTTTGCTTTTTTGGCATGCATCAACACTTTTAGTGCAAGGTCAACTAGGTCTGTGCTCAGCACAACAGAAGTTGTCCTTATGTTTACTCCAGGTCTGTACTTACATACAACAAAGGAGAAACATATGCTTTTATCAATGAGAAATTTATAAGCCATTTTCGCATGGTGTGTTTAGGTAACCACGCACGCAGACACTTGGAAAAGTCATTGCTTACCAATACCCTAAGATGGTTTTGGTCCACAATGCATATTGATTTAGTTCATCACAAATATGCTTATCTTGAATTTAAGCTGAGCCTACTGACATATCAAACAGAGTCTTGTCAGTCTTTATTGATTTTGAAAAGTAGATGCTAGAAGATAGTAGATGAGTGTACTATCATTTCTCATGTAAATGTAGGAAGATTCAACAGAGATATTTTTGGACTTTTCTTAATTTTCTAATTTTTAGGATTTTTGTTTTTGAGAAAATAAAGAAATGGCATATGTGTTATCAATTCAATAGAGATCATCAACAGTTAGTCCATGTAGCAATGTAATCAGACTAAGCAGATGGAATGAAGCATTGGTTGTTTCTTGCATTGCCATCATAGTTTCTGTGAATGATTGATGTCCTGTATTGAATTATGGTTAATTTCTGCTCCATTTGGCTCAGTTGCATCATAAACATCATGAGCAGGAAGAACGTTCCTATCATGGGAAGGGATCAGCAACTACTAACTTTTCTTGGGTTGGTAGGCCTCTATAACTTTCCCTATCACACTAGCAAATCAGTTAGATATTTCAACCCAGGCCATTACTGTCCTGAGCTATCCATTAGCATATTTATATGTGACTTGCTCGTATGTGTATGATTTTTCCTTATCTGATGATGTATCAGATTCACCTCCTAAAATTGTTTTCTTTCTCCAACATTGTTTTGATTTTAAACCAACTGTCACAACTTTAGTTTGTTAAACAAAAGGAGTTTGTTTGGCTTTTGAAAATTTTTTAGTTGGTTTAGAAAATCTAGTTTGCTTTTGAAAGTTTTGTGGAGGTGTAGCAAGGGATGTTTGTCCTTGATCATGTTTGTTTCTTCTGGGCATGTGATCATATTCATCATAAGAATTATAATCATGATTATAATAATTTGATGGATGTGATCTTCTATGATATCCATTATGCTAAGTATTATTCCTATATCTGTCATACATATGTTGTGTGTATGACCTAGGATAATGTCTTGGTGCCTAATAATCATGAATATCATATTGTTTAAAATCATACCCACACCGATGTGATCGAGGAGAAGAGTAGCTATGACGTCTGTTGTAGTACTCATGCTCCGATCTCGGTGAGTATGACTCTGATGGATGATAAGATCTTTGACCTCTTCTATGTTGTGATGTTGGAGAGTTGTTGTATGAACACTCTGAAGTGGTATGATTCTCCAAGTCATAGTCTAAGTAGTAAGGAGAAGGTCTAGATCTTCTTCCCTTAGGCTTGGATGATGAAGTTGGATTTGATTAGAACTTCACAGCCTTTTCTCTTGGTTGTTTTTGTTGCTTTCTCTTGTGAGGACATATATATGTATCACTCTCAGTGTTTTTACACTCAGACGTGTTGTGTGAATCTGAATTGCATGTCTCGTAGAGAATTGGTTATTGTTTTGGAGTTTCTAATGTAGCTTTTGAGGTTGATGGTTGGTTTGGATCAGGTGTAGAAGACTTTGTCTGACTTTTCTTCTTTCTTTTAGATCTGGTTTTATTCCTCTTAACCTTTTCTTTGATTTCTTGTACCTCAGGCTTCTGCTTGTTCTTTAACTCCATCTTAATCTTTGTCTTCAGTTCGGCCTTTGTTAATTCTAGTTCAAGAAATCCAACTGGTTTGAATTTCTCATAGAGAACCATAGCCTTTTGTTTGTTGTCAGGCTTTACTGCTTTGGATTTCTATGGTTGTGTTTGTTTTGGATTGATTCTTTTCAATGACATGATTAGTACATGTCAATGTTGCTTTATTTGGTTGGTTGGTTTCTTCATCACTGTCATCACTTGCAGGATCTCCATCTTGACCATCACAGGAATGAAAGGTTTCATTCTGTGGTGATTTAGGTTTGAGGTACAGCTTTGATGCTGTTTTAGGAGAAGTGATTTGAGTGATAGTGAATGGTTTGTCTGTTGTACGATGATCATGCATATTTGTATCTTCTATGACTGGACTTGTCATTGAAGTTGGCATTTCTATGTAGTTATCATTATAAGGAGGAGGAACAACATGGTATGTAGTTCTAGCACTCTTCTTTTGATCTCTTTGTGCATTAAGTAGTTCTTCCAACTTGCTGGTAGTCATCTTTAAATTCTCAAGTTCAACTTCTGTTGATGCATGATCTGTTTTTGTCTTTGTTAGAGACTCAGTGAGTCTTGTAACTTGAGCTTGAAGACTAAATCCTTCTCCAATGAGTTTGTCTACATCCTTGAGAAGAGAATTGATTTTATCTTCAAAGGCTTTATGTTGTATCTTCAATTCTGCATTTGTAGCCTTTTCTGTTGTGATTGCTTGATTTAGACGCTCAATGTAATGTTGCAAGTTATTGATTGTTTTGGCTGTACTTGCTTTTGATATTTTCGCTTCAACTTCAGCCTTTGTGTTTGTTAACTTCACAGAGAGTTCAGTTGATTAAGCATTCAGCTTGTGATTTTCGTTAAGCAATTTATTAACTTCTTTCTCTAGTGAACTGATTTGATTTGCAGAAGTTTGTAGTTCCTCTGCATGTGAAGCTCTTTCCTCCTTTATCATGTATGATATATTGTTGCAATATTTCTGATATGCCTGAACTTCATCTATGCATGATGATGAGCATAGATTGATCTTTCTGTCTTCAGGAATTTCAAGCAATAGAGGAATTTTTGTGTTGTTGATGTTTATGGCTTTTGCAAGCTCAGCAGTTAACTCTTCAAGTTTGATTTGTTGTTGAACCATTTTGTCTTGCAACTGGTTTATCTCTTGAGTTAAACTGATGTTTTGTTGATTCAATGTCTTGATTTGTGCTTGATCATTTCTTTGAGATTGTTCCATCTCTGACTTGCATTTTATCAAATCATTAGACAAAGTGTTGTTTGAGTTTGCAAGATCACATAAATGTAAGTGCATCAGTTCTTTCTCAATGTGACTGATGTACAATTGAATGTTTGTATTGTCAAACAGTGAATTGTTGTTATTATATGATATGCTGCTGATGTTTGGTTGTTTGCAACTTTTGTTTGATTTGCTGCTATTGTTTGATTGGTTGCAGCTTGGTTTGCTTTGTTTGAATTCTTGAAACCTCTTTCTACATGCAGCAAGAAAGATGGCTCGGTTTCTTGAAACACGAGTGTCAATGAATGATGTTAAATTTTCCATTTTGTTTAAAAACAAAAATGATTTGAAAATTTGGTTTGTGTTAAAATCAAAATCAAATTTAAACTTTAATTGAATCCAAAGAACATTGAAACTCAATTTAATTAGATCGGCCTAATTAAAGAGTTAATTCGGTTCGATTACAATTTAGTTAAGCTCGACTAAGATTAATCTAGCTTAATTAAAAAGTAATAAAATTTGGATCGCCCCAATTAAAATTAAATGATTTTTCAAACAATTTTAATTAAACCCAATGAAATTAATCAAATTATAATTTTCACTCAATTAAATTCAATCAAGAAACGGGTTTAATTAATTAATGTTTTAACAAATCCCCCAAAAAAATATTGTGATTTTGTTTGTTTTTAAAAAAAAATTATATAAAAAAATATTTATATTTTGTTGGTCAACATAAAAATAGAAGTCAAAATTGGACTTCCATATCACCCAAACTCTCCCGATGTTTGCTTTCTCTTCCCCTGATTGTCGATCTCTCTAACACCGGTGAATCCTAAATAAACAATCGTCGGTCGAAGATTTCAGCGTTTCGGTTGAAGGGTGTGTTTGATTGGTGTTGATATCGATCGTGGAATGTTGGAATTGAAACAACAAATCGACAATCGGTGATGAAGGTATTGATGATGATGGTTGATAGTGTGGTTGAGGTGGATTGGTAAGTGGTGATAGTTTGTGATGGAGTGGTGGTTGATTGGTGTCAACAGTTGGTCAAGGTCTGCGGTGATGAGTGGTGTTTGATGTGGTCTTTCTTAAATCGTACGCTGTGTGTCATGTAATCGAATGGGACTCAATTCATCCGCTGTGTAAACAGGTAAATGTCGTCTGTGGAAGATTTCTTTTGATTCCATGTCCGCTGTATGTTGTGAATTGAATGGACCTGAGACCTAATTCATCCGCTGTGTATGTTTTGTAATCAACAGGAACAAATTTAGTTTTGATGTGCGCTGTGAGTGTGAGGAGAATAAACGTCCGCTGTGTGTTTTCTATCTTGTCCGTTGTGGACAAATTTGAAGGTCCGCTGTGTGTGTTTGTGAACAGATTGTTGTTTGCTGTAATTACAACTTCTCTGTTATGGATGAGTAAGTTTGATTTCAGTTGTGAACAGATGCAAGTTTGTTTGTTCTTTACTCGTTCAATGTTGACTTAGGTTTATGTTTGATTAATCTCGTCCGCTAGGGACAGATTTTTGTTTGATTAATCTAGGTGATGGTGATTGATGGTGGGCGAATGGGTGTGGACAGACTTCTGCTCGTCCACTTTGAACTGAAGTGTAAGCTGAAAATATTAGCACATCAGCTGTGAGAGTTAACACATCAGCTGTGGATGTGTTTGTTCATCAGTTATGAACACTTAGACAAAATGCCTAGGACAAAATGGATGTTTTTCAGCTGTAGAATTTGTGCATTAGCTGTGGGTGTAATACATCAGCTGTGGACACTTGGTTGCAAATATTACGAAGATTGTCAGCTGTAGATTTAGAACATCAGCTGTGGAATTAGAACACTTAGTCAAAAATCAAATACAAGTGTAATTTGTGTAATCTTTATACACTTTGATTATGAATGAAATTTCAATTTCAAATACACAACTTGTTGTATGTATGATTGTTGAATGATTCTTGAATGATTGTATGATGAACAAATGTATCAAAATCTGAATCAAATCATAGATTTGGCTGATTTTCAGATTTCAAAGCAGTTTGACTTTGAAAAAGTCAAACTTCATGTTCTTAAATGAACAAACTTTTGATTCTTGGGTTTCTGATGGAATTTGATAAATTCAAAGGTTATAATAGCTGTAGATAAGTGATTCTAAGCTAGAACAACAATCAATTTCATATAATCATCACCTAAACTCGGATTTAAATGATGAACACATGAAGAACACAATGAAGAACAAAAACCCAGATCTAAGAATCAATGTTCAAAATGTATGATTTGGTTGTTGTGTATGATAAACAAACCTTAGATTTGATGTTTCTAAGCTAAAACCACTATCAATTTCAGCTAAACAACATCATATTCGTGATTTTGATGTTTTTTCCTTAAAACAGTGAACTTTTCTCAAGAACACAAAAATTTTCAAAAATCTTCAAATTCAAGAGTTGTGGTTATTCAATTGATATGAAACTTTGCAGATGTGTTAGTTATCACAAACTAAAGCTATTAGAAGCTTAAATTCCATCAAACAACAACAAAATCAAAGTTTCATGTTCATGAGCATTTGAAGACTTTAAGAACAAGTTTACTTGAATCTTCAAATTAATGGCTCAAATGAACTTCAATTGATATGAAAACTTGCAGATTTTCATGAAATAACAAATCTAAGCTAATGGTAGCTTGATTTCATCAAAAAACAACAACAATTTGCAGATCAAACTTATGGTTCAAATTTTTTATGAAAAGTTTGAAGAACAAGGAGCCATGGCTCTGATACCAATTGTGAAAATTCGATAAATGATGGATCGAATATTGCAATCGTATTGTTGTCGTTTATCAGATCTGTGATGCGGAATCTCACAGACCTATTGATGATTTCAAATGAAGATCTGTTGCAAGATTGAATGTATGATGATGAATGAATGATGAATAATCAAGAACACGTTCATAAATATTTCATTCATTCATATGTATGTTTGATGCTAGGAGATTACAAAGGGGGTTTGTAAGAAAAATCTCCCTCACACACAATCAACCTAATTGTTTCTCTCACTAGCCTAATTCTCAGCCATGCTTGCTTAGAAAATGCTTGCTTACTTAGTAATGGTTAGCTACTTAGAGTATAAATGACTACACTTGGTCTATTTATACTTTTTACATAAATAAAAAAATTACATGTAAGCCCTAATGATTACACAAATATTCTTCAACGTCTGATAAATTCTCTGTTGCTGATGCATG
Source organism: Flaveria sonorensis (assembly GCA_025506505.1). Taxonomy (NCBI): domain Eukaryota; kingdom Viridiplantae; phylum Streptophyta; class Magnoliopsida; order Asterales; family Asteraceae; genus Flaveria; species Flaveria sonorensis. The sequence goes on along the minus strand of CM046435.1, from coordinate 40,675,060 downwards.
ACTGCCGGGTGCTGACGTCACTCGGGACAACCGCTGATGTTGACTGTTGACTTTGACCACGGTTGGCCAAGTTTTACCAAGTTTGACTTTCGTCAATTTTCTTCATTTTGATAATATTTTTAGCATATCTTCACCATGTCGGTTTTGGTAATCATCATGAGATTCGGCACTTAGGTTTTGGTAAGTACCATCTTTAATTAGTCCAACATGTTGTATGAATGTTAATCGATGTAGATTATGCAAGAAATCCATGGTTTTTGTCACCTAGTTCACACATTGCCAAAAGTGGAAACTTTTCTTTATGAGAATTCATGTTTTGATGAATTGTTGATGTTAAATGGATGATTATGAATGCTATGAACTAGATTAGGTGTAATATTGATGAATCTATGGTTGAAATTGAGTGGTTGTTCATACCTTACTATTAATAGTAACTTTTATGCATGAGATTGATGAATTATGATGAATTGATGATGTTTATCATGTTTAGATGATTGTTATGAACTTTATTAGGTACAAAGTTGATGCATTTTTGAATGAATTGGATGTTAGATTGGTTTTGGGTGTTACTTTCTTGAAAAGGAAACTTTATTTATGTAGATCATTGGATATTGTAAATTGAGCATGTTTATGTTGTTAGGATCATGTTAGAATGTTTGTTGATGATGTCTAAGGTGATAGATTGTGTTGTTTGGGTTGTATGAATACTTGATGCACAACTTTGGAAATTTAGGCTTTTATGGAATATACATGATAATGGATGATGTATGATGAACTTTATAGCGCTTAAGGGTTTGTAATGTGGCATACGTGAAGAACTTGTGTGATAACCATGTATGATGGATTGCTATACTTGATCAAACTAGAATTTAACTTGACATCTCACCAACGGGTCAAACGGGTCAACTTGGTCAAATAAGTCTTGTTTTCCAAAACCTTGGGTCATGTAAAGCCCGAAAATCTTGAGAAAAAGAAGGCACGAAGAAGTTCTCATGCGAGAGAAGGCTGTCGCGCGAGAAGTTTATAAGAAGGAAGTTCTCGCGCGAAAGGGAGTTCTCACGCGAGAACCCTTGGCGAAAAGTGTTACTGGGTATAAATAGCTGAGAACACCCAGCCAGACTCTAGTTCACGCGAGAAATACTACTGCTAGAGAGAGAAATCGGCTGCGTAGAGAGAGAAGGTGAAGAATCCAAGTGTTTAAGGTATGTAACTCGTGTAGTAACTTGTGTTATGTACTAAGAATGGATTATTGATGTATATAATGCATGGTTATGTAGTTTTCGTTTGTCAAAGGCTTCGAGAAGGTTGTTGGTGTGCTGAAACTTCAAGAGGTGAGTTTCTAGTCCCCTTTTTATGCAAGTTTTACATTATGGGGCTATTATGCATACTAGAACATTTTAAAATGTCTGTTTATGCTTGGCTTAATGATGTTTAGGATGTTTGCATGTTAGAACAGCCTTAGACGTGATAAGTTGTGACTGGCGGGTAAAGTAAGAAGTTTTCGCACGAACAGATCAGCCGTACATTATGGAATTTGAATCTGGAAAGTTCTCGCGCGAAAGAGGAAGTTTTCGTGCGAGGAGATGTTCTAGCGCGACAAGTTGTTCTCGCGGATGGGAAGTTTTCGAGCGAAATGTATGTTTCGCGTGACAGGTGGTTCTCGCGCGAATGAGGATGATGTGATCTGCAGGGTTTGCCTACGTGAGGTTCTCGCAAGAAAGGGAGTTCTCGCATGAGAAAGTTGCTGTTGCATATGGGTTTTTGCATGTTATGATGCTTTGTATGATGTGTTATCTTTTCATGTTAACTATTTTCAAACTATATGTTTTATGATGTAACTTTACTTGAATATATACGAATGTAAGTAAAGTATTATGTAATAAAGTGAAAGATAACGATAATGGAAAGTGGAACGTAAAGAATGAATGAAAGTCTTGCAAGCAAATTGAAAAGAGGTTCACAACTCATTGAGGGGTTGTTAGCTCAACTGTGTGCGGTTTAGCTAACCTATGAGGATGCATATAGGGGGGTCAGTCTTTGTGACTGATCAAGATGTACGAAAGCGGGATCCTTGTCGCTCGACCCCAAGACAGAAGTTGCTTCGTGCATGACGATTGGTGTAGCCTATGACAGGATCTAGATTAAAGTGAAAGAACGAAAGAAAGTACGAAAACGAACGATTATGAACGATGATGATAAGATAATAATAATTATTATCAAGATGTACGTATGATGTGTGATCATGAACGAAAGTAAAGGATATGTTTTAATGAAAAGTATAGTATTTTAATTATAAACTAGAACACACTCAACGTAACTAACTTTTGTATGCATAATAGTTGGAAGGTAATAGTTTGATGCTAAGGAGGTGCAGGCATGGATGCATAAGCCACTAGGAATGATTGGCATCCACATTTTTGGGAATGATTATTGTATTAACAAGATTTTGAGATGTAACTGAATGATTTAATGTATGGACACGATTTTAATCATGAATGAAAAGTTTTAAATTCCGCTGCAAATGATGTGCTTTAAATGTTTTATGCGATGACGGACCAATTGTAAGCTCCCAGAAACGGGGCCTTACAAGTTGGTATCAGAGCCAAAGTCTAAGAGAATTGGGTAAAATATTTTCAAAAACCTAAAACTTAAACTTAAAATGGGACGAAAGGGAAGGGATGCCAAACCTAGTAGCTACATGCTTGCAGGTAAATGTTTTATGAAAATGTTTTATGTACTTTGGTAAAAGGAATTATGTGCGCATGTTATGTGATTTTTGTGCCTTTAGTAGATTTGGACGCTAATGTAGTCAGGATAGGGAATGCTTGGAGAAAGGAGAGTAAAGTAAGTGGATAATCACAAATGGCCACTATAATTAGGGACTTACTATACTTGACGTGATCTGAGCTATTACCTTGAATGACCGTGTTGGTGTTTGGATCTTATAGTTCTTAGAGATGGCTGGAGGTAGATCATTGAAGGCTTCCCGAGGTGGAGTGTGTGGCGGACGTGGTGCCGAAACTCGTGCCACGAGGAATAAGGCTAGAACTGCTGAGACAGCCCCTGCAGATCCTGAGGTTCATCACCATGAGGGAGGTGATGAGAGCGCTAATTTGAGGGCCTCAGTGAAGGAGACAGTGGTGGAAGAGGTTCATTAGGTCGTGCAGATGATTCTGCCATCTGTAGTGACCGAGGTTATTCATGTTGTGAGGGAGGATGAAAAGAAGGAGAAGGAGGAGAGGAGGAAAACTGCTAGGCGAGGGGGCGAAGAAGGAGGTTCAAGGCCAAGAGAGCAACAGGATACTGAGATGGTTGTTTTTAGTGATGATAAGGAGGTAGAGGCTGTGTAGGAAACAACATAGGGGTGCAGTTATAGGGCATTGCAAAGGTGCAGGCCCCCGACTTTTGACGGGAATAGGAATGCTACTGCTGATCACCGATGGGCGAGAGAGATGGAGGCGGTACTTGATATTAGCGAGTGCCGAGAGGATCAGAAGGTAAAGTTTGCTACCCACTCATTTATAGATTCAGCCTTATGCTGGTGGGACAATATTCTCCAGGCTGAGGGAAGTAGGGTGATTAGGAGGATGAGGTGGAGTTAACTGAAGAAGCTGGTGATTGAGGAGTTTTGTCCTCATAGGGAACTTGATAAGGTCGAGAGGGAGTTCCTGCATTTGGAGGCGGGAACTATGACGCACCAACAGTACACGACAAAGTTTAATGAGATGGCAAGGTTGGTGCCAGATCAGGAGATGCCTGTGTCACGAAACATTAAGAGGTACATCCAGGGTTTGCCGGCGAATATCCGCTGACACATGATCGCCGCCCGGCGAAGTACGTTCAGGTCGGTGGTCGATTTGGCAGGAAGACTGTACGATGAGAGGGAGGAGGTAACCTTGATGGAGGTGAATAGGAAGGGATGTGGAGATAGGAACTGGAGTGGGAAACGTTTTGGTAGTGGTGGTTTCACCCCCAAGGGCAAGAAGGCAAAGGTGGAGGGTCGTAGGGCAGCTGCTATCGAGGTAGTGGCAAAGGCATGCGATAAGTGTTGGAGAGACCATGTTGGGGAATATAAGTGGGGATCGAACGTCTGCTTCAAGTGTGGGAGGCCTGGTCATATTACGAGAGATTGCGGGGTTGTAAAGTGTTATAACTGTGGTGAAGAGGGCCATATGAGCAGGGATTGCAAGAAGTCGAGGGCCGAGAAATCCAGGACAAGGAAGGGGATTGAGGTGAAGGCCATGGCATTCACTTTGACCCGGGAGGAGGCTAGAGTGGACCCCGATGTTGTGTCAGGTACATTCCTAGTAAATCAGATTGGTGTCTTTCTACTTTTTGATTCCGGTTCTAGTAGGAGTTTTATTTCTGCTGCCTTCTGTGATAAGTTTCCCGTTAGGAGTAGAAAGATTGATGAGCCCTTTGATGTAGAAACTGCTATTGGCAAGTCTACAAGGATTTCTGATATGGTAGAGGATTGTGACATAGAATTGGAAGGCCATAGGTTCTCTGCTAGATTGTTCGTGATGCCCTTAGGCGGATTTGATGTAGTCATGGGGATGGATTGGCTAGCAGCCTACAAGGCAAATATTATGTGTCGCAAAAAGATGATACGATTGACTGCATTGGATGGGAGTGCGGTGACGATCTATGGTGATAGGGTTACTATGGTTCCAAAGGTGATCTCTATGGCGGTGGCTAAGAAGTGTATAAGGCGGGGATGTGGTGCCTACCTAGCTTATGTGAAGGATGTAGAGGCATTGGTACCACGATTTTCGGACGTGCCGGTAGTGTGCGGTTTCCCTGACGTATTCCCGGAGGACCTATCAGGTGTGCCACTTGACCGCGAGATCGAATTCCAAATCGATCTGATACCTGGTGCCCAACCTGTTGCTAAGGCGCTGTATCGTCTAGCTCCCACCGAGATGTAGGAGTTGATGACTTAGTTGCAGGAGTTACTGGATAAGGGGTTTATCCAACTGAGTATCTCTCCATAGGGTGCTCCAGTCTTGTTTGTGAAGAAAAAGGACGGTAGTATGAGGATGTGCATCGACTACCCAGAGTTGAACAAGTTGACTGTGAAGAATCGGTATCCGTTACCAAGGATTGATGACTTGTTCGATCAGCTCCAAGGTGCCAGTTGGTTCTCGAGGATAGATCTCAGATCTGGTTACCATCCGTTGAAGGTAAAGGAGCAGGATATTCCTAAGCAGCTTTTCGCACGCGTTATGGACACTAAGAGTTTCTTGTCATTTCCTTTGGTTTAACCAACGCTCTAGTTGCTTTTATGGATTTGATGAATAGGGTGTGTCGGCCGATGTTGGATAAATCAGTGATTGTGTTCATTGATGATATCCTGATTTACTCGAAGAATGAAGAGGAACATGCCGGTCATATTCGGGAGGTGCTGGAAATGCTCAGAAGGGAGAAGCTGTATGCCAAGTTCTCCAAGTGCGCATTCTGGTTGCGCGAGGTTCAGTTTATGGGTCATGTGGTCAACCCGAAAGGGATCATGGTGGACCCGGCGAAGGTCGAGGTAGTGATGCAATGGAAGCCCCCAAATACGCCATTCTAGATTCGCAGTTTCTTGGGTTTGGCGGGCTATTACAGGAGATTCATCCAGGACTTCTCCAAGATAGCTTCTCTATTGATTAAGTTGACTCGTAAAGATGTGAAGTTTGTATAGGGTCTAGAGCAGGAGAAAGCTTTTGAAGAGCTAAAGACGAGTTTGACTCAAGCTCCTGTTTTGACGTTGCCCAAAGGGAGCGAAGACTTGGTGGTCTATTCAGATGCTTCTTATTCAGGATTGGGTTGTGTGTTGATGCAACGGGAAAGAGTTATTGCCTATGCGTCCCGACAGTTGAAAATCCACGAGGCTAACTACCCTACCCATGACCTGGAATTGGCGGTGGTGGTCTTTGCATTGAAGATTTGGAGGCACTATTTGTACGGGACGAAGTGCACTATCTTCACTGATCATAAAAGCTTGAAATACTTCTTTGAGAAAATCTCACAATGAGGCAAAGAACATGGTTAGAGTTGATCAAAGATTATGATTGCGAGATCCACTACCATCCGGGAAAGGCTAACGTAGTAGCGGATGCCCTTAGCCGAAAAGAGAGACCCGAGCCGATTCGGGTGAAGGCTTACCATTTGGTAATGACCTCTGACGTGATGGAGCAGGTCAAGGAATTTCAGGACGAGGCGTTGAATGAGGGTCGAATCAACTCTAAAAGGATGAAGGGCCTAGTCGCGGAGTTGGGTGAAAACACTCTCGGTGTTAGAACCCGGTTTGGGAGGATATGGATTCCTCGTTACGGGGATCTAGAAGGAAAGATTATGGATGAGGCCCATAAGACTCGATACTCGATTCACCCCGGTGCCATGAGGATGTACCAGGACATGAAGAAAGACTACTAGTGGCCGGGAATGAAGCGCGATTTGGCGGAGTATGTGAGTAAGTGCCTTACTTGCTTGCAAGTGAAGGCAAAGCATCAGAAGCCATACGGGAAGATCCAACCTTTAGATATACCCAAATGGAAATGGGAGCATGTCACCATGGACTTCATTACGAAGTTGACGCGTACGACAAGAGGGTATGATGCCATATGGGTGATAGTAGACCGTCTGATGAAGAGTGCTCATTTCTTGCTAATCTGTGAGACGTATTCATCCGAGAGGTTGGCAGATCTGTTTATTAAGGAGATCGTAGCTCGTCATGGTGTGCCGGTGTCTATCGTGTCCGACCGTGACAATCGGTTTACATCAAAATTTTGGAAGAGATTCCATGATGCGATGGGGACGAGACTACATATTAGTACGGCTTACCATCCTCAGACAGATGGTCAGTCGAAGAGGATGATCCAGACATTGGAGGACATGCTTCGGGCATGCATGATCGATTTTGGGGGAAGTTGGGATGAACACTTACCATTAGCTGAGTTCTCATATAACAATAGTTATCATGCCAGTATTGGTATGCCTCCTTATGAGATGCTTTACGGTAGAAAGTGTAGAACGCTGTATGTTAGGATGACTTCAGGCCGAAGGAGTTGGGGAGCATTGAGATGATTGAGGCTACGAATGAAAAGCTTAAGAAAATCAGGGCCTTTATGAAGGCAGCAAAAGAGAGACAGAAGTCGTATGCAAACAAAAGGCGTAGACCAATTGAATTCAAAGTGGGTGATAGAGTCATGTTGAAGGTCTAGCCTTGGAAGGGGATCATCTGGTTTAGAAAATAGGGTAAGCTGCGCCCGAGATATATAGGGCCTTTCCGAATCATTGCTCAAGTAGGAGAGGTGGCCTATCGATTGGAGCTACCCGATGAGTTAAGTGGAATTCATCCGACGTTTCATGTATCTCATCTGAGAAAGTGCTTAACCGATGAGGATATGATTGTGCCATTGGAGGATGTCGAGGTGGATGAAAGGCTCAATTATGTGGAGCAACCGGTGGCTATCATCGATAAAAAGGAGAAGAGGTTAAGGAATAAAGTGGTTCCACTTGTGCGTGTACAGTGGAAGCACCGAAAGGGTTCTAAGTCCACATGGGAAACCGAGGAAGACATGAGACAGCATTACCCGTAGATGTTCGAGAGATAACAGGTTTCAGGGACGAAACCTTAATAAGAGCGGTGGACTTGTAACGCCCGAAAATCTCGAGAAAAAGAAGGCACGAAGAAGTTCTCACGCGAAAGGAGGCAGTCGCGCGAGAAGTTCATAAGAAGGAAGTTTTCGCTTGAAAGGGAGTTCTCGCGCGAGAACCCTGGGCGAATAGTGTTACTGGGTATAAATAGCTGAGAACAACCAGCCAGACTCTAGTTCACACGAGAAGTACTGCTGCTAGAGAGAGAGAGAGATCGGCTGCGTAGAGAGAGAATATGAAGAATCCAAGTGTTTAAGGTATATAACTCGTGTAGTAACTCGTGATATGTACTAAGAATGGATTATTGATGTATATAACGCATGGTTATGTAGTTTTCGTTTGTTAAAGGGTCCGGGAAGGTTGTTGGTGCGCTGAAACTTCAAGAGGTGAGTTTCTAGTCCCCTTTTTACGCAAGTTTTACATTTTGGGGCTATTATGCATATTAGAACATTTTAAAATGTCTGTTTATGCTTGGCTTGATGATGTTTGCATGTTAGAACAGCCTTAGACAGGATAAGTTATGACTGGGCGGGTAAAGTAAGAAGCTTTCGCGCGAAAAGATCAGTCGTACGTTATGGAATTTGAATATGGGAAGTTCTCGCGCGAAACAGGAAGCTTTCGCGCGAGGAGATGTTCTCGCGCGACAAGTTGTTCTCGAGGATGGAAAGTTTTCACGCAACATGTATGTTTCGCGCGACAGGTGGTTCTGGCACGAATGAGGATGATATGATGTGCAGGGTTTGCCTAGGTGAGGTTCTCGCGCGAAAGGGAGCTTTCGCGTGAGAAAGTTGCTGTTGCATATGGGTTTTCACATGTTATGCTGCTTTGTATGATGTGTTATCTTTTCATGTTAACGATTTTAAAACTATATGTTTTATGATGTAACTATACTTGAATATGTACGAATGTAAGTAAAGTATTATGTAATGAAGTGAAAGATAACAATAATGGAAAGTGGAACGTAATGAATGAATAAAAGTCTTGCAAGCAAATTGAAAGGAGGTTCACAATTCATTGAGTGGTTGTTAGCTCAACTACTTGCAGTTTAGCTAATTCATAAGGATGCACACAGGGGGTCAGTCTTTGTGACTGATCAAGATGTACGAAAACGGGAACCTTGTCGCTCGACCCCAAGACAGAAGTTGCTTCGTGCATGACGATTGGGCGTAGCCTATGACAGGATCTAGATTAAAAGTGAAAGAATGAAAGAAAGTACGAAAACGAATGATTATGAACGATGATGATAAGATAATAATAATTATTATCAAGATGTACGCACGATGTGTGATCATGAACGAAAGTAAAGGATATGTTTTAATGAAAAGTATAGTATTTTAATTATAAACTAGAACTCACTCAGCATAACTGACTTTTGTATGTATAATAGTTGGTAGGTAATAGTTTGATGCTGAGGAGGTGCAGGCATGGATGCATAAGCCACTGGGAATGATTTGCGTCTGGCATCCACATTTTTGGGAATGATTATTGTATTAACAAGATTTTGAGATGTAACTGAATGATTTGATGTATTGACATGATTTTAATCATGAATGAAAAGTTTTAAATTCTACTGCAAATGATGTGTTTTAAATGTTTTATGCGATGACGGACCAATTGTAAGCGTCCCGGGAACGGGGCCTTACAGGTCAATGTGGTTATTGAGCACTTAGGGTTGTTAAGTTTTCTGCATATATGTACTTATGTACTTGCGTGTTCTAGGTAACCTTTGAAGGGTTGTCTTTCAACTCATCATTAGCTTTTACAATCATTCGTTTGCGTACCAGGTGAGTTCAATGCCCCACATTTACTTACTTCTCTTTTTGGGGGAGAAAGCATACTTGTTTTTAAAATGCTTTACTGATATAATATGTGTTTGGTAAGACATAGTGGATTATACCATAGAAAGTCCTCATACTTTCGGATCGTTAATTAAGTAATCTAGCGGAAAATTTTGGGTAGTACTACTTGTTGGGTTTTCACAAGTTCATCAGAGTCATTTTATCCTATAAAATGAAAAATGCAGTGGAAATAGAAGAAAAACTTGTTACAGTTAATATATATAAACCAATTTATATATCTGTTAAAACCCCGTAATGGATCGTTATATGAAAAACCTGTTGGATCTTATATGCTCAAGACACATACAAGATTGATGTGGTTAGTACGTTATGATCCAAGATGGGTCATACCCAATAACAAGCTAGGCAAACACCGATAAATATTTATTTGTTGATATGATCAAACAAATAAATTTTGACACCAATTTAGAAAATGGGTTTTCTGAATTATTGCATTTGAGATAGAACAAATTATATGGATATTTTGTTCATGAGATATCATTTGTAATGTTATTTAAATAAGTTAAATAACATCAAATAAAAGAGTGTTTAAGTTATAAAATTAAAATTGGTTTAATTATATAACTTAATTAGTTATTAACAATGAATTAAAAAAGGGAGTTTTCAAAATGGGAGGGAACCCATTTTGAACCCAATTTCGGCCGCCCCTTGGTGGTTGGCCTTGGGATTCCTTTGTCTTGTTTTATGCAAGACATTAACTTGTTCAACTAATACACTCAACTCTCTCTCTCTCATACATGCAAGATACTTCCATTCTGTCTTCTTTCTCCTAGCAATTTTCGGATCTAAGAGGGTTTTCTTGAAGAAGTTTTTGGTGTCAAGACTTCCTAACAAGTTGGGTATTTACAAGAGCTTGTGGGTATACAAGCTTGAGGTTTCTCCTTTGAAGACTACACATTCAAGAGCATCATCTTCTTCTTTTCATCCATCTCGTATTGCCTTGTTCTTGAAAGGTAGTATTCAAGAACATCCTATGGTTGTTTTCTTCGATAGCATTTCTTTTCACATATATATATGATCCTTGTTCTTGGGTTTGTTTTCTTGAACATATAAATGTTTATTTTCAGATTCTAAAACAAGTTTTAACACCCTTATATCCGCTGCGTTTTGTTGTTTAAAATGGTTAAACATCTTTGTTAAAACTTGTAAGAACCCAACAATGGTATCAGAACAAAGATGTTTAACCATTTTAAACAGCAAAACGTAGCGGATATAAGGGTGTTAAAACTTGTTTTAGAACCCAACAATGGCATCTAGAGCCGGTTATGTGGAAAACTTGCTTCAAAATTCCAAGAAAAGTTAGTTTTGTTGGACTTTTTCAACCCATTAGGGGCTTTTTTGTTGTGGATGAATGAATCCCTTATCTTTCAAAGTTTTATCTTACATGCTTTAGAATAAACCTTGAAAGATTAACATCAAGTGGTTGATTGTTTTGTTTGGACTAAACCCTAAAGTTTGGGTTTATGTTGGCCGAAACTTTAAGGGTTAAAAAGGGAGTTCATGGTTGTTTTGGATGTTGTATTTGATACATATTTTGGTGCATAACATAGCCTTGACCTAATGTGTTTTGGATTTGGATGAATGTGATTGTCATGTTTGGTTTTATTCATTAAAGGGTTGTAATAATAATTTTGGTGTTTGTATCTTTTGGGTTGTAATTTATTTATTCATTGGTTATGTAATAAATAGATTAGGTGCATTTCTTTTATTAGAAAAATTGTATTAGGATATGATTTTTGTAAAAGAAGATGCACAAGTTGGAGACTCAAGGGAAGATACAAAGGAAGAACTCAAAAGACATGGACACTTGAAGCATTTGGATGCGGATTCGAGTGGGAGTTCTTGGACACATTTTAATGTGTTATTATTAACCCTTAGGAAAGACCAAACGACAACACTCGTGATGGCAAACAAGTGTGGTCACCTTAGTGGCTATGGTTATGCACTTATGATTGAATAGTTGTGCTTGTTTGGTTGTTTATTTTATGTTGGATGTTTGTTATATGGATATGCATAACAAACAAATTTATATACATAACAAGCTGAAAATAAATGGTTCTTTATCATTAAGTGGTTAATAAAAGGTTATTAAAAGGATTAATGATTTTAAATAAAAAAGGGTTTTATTAAAAGAACCATAGGGTACCATGTATTTGAAAGCATGCAAATACAAGGTACATAGAGTTTTCTAAACTAGAATTATGAAAACATAAAATGTCTTTTGAAAACAAGTTTAACACCATCCTTTTACACAACACTTGAGTCACTTGAAAACTCTTAATGGGATAAAGGTCACCTAACCATTTTGAGGAACTTGTGATTTGAGGTGGGAATGCCATATTTGTGGGATAAAGATCACCTAACCACTTATATTGGTAAACTCACATGTGTAACTTGATTTGCAAACCAAGTTAAATGGATCACCTACAATGTGGTTTACAAAAGGTGTTGATAGGATTAACATGTCGACTATACATATGATGTTTAAGTCGATCCCATACCTCTAGAAGTTGCAAAGGGTTGCAATTGTCAAATGTTGACTACCTTGTTAATTTAAATAATGGGATAAAGGTCACCTAACCACTATTTAAATGTAACGTTGGATTCTAGAATTTTATTTTGTGTATGACACATAAAAGGTATTTATAATTAAATATGATAATATCGTAAATACTAAAATTGAACTTTGTTAAATTTTGTAGATGGCCACCAACAACAATGAAAATAATGATATTCCGTCCGCTCATACCCTATCACTAAGAACCATTCTCCAAAAGGAGCGTCTAAACCATAACAATTTCATTGATTGGTTTCGAAACTTGAGAATTGTTCTCAAGCAAGAGAAACGGTCATATATCTTAGACGATCCGATTCCCGATGAACCCAATGAGGAAGATGAAGAGGCCTACATGAATTGGGTGAAATACACTGAGGACTCGGTCCAAGTGTCTTGCCTCATGTTGGCAAGTATGACTCCGGATCTCCAAAAGGAGTACGAACATCACGGAGCATACGACATGATAACCCAGTTGAAGGAAACGTTCCAACAACAAGCAAGGGTAGAGCGCTTCGAAACGGTTCGAGCACTCCATGCATGTCGTATGGATGATACCCAATCGGTCTCGTCTTATGTACTTAAGATGAAGAGCCACATAGACCGCCTTGAAAGGCTGAATTGTCCCGTCTCGAAAGAGTTGGCTACGGATTTGATCCTCAACTCTTTGTCAAAAAGGTTTGACAATTTTGTTATGAATTATAACATGAATGGTTGGGACAAGAACATAACTGAGCTTCACTCTATGCTCAAAACAGCCGAGGCGGCCATGGGTAAAAGGAGTTTACCCGTTCTCACCATCAATGAAGGTGGGAACAAGAAGAGGCCTCACCCCGCACCCAAGGCAAGTGTTGCCAAAGGTAAAGGGTACGTTGGGAGAAAGGGAAAGGGAGTGGTAAAAGTGCCACCACCAAAACCAACGGAGAAGAAGCAAAAGGTTGCTTCGGATGACCCATGCTTTAAGTGTGGGGAGATAGGACATTGGGCAAGAAATTGTCCTGTCCATCTCAAAGAGTTGAAAGCTAAGAGGGATGCCGGGCAAACCTCAGGTACAATTTTCATGATTCATATTGATCTCAATTTAATATCCTCTAACACATGGGTATTGGATACCGGATGTGGGACTCATATTTGCAATTTGTTGCAGGGGTTCAAAAGAAGTAAAGACTTCAAGAAAGGGGATGTTAGCCTCTACATGGGGAATGGGGCAAAAGTTCAAGTTGAAGCCCGAGGGGACTACATCCTGAAGCTTCCAAATGGTTTGGAAGCAATTTTGAACAATGTTTTGTATGCTCCTAGTTTGACTAGGAACATTATTTCAGTTGCCCAATTAAGACAATATGGTTATGTTTTGACGTTTATTGAAAATGAAATTCATGTTTCTTTAAATGACATCTTTTATTTTAAAGCTACTCCTATTAATGGTATTTATGAATTGGTTCGTGAAAACACATTATATGATAGCTCGTTGTACCAAACCACCACCAAGAAGCTCAAATTAGATTTGAGTGACACCTATCTTTGGCATTGCCGTCTTGGTCATATAAACAAGAAGCGCATACAAACTCTTCAAAAGAATGGTCTTTTAAAAGCAAGTGAATATGATTCATTTGATGTATGTGAATCTTGTTTACAAGGCAAAATGACTAAGGCACCTTTTAGTGGCAAAACCGAAAGGGCAAAAGATTTATTAGGTATCATACATTCGGATGTATGTGGTCCTTTTAAGCCAATGACTAGGTATAATGAAAGATACTTCATTACCTTACCGACGACTATAGTAGGTATGGGTATGTGTACTTGTTAAGACACAAAGATGAAGCTTTTGAAATGTTCAAAACCTTCCAAAATGAAGTAGAAAATCAACTCAACAAATCAATAAAAATTCTCCGCACCGATAGAGGAGGTGAATACCTGAGTGATGCTTTTAGAGATCATCTTAGAAGTTGTGGGATTATCTCACAACTATCTCCACCTGGAACACCACAACACAATGGTGTGTCCGAAAGGAGAAATCGAACTCTATTGGATATGGTTCGATCTATGATGGCTGGAAGCTCATTGCCTCTATCATTTTGGGGTTTCGCTTTGCTCTCTGCGGCCCGTATTTTGAATATGGCCCCAACCAAGAAAGTGGAAAAGACACCTTTTGAAATATGGCATGGAAGGGTTCCATCTCTATCATATTTAAAGGTGTGGGGATGTGAGGCTTATGTAAAGACTCCCACCTCAAACAAGTTAGAAAGTCGTTCCACTAAGTGTATCTTTATTGGATATCCTAGAGATTCTATGGGATATTATTTCTATGATCCATTGGAACAAAAGGAGTTTGTTGCCAAGAAGGGTGAGTTCTTGGAAGCCAAGTTCCTTATGGAAGGAGCTAGCAGTAGAACAGTGGATCTTGAGGAGGATCAAGAACCACAACCCGATACACGTTTGGTTGACACTAGCACTCAACATGAGGATGTTGAGAATGATCAAATGGTTGATCAATACACACAAAACGTTCGCAAATCTGGTAGAACTAGTAATCCACCTGAAAGATATGGATTTTTCATGGATGGGTGCTATGTGGTTGATTCCGATGAACCAATCACATACCATGATGCAGTGTCCAATTTGGATTGTGACAAATGGCTTGAAGCCATGAACGTTGAGATGCAATCCATGTATGACAACCAAGTGTGGGACTTGGTTGTACCACCTCTTAGCTCCAAGGTAGTTGGAAGTAAGTGGGTTTTCAAGAAGAAAACCGATATGCATGGAAACTTGGATACTTATAAAGCTAGACTTGTAGCAAAAGGTTTCACTCAAACTCAAGGGGTTGATTATGATGAGACCTTCTCGCCTGTTGCAATGCTAAAGTCTATTAGGATATTATTTGCCATAGCTGCTCATTATGATTATGAGATTTGGCAAATGGATGTCAAAACCGCTTTTCTAAATGGATATCTTGAGGAAGATGTCTATATGGTTCAGCCTGAAGGTTTTGTCGACCCAAAACATCCTAACAAAGTATGCAAGTTAAAGAAATCAATCTATGGATTGAAGCAAGCGTCAAGAAGTTGGAATCACCGTTTTGATGAAGAGGTAATTAAATTTGGGTTCATCAAAAATGCTGATGAGGCTTGTGTGTATAAAAAGGCTAGTGGGAGCATCATCACTTTCCTAGTATTGTATGTCGATGACATCCTACTATTTGGAAATGACATTCCAACCTTGGAAGGTGTAAAAACCTGGCTTGGAAGCTGTTTTTCCATTAAGGATCTTGGTGAAGCCGCCTATATTTTGGGAATAAAGATCTATAGGGATAGATCAAGGCGGTTGATAGGTTTAAATCAAAGTGCATACATTGATAAGATCTTGAAAAGGTTCAAGATGGAGAACTCTAAGAAAGGTACGGTACCTATTCAAAGAGGAACGATATTGAGTACGACTCAATGTCCAAGCTCAAAGGATGAGCAAGATAAAATGAAGGGAATCCCGTATGCGTCTGCTATAGGATCCATCATGTATGCAATGATATGCACTAGGCCGGACGTGTCATGCGCTTTAAGCATGACAAGCCGATACCAGCAAAATCCTGGAAATAGTCATTGGATGGCTGTTAAGAACATACTTAAGTACCTAAGGAGGACTAAAGATATGTTCCTACTCTATGGATCTGGTGAGGAGGAACTCGTGGTAAAAGGTTACACGGATGCCAGCTTCCAAACTGATCGGGATGACTCACGATCACATTCGGGATACATTTTCATCCTAAATGGAGGAGCAGTCTCTTGGAAGAGCTCTAAACAAGATGTGGTGGCATTATCAACTACAGAGTCAGAATACATCGCCGTAGCAGCTCAAGAAGCTGTATGGTTGAAGAAATTCATTGCCGATCTAGGGGTTGTCCCTTCCATTCAGGACCCCCTAGAAATTCTTTATGATAATGAGGGTGCGATTGCTCAAATCAAGGAACCCCGTGCACATCAAAAGACTAGGCACATTGAGCGGAGATTCAACTACATAAGGGATGAAGTTGAAAAGGGAAAGATATGTATTCGCAAAGTTCACACGGATCAAAACATTGCGGATCCACTCACGAAGCTCCTTGAAAAGGCAAAGCATGAAGGTCATACTTGTGCCATGGGACTTCGATATTCTAGTGACTGGATTTGATCTTATAATTTTGTATTTGGATATTGGAACCTCTTATTATTTGAATGAATTATTTGGTTATAATGCTTCAACTAATGTTCCAATTTTGCATGTTTAATCCATGAGTAAATCATTTACTCTAAACGTCCGTAGTCGTTCATACCTGTGGGAACAAGTATGAGGGTAAGACTATTATGAACTTGGATTGGTGGATATTCATATAGGTGAATATATAGCAAAGGGTTGCTGCCAAAGTTCATAGATATTTGTGGGATACAAATATTGGACTGACCCGCATCTCAAATATTACTACATGGAATCTTCTTGATTGATCATAAGTAAATTTGAGTAAAGGCGAATATCATTTGGTATCCTCTGACCTGAGATACATATTGGGTCTTGATATTCACCGGGTATTATACTTTGACTTAGTTCTTCGTTGTTCTGAAACACGATAGTACATAAGACTAAATTCAGGTATAGCACGAGGTGATTGTGAGAGACGTATGTAATCAAGATGGGATTTGTCCCTCGTATTTGTTGAGAGTAAGATGTCTAAGGCCTGCTAAAGTTAAGTCAATGGAGAATGATCATTCTGTGTCTCTAAGATTTAACATGACATCTGTGACAAAAGGATAGATGATTGATTCACCTAAAACATTTCGAGTAAGATACTTAAAGGGGATGATGTTATTGAGTGGCTCTTAGTCATACGTATTAAGGGTAGTAAACCGTTGTTAGGCGGTATTTACTGCTTGCATCAATCTTCTATGAATCTTGTGCAAGTGGGAGATTATTGGATCTTATATGCCCAAGACACATACAAGATTGATGTGGTTAGTACGTTATGATCCGAGTCGGGTCATACCCAATAACAAGCTAGGCAAACACCGATAAATATTTATTTGTTGATATGATCAAGCAAATAAATTTTGACACCAATTTAGAAAATGGGTTTTCTAAATTATTGCATTTGAGATAGAACAAATTATATGGATATTTTGTTCATGAGATATCATTTGTAATGTTATTTAAATAAGTTAAATAACATCAAATAAAAGAGTTTAAGTTATAAAATTAAAATTGGTTTAATTATATAACTTAATTAGTTATTAACAACGAATTAAAAAAGGGGGTTTTCAAAATGGGAGGGAACCCATTTTGAACCCAATTTCGGCCGCCCCTTGGTGGTTGGCCTTGGGATTCCTTTGTCTTGTTTTATGCAAGACATTAACTTGTTCAACTAATACACTCAACTCTCTCTCTCTCTCATACATGCAAGATACTTCCATTCTCTCTTCTTTCTCCTAGCAATTTTCGGATCTAAGAGGGTTTTCTTGAAGAAGTTTTTGGTGTCAAGACTTCCTAACAAGTTGGGTATTTGCAAGAGCTTGTGGGTATACAAGCTTGAGGTTTTCTCTTTTGAAGACTACACGTTCAAGAGCATCATCTTCTTCTTTTCATCCATCTCGTATTGCCTTGTTCTTGAAAGGTAGTATTCAAGAACATCCTATGGTTGTTTTCTTTGATAGCATTTCTTTTCACATATATATATGATCCTTGTTCTTGGGTTTGTTTTCTTGAACATATAAATGTTTATTTTCAGATTCTAAAACAAGTTTAACACCCTTATATCCGCTGCATTTTGTTGTTTAAATGGTTAAACATCTTTGTTAAAACTTGTAAGAACCCAACAATGGTATCAGAACATTAACCATTTTAAAACAGTTAAAACTTGTTAGAACCCAACAATGGCATCTAGAGCCGGTTATGTGGAAAACTTGCTTCAAAAGTCCAAGAAAAGTTAGTTTTGTTGGACTTTTTCAACCCATTAGGGGCTGTTTTGTTGTGGATGAATGAATCCCTTATCTTTCAAAGTTTTATCTTACATGCTTTAGAATAAACCTTGAAAGATTAACATCAAGTGGTTGATTGTTTTGTTTGGACTAAACCCTAAAGTTTGGGTTTATGTTGGCCGAAACTTTAAGGGTTAAAAAGGGAGTTCATGGTTGTTCTTGGATGTTGTATTTGATACATATTTTGGTGCATAACATAGCCTTGACCTAATGTGTTTTGGATTTGGATGAATGTGATTGTCATGTTTGGTTTTATTCATTAAAGGGTTGTAATAATAATTTTGGTGTTTGTATCTTTTGGGTTGTAATTTATTTATTCATTGGTTATGTAATAAATAGATTAGGTGCATTTCTTTTATTAGAAAAATTGTATTAGGATATGATTTTTGTAAAAGAAGATGCACAAGTTGGAGACTCAAGGGAAGATACAAAGGAAGAACTCAAAAGACATGGACACTTGAAGCATTTGGATGCGGATTCGAGTGGGAGTTCTTGGACACATTTTAATGTGTTATTATTAACCCTTAGGAAAGACCAAATGACAACACTTGTGATGGCAAACAAGTGTGGTCACCTTAGTGGCTATGGTTATGCACTTATGATTGAATGGTTGTGCTTGTTTGGTTGTTTTTTATGTTGGATGTTTGATATATGGATATGCATAACAAACAAATTTAATACATAACAAGCTGAAAATAAATGGTTCTTTATCATTAAGTGGTTAATAAAAGGTTATTAAAAGGATTAATGATTTTAAATAAAAAGGGTTTTATTAAAAGAACCATAGGGTACCATGTATTTGAAAGCATGCAAATACAAGGTACATAGAGTTTTCTAAACTAGAATTATGAAAACTTAAAATGTCTTTTGAAAACAAGTTTAACACCGTCCTTTTACACAACACTTGAGTCACTTGAAAACTCTTAATGGGATAAAGGTCACCTAACCATTTTGAGGGAACTTGTGATTTGAGGTGGGAATGCCATATTTGTGGGATAAAGATCACCTAACCACTTATATTGGTAAACTCACATGTGTGTGTAAGTAGGGTAACTTGATTTGCAAACCATGTTAAATGGATCACCTACAATGTGGTTTACAAAAGGTGTTGATGGGATTAACATGCCGACTATACATATGATGTTTAAGTCGATCCCATACCTCTAGAAGTTGCAAAGGGTTGCAATTGTCAAACGTTGACTACCTTGTTAATTTAAATAATGGGATAAAGGTCACCTAACCACTATTTAAATGTAACGTTGGATTCTAGAATTTTATTTTGTGTATGACACATAAAAGGTATTTATAATTAAATATGATAATATCGTAAATACTAAAATTGAACTTTGTTAAATTTTGTAGATGGCCACCAACAACAATGAAAATAATGATATTCCGTCCGCTCATACCCTATCACTAAGAACCATTCTCCAAAAGGAGCGTCTAAACCATAACAATTTCATTGATTGGTTTCGAAACTTGAGAATTGTTCTCAAGCAAGAGAAACGGTCATATATCTTAGACGATCCGATTCCCGATGAACCCAATGAGGAAGATGAAGAGGCCTACATGAATTGGGTGAAATACACTGAGGACTCGGTCCAAGTGTCTTGCCTCATGTTGGCAAGTATGACTCCGGATCTCCAAAAGGAGTACGAACATCACGGAGCATACGACATGATAACCCAGTTGAAGGAAACGTTCCAACAACAAGCAAGGGTAGAGCGCTTCGAAACGGTTCGAGCACTCCATGCATGTCGTATGGATGATACCCAATCGGTCTCGTCTTATGTACTTAAGATGAAGAGCCACATAGACCGCCTCGAAAGGCTGAATTGTCCCGTCTCGAAAGAGTTGGCTACGGATTTGATCCTCAACTCTTTGTCAAAAAGGTTTGACAATTTTGTTATGAATTATAACATGAATGGTTGGGACAAGAACATAACTGAGCTTCACTCTATGCTCAAAACAGCCGAGGCGGCCATGGGTAAAAGGAGTTTACCCGTTCTCACCATCAATGAAGGTGGGAACAAGAAGAGGCCTCACCCCGCACCCAAGGCAAGTGTTGCCAAAGGTAAAGGGTACGTTGGGAGAAAGGGAAAGGGAGTGGTAAAAGTGCCACCACCAAAACCAGCGGAGAAGAAGCAAAAGGTTGCTTCGGATGACCCATGCTTTAAGTGTGGGGAGATAGGACATTGGGCAAGAAATTGTCCTGTCCATCTCAAAGAGTTGAAAGCTAAGAGGGATGCCGGGCAACCTCAGGTACAATTTTCATGATTCATATTGATCTCAATTTAATATCCTCTAACACATGGGTATTGGATACCGGATGTGGGACTCATATTTGCAATTTGTTGCAGGGGTTCAAAAGAAGTAAAGACTTCAAGAAAGGGGATGTTAGCCTCTACATGGGGAATGGGGCAAAAGTTCAAGTTGAAGCCCGAGGGGACTACATCCTGAAGCTTCCAAATGGTTTGGAAGCAATTTTGAACAATGTTTTGTATGCTCCTAGTTTGACTAGGAACATTATTTCAGTTGCCCAATTAAGACAATATGGTTATGTTTTGACGTTTATTGAAAATGAAATTCATGTTTCTTTAAATGACATCTTTTATTTTAAAGCTACTCCTATTAATGGTATTTATGAATTGGTTCGTGAAAACACATTATATGATAGCTCGTTGTACCAAACCACCACCAAGAAGCTCAAATTAGATTTGAGTGACACCTATCTTTGGCATTGCCGTCTTGGTCATATAAACAAGAAGCGCATACAAACTCTTCAAAAGAATGGTCTTTTAAAAGCAAGTGAATATGATTCATTTGATGTATGTGAATCTTGTTTACAAGGCAAAATGACTAAGGCACCTTTTAGTGGCAAAACCGAAAGGGCAAAAGATTTATTAGGTATCATACATTCGGATGTATGTGGTCCTTTTAAGCCAATGACTAGGTATAATGAAAGATACTTCATTACCTTCACCGACGACTATAGTAGGTATGGGTATGTGTACTTGTTAAGACACAAAGATGAAGCTTTTGAAATGTTCAAAACCTTCCAAAATGAAGTAGAAAATCAACTCAACAAATCAATAAAAATTCTCCGCACCGATAGAGGAGGTGAATACCTGAGTGATGCTTTTAGAGATCATCTTAGAAGTTGTGGGATTATCTCACAACTATCTCCACCTGGAACACCACAACACAATGGTGTGTCCGAAAGGAGAAATCGAACTCTATTGGATATGGTTCGATCTATGATGGCTGGAAGCTCATTGCCTCTATCATTTTGGGGTTTCGCTTTGCTCTCTGCGGCCCGTATTTTGAATATGGCCCCAACCAAGAAAGTGGAAAAGACACCTTTTGAAATATGGCATGGAAGGGTTCCATCTCTATCATATTTAAAGGTGTGGGGATGTGAGGCTTATGTAAAGACTCCCACCTCAAACAAGTTAGAAAGTCGTTCCACTAAGTGTATCTTTATTGGATATCCTAGAGATTCTATGGGATATTATTTCTATGATCCATTGGAACAAAAGGAGTTTGTTGCCAAGAAGGGTGAGTTCTTGGAAGCCAAGTTCCTTATGGAAGGAGCTAGCAGTAGAACAGTGGATCTTGAGGAGGATCAAGAACCACAACCCGATACACGTTTGGTTGACACTAGCACTCAACATGAGGATGTTGAGAATGATCAAATGGTTGATCAATACACACAAAACGTTCGCAAATCTGGTAGAACTAGTAATCCACCTGAAAGATATGGATTTTTCATGGATGGGTGCTATGTGGTTGATTCCGATGAACCAATCACATACCATGATGCAGTGTCCAATTTGGATTGTGACAAATGGCTTGAAGCCATGAACGTTGAGATGCAATCCATGTATGACAACCAAGTGTGGGACTTGGTTGTACCACCTCTTAGCTCCAAGGTAGTTGGAAGTAAGTGGGTTTTCAAGAAGAAAACCGATATGCATGGAAACTTGGATACTTATAAAGCTAGACTTGTAGCAAAAGGTTTCACTCAAACTCAAGGGGTTGATTATGATGAGACCTTCTCGCCTGTTGCAATGCTAAAGTCTATTAGGATATTATTTGCCATAGCTGCTCATTATGATTATGAGATTTGGCAAATGGATGTCAAAACCGCTTTTCTAAATGGATATCTTGAGGAAGATGTCTATATGGTTCAGCCTGAAGGTTTTGTCGACCCAAAACATCCTAACAAAGTATGCAAGTTAAAGAAATCAATCTATGGATTGAAGCAAGCGTCAAGAAGTTGGAATCACCGTTTTGATGAAGAGGTAATTAAATTTGGGTTCATCAAAAACGCTGATGAGGCTTGTGTGTATAAAAAGGCTAGTGGGAGCATCATCACTTTCCTAGTATTGTATGTCGATGACATCCTACTATTTGGAAATGACATTCCAACCTTGGAAGGTGTAAAAACCTGGCTTGGAAGCTGTTTTTCCATTAAGGATCTTGGTGAAGCCGCCTATATTTTGGGAATAAAGATCTATAGGGATAGATCAAGGCGGTTGATAGGTTAAATCAAAGTGCATACATTGATAAGATCTTGAAAAGGTTCAAGATGGAGAACTCTAAGAAAGGTACGGTACCTATTCAAAGAGGAACGATATTGAGTACGACTCAATGTCCAAGCTCAAAGGATGAGCAAGATAAAATGAAGGGAATCCCGTATGCGTCTGCTATAGGATCCATCATGTATGCAATGATATGCACTAGGCCGGACGTGTCATGCGCTTTGAGCATGACAAGCCGATACCAGCAAAATCCTGGAAATAGTCATTGGATGGCTGTTAAGAACATACTTAAGTACCTAAGGAGGACTAAAGATATGTTCCTAATCTATGGATCTGGTGAGGAGGAACTCGTGGTAAAAGGTTACACGGATGCGAGTTTCCAAACTGATCGGGATGACTCACGATCACAATCGGGATACATTTTCATCCTAAATGGAGGAGCAGTCTCTTGGAAGAGCTCTAAACAAGATGTGGTGGCATTATCAACTACAGAGTCAGAATACATCGCCGCTTCATTAGCAGCTCAAGAAGCTGCATGGTTGAAGAAATTCATTGCCGATCTAGGGGTTGTCCCTTCCATTCAGGACCCCCTAGAAATTCTTTGTGATAATGAGGGTGCGATTGCTCAAATCAAGGAACCCCGTGCACATCAAAAGACTAGGCACATTGAGCGGAGATTCAACTACATAAGGGATGAAGTTGAAAAGGGAAAGATATGTATTCGCAAAGTTCACACGGATCAAAACATTGCGGATCCACTCACGAAGCTCCTTGAAAAGGCAAAGCATGAAGGTCATACTTGTGCCATGGGACTTCGATATTCTAGTGACTGGATTTGATCTTATAATTTTGTATTTGGATATTGGAACCTTTTATTATTTGAATGAATTATTTGGTTATAATGCTTCAACTAATGTTCCAATTTTGCATGTTTAATCCATGAGTAAATCATTTACTCTAAACGTCCGTAGTCGTTCATACCTGTGGGAACAAGTATGAGGGTAAGACTATTATGAACTTGGATTGGTGGATATTCATATGGATGAATATATAGCAAAGGGTTGCTGCCAAAGTTCATAGATATTTGTGGGATACAAATATTGGACTGACCCGCATCTCAAATATTACTACATGGAATCTTCTTGATTGATCATAAGTAAATTTGAGTAAAGGCGAATATCATTTGGTATCCTCTGACCTGAGATACATATTGGGTCTTGATATTCACCGGGTATTATACTTTGACTTAGTTCTTCGCTGTTCTGAAACACGGCAGTACATAAGACTAAATTCAGGTATAGCACGAGGTGATTGTGAGAGACGTATGTAATCAAGATGGGATTTGTCCCTCTTATTCGTTGAGAGTAAGATGTCTAAGGCCTGCTAAAGTTAAGTCAATGGAGAATGATCATTCTGTGTCTCTAAGATTTAACATGACATCTGTGACAAAAGGATAGATGATTGATTCACCTAAAACATTTTCGAGTAAGATACTTGAAGGGGATGATGTTATTGAATGGCTCTTAGTCATACGTATTAAGGGTAGTAAACCGTTGTTAGGCGGTATTTACTGCTTGCATCAATCTTCTATGAATCTTGTGCAAGTGGGAGATTGTTGGATCTTATATGCCCAAGACACATACAAGATTGATGTGGTTAGTACGTTATGATCCAAGTCGGGTCATACCCAATAACAAGCTAGGCAAACACCGATAAATATTTATTTGTTGATATGATCAAGCAAATAAATTTTGACACCAATTTAGAAAATGGGTTTTCTGAATTATTGCATTTGAGATAGAACAAATTATATGGATATTTTGTTCATGAGATATCATTTGTAATGTTATTTAAATAAGTTAAATAACATCAAATAAAAGAGTGTTTAAGTTATAAAATTAAAATTGGTTTAATTATATAACTTAATTAGTTATTAACAATGAATTAAAAAGGAGTTTTCAAAATGGGAGGGAACCCATTTTGAACCCAATTTCGGCCGCCCCTTGGTGGTTGGCCTTGGGATTCCTTTGTCTTGTTTTATGCAAGACATTAACTTGTTCAACTACACTCAACTCTCTCTCTCTCATACATGCAAGATACTTCCATTCTCTCTTCTTTCTCCTAGCAATTTTCGGATCTAAGAGGGTTTTCTTGAAGAAGTTTTGGTGTCAAGACTTCCTAACAAGTTGGGTATTTGCAAGAGCTTGTGGGTATACAAGCTTGAGGTTTTCTCCTTTGAAGACTACACGTTCAAGAGCATCATCTTCTTCTTTTCATCCATCTCGTATTGCCTTGTTCTTGAAAGGTAGTATTCAAGAACATCCTATGGTTGTTTTCTTTGATAGCATTTCTTTTCACATATATATGATCCTTGTTCTTGGGTTTGTTTTCTTGAACATATAAATGTTTATTTTCAGATTCTAAAACAAGTTTTAACACCCTTATATCCGCTGCGTTTTGTTGTTTAAATGGTTAAACATCTTTGTTAAAACTTGTAAGAACCCAACAAAACCATGCTTACAAACAACCATAGGGTGTTTAGAAATCTACCTCTGGAATGGGACAAAGGAAGAAGATCTTTGATCGGCAGCTTCCAAAGCAGGAAATCTTAAGCTTCCAACAATACACCAGGGTGCTAGTAAATGCTGATGAACAAACTCTAACCGTATTTCTAAATGTGAAAGAAGAAACTTCATCTGCATTTCCTAAATATACATATGCATTTGTAAATGCGGATGAGTAACACCATCAGCATTTCCAAAATGCACATCCGCATTTGTTAATGCGGACGAACAGTTCATCAGCATTTCCCAAATGCACATCCGCATTAGTAAATGCGGATGATCAGTTTCATCAGCATTTCCTTAAATGCTCATCCGCATTAGTAAATGCGGATGAAGAAATTCCTTTAGCATTTCCACAATGCACATCCGCATTTGTAAATGTAGATGAGGAACATTCATCCGCATTTCCTCAAAACACATCCACATTAGTAAATGCGGATGAGTAAAAGAAATGCAGACAAAAACACTTGTATTGTTTGTTCAACCATTTGAATAACAATACAAAGTACTCTCTCTTTAGAATAAATTATCCATATAATTTATTCATAACACTAGTGTAAATATTTAGAAACCCAATTTCTCAATACTTCAAGTGTCAATATTTATTTACATGATAATATCTTAAAATAAATATTGTAGGTGTTTGTCTAGCTTGTTATTGGGTATGACCCGACTTGGATCATAACGTACTAGGCACATCAATTCAATATATGTCTTGGGCAGACCATTCCTAACAATCTCCCACTTGTACAAGATACATAGAGAATTGATGCAAGCAGTAAATACCACCTAACAACGGTTTACTACCCCTAATACGCATGACGAATTGCCATTCAATAACATCATCTTCCTCAAGTCCTTTACTTGAAAATGATTTAGGTGAATCAATCATTTATCCTTTTGTTACAGATGTCATGTTAAATCCAGAGACACAGAATGATCATTCTCTATTGATTTAACTTAATTAGGCCTTAGACATCATACTCTCAATGAATAAGAGGAACAAATCCCATCTTGACTACATACATTTCTCACAATCACCTTGTATCACACCTGAAACTAGCCTTATGTACTGTACATTATTTCAGAATAGCACTAGATCAAAGTATAATATTTGTTGAATATCGAAACCCAATATGTATCTCAGGTCGGAGGATACAACGATATTCGCCTTTACTCAAATTTACTTATGATCAATTACATAATTCCATGCAGTAAAATTCTGTCCAATATTTGTATTCCACAAATATTTATGAACCTTGGTAGCAACCTCTTGCTCTATATTCATCCCTTATGAATATCCACCAATCCAAGTTCATAATAGTCTTACTTCATATTTGTTCCCACAAATATGACCGACTACAGACATTTAGAATAATAAACATATTCATGGATTTAAACATGCTAAAATGGAACATAACTCATAGTATCATAATCATATATATATATATATATATATATATATATATATATATATATATATATATATATATATATATATATATATATATATATATATATATATATATGAGTCAAAATAACAATTGTTCTGATATTAAATACTAAATAGGTCAAATCCAATCACTAGAATATCTAAGTCCTAAGGCACAAGTATGACTCTAATGCTTTGGCCTTTCAAGGAGCTTCGTGAGTGGATCCGCAATATTTTGATAGGTATGAACTTTGCGAATACATATCTTTCCTTTTTCAACTTCATCCCTTATGTAGTTGAATCTCCGCTCAATGTGCCTTGTCATTTGATGTGCACGGGGTTCATTGATTTGAGCAATAGCACCCTCGTTGTCACAAAAGATCTCTAGGGGATCTTGAATGGTAGAGACAACCCCCAGATCGGCAATAAATTTCTTTAACCATGCAGCTTCCTGTGCTGCCAATGAAGCGGCGATGTATTCTGCTTCTGTAGTGGACAATGCTACCACATCCTGCTTTGAACTCTTCCAGGATACTACCCCTCCATTCTTAATTAAGACATACCCCGATTGTGATCGAGAATCATTTCGATCAGTTTGGAAACTCCATCCGTGTAACCCTTTACAATGAGTTCCTCTTCACCAGATCCGTATATTAGAAACATATCCTTAGTTGGAAGGCCCCGTTCCCGGGACTCTTATAGCTGGACCGTCATTGCATAAAATATTTAAAACATACATTACTTTTGCAGCGGAATTTAAAACTTTCATTAATAATTTAAAACATATCATTACGTTACATCATTCATTTACATTTCGAAATACAACATCATATTAAAAATGTGGATGTCAGCCTCAAAATGTCCCCAGTAGTTTATGCATCCATGCCTGCAACTCCTCAGCATCAACAAAATACCTGCCAACTATTATGCATACAAAAGTCAGCGACGCTGAGTGAGTTCTAGTTTTATAAATAAAATACTTTACTTTCGTTAAAACAACCTTTTACTTTCAATCATGATCACACATCATACGTACACATTGATAATAATTATTACTATCTTCGTCATCGTTCATCATTATTACTCATTACATCTTTTACCATCATCCAGATCCTGTCTCATGCAATACCCCCGACTCGTGCTCGAAAGCTGATACTGTGCCGGGACCTGTAAACAAACCCCCGACTCGTGTTCGAAGACTAACATAGTACCAGGCTACACGACAAGGATCCCATCTCATGTGCAACACCCCCAACTCGTGCTCGAAAGCTGATACTATGCCGGGGCCTGTAAACAAACCCCCGACTCGTGTCCGAAGACTGACATAGTACCGGGGCGAGCAATAAGACCTCATCTCATGCCATCCTGTCTCATGAAATACCCCCGACTTGTGATCGAAAGCTGATACAGTACCGGGGCCTGTAAACAAACCCCCGACTCTTGTCTGAAGATGGACACAATACCGGGGTACGCGACAAGGATCTCATCATCCGTTACTTCCATACTTATCATTCGTTATCTTCCACTTTCGTTACCTAATACTTTACTTACATTCATACATCATACCACGTAAAGTCATAACATAAAACATAACGTATTACATAACATAATACATACATTTTGAAAACTATTAAACATGGAAAGATAAAACATCACACAAACTTGCATAACACACCAAGCCCAAACCATCACATCCTAACATAACCTATCTCAACCATCTACCTCTCGAAAATCCTCAGAAATCCCTAAGTCCATAATGAAGAATAGTTGAACATCTCAGGCACGTGAGCATAAAAATTCTAAGGAAAACAGCCTAGGCGCATTACCACTATGCAGGCGAATGAGTCCTGCTTAGGCGTATGGGCACTGCTTGGGTGCATGAACACTTAGGCGCATAAGCAACTCTGGGGGCATGGTCACTGCTGGGGCGCATGGCCAACACTTAGGTGCATGGGTATTCTTTTGGGCGCATGGGCAACTGTTTGGGCGCATGGCCTACACTTAGGCGCATGGGCGTTCTTCTAGGAGCATGGGCAACTGTTTGGGCACATGGCCTACACTTAGGCGCATGGCCATCAAGCTGGGCGCATGACTACTATTTGGGCGCATGAGGTCACTTGGGCGCATGACAACAATTTCAGGCGCATGGGAACATTTTGGGCACATGACCAACAATCTGAAATATAACAAATTCTACAAAGAACCCCCAAACATCGATCTAGCACATCTTACATAAATCTACCATGCTACCAACACTAGAACATGCTAAACATAAGTTATAACCTCAAAACCAGCTTGTAAAACATACAACCACAGAACAACGGTCGAACATCAAAGCTGAAAACCCACGGGCACTTTAAAAATATTTGCTCGATATGCATAACAGCCCCAACACTTAAAAACCAGTAAAAAGAGGGGTTCAAGAACCCACCTGAAGCAACCTTCAAGCAACACACTTCCACCTGCAAACTCAGCTCCTAAAACCCACGAAAACAGGCACTTAGCACCACAAATCTCGGCCTAGAAGCTGAAAATTCAGTTGAAACCGAACATTAACCCAAGAAAACTCACCTTCAAGAAGATTTTAGCTTCTTCTCTCTCTAAAACTAGGAGCTCTTCTTCTTTCTTCCTTTTTCAACCGAGAACAATGGTGGGTAGTGGGGGCATGGGCGGCCATGCCCTTCTTTTTAAACATAATTATATTTAAGTTTGCATCTTGCATAACTTTGGTCCTTCAACATGAGTTATTCCTTATTTCTTTCTTTATACTTTTATTTTCTCTTCTTTTTAATAAAATTCGGGTTGTTACAAGTCCACCCCTCTTATATGGGTTTCGTCCCCGAAACCTGTCGCTTCTCGAACAATTGCGGGTAATGATGTCTCATCCCTTCCTTGATCTTATACATAGGCTTAGACTCCTTCTAGGCTCCCTGTACTCGCACAAATGAAACCACCCTTCTCCTTAGCCCTTCTCTCCCTATATCAGTAATGGACACCGGTTGTTCCACATGGTTGAGTCGTTCGTCCATCCCGATATCCTCTAGTGGCACAATCATATCCTCATCGATTGAGCACTTCCTCAAATGAGACACACGGAACGTCGGATGAATTCCCAACTCATCGGGTAGCTCCAGTCGATAGGCCACTTCTCTTACCAGAGCAACAATTCGGAATGGCCCTATACACCTTGGTATTAGCTTCCCTTGCTTTTGGAATCGGATGATCCCGTTTCCTAGACGAGGCATTCATCATTACTCCATCGCCGTAGGTCGGCACTGAACTCTCGTCGAGCACGGTTGATCAAACCACCTTCTTGCAACATTCGGTGTTTGCCTCATAGGCTGCTAGCCAATTCTACCCAAGGCACGTATCAGTCTACCTACGTTCATCCTGAACAATCTAGCAGGAAACACGTGCTCTTCCAATTCTATCGCACAATCCTCTAGGACATCAGGCAACCTAGTGGACTTACCAATAGCAATTTCTACATCAAAGGGCTCACCGACCTTCCTACTCCTAACGTGCAACTTATCACAGAAGGCAGTAGGAATGAAACTACTACTAGCACCATAATCAAAGCACAACGCACAATTTAATTTACTGGAAACGTACCTGACATCACGTCGGAGTCCGCTCTAGCCTCCTCCCGGTCATAGCGAATGCTCTGACCTTTATCCTCTGCTCCCCTTCCTTGCACCGGAGCTTCTGCCCTCGAATTCTTGTAGTCTCTGCTCATGTGTCCAGTCTCCCCACATCTGTAACATCTAGCCATGTGACAATCCCTCACCCTGTGGCCCTCTTTCCCAAACTGGAAGCAAATGTTCGATACCTACCTGCACTCCCCCTCGTGGCCTCTACCACACTTCTTGCATATTTCCTCCCTCCCTGTTCTCATTTTCCGATCATCGACCCTCATCGTCTTACCTACAGCCATAAATCAACCATCATTATCACGCCTTCTATTCCCATTCTTAATATAGCCCCGCTCATTCTCTTCATCCACTATCGCCACCACCTCTCACTCGTCATACAGCCTCCTCGCTAGGTCGACCACTGACCTAAACGTACCTGGCTGAGCGGCGATCAGATATCTGCTGATATCTGCAGGCAGACCTTGAATGTACCTCTTGATCTTTCATGACACAGGCATCACCTGATCTGGCACCAGCCTTGCAATCTTGTTGAACTTCGTTGTATACTGTTGGTACGTCATCGTTCCCGCCTCCAACTGTAGGAACTCTCTCTCAACTTTATCAAGCTCTCTATGAGGGCAAAACTCCTCAATTACCAACCTCTTCAGCTTATTCCATCTCATCCTCCCGATTGCCTTGGTACCCTTGGCTTGAACAATGTTGTCCCACTAGCACAAGGTTGAATCCACAAATGAGTGGGTAGCGAACTTCACCTCCTGATCCTCATGGCACTCGCTAATGTCCAGTACCGCCTCCATCTCCCTCACCCAACGATGAGCAGCAGTAGCACTTCCATTCCCATCAAACGTTGGGGGCTTGCATCTCTGGAATGCCCCATAGCTGCATCCCCTCATAGTTTCCTACACAGCTTCCTCCTCCTCCTCATCGTCACTGGAGACAACCATATCAATCTCTGGTTTCTCCCTTCACATTAAACCTCCTTCCTCGCCTCCTCGTCTAGCGGTCTTCCTCTTCTCAGCCTCCTTCTTCTCATCCTCCTTCTTCTCATCCTCCTTCATAGCTCATATAACCTCGATCACTACAGTTGGCAGAACCATCTGCATGACCTGATGAATCTCCTCAACTACCGCCTCCTTCATTGAGGCTCTCAGATTAGCACTTTCGTCCTCATCGTCCTGGTGATGGAGTTCGGGCTCTTCAGGAGCCGTCTCAGCAGTCTTAGCCCTATTCCTCGTGACACGCCTTCTAACACGACATCCACCCCGACCTCCACCTCGCGAAGCCTCAGAAGACCTAACACCATCCATCTAAACACTACAAGATTCAAACACCAACACGGTCATTCTAGGTAATAGCTCAGATTATGTTAAGTATAGTAAGTCCCTAATTACAGTGGCCAGTTGTGATTAGCCACTTACTTTACTCTTCATCCCCCAAGCATTTTTTATCCTGACTACATCAGTATCTAAATCTATACAAAAGCGCATAAACCACATAACACGCACACATAATTCCCCTTATTATTAACTTACATAAAACATTTACGTAAAACCTTTACCAGCAGGCATGTAGCTACTAGGACTGGCATCCCTTTCCTTTTCCTATCCCATTCTCAGTTTAAGTTTAGGTTCTTTTAAAAATATTTACACAATTCTCTTAAAACTTTGGCTCTGATACCAACTTGTAAGGCCTCATTCCCGGGACGCTTACAGCTGGACCGTCATTGCATAAAATATTTAAAACATACATTACTTTTGCAGCGGAATTTAAAACTTTCATTAATAATTTAAAACATATCATTACGTTACATCATTCATTTACATTTCGAAATACATCATCATATTAAAAATGTGGATGTCAGCCTCAAAACATCCCCAGTAGTTTATGCATCCATGCCTGCAACTCCTCAGCATCAACAAAATACTTGCCAACTATTATGCATACAAAAGTCAGCGATGCTGATACTGTGCCGGGCCAGTAAACATTGATAATTATTATTATTATCTTTGTCATCATTCATCATTCTTACTCATTACATCTTTTACCATCATCCAGATCTTGTCTCATGCAATACCCCCGACTCGTGCTCGAAAGCTGATACTGAGTCGGGGCCTGTAAACAAACCCCGACTTATGTCCGAAGACTGACACAGTACCGGGGTACTTGACAAGGATCCCATCTCGTGTGCAACACCCCTGACTCGTGCTTGAAAGCTGATACCGTGCCGGGGCCAGTAAACAAACCCCCGACTCGTGTCTGAAGACTGACACAGTACCAGGGGGAGCAACAAGACCTCATCTCATGCCATCCTGTCTCATGCAATACCCCCGACTCGTGTTCGAAAGCTGATACTATGCCGGGGCCTGTAAACAAACCCCCGACTCATGTTCGAAGACTAACACAATACCGGGGTACGTGACAAGGATCTCATCATTCGTTACTTCCATACTTATCATTCATTATCTTCCACTTTCGTTACCTAATACTTTACGTACATTCATACATCATACCACATAAAGTCATAACATAAAACATAATGTATTACATAACATAATACATACATTTTGAAAACCGTTAAACATGGAAAGATAACATAACACACAAACATGCATAACACACCAAGCCCAAACCATCACATCACAACAGAACCTATCTCAACCATCTACCTCTAGAAAATCCTCAGAAATCCCTAAGTCCATAATGAAGAACAGTTGAACATCTCAGGTGCATGAGCATAAAAATACTAAGGAAAACAGCCTAGGCGCATTACTACTATGCAGGCGCATGAGCCCTGCTTAGGCGCATAGGCACTATTGGGGCGTATGAACACTTAGGCGCATGAGAAACTCTAGGTGCATGGGCACTGCTGGGGTGCATGGCCAACACTTAGGCGTATGGGCATTCTTCTGGGTGCATGGGCAACTGTTTGGGCGCATGGGCAACTGTTTGGGCGCATGGCCTACACTTAGGCGCATGGGCATTCTTCTGGGTGCATGGGCAACTGCTTGGGCGCATGGCCTACACTTAGGCGCATGGGCATCATGCTGGGCGCATGACTACTATTTGGGTGCATGAGGTAACTTGGACGCATGACAACAATTTCAGGAGCATGGGAACATTTTGAGCGCATGACTAACAATCTGAAATATAACAAATTCTACAAACAATTCCCAAACATCGATCTAGCACATCTTACATAAATCTACCATGCTACCAATACTAGAACATGCTAAACATCAAACATAACCTAAAAATAGCCTCTAAAACATACAACCATAGAACAATGGTCGATCATCAAAGCTGAAAACCCATGGACACTTTAAAAATATTTGCTTGGTATGCATAACAGCCCCAACACTTAAAACCCCGTAAAAAGAGGGGTTCAAGAACTCACCTGAAGCAACTTTCGAGAAACACACTTCCACCTGCAAATTCAGCTCCTGAAACCCACGAAAACAGGCACTTAGCACCACAAAACTCAGCTTAGAAGCTGAAAATTAGGTTGAAACCAAACATTAACTCAAGAAAACTGACCTTCAAGAAGATTTCAGCTTCTTCTCTCTCTAAAACCTGGAGCTCTTCTTCTTTCTTCCTTTTTCAACCGAGAACAATGGTGGGTAGTGGGGGCATGGGCGGCCATGCCCTTCTTTTTAAACATAATTATATTTAAGTTTGCATCTTGCACAACTTTGGTCCTTCACCTTGAGTTATTCCTCATTTCTTTCTTTATACTTTTATTTTCTCTTCTTTTTAATAAAATTCGGGGTGTTACATTAGTCCTCCTAAGGTATTTCAATATACTCTTAACAGCCATCCAATGACTATTTACCAGATTCTGTTGATATCTGCTTGTCATGCTTAAAGCGCATGACACGTTCGGTCTAGTGCGTATCATTGCATACATGATGGATCCTATAGAAGATGCATATGGGATATCCTTCATCCTTTCTTGCTCATCCTTTGAGCTTGGACATTGAGATGCACTCAATATTGTCCCTCTTTAAATAGGTACCAAACATTTCTTAGAATTCTCCATCTTGAACCTTTTCAAGATTTTATCAATATATGCACTTTGGTTTAAACCTATCAACCGCCTTGATCTATCCCTATAGATCTTTATTATAAAATGAAAAACTTAGCGGAAATAGAAGAAACACTTGTTACAGTTAATATATATAAACCAATTTATATATCTGTTAAAACCCTATAATGGATCGTTATATGAAAAACCATGCTTACAAACAACCATAGGGTGTTTAGAAATCTACCTCTCGAATAGGACAGAGGAAGAAGATCTTTGATCGGCTGCTTCCAAAGCAGGAAACCTCACGCTTGTCTACCCCAAGCTTCCAGCAATACACCAGGTTGCTAGGATTTTCTTCACTCGAATCGGGTTCTGTTCTTGGTTTTCCCCGACCGATCGAGAGAAAACTACAGGAACACCGATCAGCACCTTTGTGTGTGTTGTAAGTTATCAGAGAGAGTGGTTGAATGCAATCATATATTGCACGTCCTATGAAACTGAATTTTAGAGTGAGAGAAAAGTGGGTGGGACCCATCCCTTTAACCCATCCACATTTCTCTAATATTCATCCGTATTAGTAAATGCGGATGAACAAACTCTACCATATTTGTAAATGCATAAGAAGAAACTTCATCCATATTTCCCAAACGTACATCCGTATTTGTTAATGCGGATGAGTAACTCCATCAGCATTTCCAAAATGCACATCCGCATTTGTTAATGCGGACGAACAGTTCATCAGCATTTCCCAAATGCACATCAGCATTTCCCAAATGCACATCAGCATTAGTAAATACGGATGATCAGTTTCATCAGCATTTCCTTAAATGCTCATCCGCATTAGTAAATGCGGATGAAGAAATTCCTTCAGCATTTCCACAAATGCACATCCGCATTTGTAAATGCGGATGAGGAACATTCATCCGCATTTCCTCAAAACACATCCGCATTAGTAAATGCGGATGAGTAAAAGAAATGCGGACAAAAACACTTGTATTGTTTATTCAACCATTTGAATAACAATACAAAGTACTCTCTCTTTAGAATAAAATATCCATATAATTTATTCATAACACTAGTGCAAATATTTAGAAAACCAATTTTTAAATAGTTCAAGTGTCAATATTTATTTACATGATAATATCATAAAATAAATATTGTAGGTGTTTGTTTAGCTTGTTATTGGGTATGACCCGACTTGGATCATAACGTACTAGCAACATTAATTCAATATGTGTCTTGGGTAGACCGTTCGCAACATTACTGGGTCTGACAAGCCCCACCCGGGTGACCGGAAGTCAACGGGTGTAATATTGTCCTAAACTACTAACAGCATCACGACCTGGTATTTCGTGGCGGGAGGCATACAAACAAACATAGTCAGCTTCGATCGCGAAATCACTATTGTTCTTTACTAATGAAATTAGACTAGCTATCTATTTCAATGCACTTGTTTATGTTTTACTAACGCAACTGCTTATGATTGATTACAAACTCTTAAACGCACCAACCATCATGTTGACACTTTTAGTATGCTTTTCTCAGGTTGTTTCTAGCAACTATCCATAGGAGCACACATGTGTCAAGCATGCTTTGTTCAAACATTGTTTACTTTTAATTTAGCATTTACTTGCATATTTTGGTTTGGGCGCGTGTTTTGCGCAGTTTACCTTTATTACCTTGTGTTTGAATTATTTACAAAACGCTTCCGCAAATATTTTGAAGTTTTAAACTCTGATTTGTTGAAATGTTGCATATAGAGTCGTTCTGAGTAACTAATGACTGAGATCCTGGTTTGTTCACACGCCTCGCGGTAAAACTCTCACGTGGAAATTGAGGGTGTGACAGGTTCCTTCGACCTTTTGGATGTCCATGCACCCTACTTAATACCAAAGATTATCTATCTAAATTTTCTAAGAAATCAGATGGATTCTTTGCTAGATACTCATCACAAGCTAAGGGTTATAGGGTATACAACAAAGTTGACCATACTATTGAGGAATCTGAAAATGTCATATTTAATGAAAATTCATCAAATAGTGTTGGAAATACTCCAAGTTGGATGTTGGATCTAAGTGGATTCACAAATGCATTTAATCACTTGATTGAGAATGTTTCAGGAGACTCTCTTAATGAGTCAGTAGATACACAAACCCTAAGTACCTCACAAGCCCCAAGTACTAAAGATCACATGGTAGATCTACCACAAAGACCAAATCACATCAGGTCATTTGTTGACACCATCCAACCACATTTAGCAGAGGTAGATGCTAGTACCACAACCAATGTGAGTCATCTATCACATGCTCATTATTACTCCTCAGATGAAGAGTCTCATGATCATTTTGTACTAGATAATCTTCTGAAAATGATCCAAGTATGACAAGTGCTGAAGATAGAGTAAATTCGGCAGATGAACCAGTAAACACATTTGTCAAACTTCCTGAACAAACTTCTCTAATTTGGATCTTTCTTAACAACTCCAAGTAATCCTAAGACTAAAATTTCATAAAAAGCATCCAGTTGAGAATGTCATTGGCAATGTAGAAGTGGGTGTCAAGACAAGAAGCAGGGTGAATAAAGCAAACATCTATTTGTTTTCATGCTTCCTTTCTCCATAGAACCAAAGAAAGTTGATGAGGCTTTAAGAGATAACAGCTGGGTAGAAGTAAGGCAA
Organism: Flaveria sonorensis; assembly: GCA_025506505.1. Classification (NCBI taxonomy): domain Eukaryota; kingdom Viridiplantae; phylum Streptophyta; class Magnoliopsida; order Asterales; family Asteraceae; genus Flaveria; species Flaveria sonorensis. The sequence goes on along the minus strand of CM046435.1, from coordinate 40,638,113 downwards.
GAAGAGCTTCTACAATTGCTCGGCAGAAGGTTTGGAAACTATGTGCACTTATAAAGGGGAAGACTACAATAGGAACCAAGTGGGCTTTGGGAACAAGAAAGATGAAAGAGGTATAGTTATCAAGAATAAAGCCAGACTTGTGGTACAAGGGTACACACGAGAAGAAGGGATTGATTATTTTCGGCCTCTAAAGACTTCAAGGTGTTCTAGATGGATGTCAAGAGTGCATTTCTCTATGGTGAGATTGATGAAGAAGTCTATGTTTACCAACTTCTAGGCTTTGAAGATCCTAAACATCCAGATTATGTATGTAAACTTGATAAAGCCCTTTATGGTCTTCATTAAGCATCAAGGAAATGGTATGAGACACTTTCTATCTTTCTCATGAAAAATGGATACACAAGGGGATCAATAGATAAAACTCTCTTCATAAAAAAGGTTGATTTGGATATTATCCTAGTGCAAGTGTATGTTGATGATATCGTCTTGGGGTATACAAATGAGAGCTTGTGTAAAGCCTTTGAAAGTCTCATGAAGTCAAAATTTGAGATGAGTTCAATAGGAGAACTCATTTTCTTTCTAGGGCTAGGGCTTTAAGTGAAACAAACTTTTGATGGCATCTTCATAAATCAATCTAAGTATGTTCTAGACATCTTAGTAAGATTCGAGGCTACTGATGCCAAGGCTGCTAAAACCCCAATGTCAAAGACTTGTTCATTAACTCATGATCTTGAGGGGGAAGTAGTTGATCAGTAGCAAATAGAGCCATTATTGGATCTCTCATGTATTTCACAGCCAGCAGACCATATATCATTTTTGACACATGCCTATATTCAAGATTCCAAGCTGCTCCAAAGGTGTCATATCTAAGAGAATTTTGATATACAGATAGTGAAAAAGAGTGCATCAAGAGAATTCTAAATTATCTCAAAAGGGAACCTAAGCTGGGATAATGGTACCCTAAGAGTGCTGACTTTAATCTCTATGGATATACAGATAGTGACTATGGGGGATGCAACATCAACAAAAAGTCCGTCTCAAGAGGATGTCAATTTTTAGGGGGAAGACTCGTGTCATGGTAATGCAAGAAGCAAACTTGTGTCTCTACATCAACTTTTGAAGCATAATACATTGCTGCATCAAGTTGGTGTGTTTAAGTGCTATGGATTCAAACTCAACTTAGAGATTATGGAGTAACTTTCATGAACATTCCAATTCACATTGACAACAACAGTGCCATCTCCATCACTAACAACCCTATTCAGCATTCAAAGACAAAACACATTGACATCAGGTATCATTTCATTAGAAATTATGCAGAAAAGAAAATTATTAAATTAATTAAAGTCTATATAAATGAACAATATGCAGACTTATTCACAAAAGCTTTTGATTAATCTATATTTAAATATCTTGAGTTTGGTATTGGGATGATGAATTTTAAATAATTAAATGATTTAAGTAAATGATATTTGAAAATCTTGTAAAGAAATGCTTTTCTTGATAAAATGGGAAAAACTGCATATCTGCTGAAAATTGCAAATTAGCAGATAAATAGATATCTGCTGAATTTTAGTAGATATCTGGGTATCTGTTGAATTAAGCAATTCAGCAGATAACTGAGCAAAGTGGGTATCTGCCGAATTGAAGGTTCGCCAGATAAGATGAATTCAGCATATGTTTTTGAAAAAGATTTGGCAGGTCCCACTCTCACATTCTGATATGTAGTGGTGCCGGATTAGTTACCTAAAAAGACTGTTTAATAATCTCATGCCGTCGAGTTTACAGTTATGATGGTAAAATATTTTAAAATTCACATTTTTTATATTTTCCATAAATGGTTAAACCGGAGGTTTCCCACCATTGTCATCTTTAATCTTCCTCACAAAGCAATCCTTAATCCTTCAATCTCTTAAAGTCTACCCAATATCAACCAACTTTCAATGGCCGCTCAAACCCTAGAATGCCATCCAAACCACAACATCAATGCATCACTTGAAACCATAAGTGATAAGGTCTATGATCCCGTTCTAAAATTTATCAAAAATAGCAATTACTCCTTTTCTATCCCTATAAACTCAGTGATTTGTGAATCGTACATAAAGGAATTCTGGACCACCTACTTCATACAAAGAGAGCACGGAGTATAGGTCCTCACGACAAGAGTGTAAGGGATGAAGATCACCATATCCTGCGCCAAATGTCATCAACATTTGAAGTTGAATGACGCAGACGGTGCATCTTCTTTCTCCAAAGAAGTGTTCGATGCCACCTTCAAGGAGTTGGGATATGAAGGACCCCTCCCGACATCCACCTTCTCCAAATCTTTGGTATATCATAACTAGAGAATTATTATTCATATCTTCTAGCACTGTCTGTCTAATAAGTATGAAGGGTAAATCCAGGTACCATTGGATCTAGCAGGGGAAATCCATGGTCTGGTAAAACAATAGAGTTATGATTTCTCAAACTTTATTTTTCAACATATGTGTAAAAACATAACTACTGGAAAATTTAAGTTTTTAATGTATCCTAGATTCTTACAAGTAATATTACAAGAAGAATTAGGGGATAAACTAAAACTTAGTGGAGTTGTACATGCTCTAGGGACTTTAAACAAAGCTATATTTTCAAAGTTCAGAGCAACTCCAAAGTCTTTTTTAGGGAAGGTGACTTCCTTATATGGGCATATGCTTGAGGTCACTTAGCCTTAGGGTGACATAATGGTTACAACCACCATAGCTGATCCCACACCCTCTACTTCAAAGTCAAAATCTCAAAACACCTACTTTAGATAAGCAGCTGGAAGAGTAGCTTACTCTAGGAACCAACTGGTTTGCTTTAGCCGGTTTGAGATAGCTGACTTAACCAAGTTGAGCCTTAAGAACCCAAGCAATGATTGTAAGGCAAAGGAAGTGGAAAAGGTTTTGATGAGGATCTACAACTCCCACCTGGAAAGATCAAGGCAGGATTTAAAGGAAAGAAAGAAGAAAGTAGAATCTGAAGCTGCCAAAATCTCTCCATCTTCCAAACCCAGCAGCCAACCAATCTCACCTCCTTATACTCCAGCACCTACTCAAACCACTGAGCATTGTTCTCCACAAGTCCAACAAGCTCCTGAACAAACCAAATCCCCTACCTAGAGCCAATCTGAAGAGCCAGCAGATGAAGTAATCATCACTAATATTGCTTACAGAATGAGACATGGGTTGGAGCATCCAGAAGAAGAAGAAGAACTCTTAGAATCTAAGGAAGAAGAAGATTCAGAGAATAATGATAAAATTATCAAGTGGGATTATGATTTTAAAACTTAGAGGTTCTCCATTGAAAGGAAGAATAAGGCAAAATCCTTCTTCTTATTCGAATTGGATGTTTTGAAGCTTAGCCTTGAAGATTTGAAGACAATGCATAAGTTGATCTTTGAAAATAAAGACCTGCCAGACAAGTACAAGTCCATTGCTTCTATTCTAAAGATCAAGTTTGGCAACAAGGTTGAGAAAAAGGAAGAAGAAGCTCTGCATGTTACTCCACTAAGCATTCATGATCCTATCCCTCATTGAAATTATAATTCCTTAACCAACACCTTTAGTCTAACATATGTTTGTGTCGGCAAAGTTAAAATCAAAGAGTGTGACTTGTTTAGACTCTCTCGACACAGCATGAAGGAATTAGTGAATCTATCTCTTGACAATCCCGCTAGAGAAAAGAGGATACATGTATGAACTTTTGCTAATCAGAATGATTGAAGGATAAAGATAAAGTTTTGGTAGCATCATCCTAGGTGCTTTCGGAAGAAATTTATGTCTTCAAATCAAATGACTACTTATAAGAAATTTACCTTCAGAATAAATTCTGAGAATATCTTCTGAAGCTTAAATATGCTTCTAAGTACTTGCATGTATTTGAAGGACAAATATCTTCCGAAAGAAATTAAGTCTTGGAAGATTTATTCTCTTTAGAATAAAACTCCCAAGTCTTAATATCTTCCAAAACCAATTATGTGTCGGAAGAAAAACTCTCTAAGTGTTTTTCTTCCGAAGCTAAATTTTCACAATTCTTAAGAATATCTTCCGAAGCCAAATTGGCTTCGGAAGCTTTCTCTTAAAACTTTCGAAGCAAAATTATTATCGGAAGATTTTCAACTTCCAAGAAAACTACCTTTTTGGGCGCTTTTTCAGAGGTGGGACCGACATCCAGATTTCAAAGTTTATTCTTTTGTTTTAACTTTGTCTCAAATCCATTTCATATATATTCTCATAACGGTTTCCCTCTTCTCACTCTCCTCTTCATCTGTATTTCTCTAACCTAATTTCACCTACAAACCACCTTCGTTCTTATCTTCCTTCATCGTAAAGCTACTTCAAATGGCTAACCTTGACCTTAAAAGCCAACCTGATTTTTTCAGGCATTTTCACAGGCAACATAATCAGGTTGCTCTATTAGACTCTGAGAAAGATCTAGGTTTCTCAGAGGTTTGTCGTTACCTTTCTTTGTCCAACTACTTCACCTCCCTCACCATTGATCCTCCTCTCTATGAGGATCACTTGCTGGCGTTCTGGCGGACCTGCGAAGAGGTCACCATGGACAGGGAGAAGGCACTGTCTGCCAAAGTGCAGGGGAGGACAATCTTCATCACTCCGGCCACAATAAACACACATCTTCAGCTGGATGATGTAGAAGGTGACTTGTCCTTTCCCAAAGCTGTAGTCAACCACTCCTTTGAGCAGATGGGCTATGAGAGTGACTTCTTGGTCAAGACCTTTAGGAAAGGGAAGGTCTCCTCTAAATGGAAGTACCTCCTCCATGTTGTCATACATAACTTATCCAACAAGCATGGAGGATGGGACCAGATTCCAGAAGACCTCTCCTTCATAGTCCATGAGATGGTTCAGGGGGTCAAGTTCAGGTATTCATAATTTGTATATACCAATTTGCTTGCTAACTTAGACTCCCTAGAGTATTACATGTTCCCTAGGTATGTCCAACATATTCTCAACTGTGAACTAGGCACATAGTTAAGGGGAACAGGTAATATTCTAAAACTTGGACAGATGAAGCCCGGTATCTTCAAAATAATAAGGAAGCCAACTGTTGGCTTCTCAGGGGTAGAAACATCCCTTGTCCTAAAAATGTTTGAGTTCATTGCTCAAGGTGGCAACCTAGCAGCACCAGCTAGTGTTGAACCCACACCTTCCACCCCACTTCCCAACCACAAATACAACCTATAATAACCATCACCTACCAGAGAAAAACCAAACAAACCCCTGCACATGCTATTCAGCTTGAGCAGGCCCCCATATCACCAACCATGCAGGAGTAAGTGGACACTCGAGCTCCCACTTCCCCTGTGGAGCAAACCACTCCCATCTCTCAAATGATCAGTGCTGAGGTTCTTCATGCTCAGCCTGATGAGCTCACAACCCAAATAGCCTTAAGCCTTCACTCAGAGTCTCAACTCCCTAGTGAACAACCTTCCGGGGATAGTTACCATCCCTAGCCACTGGATCTCAACCAACCAATTCCCAGCCTTGACTTCTATGATGATGAAGACATGGGCTTCAGTGAGTACCATGAGTCTCTCTTCTCCAACCCTACTCAAGAAGAGATAAGTGTCCCCGTCTCATTCATGTCTAGCGCACATCATCCGACCCCCACTAAGGTCATTTTCCTGAACCAGTTTAGGAGATCCATATGGAAGAGGCTCTCACTATAAAAAGTGATTACATCAGTCAGACCTTAACCATGGCAACCCAGCCCCTTGACACTTCTCTTGAAGTTGTCATGGTGCAGGGGAAATCTAGCCTCCAAGAGCACTATGCTGGTGATAAGGAAGAAGACATTAGTCCCATTCTCTCATCCCCCTATGATTCTTCAGATGAAGATGAGGGGAGTCTGAAACTAAAGGTGCATATATTGACTAAAACTTGCACCTATTTAGTCTCTAAGATTAGTCACCTGGAATCTCAGGTGACTATCTTACAAAAAAGGGTCAATGACCAGCAACTTGAGATCACCAATCTTAAAGGTAAGCTAGCTGAGAGACCACTAAGATCAACTCAACCAGGTCCACAAGAACCTATGAATATGATAGACTCAACCCCCAGCTCACTTATGCAAGAACGTGATGCTACCAAAAAGGGGGAGAAAGTCAGAACAGTTATAGAACCTAGGAGTTCTTCTCAGAGTATGGATTTATAGGATTCACCACCCTCACTTGCAATAGTCCATACTCAGCAACCTCCTTAAGTACACATTGATATGGACTCACTCATATACAGCCTATTTGAGGAGGGTATACCCAGAGCCATGTCTACCCCATCTCTTCACTCTGAGAAACCAATCTTAGGATGGAGGTATGACATAGAAAGAAGGGCTCTTGTCATCTCTAGAGCTCAGGGTTAACAAGAGATATTCAATTTTACAAACTTGAGTTTCTATAAGTGCATCCATCTGGTTGATCTTCTACTTGTCAACCTAAGCCAAAACAAACAAGCTGAGAGATTAGTAGATTGGATTCAAGGAAGGGTGCTTGAAGATTTCAAGATGAGATTAAAACTATATAGGCAAAGGCTAGTAGGTGAGATTTTTTCTCAACTGGATGTTGAGGTGGACCCTGAGATTAGCTTTGAAGGGAAAGCCTTGACTGAAGGCCCAGAAGTTGAGCTTGTGAACCTTAAGACAGGATCTCCTTCAGTACCCAGTACCCTCAATGAGGCACCGGCTGGTGAAGGTGCTTCACATCCTCTCTCTGGCAAGAGCTTGTGTAACGCCCGAAACTTCGGTCAAATAAAAAGAAAATAAAATTATCAAGAAGAAAGCAAAAAGAAGCCAAAGATGAGGGGTGTTTTATGTAAAAGTACACAAAAGTCAAAAGTTCACTTTATATGGGCATGGCTGCCCATATCACTCCTGCTGCTACTTTGTTCAACCGAATCAGAAGAAGAAGAAGCTGAATTCGATTTCTCTCGGTCTCAAGGGCAAGAAGAGGCTGATTCTCGCTTGTGGTTAGTGTTCTTTGTATTTTATGGTTCGGTTTGTTGGGTTTTGACCATGAAACCGATTTATATGTGTTTATGTGTTTTGTTGTCTGTTTTGCTTGTTTTAGGCGTTTGAACTCTTGTGCACACGAGTTTGGAGGAGTTTTGCTTGTTTGCTACACTAGGTGAGTTCTAGACCCGGTTTTATGTGTTTTAAACTTCTTTGGGGCTGAAAATGCATGTTTAAAAGGTTTTACAGCTGTTTTATGCTTTACCATATGTATATGGGTGTTTGTGTTGGTGCTTTATGGTGGTTTATGTGCGGTTGATGCTTGTGATGTTGAGTTTAAGCTTCGAACAGAGGGATAAGCATGATTGGTTAGGACTGTTGGTGTTTTTCATGGTTGTATGCCTGCTCTAGATGTTAAGCATGTTAGATCTATGATAAGTATGTGTTAGATCGAGGATAGGGGACTGAATAATTGCATAAGTGCATTTGCAGGTTGGTTAGTTCATCCGTATTTAAGTATTTTGCTCATGCGCATTTGTTGTTTGTTCATCCGCATTTGTAGATGCTTATGCGCCTAAGTGTTCTTTCCGCATTTCTTTTGTTCATGCGCATTTGTAGTTTGTTCATCCGCATTTGTAGATGCTTATGCGCCTAAGTGTTCTTCCGCATTTCTATTATTCATGCGCATTTGCTACAGTGTTCATGCGCATTTGTTTTAGTCATTCGCATTTGTTCTACCAACATTTAGTTGGACACTTGGAATAATCTAAAAGCATTCATCCGCATTAGTATTGTTCATCCGCATTAGTATTGTTCATCGGCATTAGTATTGTTCATCCGCATTAGTTGTTCATCCGCACTAGTATTGTTCATCCGCATTTGTCTAAGGACTTAGGATTTTTCCGAAGCTTGGGAAGTAGAATGTAGCGGGTAAGTTCTGGGATGTTTTGTTGGTTCTTATCTGTTATGGTGTTGCATGTTGTGGGCTGTTGTTGATGCTTTATACTATGTATAATGTGACTTTACGTGGTGTGTTTATATTCGTATGCGTAAAGTATTATCGTAAAGAAAGTGAAAGATTAATGTTAATAAAGAAGTGGAACATAAGAAAAGTATGAAAAGTCTTGCAGGCAAAGGTTGAGGTGAGTGACTGTGTTGTCACAAAAGACTTGTATGCCAAAATTGAGGTGAGTGACTGTGTTGTCAAAAAAGACTCATAAGCCATAGTTGAGGTGAGTGACTGTGTTGTCACAAAAGACTCGTAAGGGATTCAATCCATGAGATTGACCCAAGTCCTTGTCGTGTACCATGGTACTGTCGATCTTCGGATATGAGTCAGGTATTGCATGAGATAAGATCCAGAGTATAGTGAAAGATAATGAATGAATACGTGAGTTATGAAAGATAATTAAATCTATACCTTGATGTATGTATGATGAATGCTCACTTGTGAAAGTAAAAGGAAGTATTTTATTGAAAAGGGTATTTTCATATATAAATCCTACAAGGTATTTTAAACGTTTTAAAACTAGAACTCACTCAGTGACACTGACTTTTATGCATTTTCAGTTGGCAGGTAATTGTTGCTGAGGGTGGCAAGTGGGGGAAGCTACTCGGCAGGGCAAGATTGGCATCCATTCATCTTTAATGATATTGTTGTTTTGTAATGCAACGAAACAGGGTCTTTTGTAATTCAAGAAAACAATGATGTATTGCTTAACAACGTTAATTATTAATAGAATGAATGGTTTTTATTAACTTAATTCTGTTGCAATATTTTATGAAATGTGTGATGATTAATGATTTATGCTATGATTAACCAACTGTGAGGTCTCCGGGAACGGGGCCTTACAAGTTGGTATCAGAGCCAAAGTTTAAGAGAAATAGGTAAATATTTTCAAAACCTAAACTTAAACTGAGAATGGGACGAACGGAGGGATGCCAGCCCGAGTAGCTAAGTGCCATCAGGTAATTCTTTTCTTAATGATAACCGGTACTATGTGCGTGTGCTATTTGATTTATGTGCTTTTAGTAGATTTGAATACTGATGTAGTCAGGATAGGAAATGCTTGGGGGTGAAGAGTAAAGTAAGTGGCTAATCACAACTGGCCACTGTAATTAGGGACTTACTATACTTGACATAAACTGAGCTATTACCTTGAATGACCGTGTTGGTGTTTGAATCTTATAATGTTAGAGGATGGCTGGAGGTAGATCGTCTAAGGCTTCTAGAGGTGGAGTACGGGGTGCTCGTGTTGGTAGACCACGGGCCGCAAGGAACAAGACCAAGACCGCAGAGACAGCTCCTGCTGAGCCTGAGCTCCATCACCCGGAGGGAGTGGATGAGAGTGCAAATCTGAGAGCCTCAGTGAAGGAGGCAGTGATGGAGGAGGTGCACCAAGTCATGCAGATGATCCTACCGTCTGTCGTGACTGAAGTGATCCAAGATGTTAGGGAGGACGAAAGGAAAGAGAAGGAGGAGGAGAGGAGGACGCCTACTGGAAGAAGGGGTAATGAGAGAGATCATGATGATGAGGAGGAGATGAATGTTGAAAGGGGAGCCTCCAGTGATGAAGAAGACGTAGAGGTGCGGGAAACCGCGAGGGGATGTAGCTACGGGGCATTCCAACGGTGTAAACCCCCTACTTTTGACGGCAATGGTAATGCTGCTACTGCCCACCACTGGGTTAGAGAGATGGAGGCAGTGTTGGATATTAGTGAGTGCAGGGAGGATCAGAAGATGAAAATTTCCACTCACTTATTTGTTGACTCGGCTCTGTGTTGGTGGGACAATATTGTCCAAGCCGAGGGCTGCAGGGCCATCAGGAGGATGAGATGGGGAGATTTGAAGAGTTGGTTGTTTAGGAATTCTGTCCTCACAGGGAACTAGACATGATAGAGAGAGAGTTCCTACAGCTTGAGGCGGGAACCATGACCCACCAGCAATACACCACCAAGTTTAACGAAATGGCGAGGCTGGTGCCGGATCATGTGACGCCAGTGTCAAGGAAAATTAAGAGGTATATGCAGGGATTGCCGGCTGATATCTGCAGGCACTTGATTGTTGCCCGACCAAGCACTTTTAGGTCAGCAGTGGATCTGGCTGGGAGGCTTTACGATGAGAGAGAGGTGTCGATGGTTGAGGTGAAGAAGACAGGTGGTGGTGACAAGAAATGGAGTGGAAAGAGGTTTGGGCATGGTGGTTTCACCCCAAACAACAAGAGGATGAAAATGGATGACCAAACAGTGGGGTCATCAAGCTCTGAAGCGAAGAGGTGTGGTAAGTGTGGAAGGGAGCATAGCGGGGAATGTCGGTTGGGACTAATGTTTGCTTCAGATGTGGGAAGCCTGGTCATATCGCTAAGGATTGTAGAGCGTCGAGGTGTCATATCTGTGGGGAAGGAGGACCAATGAGAAGGGATTGCAAGAAGAAAAGAACAGAGAGTGAAGGGCAGAGGACAAGCGCTAGAGCATTTACAATGACCCAGGAGGAGGCCAGGTGGATCCCGATGTCGTGTCGGGTATGTTTCTTGTAAACCAAACTTGTGCCTCTGTATTGTTTGATTCTGGTGCTAGTAGGAGTTTCATTTCTGCTGCTTTCTGTGCTAAGCTGCCTGTTAGTAGTAGAAGAATTGATGAGTCATTTGATGTAGAAACTACTATTGGTAAGTCTACCAGAATTTCTGATGTGATTAAGAATTGTGGCATAGAGTTAGAAGGCCATAGGTTCTCTGCTAAACTATTTGTGATGCCCCTAGGCGGATTTGATCTGGCAGCCTATGAGGCAAGCATCGTGTGTCAAAAAAAGATGATTCGACTGACAGCGCCCGATGGAAGTTTGGTAACGGTTTACGGTGACCGAGTTACTATAGTTCCGAAGGTGATTTCGATGGTGGTGGCCGAGAAGTGCATGAAACGCGGATGTAGTGCCTACCTGGCTTATGTGAAGGATGTGGACGCGTCAGTACCACAATTGTCTAACATACCAGTTGTGTGTGATTTTCCAGACGTGTTCCCAGGAGATTTACCAGGAGTGCCATCGGACCGTGAGATCGAGTTCCAGATTGATTTGATACCTGGTGCTTAACCCATTGCCAAGGCACCGTATCTATTAGCTCCAACTAAGATGAAGGAGCTGATGGTTCAACTATAGGAGTTATTGGAGAAGGGTTTCATTCGACCGAGTATCTCTTCTTGGGTTGCTCCGGTCTTGTTTGTTAAGAAGAAAGACGGTAGTATGAGGATGTGCATAGACTACCGGGAGCTAAACAAGTTAACGGTGAAGAACAGATATCCATTGCCAAGGATAGATGACTTGTTTGACCAACTCCAAGGTGCCATCTGGTTCTCACGAATAGATCTCCGATCTGGTTACCATCAGTTGAAGGTTAAGGAGCAAGACATTTCTAAGATAGCTTTTCGCACGCGTTATGGACACTACGAGTTCCTCGTTATGTCTTTCAGTCTGACTAACGTGCCAGCTGCCTTTATGGATTTGATGAATCGATTGTGTCGGCCGATATTAGATAAATCAATGATTGTATTTATTGATGATATCCTGATTTATTCGAAGAGCAAAGAAGAACATGCCGGTCAGATATGCGAGGTATTGGAGACACTTAGAAGGGAGAAGCTTTATGCTAAATTCTCTAAGTGTGCCTTCTGGTTACGTGAAGTTCAATTTTTGGGTTACGTGGTTAATGCTAAAGGGATCATGGTGGACCCGGTGAAGGTTGAGGCAGTGATGCAATGGAAGTCTCCAAAGACGCCATCTGAGATTCGAAGTTTCTTGGGATTGGTGGGCTACTACAGGAGGTTCATTCAAGGCTTTTCCAAGGTAGCCTCACCTTTGACTAAATTGACTCGCAAGGAGGTGAAGTTTGTGTGGGGACGAGAACAGGAGAATGCTTTTAAGGAGTTAAAGGCAAGATTAACTCAAGCTCCTGTTTTGACATTACCTGAAGGGAGTGAAGACTTAGTTGTGTATTCGGATGCCTCCTAGTCGGGACTGGGTTGTGTGTTAATGCAACGTGGGAGAGTAATAGCCTACGCATGATTTAGTCACCTTTGACTAAATTGAAAACCCACGAGGTCAATTATCTCACGCATGATTTGGAGCTCGCAGCTATGGTCTTTGCATTAAAGATTTGGCGGCATTACCTGTATGGTGTGAAATGCACAATCTTCATGGACCATAAGAGCCTAAAGTATTTCTTTGAGCAAAAAGATTTCAACATGAGGCAGAGGAGGTTGTTAGAGCTGATTAAGGATTATGATTGTGAAATCCACTACCATCCAGGTAAAGCCAATGTAGTGGCTGATGCCCTCAGCCGAAAAGAGAGACCCGAGCCAATCCGGGTGAAGGCTCATCAATTGGTGATGACCTATGACGTGATGACACAGGTCAAAGAATTTCAGGATGAGGCATTGAAGGAAGATCGCCTTAACTCTGAAAGGATGAGAGGTCTAGTTACAGAGTTGGGAGAAAATACCCACGGAGTTAGAACCCGCTTCGGGCGGATGTGGATTCCCTGCTACGGTTATCTACGGGGGCGAATTATGGACGAAGCTCATAAGACTCGATACTCCATTCATCCTGGTGCCACTAAGATGTATCAAGATATGAAGAAAGACTATTGGTGGCCGGGTATGAAGCGCGATATAGTGGAGTATGTGAGTAAGTGCCTTACTTGCTTACAAGTGAAGGCAGAGCATCAAAAGCCATACGGGAAGATCCAACCGTTGGATGTACCCGAGTGGAAGTGGGAGCACATCACCATGGATTTCATCACGAAGTTACCACGTACGGTAATGGGGTATGATGCAATTTGGGTAATAGTTGATCGTTTGATAAAGAGTGCTCACTTCCTACCAATCCGCGAGACGTATTCATCCGAGAGGTTGGCGGATCTGTTCATCAAAGAGATTGTAGCTCGTCATGGTGTGCTGGTGTCTATCGTGTCAGACCGTGACACTCGGTTCACATTGAAGTTTTGGAAAAGATTCCATGATGAGATGGGGACGAGGCTACACATCAGTACGGCTTACCATCCTCAGAGAGATGGCCAGTCTGAAAGGACGATTCAAACACTCGAGGACATGCTCCAAGCATGTGTGATCGACTTCGAAGGAAGTTTGGATGATCATCTACCATTGGCAGAGTTCTCATACAACAACAGCTATCATGCTAGCATTGGCATGCCACCTTACGAGATGCTATATGGTAGGAGATGTAGAATGTCCGTGTGTTGGGGAGACATTGAGCAGAAAGAGTTGGGAAGCGTGGAGGTAATCGAGGCTACGACTGAGAAGCTAGAAAAGATCAAAGCCTTTATGAAGGTAGCTAAGGATAGACAGAAGTAGTATTCCGATAAGTTGTGGAGACCAATCGAGTTCAATGTGGGTGATAAAGTCATGTTAAAGGTCTCGCCTTGGAAGGGAAACATCCGGTTTCAGAAGAGGGGCAAGCTGAGTCCGAGGTACATAGGCCTTTCCGAATCGTTGCACTAGTAGGGGAGGTGGCCTATCGACTAAAATTGCCTGATGAGCTAAGTGGAATTCACCCGACGTTCCATGTATCTCATCTGAGAAAATGCTTGGCCGATGAAGATATGATTGTGCCACTGGAGGATATCGAAGTGGATGAAAGACTCAATTATATGGAGCAACCGGTGGCCATCATAGATAGGAAAGAGAAGAGGTTAAGAAATAAAGTGGCTCTACTTGTACGTGTGCACTGGAAACACCGAAAGCATTCCGAGTCTACGTGGGAGACGGAGGATGAAATAAGACAGCATTACCCATAGTTATTCGAAGAGTCACAGGTTTCGGGGACGAAACCTCTTTAAGGGGGTAGACTTGTAAGGCCCGAAACTTTGGTCAAATAAAAAGAAAATAAAAGTATCAAGAAGAAAGCAAAAAGAAGCCAAAGATGAGGGGTGTTTTGTGTAAAAGTACACAAAAGTCAAAAGTTCACTTTATATGGGCATGGCTGCCCATATCACTCCTGCTGCTACTGTGTTCAACCAAATCAGAAGAAGAAGAAGCTGAATTCGATTTCTCTCGGTTTCAAGGATAAGAAGAGGATGATTCTCGCTTGTGGTTAGTGTTCTTTGTATTTTATGGTTCGGTTTGTTGGGTTTTGACCATGAAACCGATTTATATGTGTTTATGTGTTTTGTTGTCTGTTTTTGCTTGTTTTAGGCGTTTGAACTCTTGTGCACACGAGTTTGGAGGAGTTTTGCTTGTTTGATGCACTAGGTGAGTTCTAGACCCCGGTTTTATGTGTTTTAAACTTCTTTAGGGCTGAAAATGCATGTTTAAAAGGTTTTACAGCTGTTTTATGCTTTACCGTATGTATATGGGTGTCTGTGTTGGTGCTTTATGGTGGTTTATGTGCGGTTGATGCTTGTGATGTTGAGTTTAAGCTTCAAACAGAGAGATAAGCATAATTGGTTAGGATTGTTGGTGTTTTCCATGGTTGTATGCCTGCTTTAGATGTTAAGCATGTTAGATCCATAATAAGTATGTGTTAGATCAAGGATTGGGGACTGAATAATTGCATAAGTGCATTGCAGGTTGGTTAGTTCATCTGCATTTAAGTATTTTGGTCATGCGCATTTGTTGTTTGTTCTTCCGCATTTGTAGATGCTTATGCGCCTAAGTGTTCTTCCGCATTTCTTTTGTTCATGCGCATTTGTTGTTTGTTCATCCGCATTTGTAGATGCTTATGCGCCTAAGTGTTCTTCCATATTTCTTTTGTTCATGCGCATTTGTTATTTGTTCATCCTCATTTGTAGATGCTTATGCGCCTAAGTGTTCTTCCGTATTCCTTTTATTCATGCGCATTTGTTTTAGTCATTCGTATTTGTTCTACCAGCATTTAGTTGGACACTTGGAATAATCTGGAAGCATTCATCCGCATTAGTATTGTTCATCCGCATTAGTATTTTTCATCCGCATTAGTATTGTTCATCCGCATTAGTTGTTCATCCGCATTAGTATTGTTCATCCGCATTTGTCTAAGGACTTAGGATTTTTCTGAAGCTTGGGAAGTAGAATGTAACGGGTAAGTTCTGGGATGTTTTGTTGGTTCTTATCTGTTGTGGTGTTGCATGTTGTGGGCTGTTGTTGATGCTTTATACTATGTATAATGTGACTTTACATGGTATGTTTATATTCGTATGCGTAAAGCATTATCGTAAAGAAAGTGAAAGATTAATGTTAATAAAGAAGTGGAACATAAAAAAAGTATGAAAAGTCTTGCAAGCAAAGGTTGAGGTGAGTGACTGTGTTGTCATAAAAGACTTGTATGCACAAATTGAGGTGAGTGAGTTTGTTGTCACAAAATACTCGTAAGCCATAGTTGAGGTGAGTGACTGTGTTGTCACAAAAGACTCGTAAGGGATTCAATCCATGAGATTGACCCAAGTCCTTGTCGCGTACCCCGGTACTGTCGATCTTCGGATATGAGTCGGGTATTGCATGAGACAGGATCCAGAGTATAGTGAAAGATAATGAATGAATACGTGAGTTAATGAAAGATAATTAAATCTATACCTTGATGTATGTATGATGAATGCTCACGTGTGAAAGTAAAAGGAAGTATTTTATTGAAAAGGGTACTTTCATATATAAATCCTACAAGGTATTTTAAACATTTTAAAACTAGAACTCACTCAGCGACGCTGACTTTTATGCATTTTCAGTTGGCAGGTAATTGTTGCTGAGGGTGGCACGCGGGGGAAGCTACTCGGCAGGGCAAGATTGGCATCCATTCATCTTTAAAGACATTGTTGTTTTGTAAACGAAACAGGGTCTTTTGTAATTCTAGAAAACAATGATGTATTGCTTAACAACGTTAATTATTAATAGAATGAATGGTTTTTATTAACTTAATTCCGCTGTAATATTTTATGAAATGTGTGATGTTTAATGTTTTATGCTATGATTGACCAACTGTGAGGTCTCCGGGAACGGGGCCTTACAGCTTGACAGCTAAACCAAGCGATGAAGGCCAAAGCTCTCTCCACCCTGAGTCACCAAGGCCTATGCGTGACAAAGGGAAGAGGAAAATGACCTCTGAGGAGTTAGAGGAGGAGAAGAGAGAGAGGAAGAGAAAGCTAAGGGGAGAGAGTTTAGGAGGGTCCTCAGGCAGAAGATCAAAAAGGGAGAGCTTGTAGACTTGTATTCTCCACCAAGTATAGCTCAACCTGAAGTTGAGGTGAAGGTTGAACCCCCTGAGACAACACAACCTGAACCTAGAGCTGCATCTCCACCAACTTCGTCTTCTGATCCACAGCAGGGTTCTCTTCTCTCTCCTTCTGAACCTGTGAGAGAAGATATCCCAACTAAGAAAGACACAACAGAATAATCTGGTGCTGAAGACCAGTCCTCTCAGTTAAAAACTTCAAAGAGGAGGAAAAGGATGGCCAGGAAAAGTCTTTCAAAAAAGAAGAAGACCAAGGCATCCACCTTCACACCTCAGGATGAGTCAGAGCATCCTGAGGTAGTACATGAAGAGGTTGCTTAACTAACTCCTATTCAAGTAGAGCCTCTTGCCATTGGAAGACCCATCTTGTCCTGGAGTTTTGCTGCTAATCCAGACAGATGGTATGTCATCAGAGATCAAGGAGGTCAAGATGTCTACTTCTGGCAAGACATGCTTGATCTTCCTCTACATGATCTCTATGATATGAGAAGATACTATGAGAGTCTGAGGGATCCTGACCAGATAAAGAAGAGAGGATTGGTCTTGATCCTGATGAGGACTATCAACATCTGAAGAACTTCTTTGTTCTGGTAGCATTAGCCTAGGAGGAGTTTGTAAGATAATATCAGAAGATAATAAGGCTGATGCAACCAATGAAGCGAAAACAACCAAGGGTCTTCCTGCATGCATGCACTGGACGTACAAGGTAGAAGTGCTTCGGAAGTTTTACACTCTACATCAGAAAATACTCTAAGTGTAAAATCTTCCCAAGCCAATGTCCAAATCTTCCGAAGCTTCAAAGACAAAGTCTTCCGAAGCCATTTCGTTGTGAAGACTGATTCTTCCGAAGACAGAGAAGACATGCTTTCTCTAATCTACGTTATAAAAAGCTGACACACTTTCCGCTGCAACTCTAAAGACTCACTAATTTGTATGAGTTGGTGAAAAGTCCATGCTTCTGTAAAAAGTAGAATAATGCCTTTGTCTGTAACTTCCTACTTTTGTACCTGTAAACCTTTTTATATTAGAAAAGGATGTGAGCTATGGCATGTCTTAGTAAAGGCAATCTGCCTTTTGACTCTACATTGATCTTGTTGTCTAGATTAGTGTTTCCAACTGTCTTTCTAAGTATTGACGGTTGTAGGATGTAGTATAAAGTGTCCCAGGTCCTTGTAATTCGAATATGCTTTGTAAACACTTGTAATAGAACTTGAGAGCAATATACGACATCCTTGAAAACCATACTTGTTTGTTCTTGTTCTTAGTTCTGTCTCATAACTTACTTGTGTTCTTAGTATCATCATACTCAAACCCAGTTCTCCATTTGAACTGTTAAGTATTCTAAACCTCTCTTTATTGTGAGACTGATTGTATTGACCACCCTTCACATGGTCCTGCATTCCACCTTTTGCTAACAACATAGTATAGTAGCTGCCAACTCTGATACACAGATTACCTATTCTACTATTTTATCTGAACATAATTTATTCTCTTTGTTTAGATAAAAGTCCTCACACTTTTAGTAGAGACAAGCTTTTTAATCCATTTGATTGTATTTGCCGAATTGTAAATTTTGTACAAAATAGATTAATTAAGTGAATACTTTGAAAGAACTTATTATGCATTTATCTTTACTTAAAGTCTTTTGTTGTTATAGTAAGTAACTAACTTAGATTCTGTATTTGTTAGTTATTGATCTGAGAAGAAGTTTTTGTTTGTCTAAACCAACCTGAACTAACAAAATTATCAACTTCTTGAATGTCAAAGTCTATTTTGTACAACTAAATTAGTGATATAGGCACCACATGAACTTTGAAATAAAAAGTGTCACAAATCGGTTTAAATTTTTATTTTAGTGTTTTAACCACAAGTTGTGTTGTTTTAGGAGTTATTAATAGACACTGAAAAAATCATCTCATTTAATCCATAATATTTACTAAAGAATCTAAAATTTGAAATAAATTTTCACCGGTTTGCGGGAATCCAAACAAATCATACTCAATCGTGCATTCATCATTTGCCATGTATTTAGATCTAGCATATTGGTGGTGATGTAAATGTACTATTCCGGTAAACTGTGTGGAGCCAACCAAACATCACAAATTAAGTTCATACCGGTTTGTTAATTTTCAAAAATAAATTTTAAATCAGTTTTTGCTTGTTTCCAATAATTTAAACAAGCATGTCTTAGGTAGTACGAATTACATGTGCATAACACGGTTGGAGAGTTTCTTGGATCAATCTTGTCAACCGAGGGTTGTCGAAATGGTCGAATGACAAGCCATCTTGTAAAACGAATTTTGCGATTCATTCCAGAACCATATTTACGTCAAAGTTCCATATACCACCATCTCCTCCTATTGTTGTTTACCATTACCCAGTGTACTTTTCAACAACTTGCAATATCCTGTTACATGATTTCTTAAAGTAGTGTTTGAATCCTATTTGAACATAAGACCACAAGCCTTGCATCATGCTTTTGGTTTGACCATTTGACATTTCATATACATCGAAATTTCACCAAAGCTTTAGGTTCCTCATTGTTAGTAGAATCATCATCTCGCCCCAAATTTAGGAAACTCTGGGTGTGTGAGCCAAATCGGTTGATATCATGTATAAGGGCCCCGAAATTCTTTTATTTGAAAACCAATTAGAGTTTCAAATTCAACGTAAGTCTTTAGAATATTTTGACTTTTATAAATTATCAAAACTATAGGTTGCTTCACATTTCATATATTAAGATATTTTTTTATGTCTCAAATTTTAAGACGATCAGTACTATCGACTTACCATACAATCAAATCCTCACTCGGGAGGTAACTTTAACACTTTGATGCAAAGACTTGTATATTGAAATAAGGATTATTGAATAATCATTAACACTTTTCATTGTATTATAAGGTTATACTTTGAAAGTAATACAAGATAGGTTAGGGCCACAAAGTCTAACTTAAAAGTCTTCACGTCTCTCAATAAGGATTCCATGCTACAAGGTCTATTCAATGCATAAACCTTGTTTTAAACATATGCATTTCATTTACCTGAAAACATATTAAAAATAAAACATCAACTTAATGAATCATGTTACCATACATTTTATAACAACATGATTAGTACCAAAGTTATCATCACAAGTTGTTTTATTGTTTTTTAGTTATTGACAAGGACCATACCGGGTAACTGGTATGCACTAAAAACATCAAGTTTATATGTCGAAAATGAATTCAGCCGTATTATGGCTTAATACATAGTTACCCACCAATACGTGTATCTTTAATCAAAATACATATATTGTGTCATGATCACTTAAACCTTTGCTTGACTGATTTAATATAACTACATGCTGGTTTTGAACAAACATTAACATTTGAAAATCAACATTTCATAAACATGATTGAAAACATTTTAATAAACGTTTGTGCACATAAACATAGCATGCAAATGAAGTTTCATAAGCATGTTCACTTTAATCAACGAGCTAGAATTACAACTTAATGTCTCTAGAACCTAACACCACCACCAAAGACCTTAAGCTTTAAGAGGAAGTATACTAGCCTAAGTGGGGTAATATAGATGTATAGAGCTCATATGTATAAAGGATATCAGAAAAAATATACACTTTTTAGTTTGAATTGTTTAGGCTTTTATAGCTGGTCGAACCCAAAATTGCGGACCGCTACCCAGGGTGGTTGCAATTCACGACCTAACCATGGTAGCCAAGAATCTTAACAACCAATCAAAATTTACCACATGTCAACACTTGCTGATGTCATAAGCCGAGTTATCAGACACGTGTTCTTCCAAGATGACACGTGTTATCCTCCCGGTTCTAGTTAGCATGCAACAAGTTATCCATGAGAGATTTGCGTGTGACCACGTAGCTGACCCCAAAGGATTTATTAAAGATATATGGTGTAGCGGTCCACTACGCCATCAGGATTCCAATAACCCTAGTCCAGTCCCTAACAGAGCGTTAGGCTATTTGGTCACGATCCACGATCATGCCAAAACCTTAATTTATGAAACTTTTATTTCTAACCCCTGGACTTCCAGGTTTACCCTTTTATGTGAAAAAATATTTTCTAAGGTGTTACAGGAAGCTTCACTTGAGGATGCTTTGATTGGAATGGTTGATTTAGAAGCCATAAGGTTTTGAGGAAAGATAATAAAGAGTAGAGCCTAGAGAGCTTGAGCGAGAGTGTTTTTGTGTTTTTGAGTGCATTTTAATGTTTTTTGACAGTTGTGATCAAACCAATACACCCAATACATATTTATAATATTATATAGGGGCAAAATGATCAAAAAAGTTTAAAAAAGATCAAAGTTGGGCTCCTAACGGTCAAAATACCTTTTTTTAACAATTAAAACGATTTAAACATATCGAACTGGGCTGTACCCGAGTTTGAGTGGGTCGGTTGGGTACTAGGTTGAGTAGAACCTATGTTGAAACATTCTTTTCATGCAAGAAGGCAAACCGCTTAGAAACGATTGGTTTTGGTGGGTTGGAACTAGGTTGAGGGGTCACCGGGTTGATCTGGGTTAGGTTCGGGTCGGTTTAGTGGTTTGGGTTGGGGATCCGGTTTTAGTATGCACCTCTATCTGTTAAACATGTTTTGACATAATATAACTTATAAATGTAGTGACATTACGGATGGTATTGAAAGCTCCTAATCCACCTTCTCTTGACCTTAAATTCCCTTCTACAACCTTAATGATTACCTTTAATATTATCATTAAGGTTTTGCTTATGTGAGTTTATGAAGCTTAAGTAAGACGGAGGAGAGTGTTGAGTTTAACATTTTTACCAAAAGGGTGATGGGAAGTTTGAGTGATTAGAATATCTTTTGAATTCTAGGCATAATATACTTGCAAAAATCATGAATAACACTTGGGCGAGTGCTTGTTCTGGCTGTAACCTTCTGATTTGCACCAAGAACACATCCACTACTTTAATTTTGTCTCATTTTCCTGCTATGAAGGAATTGTGAAGGAATACCATCTCAAACGTGGCAGAAATTTTATAAGCTGTCGAGTGGCCATACGGATTGTATTGTCTGTATAAGATGACCATCATATGGCCATATCTATCCAAATAACCTGTATGATTTTATTCTTGGCGAAATGCTACTACTTGTGCAAATAGCCTATTTTGTTCTAGACGGCCCAATCGGACATTACCATTCTGAAAAACCACCATATCATCATTTGATAGTTTATGGGCTGTCCTATTAGATGTGATCTTTATTTTAGTGATTAAGAGTGTTCATAAGGTTTAATTCAAAACCTTTGCAACTTTGAAAAAAATTCACATAGGCTGCCAATAATCTTCTATTGTAAGGCTCCATCGACTATCACTTTCATTTGCAATAATTAGAGACCTCTAAAACGAATAAACCCAAAACTCTAGACATCATACAAATAATATAGAGAGTTGTTTTGATACATTGGAAATATAGTTCACACTTCTCTTCGGACAGAGTATAGTTCAAAGGACTTCCTTTATACTCTATCATTCTCAGCCTGCTACATTTCTTCTATTGTATAAATGCTTCCTAGCTTTATAATGTGTAGCTTCGGTGTAGGTTGGCTGTTCACCATAAAGCCTAATTTGCCCACTCTTAAACCATCATCAAAAGGTCATTGAAGTAATGCATTATACAAGTCAAACCACCTGAATGATAGAATAATTTTGTTCCGGATGCTGGAAATTTAGATCTTGATACTTCTCACAAATCTTTCGGTATGTTGTTGCATTCGAACAGTAATAAATCAGCAACAAAGATGATTCTTTAGTAATAGTTTAATGTGAATGGAATTCAATGAACCCATAACACTCTGATTAATTTTTATATTTTAAACTTAATGATAGGTTCTTTGTACGAGCTCTTTAGTATTTTCTTGCATTCCATCGCTACTTAAGTTTTCCAATACTAGATGTCAACATAATAGGTTAGTATTCCTTGAGTTAGAGAATAATAGAAACAAAGGTTGTTTTGATGATGATGATGATTGGTAGAAGATTTCTTTTGAATATTTGTGATGTGGTAAGTGTTCAATTTATTTTGGAGCTTTTTTTTATCACACAAACAATAAGAGTTCAATCTTTATGAACAAAATACCCACACGAACAATATTAGCAGAACGTCTATCTTCTTTGTTTAATATTAGGGCATTTGAACAAGGAATTTCCATTTGAAATGATGATAAGAATGAGAGAAGCTGCAAATAGAGATTGTGTCATTATGAGGTGTAATGTTTTTAAGAAGTAGATATGCATTTTTGTTGTGAATGGTATGATGAGAATGAGTATAACCATTTAAACACTATGAGCATTAAGCGGTATGAATATTAAGCGGTATGAGCATATTCTTGAGAAAACATGACATAACGGTATGATTTTATTCTTGAACCCCAAATATGCAAAAGCAACGTGTCTTGGTTATCATCAAGTTTGTTTATCAAAAAATTGCTTCTTCTTTATTTTCTTCAAGCTTTGTGTAGATTCCTTTTACGTGTTTACCACATCACTGAGACATACCAAAAACTTTAATACCAATGATGAACTCATGTTTTATATGTACTAAAACGAATGTTGATGATTATGATAACTTAATAAGAATAAAGTAGAGAAAAAGAGGATAATTTCTTTACTGATTACATCTTTACAAGATGTATATACAATACAATATTTAACAATGAAGTATAAGAACTTCCACCCTCTTATCTTTCATGCATGGATTTTATTAGAGCAACACCGATAAGGAATCTAAAAACATAAAAAAGTCTACCTAGTCAGCTGCTACATTACAAAAACACTCATTCTTCAAAATCTCAAAAAAACCTCTATAATAGTGAGACTCAAAAACATCTAAATAGATTGCCACATCATAATCACCTTTTACATTTAAAGATTTAATTTATAAATGTGCTGGAAATTTAGAGAAAAAATTTAGTGGAAAAGTGATTTTTCACCAACTTTGGACACTAATTATTAGTATATGTTACTGATATAATTATTATTTAGTGGGTTTGTATTCTATGATATTAGAGGATCAAAATGAATAAAACAATGTCCAAAATAAAACTAAGATGAACTAGATATTGATGCTTAAAGTTGTGTAATCGAAATATAAAACTGTGAAAAATTAAGTGTTGGTGGAACATGAGTTATACAAAATAAGAGGAGGCACAAAAGCAAAAGGACTGATAAGCTTGAGCTTGAAAAAAGAAGTGTTCCTATATGGTTAAGAACACTTAGTGACTTAGCACCCAACCCATGCCCGTGTTCGGACAAGGACAGTGTACGGGGACTATGGCACAATGTAGCACTTTAATGGCGTAGTGTGCACTTATAACGGTTGACGGTTCAAAAGTGTCAAGCGTTGAACTTCACCTGCCGAAAGGCAGTTCCACTGCTGCTGAATTTAATCTTCCGAAAGGCAGTGATCAGCAGTTCCGCTTTTGTTGTTGCTGAATTGTATCTATTGTAAGGCGGTGATCAACATCTATAGCTACCGTTTCCATCCTGCTGCTCTACAAAAACCGTCAGTCTGTTCAGTTTTTAACAGTTAAGTCCTCAATAATTATAGCATTACTGTATGTTAATGATAATAATATAATCATTAACTAGGTGTTAAAACAAATTGAACCACAAGTATATATATACCAGGTTGTGTACCTTGCAGATACATACTCTTACATGTTACAAACACCACAATAATAAGAATTTCTAACTTTCTCTATACTCGAAGCTCTTATTTCATGTATAGTTTCAGGTGTTTGGCTAATCCCAATCACAATTTGCTTAGACTATTGTACCTTGGGGGATAGACGAGATTCATTTGGGTGGTCTAAAATCTATTTTAAAAAATCTCTATTGCACAAAAATCTTTAACTATTATTGTGTTTTGTGTTTCGGTTTGCTTTAGTTTACTTTGTTTCCGTGTAATATGTTCTTCTTTCAAGTATATTTCATCTTGTAATCCCTAGTATTTGAATAAATATAATATTTATTTTACTCTTACATGAATGGTGTTCCTACAATATGTATAGAGAGAGTATTAGTTTTCATTATTTTTTAAATATCACCTTTCAGCCACATATCTCCAATAGCATGTTTTAGATGCTTTTTCTTGTGCATGTGGATGTTTTTTTTGCTTCCTCTTATTGGAAGGTGGGTCTAGTTTTTGAGTTAAAACTTCATGGGGATGAACTTAAAAAACAAGATATGTGACTGAATTTATGGGATATGAATCATGACTTGTAACACTTGTTACTGCTTTATGGAAACAATAGCACCATTATCTTCATTTATAGGATATGGCTGCTCCATTTTCTATGGTCGTACAAATATTTCTTCAGATAAGTGACACTATTATGAAATAACCACGTCTAAGTTTTTCTCAAGGTTTTCTTTTGATGTATCTCTTATGATATTACCAATCATTTTTGTCATATAGGTCTCAAATTTCACGAACATATTTCTTTTGTCTTCTAACTTATGATCTTTAGAATGTTCCATATACGTAATAATTCTTGATTCTTTGAGGTGGTCAAAAGCAAGGTACATTCATTCAGGCGCTAGCATATCTTTAAAGCTTGTCTTTGATTATATTATCTCAAAATACGTTCAAGACTAGTAAGAAGGTTGATGTTACATCTTGTCAAGGTGAAAACACAAAGGGGCGAAGAAATTGTATCTGTAGAATGCATGGATAAGATATTAATGAATCATACATTCATCGAAATAATTATATCAAAGTACAAAATTATGAAGTATAAAATATATGTGCCTAATTCTAAGCATATAATAATCGATCTTTATTTGTCCCCTAGATGTGTCTAGAGTGTATCCATAACTAACTATTTTAGTTGTTACTTGAAAAACATACTTAAAAAGGTCAACTAAAAAGATGATGAGCTCGTCGAACTTTGAGACTCAATAAATAGTTGTTAGAATAATCAAGTTATTGAAATAATTGAGTTTTTGAAATCAAATATAAATCATGCTAGTGTAATACCACACAAGTAATAAAGTACTGAGCTCATAAACAAACCTATAACAATTGAAAATTAAAGACCCATCCAATACTTTATTATTAGATTTACATATTTAATTTGATATTATGACTGCTTTAATCTTATAATTGTTGTAACATCCTAACCTAATACCAAACTGATAAGAAAATATTTGTTCACAATCAAAATAAATAACAAGTTTTAAACTTGTTTTTACAACTTGTTAAAATATTAAAACAAATAGTTTGTTTTAATAGCATAACCAGATAAATTTTCATATAAAATTAGAGCCATAACAACTCACTTGATGTGAGGTTTATTCTTCCGAGGTGAATTGGTTTCGTTGACACATCTGACCCTTCCACACATACTTGTTTTAGGATAACCATTACTTTTCTCACTTGTTATATGTCATAGCTGTCTGGAGAGGAAAGTGGGCATAAATGAGGCTAAACGTATCAATGCATTGAAAAATATTGTTATTGTAGCATATACTTGAGAGTTGTGTGTTTTTTGCAATTGACAATCATTGTCAGTCTACCACATTACTTAGTAATAGTGCATGCCCTAGCTTCCTTTAGTAACTGACCAAGCTAGATTCCCATTCCGTTTTTAAATGACTGTACATGGGCCCTTAATTAAAATAAGGAAATAATACATTGATAATACCGATTATATATATTTTGTTTATTTAACAGATGTCTTCTGAAACTAATAACTTCTTCATTCTCAAGTCTATTCTTAAGAAAGAGAAACTTGATACCAACCACCTTTCTCGCATGGCACCGCAATTTGAGAATTGTTCTCAAGATGACAAAAAACTATATTTTCTAGACAGTGTTGTACCCAACGAGCTTGAAAACAATACGGTCGCTACCCTTAGAACTTTATTTACGGAGGATGCCAATGGGTAGCCTGCCTTATGCTAGCTACCATGTCCCCTGATCTCCAGCAGAACATGGAGGACATGGTTGTATTTGACATGATTGAGCAACTTAAGGGCATGTTTCAGAAAAAGGTACAACAAGAACGCTATGATACCGTGAAGCAGCTAATCTTTCAAAATGCAAGAAGGCTTGCCTGTTAGTGCCCAGGTGCTTAAACTAAAAGGGTACATCGGACAAATAGCCAAATTAGTTATCCTATGTAGGATGAAATTTCAGCAGCTTCATCTTGAACTCCTTGCCTAGTTCTTACAATCAATTCGTAATGAATTTTAATATGAATGCATGGATTAAGAGTGTAGCTAAACTACATGGTATTCTCAAAACTGCTAAGCAGAACATATTAGGTTAAGCTAGTCAAATGTTGATAATCAGATCTACTAGTATTTGGAAGCCAAACCCCAAGAAGAAAGCTTATATCATCAATGGTAAGAATAAAGTTACTAACAATCCTACCACGAACAACAAACAGCTGGCTAAAAATGAAGTAACATCCCCTCCTAAGGAGTGATATGGCTTTGAAGGCAATAAGATGGAGCACTAGAGATGTAACTGGCTTGATTATCTAGCCAAGCTTAGTGGAAAGAAGGCAAATGGTGAAGGCACTTCTTTAGGTATTCTCATTGTTGGACCCTGAAAGGATCATACATGCCAATTCAAGAGGTGGTTGAAGGTTGTTCTGGTTGAAAGAATCTGCTCAAGTCAAAGAATTAATGCGGGTGAAGAAAATAGAAGAAAAAGACCAAGTATCGATTGTCCGCATTTACTAATGCGGATAAGCAAAATCAAATGCGGGTAAGTATTTTGTACAATAGAAGAAATGCGGATGACATACTTGATGCCGATGCTCAACAGAAGAAATGCGGACGAAGACCAATACATCCGCATTAACTAATGTGGATGTACAATACAAATGCAGATCATTATTTTGTAGTTTGACTAGTATTCTATTGTATAGTTGTCAGGGTAGTTTAGTCATTTTATACAAGCATTGTATCTGCCTATAAATAGAATAGTATACACTATATTTGTAAGTTTCTGGTGCTACAAGCTTTTTGCTACAAACCCTAGCACACTTTGTATTTTGTTCATCAGTATAAATATACAAAGCATTTATTAGTATTTTCAGCATTTATGATCATTGATTCTGTATTTCCGCTACACAATCATTGCCTCAATCATCATATTTGAACCTAGTTGATTCATATCAACTCAGATTCAGATTCGGACCTGGTCAATTGGTATCAGAGCCTTGTCTCTTGAATTCATCTCAAAATCAACTTAGTTCTTGAACAAAAATCGATTGAATTGGTGATTGAGTTGTTTATTAGAAAGTTTCATACTTCTAATAAGCATTCATACTAAAAATACATGAAGCTTCATCAACAATTGCTGTTCTTTTGACCCATAAACTCAAGAACATTGTTTGATTGTTGAATCTCAACAAAATCAGACAAAATCCACTCATAATCACACGATATTGACAAAAAAACGACCTAAAATCAACTTTAAAGTTCGTAGACAAGCAGAGATTCAGAATAGTATCAACTGTTCACCGCATTCTTTCTTACTGCTGCTACTATTCACCGCATCAAGAGAAGAAAAACTTGACATTGGACTGTTTGAACATTCTGGACATAAAAATCAACTTAATCAATACTCAAACCATCTAAAATCAAGTTTATTATAATGGATTCTTTTAACTTTTCTTAACTTGGTCATGCATCTAAACCTCCAATGCTTAAACACAAGTCTGAGTTTAAGTAGTGGAAAATAAGGTTTAGAAATTACATTACTGGTGTGGATCCCGACCACTGGATATCCATTTGCAAAGGACCTAAATTCCTGTTTCACTCAATGCTGATCAAGCAGCTCAGTACAGAAATGTTAGAATCCGCATCAAGGATCCTAATCTAAATCTTGATGATGAGGAATACGAGAAAATCAAGATAGATCTCAAATCCTACTTCATTCTAACTCAGGTTTTGAAAATGGATGTCCTCAAAAGACTAGAGAAATATGGAACAGCCAAAGGTTTCGGGGATGCGCTGCAAATTATGTGTGAAGGAAGTAGTGAGGTGAGAGAAATAAACAAAGATAAACTGGTGAACCAATATGAAACCTTTTATCATATCAAGGGTGAATCAATCTTCAAGCAGCTACATCATTTTGTGCAGTTGGTGAATG
This sequence comes from Flaveria sonorensis, assembly GCA_025506505.1. Lineage (NCBI taxonomy): Eukaryota > Viridiplantae > Streptophyta > Magnoliopsida > Asterales > Asteraceae > Flaveria > Flaveria sonorensis. The sequence continues at coordinate 40,609,766 of CM046435.1, read as the reverse complement.
ATATGGAAATCATGGGGTTTATATATAAAGAAATGGAAATGAACAAGAAAATGCTGCACAGTCTACCGGAAAACTAGAAGCATAATGTTACAATGCTAAAGAACACTCGTGACTTGGAGAGCACCAGCTTAGAGATCATGATTTCTAAGATTGAAGCTCTGGAGTTAGATGAGCGAAGCTGAAATCTTAATGGACCTCAAGTCATTGAGGCATATAAGTTTCCATCAGAAACTCATTCTGTTGAAAAAGCCTTTATGATAGAAGAAGATGATTTTCTGTCTTCCAAAGATCAAGCTAAAACAACTGGATTCATTGCTGCTTCATAACAAAACAAGCCATCATCTTTAACTTCTTCTACTGCAACACCCACATGCATACCTAGTGATCAAAAAGCTGTAGAGAAAAAGGCAACTTACAGTGCCTTTGTTGCTAGCTTTGAGGCTTATCTTGGAGGAAGGCTTACTTCAGCACATCTGATTTAGGATGATCTGGAAGAAATGGATCCAGATGATGTTAAAGAAATGGACTTGCAATAGCAGATGGCCATGATTGCGATAAGAGCCAAGAAATTCTTCCGAAAAGGGAAGAAACTGAGTCTGAATGAGAACACAAAACTTGGATAGGACAAATCCAAGGTAAGGTGTTTTAATTGTGGTGTGAATGGCCACTTCTCTAGGTAATGCAATACTCCTAGAAGAAGTAACAACAATTACCAAAGAACTTCATATGGCCAGCCATCATCTCAATCCAATTCAAGCTTTCAATCAAGCAATCAACATTAGTATCAGCATCAAAATTAGCACTAACAAACTCATCAAAGTCAGCCCCAACTGACTCATCAAGCTCAGGGAAGCAATCAACCTACCTCTAATGCAATTGTCATCAGACAAGATGGAGTTTATGATTGGAGCCTATGTGCAGAGGAAGTCAAGCCTCAATTTCAGAATCATGCTCTCATGGCTCACATTAATGATGGTCCAATTCCAATGCCAACTGAGGTAAAATCCAATCTCTGTAGTGATAAATGCATTCAAGAAGTACAGGGATACAGAGAACATAATCACAAGTTAGCTCTTAAAATCAAAGAAGAAAAGGTCAAATCTGAAATGCTAAAATAAGAGATGAAAAGTTTTGAAACTAAAAACAAATCACCACTTCCAGATATTAAAAAACTCCATGGTGAAAAGTACACTCTCACAGCTGAGAATGAGATGTTAATAGAATTGTTAACAAAAACCAAAGCTTAGCAATCGGCTATGGAAGTTAAACTTAAAAAGTTTCAATTCTATTCTGTTAAGCTGGAAGAGTTACTTGACTCACAGAAAGAGCCAAAAGAAATGACTGGGATTGGATACAATTCTTGTCTACCTCTATACAATGACAACTATACGGTTATGCCCGAGGCACTCACTCATTATGATCCAACTAAACCTAAAATTATTGAAACTCAAACAATGGTTTCATAAATAACTAATCCTCAAAACAAGCCAAGTGTTTATATTGAAACCAATGAGGATAAAATCAAGTTGGGTTACCCAATCAAAATCAAAAGTGTTCAGACAAACCTGTAGTTTTCAAGAAACCAAATAGCCCAGTCAAAGCCATTGTACCATTTGTGAAATTCTATCTTGAAAATCTCAAGGTGGTAGAGAATGCTGAAGCACTAGTGAAATCCTCTGCTGAAAGCAGATCTGATAGTGAGATTAAATATCCTAAAAATTCAAGCAAGTTAGAAAATGTTTCACTGAAATCCAAAGGTAAAACAATAGCTTCTCCATCGTCCAAAGGGAAATCACCCATGGTTCAAAAATCAAAAGTAAAAACTGAACCAAAAACATCAACAAAGTCAAAACAGAGGGTCGGTTTGACATTTTTAACAAAAAGGATGTAGACCATCTTGAAAAGGAGTCAAGTAAGGGTAAAAAGAAGCAAAAGCAGTCTCCAAAGACCAAGCAAGTAGAATTGTGAAACAACCTATAGAAACTAAGAAGGCTAAGTTTGCTTCTTCATTAAAAACAAAATCTGAGGCTAATCTAAAATCTGTTAAATCATATGAAGCCTCCACATCAAAATCAAAAGACAAACAAATGTACTATGACATTTGTGACATGTCTAATCATAACACAGATGAGTGTTATTTTAATCAATATTGCTCCACCTGTGACAACAATCATTCAACTAAAAATTGCTATTTCAACAAGTATTGTTCTGTCTGGATATGACAAATCATAATACATCTAATTGTTTTTTAATCAGAAAGGCTTGAGAGTTCCACAAAACAAGCCTATCTCACCAATATCAACCAACAAGGCCAAACATAGAAGTCAATCACATATTAAACAATCATGGGTTTAAAATTCTGATGATGACTTCTATGATTCATGGCACTCGAAGAGTGTCAAAAGGAATCTTAACCATAATATGAAACAATCACTTAGTTCTCATGTAAGACATAAAACAAAAGTGATTTCTGAAGATAAAAAGCATGGCCAATTTCTACATAGAAATAAGGATAAAAGATTTGACTACTCTTCAGACAGCTTGGTTGAAATTGATCAAATAAAAATGAAAAGGACTCCACAGAAATTCTTCAAACATCAAAAAGAAAAATTTCTTACTGAAAAGATTCAAACAAGATTTGCTAAACCAAGGTTTGATGAATACCAAGTGCAAGACCGTTTAAAGGGATGGTCAGTACAATCAGTCTCACAATGAGGAGAGTTTTAGAACACTTAACAAATCAAATAGGGAACCGGGTTTGTGTAAATGATACTAAGAACACAAGTAAACAATAAGACAAAACTAAGAACAAGAATAGAGTAATATGGTTTTCAAGGATGCTGTATAATGCTCTCAAGTTCTATTACAAGTTTTACAAAGCATAAAAAGTAATAAAAGCATCTGAGATACTTTATACTACATCGTATAGCCATCCATACTATGATAGCCAGTTGGAAACACTAATCTAGACAACAAGATCAATGTAGAGTCAAAAGGTAGATTGTCTTTTGACTAGTGACTATAACATGCCATAGCTCACTTCCTTTTATATTATAAAAAGGATAAAAGTTACAAAGTAGGAAGTTACAGACCCAAGACCATAATCTACAGTTTACAAAAGCATGGACCTTTTCACCAACTTGTATAAGTTGGTGAGTCTTCAGATTTACAGTGGAAAGTAAGTCATCTTTATGAAAAAATAGATCAGAGAAAGCATGTCCTCTCTGTCATTAGAAGAAGCTAGTCTTCACTTTATTTTGATTTAGAAGACTTTGTCTTTGAAGCTTTGGAAGACTTCATCTTTGGCTTTGGAAGATTTGGACTTTGGCTTAGGATGATTTTACACTTAGAATAATTTCAGTGAAGAGTGTAAAACTTCCGCAGCAACTTCTACCTCATACATCAGTGCATGCATGCAGGAAGCACCTTGGTTGTTTTGGCTTCTTTGGTTGCATCAGCCTTCTATTTTAACCTTATAAACTCCTCGTAGGCTGATGCTACCAAAACAGAGAAGTTATTCACATGTTGACAGTCCTCATTAGGATCAAAACCATACCTTTCTTCATCATCTGGTCAGGATCCTTTTGACTCTCATAATATCTTCTCATGTCATGGATATCATGTAAAGGAAGATCATACATGTCTTGCTAGAAATAGATATCTTGACATCCTTGATCACTGATGACATACCACTTGTCTGGATTAGCAGCAAAAGTCCAGGACAAGATGGGTCTTCTAGTTGCAAGAGGCTCTACTTGAATTGGAGTTGGTTGAGCAGCCTCTTCTTGCACTTCCTCAGGATGCTCTGACTCATCCTGAGGTGTAAAGGTGGATGCCTTGGTCTTTTTCTTGAAACACTCTTCATGGCCATCCTTCACCTCTTCTTTAAAGTCTTTAACTGAGAGGACTGGTCTTCAGCACCAGGTTGTTCTACTGTGTCTCTCTCAGTTGGGTTCTCTTCTCTCATAGGTTCAGAAGGAGAATAAAGAGGACCCTGCTATGGATCAGACGATGAAGTTAGCGGAGATTTAGCCCTAGGTCCAGGTTGTGTTGTCTCAAGAGGTTCAACCTTGACAACCTCAGGTTGAACTGGACTTGGTGGAGAATGCAATTCAACAAGCTCTCTTTTTTTAATCTTCTGCTTGATCACCTTGGTGTGCTCATCCATAGTTGATAGAGACATTGGACCAAGCCTCATTCTGAAGAATCTATACATCTTTAAGAAGCTTATTATCCTTAGTCTGTCAGCAGACTTCTTATGGCTCTTTTGGATGATGGCTCTTGACTTTGCAGCTTGTTCCTTTAGTTTTCTCTTAGCAGCCTTTTGTTCCTTGATGACTTGTTGCTCCAGCTGCTTGAGATACTCAAATTCAACATACTCATATGATAAGGGAAGAAGTGCTGATTCTTCATAGAGTCCTAAGGCACTCAGGTAGTTGATCATGCTCAGTCTATCATGCTCGTTGTCTACCTGAGGTTGTGCAGTTGCCACAGCCTCTGTCTTAGGACTTTCCTGAACTGGGGAGAGAATAGGAGGATGCTTGTAGAGCCTTTTTTATCTCCTTTCTTCCTTGATTTTAAGGAGCAATGCTGCATCCTCTTCTTCCTTCCTCTCTTTGGACAATTCCTTGTCAGCCAGTTCATTTAGTTCATCTAATGGGAGAGAGTAGTTCATCCATATTATAGTTTCTGGTCCCTAAGTAGTTTATCATGGCTGCCGTCAACTCATCATCCTGAGTATTTAGCCTGGGGCAGCCCTGATGGCAGCTTCCATGAAGCCTGGAGACCCTCTTAAACTCTCTCCCCTTGGCTTCCTCTTCCTCTATCTCTCCTCATACTTGATCTCCTCAGAGGTCATCTTCCTCTTCCCTTTGTCACGCACAGGCCTTGGTGACTCAAGGTGGGGAGAGCTTTGGCCTTCATTGCTTGGTTTAGCATTCAAGCTTTTGCCAGAGACAGGTTGTAAAGCACCTTTACCAGTTGATGCCTCACTAAGGGTAATAGGTGCTGAAGAAGTTCCTATCTCAAGGTTTACAGATTTAACTTCTGAGCCTTCAGTCAAGGCTTCCCCTTTGAAGCTAATCTTAGGGTCCATCTCAACATCCAGTTGACCACAAATCTCACCTACTAGCCTCTGTCTACATAGTCTTGACCTCAGCTTGAATTCTTCTATCACCCTTTCTTGAATCCTATCTGCTAATCTTGCAGCTTGTCTATTTTGACTTGGATTGACAAGTGGAAGATTAATTAGATGGATGCTCTCATAAAAGATCAGGTTGAAAAAGTTTAAGATTTCTTGTTGACCCTGAGATCTAGAGATAACAAGAGCTCTTTTATCAGTGCCATATCTATATCCCATTATTGGATTCTCAGAATGATAAGATGGGGTAGGCATAGCTCTAGGAAACCCTCCTCAAACAAACTTTGTATGAGTGAGTCCACATCCATGTAGACTTGGGCAAGTGAGTCCATATTCATGTAGACTTGAGGAGGTTGCTAAGTATGGACCATTGCAAGTGAGGGTGGTGAATCCTCAAAGTCCATACTCTATGAAGAACTCCCAGGTTCTATGATTGTTTGGACTTTCTCCCCTTTTTTGGTAGCATCACCTTCTTGCATAAGTGAGCTTGGGGTTGGGTCTGTCATATCCATAGGTTCTTATGGACCTGGTTGAGTTCTCCTAAGTGGTCTCTCAGCTAACTTGCCCTTGAGATCTGTGATCTCAAGTTGCTGGTCATTGACCCTCCTTTGTAAGACATACCTGAGATTTCTTTCTCAAGATTCACAGGTTCAACTTCTGGGCCTTTAGTCAAGGCTTCCCCTTTGAAGCTAATCTTAGGGTCCACCTCAACATCCAGTTGACCAAAAATCTCACCTGCTAGCCTCTGTCTATATAGTCTTGACCTCAGCTTGAATTCTTCTAGCACCCTTCTTGAATTCTATCTGCTAATCTTGCAGCTTGTCTGTTTTGACTTGGATTGACAAGTGGAAGATCAATCAGATAGATGCTCTCATAAAAGCTCAGGTTAAAAAAGTTAAAGATTTCTTGTTGACCTTGAGATCTAGAGATGACAAGAGCTCTTCTATCATAGTCATACCTCCATCCCATGATTGGATTCTTAAAATGATGAGATGGGGTAGGCATAGCTCTGGGAATACCCTCCTCAAACAAACTTTGTATGAGTGAGTCCACATCTATGTAGACTTGGGCAAGTGAGTCCATATTCATGTAGACTTGAGGAGGTTGTTGAGTATGAACCATTGCAAGTGATGGTGATGAATCCTTAAAGTCCATACTCTATGAAGAACTCCCAGGTTCTGTGATTGTTTTGACTTTCTCCCCCTTTTTGGTAGCATCACCTTCTTTCATAAGTGAGCTTGGGGTTGGGTCTGTCACATCCATAGGTTCTTGTGGACCTGGTTGAGTTCTCCTAAGTGGTCTCTCAGCAAACTTGCCCTTGAGATCGGTGATCTCAAGTTGCTGGTCATTGACCCTCCTTTGTAAGATAGTCACCTGAGATTCCAAGTGACTTATCTTTGAGACTAAACAGGTGCATGTTTTTGTCAGTTTTTGCACCTTTAGTTTTAGACTCCCCTTATCATCATCAGAAGAATCACGGGGGATGAGAGAATAGGACCAAGGTCTTCTTCCTCATCACTAGCACTTTGTTCTCTGCTGGTGGATTTCCCCTGCATCATGATAACTTCAAGTGAAGTGTCATGAGGTTGGGTTGCCATAGTTGAGGTCTGAATGATGTAATCACTTGTTGAAGTGAGAGCCTCTTCCATATGGACCTCCTGAACAAGTTTAGGGAGATCCACCTCAGTAGTAGGTGGATGATGTGGGCTAGACATAGGAGAAATAGGAGTAATCATCTCTCCTTGAGTAGGGATAGAGAAGACAGACTCATGATACTCACTGAAGCCCATGTCTTCATCATCATGGAATTCAAGGTTTGGTTGGTTGGTTTAGTTCAAAAGGTTGGGGAAGGTAACTTTCCCCTAAAGGTTGTTCACTAGAGTTTGGAGACTCTGAGTGAAGGCTTAAGGCTGTGAGGGTTGTGAGCTCATCAGGCTAAGCATGAGGAACCTCAGCACTGATCATTGGTGAGATGGGAGTGGTTTGCTCCTCAGGAGAAGTGGGAGCTCCGGTGTCCACTTCCTTCTGTATGGTTGATGATATAGGGACCTGCACAAACTGAGTAGTATGTGCAGGGGTTCGTTTGGATTTACTTTGGTAGGTGATGGTTTTTTTGGCTGTATAGGTGGTTAAGAAGTAGAAGGTGTGGGTTCAACACTAGCTGGTGCTGCTAGGTTATCACCTTGAGCAATGAGCTCTAACATTTTTGGGACAAGGGTTGATTCTACTCCTGAGAAGCCAACAGTTGGCTTCCTTATGGTCTTGAAGATGCCAGGCTTCATCTGTCCTAATTTTAGAATATTACATGTTCCCCTCAACTGTGAGCCTAGTTCACAGTTGAGAATGTGCTATACATATCTAGGAAACATGTAATACTCTAAGGAGTCTAAGTTTGTAAGTAAATTGGTATAAACAAATTGTGAATACCTGAACTTGACCCCTTGAACCATCTCATGGACTATAAAGGAAAGGTCTTCTGGAATCTGGTCCCAACCTCCATGTTTCTTCTAAACCAATTTGGCTTCGGAAGATTTTCTTAAAATTTGTGAAAATTTTGCTTCGGAAGAAAAATACTTAGAGAAGTTTTTCCGAGACATGTTTGGTTTCGGAAGAGATTAAGACTTGGGAGTTTTATTCTAAAGAGAATAAATCTTCCGAGACTTAATTGCTTTCGGAAGAAAATTGTATTTCAAATACATGTAAGTACTTAGAAGCATATTTAAGCTTCGGAAGATATTCTCAGAATTTCTTACGAAGGTAAATTTCTTATAAGTAGTTATTTGACTTGAATACATAATTTTCTTCCGAAGACAACTTGAAATATTCTGAAAGAAAATATGTTTGGAAAAATTTTCAAAAGTCTAAGGAATAGCATTTTTAAGATTTTCTTCCAAAATAATCTGGGCTTATTAAGGTGATAAAATAGACAACTTAGACACATAGGTTTTAGAAATAGAATTGATTTAAGTTTAAGAAAATCTACTCAAAGTTAATCATCCCAATAGCTTATACAAGATATTTAAATCTCTGTTCATCAAAAGCTTTAGTGAACAGATCAGCATATTGTTCATTTGTGTTAACTTTGACTAGTTTGATTAATCCCTTTTCAAAATTATCTCTAATCTAATGATACCTAATGTTGATGTGTTTTGTCCTTGAGTGCTGTATAGGATTCTCTGTAATAGAGATAACACTGTTGTTGTCTATATGGATGGGAGTCTCTTTGAAGTTGAATCCATAGTCCAGCATCTGATTCTGAATCCAAAGCACTTGAGCACAGCAGCTTGCAACAGCAATATATTCAGTTTCAGCAGTTGATGCAGACACACAAGATTGTTTCTTGCATTGCCAAGAGACTTTCCTTCCACTAAGAAATTGACATCCCCTAGATGTAGACTTTGCAGTCATGTTGCAGCCACCATAGTCACTATCTATATAGGCATACAGATTGAAGTCAAAATTCTTTGGATACCAAAGGCCAAGCTTGGGAGCACCTTTGAGATATCTAAGAATCCACTTGACAACAACCAGGTGTGACATCTTAGGGTTGGCTTGAGATCTTGTACATATGCATGTGGCAAACATGATATCAGGCCTGCTGGCTGTGAGGTACATAAGAGACCCAATCATAGCCTTATAGAGATGACATCCACACACTCCCCCTTAAGATCAGGTCCAAGGGAGTGGTTTCTGGCTATGGGTGACTTAGCAACTTTACAATCAGTCATGTTGAATCTTATAAGTATGTCTTGTACATACTTTGACTGACTTATGAAGATGCCATTGTCAACTTGCTTCACTTGAATTCCTAGAAAGAAATTGAGTTCCCCCATGGCACTCATTTCAAATATATTCTTCATCAGCCTCTCAAAGTCTTTGCAGAGCTTTGGATTAGTTGACTCGAAGATAATGTCATCTACATATACTTGTCATCTACATATACTTGAACCAACATTAAGTCATTCCCTATTCCTTTGATGAAGAGAGTTCTATCTATAGTACCCCTCTTGTAGCCATGTTGACAGAGATACTGAGATGGTGTTTCATACCACTTTCTTGGAGCTTGGTGCAACCCATAAAGAGCTTTATCAAGCTTGCAGACATAATCAGGATGATCTGGGTCTGTAATGCCAGGTGGTTGTTTGACATACACCTCTTCATCAATCACCCCATATAGAAAAGCACACTTGACACCAAGTTCGTAAACCTTGAAATCCTTGGATGCAGCAAAAGCCAGGAATATTCTTACAGCTTCAAGTCTTTCCATAGGAACAACAACATCTGTGTAGTCAATTTCCTCTTCTTGTGTGTATCCATGAATAACTAGTCTGGCTTTGTTCTTGATGACCAGTCCTCTATTATCCTTCTTGTTTCTAAAAACTCACTTGGTTCCTATAGTAGTTTTCCCTTGAGGAAGAGGACATAGGTTCCAAACCTTTTGTCTTCTGAATTGAAGCAGTAGTTGCGTTGCTTCAACCCAACTTCCATCCTTCAAAGCCTCATCAACTTTCTTTGGCTCTATTTGGGACAAGAATAAAGAGTATAGACAAACATTTTTGTCATGGGTTTGTCCTTTTGTTCTCACCTCTATATCAACAATTCTAATAATGTTTATGGTAGGGTGTGACTAGTGGATCCTGAGTTGAGGAATCACAGCAAGTTGATTGGAAAGATCTAAATTCAAGAAATTCAGATCTCGCAATGGAGTATCGCCCACCACAACAGCACACTTATCAAGAGAGGCTTGATCCAATGAGTGTGAGACATCATTTATGTTGTCTTCTATGGAGTGGTTATCAGCATCAAGAAATTTTTAATCACTATCACCAGATCCATTTTTTCCTACATTTGAAGTTTTTTCACTTGAGTTTTGAACCTTTGAGTTGGAATTTGTAGGCATCTCAGATGTATCAGCTGAATTTGTCATGTTTGTGCTCATAGGATCTTCACTTGGAGGGTGAGTTACCACTGAGCTGAAGTAGTATTCTTGCTTGGTCTTCTCAGATCAAATCTTAGGTTAGGATATCCTATTGATAAATTACCTATAGATCTTAAAACATTCACACAATATTTGGTAAAATAGTTGGTAACTAAATCAAGATCAAATAGCCAATCAGGACCAGAACCTTTCACACTAGGAGTGTGCTCATTGAAGGTTATATAGGAACAGTATCCAATAAAGTGTCCGTCATTTGATTTCTCATCAAATTTGGCTACCTGATCTTTTGTATTCAAGATGGTGTAAGGACATCCAAATGACCTGAGGAAACCAATAAATAGTCTCCTTTTGTGCCACAACTCATAAGGAGTCTTACCATGAGTCTTAACCACTAAAACTCTGTTTTGCATATAGCAAGCTGTGTTGACTGCCTCTGCCCAGAAGGTGATAGGCAGTTTAGAATCAGACAACGTGGTTCTTACAGCCTCAATAAGTGTCTTGTTTCTCCTCTCAGCAACACCATTTTGCTGAAGAGTCCTTGGAGCACTATATTGTCTTGTAATACCATTTTTATCACAAACTGAATCAAGGATTTGGTTCTTAAATTTTGTTCCTTGATCATATCTTATGGTCTTGACCTTGTGATCATATTGATTTTCAATTTTCAGAATGAAGTTGTTCAAAATCTTAGGAGTCTCATCCTTAGTTCTAAAGAAAAAGACCCAAGTGAATCTTGTGAAGTCATCTGTGATCACCAAACAATATGAGCTCCTTCCTAAACTCATTACACTTGTGGGGATAAAGAGATCCATATGTAATAAGTGTAGGAGAGTAGTGATAGAGTTCCTTTCCTTTGGCTTGTGAGACATTTTGTGTTGCTTCCCTTTCAGGCATGTAATATAGTGGTTATCACTTGTAAACTCTTTCTTTGGCATTCCAGTTACCAAATCATTCTTAATTAATTTATTCATGTTTTTAAAGTTTACATGGCACATTCTTTTATGCTAGAGGAAAGACTCATCAGTATTTGCTTTAGATAGAAAGCAAGAAACTTCTCCTGAGGGAGATGTTTCCTGTAAGTCCATCGTGTTCATGTTTCCTTTCCTGGGGGCTCTAAGCAGCATATGGTCTTGAGGAATGACCACCCCGGGCTTGAGAACAATGCACTCATGCTCAGTAAAGAGCATGTTGTGTCTCTGATCACAAAATTAGGATACACATAGTAAATTATACCCAAGCTTTTGACAAAATTTACCTTTTAAATGCTGAGCATACCATTTGTGACCATGCCCCTTCCTGTAATGTAACCACCAGCATATCCCCCAAAAGCAACTGGCCCTCCATCAATTTTCTCAAAATTTTGAAGTAGAGAACCATTGACAGTCATGTGCTTGGAACAGCCACTATCAATGATGCATACATTTCTCTTAGTCTTTAGTTGTTCCTGCACAAGAAAGAAGTGGTTAGACCACTCGGTGTCATAATCAGAATCGTAACAGTAACTGATCCTATGTTCAAGCTTTGAGGATCATTAGTTGTTGTTGATGAAGAACTTTTAGTCACTTGGTCTTTCTTCATCTTCCACACCATCTTTGAAAGATTGGACTTGACCTTCAACACCTCTAAAGTTTTAACAACTTCAAAAGTTTTGGAGACTGGACCTTCGAAAGATCTTGCTTTCACTGCAGCAGGCTTCAGTACTTTGGAAGCATTCCTTTCTTCCGAGACCAAATTTTCTTTCGAAGGTAAGTTTTCACTTGTCTTCTTTTTCACCTTGGAGCTTCCAAGGGAAAAGATTTTCCTTCTGAAGCAAGTTTTCTTTCTTCTTCTCAAAAGTTTTCTCTTTGATCATGTGAATAGTACTTTTAGGATTATAGATGCAATCCTTAGCAAGTTTAGAAGTACTACCACACATGATGCAATCTATTTGCTTCCTTCTGAGAGTCGTCTTTTGAGAGAAAGACTGAACTTGATCACTTTCCACCTCCATCTTCATCTTCACAGATGATGCAGCAAGCTTCTTAGGGTGTGGTTTGCTCTTGGAACTGGATGGTTCAGACTGTGTAGCAGTGGTACACAGTAGATCAGCCTTCTTCTTTTGCTGAAATGATTTGGACATGAACTAGAACTCCTGGTATTAGAGTTCATAGTTGAGTCTTCAGCCTTCACCACTTCAAATCCTCTAGAGATAAACACTTGTTTCTGCTTAGAGTTGAAAGTGGCCTTGATCTCTTGAGCCTTCTTTGATTTTATCTTTGCTCTCCTGATCAAGTTCTTCCTTTTAGACTTGGTCATCCCAGATTCTTTTCTCTCCTTAGGAGAATAGTGACCCTTCTTAGGATGATCTTCTTCACTCTTCTCAGAATCATCCTTCACTATCTCCTCTTTATCCTCTTCATCTATGGGGTCTATGAGGGGAAGCTCATCTTCACAAGTTCCACACCTTGGAGATCTTACAGACAATAGAGTGTGTGGAGGAGCTATCTTAGTAGATCCTAGTCCCTGCTTATTCTGATAACAAACTTTTGCATGCAAGGATGAGAATATCATGTTCTTGAAGGTCTCTTCTTCAAGAACATGTTTTTCTGCCCTGGCTTTGCTGATCACAAGCTTAGCCTGGCATTTAGTTAACTTAGTGATGAGATATTTTATCTGAGTCCTGTAGTTGGTATGTTCATGCTTAAGAGTTGAAATGGTTTTCTCTATGTCTTCTATTTTAAGTTTGTAATCATTTTTAGCTCTTTTGAAATCAGCTTTTAAAATGTTTAAGGACTCAAGATCAGATCTCATCTCTAAGTTATAGGACCTATATTTGTTAACTTTAGCAATACATTCAGGTGTACAAAGATGTTCCAATACCTTGGCTTCTTCATGATCTGCCATCAGTGCTTGGTTTGGAGATGCATCCTCAACCTGAAAGCTCCAGTCAAAGCCTCCTTCTTCAACAGAATCTACATCTTGCTGCTTAGGCTACTCATTCTGGGGAGCTCCATCAGTGTAGTTTGGTCTAGTTTGTGCTTGGCCACCATTTGTCTTTGGTGCCTTGCACTCTCTAGCAAAGTGTCCCATTTGATTACAGTTGTAACAATTCACTTTGCTTTTGTCCAGCCTAAACTTTCCACTAGCTGCATTGCTAGGAAACTTCCTCCCTGTCCTCTTGTAAAACTTCTTGGCTCTGTGAGTGAGAAAAGCCATTTGCTAGACTATTTCCACGTACTCCAGGTCATCTGGATGGATACAGTCCAAGTCTTCAAGGGTAAAAAGAAAGTTGCATGTGCTTTCATCAGTAGACGTAAAGGCTTGTGAAGAGCTTGTCTCTTGGAATGGGCTTCCTTGGATGTAGCTCTCTCTTGGTGTCTCCGGAAAGGTGATGAAAGGACCCCATTTTATAAGTTGTCAGGGTAGCAGATGAGATGATGTTGTAGTTCTCTACAATCCCTTTCAACCACATGAAGGGCTGAACTCAGTTGATTGTTGGAGTTACCAGATGGATTGTGCATGTTCATCTCCATCTGGTAGCCGCTGAGGATACCATACAACTCAGTGAGAGTAAGGGTCTTGAGGTTCTCAGTCCTCTTAATGACCACACAATTGTGTGTCCATTTTTTGGGAAGAGAGGACATGAACTTCCTCATAATGTCCCTGTTCTCAATAGTTACTCCAACATCCATTTGAGTATCCACAATCTCAACATACCTAAAGTATTATTGAGTCATGGTTTCACCTGTCTTGAAGGTGAAGTTCTCAAACTGCTGCTTCAAGAGGTCCTTCTTGTTCTCTTTTGCTTTATTTGACCCCTCATACATCAGCTTTAGTGCATCCCATAGTTTCTTGGTAGTCTTGCACTTCTTGAAGGCACTGTAGATAGAGTTTGGAAGAGCAGTTTGGAGGGCGGTCATGGCCTTCTGATCTATGTCTATCTTCTTCTAGTCTTCATCAGAATAATCAGCCACTTCCTTTGGTATCATACCACCACCAACTGCAGCTAAAGAGGTGGATGGTACATGAGATCCATAGACAATAGATCCCCACATCCTGAAGTCTTGAGACTTGACAAAGCCTTCCTTTCTTTACCACCAAGTATCAAAATCATCAGGAGTGATCAGTGGAGACTTTGTCATAGTACCAGTTTCCATATCAGCCTTTGTGATAGCTACCATTTGAGATGTTAAGTATTTTGTGAAACTGAAGGGATTTAAGATGGTGAGATCTTACAATCAAGAGCCTAAAAAGCTCTAATACCAATTGCAGGACCGTTTAAAGGGATGGTCAATACAATCAGTCTCATAATGAGAAGAGTTTTAGAACACTTAACAAATCAAATAGGGAATCAGGTTTGTGTAAATGATACTAAGAACACAAGTAAACAATGAGACAGAACTAAGAATAAAAACAGAGTAATATGGTTTTCAAGGATGCTGTATATTGCTCTCAAATTCTATTGCAAGTGTTACAAAGCATAAAAATAAGTACAAGGACCTGAGATACTTTATACTACATCCTACAACCATCCATACAATGATAGCCAGCTGGAAACACTAATCTAAACAACAAGATCAATGTAGAGTCAAAAGGCAGATTGCTTTTTGACTAGTTACTATGACATGCCATAGCTCACATCCTTTTCTATTATAAAAAGGATAAAAGGCACAAAGTAAGAAGTTACAGACCCAAGACCATAATCTACAGTTTATAAAAGCATGCACCTTTTCACTAACTTGTATAAGTTGCTGAGTCTTCAGAGTTGCAGCGGAAAGTAAGTCAGCTTTATGAAAAAGTAGATCAGAGAAAGCATGTCCTCTTTGTCTTTGGAAGAAATCAGTGTTCACTTTATTTGGCTTTGGAAGAATTTGTCTTTAAATCTTTGAAAGACTTCATCTTTGGCTTCGAAAGATTTGGACTTTGGCTTTGGAAGATTTTACACTTCGAATAATTTTAGTGGAGAGTGTAAAATTTCTGAAGCAACTTCTACCTTGTACATCAGTGCATGCATGCAGGAAGCACCTTGGTTGTTTTGTCTTCTTTGGTTGCATCAGCCTTCTAATATAACCTTACACCAAGCATCAACCTCTAAATCACAACTTAGAGGTAATTATCAAAAGGTTATAGTAATTGATAGAAACGGGCAACCCAAGACTATCATGGCTTGGTTTCCACATTCTAACTAGTTCTTTTATGCTTGTAGGGTCATCCATACAGGTCCAACAACTTATAGTATGCGGACAATGGATGCTCCCGACACATGACTGGAGACAGTTCCCTCCTTCATGACTTCAAGCATACACAAGGAACTACTGTAGCATTCGGTTGAAACTCACAAGGTGGCAAAATTCTTGGAGAAGGGTCTGTAACAAATGGACTGTTGAGCTTTGTTAAAGTGAACTACTGCGAGCAGTTGAAATATGTGACATCCGGTAATTTTCCGTTACCAAACTCCGTTTGTTCCGTTAAGTCTTGCATACACGTGTCGGGAGCACACACTAGTTGTCGTTGAACGTTGGTGACTTAATAATAATTAATAATGTTAAACAATAATTTCTATGTTGATTATTAGTTGTGATTATGTGATTTAAATATTAATTGTGAATTTTATCGCGTAACGTGGAAACGTGTGTATTTACTTTGTAAATTTTGTAGCTTGTAAAGATAATACATATAATTGTTACTACTAGTTTATATGTTTATTATTCTAGTCAAAAACATTCTAAAAGAGTATTTAAAAGCCTAATCTTTATAAATACAAATTATAAGGGTTAAAAGGGTAAATATGATTAATTAAGTTACAAAATCAAAAAAAATCCTAACCCTAAACACCTAATCGGTCGCGACTTCATCCCCTCTCCCTCTCCCTTTACGATTTCGGCCAAGAACACCAACAAAGCCACGGATTTGATCGATTTCAAGCATCACAACAAGTTAGAATCATCAATTGCAAGCCATTACACGTTTAAAGGTTAGATTTTTGTATGATTTGATGATTGTTCATGATTGGCCGAAAGTTCCATGCGAATTTTGCAATTGATGGTCGATTACATGTTGTTTGTTGATGTTAATGTGTTTGTTAGATAGATTACATGTTAATTAACGTCAAGTATGCAATAAAGGTTGGATTTTTACGAGTTTTTATGGAAATTACATTAGGGCCGAAACCCTAATTCGAAACTTGCAATTGTGGATCGATTTGTTGATGTTGGTTAGTGTTATTATGTTAGTTGGATTGTATATATGCTAGTTAACGTCGATTATGCAAGAAAGCTATGATTTTGATACATTGTTCATAGGTTACTAATAATAGTAAATTTATTTTGCATGAATTGATGATTGGATGATGTATGAATGTTATGGATGTGTTTGTGATGATGATTAGATGCTAAGTTGATGTTATGAACAATTGAAAATCAAGAAGATGTGTTATAGTTCATACATTGCTAAAAATAGTAACTTTTGGTGTTGAATGTTGATGAATCATGATGATTAAGTGTTGTTGATCATGTTTAGATGTTGTCATGGACTTGAATTGGTATATAATCGATGAATTCATGAATGTAGTGTGAGTTTGATGAATTTGGGATGAACTTTCCCAAAAGGGAAACTTTAATTGTGCAAATCCTTGAATTGGATGATTTGAGCATGTTTGGGATATTAGGATCATGCTAGTGTGTTCATGGATGATTTCTAAGTTGATTAAATGTGTTGTCTAGGTTATATGAATGTTGATTTGGTTTGTTACCTGTTTTGGCCTGTTGTAATTCGCATGACTTGTATGTTAATTGGTTGTATGATGATCTAGGTAGTACATGTGGTTAATGATGTGCTATATGTAATCAAGTTGTATGTTGATCATGTATGACATACTATTGTGTTAGTATTAACGAATTATCACCTATAATGTCACCAACGGGTCAAACGGGTCAAACGGGTCAAATGTGTCTTGTCTTTCTTAAACCTTGAGTTCCTTGGTTTGTAGAGCACTTAGGGTTTCGTGTTGATTTTGTATACACGTACTTATGTACTCTTGTGTTCTAGGTGACCTTTGAAGGTTGTCTTTTTCTTTCAAGTTAAGCTCTAGGTTAATTCTTGCGCGCATCAGGTGAGTTCTTGCCCCACTCTTTTACATAATCTCTTTTGGGGGAGATGGCATACTGTTTACAAACGCTTTTATTTATGAGTGTGTATAATATTGATATAGTGTTGTTTACCATGGAAAGTCCTCACACTTTCGGATTGTTAATATTGAATAGCGGGGAAATCTTGGGTAGTACTACTGGGTCTGACGAGCCCCACCTGTGCGACTCGAGGTCAAACGGGTGCAATTTTGTCCTAACACATTCGTCACGACCCGGTAAGTCGTGACGGGAGGCAACAAACGTAACACAGTCAGCTTCGATCGCGAAATCACTATGATTAATATTTTTATGTTAATAGACTAGCTATCTATTGCAATACACTACTTATGCTCTGGAAACTGTTGATTGGTTTATATTTTAACGCAAACTCTTGAACTCACCAACCATGTGTTGACTTGTTTAGTATGCTATTCTCAGGTTAAGGTTGCCAGTAGCCTAGGAGCACGCACACCAGCATCGTTGAGTTGTCTACATTGTTTGTTTACGCATTCGGGTTTATTTTCCTATTAAACATTTGTGTTTGGGGCGCGTATGTTTTGCGCATTTTCTTTACATACTACTTGTTTTGGGTTTTCTGATTTAAAAACGCTTCCGCAGTATTTTAAACGTTAACTCTGGTTTTGTTTATTAATCATATAGAGTCGTTCTTGGTAACTAATGACTGAGATCCTGGTATGTCACGCGCCTCGCGGTAAAACCCCGCACGCGGATTTTGAGGGTGTGACAAAATATTCCACTCACTTCACAGACAGCCATTGCTACATTTTGAAATCAGGATTTCAAATTCCTGAAGAATGGGTTGTCTTGATGACCCCGAGAAAGAATAACATATATGTATTGAACCTTAATTCTGCACAACCAATAGAAGAAACATATCTTTTGTCTAAAGCATCATTTGATGAGTCATAGGTTTGGCATAGACGTTTGGTACACACAAATTTCAAAAACATGAATAGATTGGTAAAAGGAAATCATCTGATTGGTTTACCTCAAAAGGAATTTCATTTTATTAACCACTGTTCTACATGTCTAAAAGGGAAACAACATAAATCTTCCCATACACCAAAGCTTGTGAACATAAACAATGCTCCATTGAAGTTACTTCATATGGATCTCTTCGGACCAATCATGTCATGAGTATTGGCAAGAAACAGTATTGTTTGGTGATCATTGATGACTTTTCACGATTCACATGGGTCTTCTTTCTACTTCATAAAAATGAAGCGTCTTAAATAATAAAAGATTTAATCACTAAAATTGAAAATCAACTTGATCAAAAGGTAAAATCAATTAGAAGTGATAATAGGACATAGTTTAGAAATGAAAATCCAAGTTCGTTTTGCACACACAAAGGCATTGCTCAACAATTCAGTACAGCTAGAACTCCTTAACAAAATGGGGTAGCCCTGATTGAAGCAGGAAGAACAATGCTAGCCGATGCTAAGCTGCCAATTACCTTTTGGGCCGAAGTAGTCAACACATCGTGTTATGTGCAAAATCAAACTTTGATAGTTAAAGAAAGCAACAGAACACCTTACGAACCGCTTTTTCATAGAAAACCATTTATTGGATTTTTCAAGTCATTTGGTTGTCCTGTCTCAATATTAAAAACCCGAGACCATTTAGGAAAGTTTGCTCCTAAGTTTGATGAGGGATTCTTTGTAGGTTATTCCTTAGTGTCAAAGGCTTTCAGAGTGTTTAATACTAGATTAAACATTATCAATAAATCAACAAATGTTCAATTCAATGAGCACTCATTTTCCAAGTTAATGAATGGTCCCGATTGGTTGTTTGATATTGACTCTATTACAAGATCTTTTGATCAGTTTCACTCGTCTAATGCAGGTAACCTATAATCAGTTGGATCTTTTGAAACAGTAGAGAAAAGTGATGACTTTCCAATAATTCCTCCATCTTTTGCTAATCAATCTGATAAAGAAGTTCCATTACAAGCTGATCCTATTAGACAAGAAGTACAAAATCAGAGTGTCTCAACTGAGGCTAGTCCTAGTACACTGCCCACTCCTTCAGAAGAACCGTCTACTGAAGTCAGAAATCCAGAACCAGCAACTGCACCAGTTGAAACTGAAGAGAATACAAATGATGAATGTCTTCAAAGTGCTGCTGATGCTGAAGCTAAAGCTGATGAAGCCTTTGATTACTTTCACAATTCACCTATACTCTCCCAACCTGAAGGTGCCTCTCACCAAGATGCTCTGAATGTCTCTAACCTTAATGTATCAATTACTGGTGACTCAGTTCCAACCACCAGTATCAAGCATCATTCGTGAATTAGATGAGCGGGTGATAAGAAGCAAGTCAAGTACTGTAAACATCTATTTGTTTTCTTGCTTTCTGTGTCAAACTGTACCTAAGAATCTATAAGAGGCTCTTCCAGACAATAGCTAGATCGAGGCAATGCAAGAAGAATTGCTCATGTTCAAGAAACAAGAAGTATGGTGGGTGGTAGACCTTCCCAAAGGACAATATCCTATCGGTACCAGATGGTTATACAGAAACAAGATTGATGATAGGGGCATTGTTATCAGAAACAAAGAAAGATTTGTTGCATAAGGATACACACAAGAAGAAGGCATAGATTATGATGAGGTGTTTGCACCTGTTTCTAGAATAGAAGCCATCAAACTTTTTCTTGCTTACTCTGCATCCATGAATTTCACAGTGTACCAAATGGATGTAAAGTGTGCATTTCTTTATGGAAAAATCTCTAAAGAAGTCTACGTGAGTCAACCACCAGGCTTTGAGGACTCGAATTTCCCTCACAGGGTGTACAAAATTGAAAAAGCTTTGTATGGTCTACATCAAGCCCCACGAAAGTGGTACGAGACTCTATCGCCTTTCCTTCTTGCACATGGGTACGAGAGAGTAAAGATTGATTAGACTTTGTTCAAAAAAGAAAAGGACGTGTAATGTTGCTAGTCAAGATCTATGTGGTTGATATCATTTTTGGATCAACAAACAAATAACTTTTCAAGGATTTTGAAGACCTTATGCACTCCAAGTTCCAGATGAGTGCAATGGGGGAGCTTACATTCTTCTTAGGGTTGCAAGTACAACAAACAACAGATGGAATCTTCATCAATCAATCAAAATACATGGAAACCATGTTGAAAAAATTTCATTTTGCGGACTTCAGTCTATCAGAACTCATGTTGATACAAAAATAAAGATAGGTCCAGACTCAGATGGCAAAATCAGTGGATCAGACTCACTATCGATCAATGATAGGGTCACTCAAGTATCTAACAGCAAGCATACCTGACATAATGTTTGGTGTATGCGTTTGTGCTAGATATGAAGCAGATCCCAAGGAATCACAAGTAAATGCTATAAAGAGGATATTCAGATATCTCAAGGGCAAGCCTGGACATGGATTATGGTATCCAAAGGAGGGAGACTTCAACCTCTATGCCTACATAGACAGTGACTAAGGGGATGCAACTTTAATCGGAAGTCCACTTCTGGGAGTTGTTAATTTCTTGTCCCAGACTGGTCTCCTAGCAGTGTGAGAAGTTGACAAACGTGTCTGTTTCCACAGTAGAAGCTGAGTACATAGCAGCATCTGCTTGTTGCTCTCTAGTTCTCTAGATTCAAAACCAGATGCTTGATTATGGTTATAACTTCTTGCACACACCAATTCATATTAACAACACAGCCGCCATGTTCATAACAAACAATCCAGTTCAGTACTCAAAAACTAAACATATTGAAATTAGATATCACTTTTTGAGAGACTCTACTGAAAAAGAGTAAATTAAGTTGATACAGGTCCACACGGACAATCAATTAGCTGATTTGTTCACTATGGCATTTGACCCTAGTCGGTTTGAATTCTTAGTTCAATCAATCGGCATGATTAACCATGAGTAAAAATCAAAATTTGAAAAAACATTCAAATATTATAAAATACCAAAAGAAGTTATTTTTTTTGAAGAATATGAAATGTACAACAAGGGGAAATTATATAATTACAGTTGTTATATCATTCACAGTGCTTATTTCAAAATCTTGAAAGACTAACATGACTTATTTGATATGGGGGTAGGCTCAGCTTGGAAAACAAGATACATGCTATGATGAACTAAAGCTCATATTCAACTATGAAGCCATCATCTTAGGGTGTGAGTAAGTATTAGCTTATCCAAGTGGGTGTGTGTGTGGTAACCTAAACACACCGGGTAATGATGCCTTGTGAATCTCATTCACCAACATCAGTTTCTCCTCTGTTTTTCTAAGCAAAGACATGGAGAAACAGGCACAAAGTGCTGATGTCATGATCCAAAAAGATTCCCAATGTGAAATACATCCAAAATGAATTAATTAATAAGTCTACTGAAGACTACATTCCTAGTGAATGAATAAAAAGAATCCCAAAGAGGATCACCTTTCAAAGTGAAGTGCAAAAGGAATCCTAATGTGGATCAAATAAATATAAGGATCAAAGTAAAATAATCCTAATAAGGATCCCCCTTACCCAAAACAAAATGAGATTTCATAATTTAAATGACCTGGTCATGTAAGTTGTGAAAAAGTTCTACCATGCACTTCATGCGGGTGGTTGATTTTGCCATGCTTTTAAGTGTGAGGTACATGTTGAATGTTTAATCCACTCAAAACATGATAAGTATCACAAGCATTAAAATATTAACCAAGCATGAGTTTAAGAGGACAAACATACCTACAATAAATATGTTCATGATTATGTTTATTTTACTAACAATTACTTGCATTTGTGAAAGGTAAGATTGATATGATCCCATGTAAGGTATACCTCTACTTCATGTACAGATAAGAAAATCAAAAATTACAAAAACATTTTCCTTTCAGTATTCAAAATTTTAAAATCTTTAAAGTTTTTATCCAATATGGATATAAACTTTAGGGGGAGTAATAAAAATTTTATGAAAATATTCACAAAAACATAAAAAATTTGCAAAATCTCAAAAATATTTAATTATGTTGTACAATTGTTTCTTTTCTTGAAAATATAAAATTAAAAAAATGGTTGTGTTGGTGTGGAAGTTATACTATAGTATCTTATTGTATGCAGACCTTTGGAAGCACAAAAGTTCAAGATCAGTCAAAACTGGGAAATTTGTATCACACTGAGTGTTCGATTCAATCCAAGCAAGAATTGACAATCCAAGCACAGTCAAAACTTCATAAAAGTCAAAGCAACAGTGCAAAAACAGTCAAAACTATCCATAGCAAAACATTAATTTTTAACAAAGTTCAATTTTTAATACAGGTAATAGTGTTGGTTAATGTGGGTGAAGGTAACCTAGGCATTTAACCGATGCGGGTAATAGTTTTGTGCAAGAAAAACCAATTGAAACTAATGCGGATATGTTAAGTCATCCGCATTTTTCTCCAAGATGAAAAACAAATGCGTATAACAATGTTTCCATAAAGCATAGTACTACTGACATTCATCAGCATTAACTAATGAGGATGGAAGTTCAAAAAATGTGGACAAAATTACGTATCCGCATTTGACTCAGTACACAAATGCGAACAAGTTAAATCTCTTTCGCATTTGCTATGGTGTAAAACTTAAAACTTCCGCATTTGTTCATTCACTTGCAAAGTTTAAGAAATTCATTCAATTGACTATTTAAATGCAACTATCCCTAACAGCCATCATCTTTCTTTGGGCCATACATCACTTTCCCTAAGACACCCAAGTCTCAACAGGCTTAACACACTCCTTTTCAGGATAGTTGTGCCTTTATCTCAGGAAGTGAACCCTTTGGATATTTTCAATTCTGCTTTGATAATCTAGAGTGCTTTAGCCCAGATGACATTGAGTACATGGACATTGTCCAACAGATGGCTCTCCTCACCTACAGAGCAAAGAAGTTCTTCAAAAGAACCGAAAGGCAGTTCCCTCAAAACCTAACCAACAACAAATTTGGATTTAATAAAAGCAAAGCCAAATGTTACAACTGTAACCATCTTGGTCACTTTGATAGGGAATGCAAAGCTCTAAGATCCAATCCTAAAGCAACTCAAGCCTCCCAACATCCTACTACATCAAGGGCTACGCCAAAATCTACTGAGCAGCAAACTATGGCTGTTGCTCAAGAGGTTGACTGGAGCTTTTTGGTGCAAGATGTCACTCCTACTCTAGCTCTCATGGCTGGAACTAAAGACAGCAAGGTATATGAAAACCTCTGTATTCCAGCTTGTATTGCTAAGGTTAAACTTTATCAGGAGTATAACATGGAAATTAAATCCGATATTGAGTCCTTAAACATCCTAAAATCTGATTTCAAGAGAGCAAAATCTGACTATAAACTCAAAATTGAAGAGTTAGAGAAAATTGTTTCCACTTTAAAACATGAACACACAAACTACAGGGCTCAAATAAAGGATTTGATTTCTAAGTTGACTGAGGCTCAAGCCTAACTAGTAATAGCTGAGGCTAAAGCAAAGAAATATGCTATTGAAGAGCATAACTTCAACATCATCATTGCATCATCCTCCCACTCAAAGGTGCGTTATCAAAACAAAAGTGGGTTAGGAACCAATGAAATTGCTCCACCATATTCTTATGTGTCTGTTAGACAGCCAAGATGTGGTACTCATGAGCAAGAGGTTCTAACTGCTGACCTACTACCCAATGAGCAAAATAGTGATGCAACTATGATGACCACCATAGGGAAGGATAAGGTAGAAAACCTCATTCCCACCGCTGAGGTCCTACCCCTAACCACTAAAGATAGAAAGAACAAAATCAAGGTAGCAAAGAAAACTGCCAAGAAGGTGACTAAGTCTAGGATAAAGATAGATCCCAGGCAAAAGGGTGTATTCATTTCAGCCGGATTCCAAGTGCAAGAACCAATAGCCATCACACCCCATCAAGAGTAACATTGAGTGCATAATCTATGGTCTGCATAACCACATGGCTAAAGATTGTTACTACAATCCTGCAAGCAGACATTATGCAACCAATGTTAAAAGGGAAGGAGTCAAGGAAGGTTTCACATTTGGACCTTATCACATGGACCAAGTAACAAGGAAAGGAAAGCTTGTTTTCGAAGCTGAGTTGCTTTCGAAAGAAAATCATTCTTTCGAAAGAAAAATAGCTTCGGAAGACAAGCCAAAGAACAAACAAAGGAACAAAAGGAATCCTTGGAAATCTTCCAAAAAGAAAGTCGCCTTAAAAGAAGGTCATGCTGCTCAATCCTCTTCAGGATCATCTACACTGGTCAACCATAGGATGGTATGGAAGAATAGAACAGATGTTGCAGCCAATACCTCTTCTTCACAAACATAAATTGAACCCACTTGTCTATACTTTGGTTCAATTAAATCATTTACATTGGAAGAACCCAAGACCAACAAGGCTTAGGTTTCCAATAGTAACTAATCATATCACTTTATGTGCTGGAACATCCACATGACAAGAATGGAAATATATGGATTGTCGATACCGGATGCTCCAGGCACATGACAGGGAACAGATCTCTTCTTCAAACATTTGAATATTTTGATGGAGGTCCTGTTAAGTTTGGAGGTGAAGCCAGAGGATACATTTCTAGTAGAGGTAGTGTATCCAATGGTAAGTTAAAAGATGACAAAGTAAACTTTGTCAAACAGCTTGAACACAATCTGTTAAGTGTTTCTCAATTTTGTGATCAAAAGCACCAATTTGCTTTTCACAGAACATGAGTGCACTATCCTCAAACCCAGGATGACAATTCCTCAGGAATTGGTGCTTCTTAGATCTCCCAGGAGAGGGGATATGTAAAAGTTGGATATGAACAATGCTTCCCCACTGGGTGAAGTATCATGCTTTCTTTCCAAAGCCAATAATGATGAGTCAACTCTTTGGCATAAAAGAATATGCCATGTTAATTTTAAAACCATGAACAAGTTGGTTAAAAATAATTTGGTACATGGTGAGCCTGAAAAGGAGTTTTTCTATAAAGACATCTGTGTTGCTTGCCTGAAAGGAAAACAACACAAGGTCACTCACAAATCCAAAGAGGTTAACTCTATCACCACTCCATTACACTTATTGCACATGGATCTTTTTGGTCCCACAAGTATAATGAGCATTGGAAGGAAATCATACTGCCATGTGATTATTGATGATTTTATAAGATTCACTTGGGTATTCTTTTTAAGAACTAAAGTTGAAACGGCTGAAACTTTAAAATATTTTATTCTTAAAATTGAAAATCAAAAGGATCACAAGGTAAAAATCATTAGAAGTGATCAAGGCATTGAGTTTAAGAATCAAGTTCTTAACTCATTCTGTAACTCAAAAGGGATTACCAGACAATATAGTGCTCCTAGAACTCCTCAACAGAATGGTGTTGCTGAGAGGTGGAACAGGACACTTATTGAGGCTGCAAGAACAATGTTAGCTTATTCAAAACTTCCTCTAACTTTCTAGGCATAGGCAATCAGCACTGCATGCTATGTGCAAAACAGAGTTCTCATTGTTAAGCCCCATAGGAAGACCCCTTATGAGCTATGGAACAAGAAGCCACTGTTCATTGGCTTTCTTAGGTCCTTTGGCAGCAGGTGTACCATACTCAACACAAAGGACAATTTAGCATAATTTGCTGAAAAGTTGGATGATGCTATCTTTGTTGATATTCCTCCACCTCTATTGCTTATAGAGTATTAACATCAAAACTCACTAGTTTGAGAAATCATCCAACATTGTTGTTAATGAGCACACTCCTTGTGTTAAAGGGAATGGACCTGAATATATTTTTGATTTAGAATTGTTCCCAAACTATTCTAAAGCATCTTGTGAGAATGTTTTAGCTGGAATAGGAACTCAAAGTGACCCATATGAAGATCAATTGTTTAAGTTACCTAGACCTATTTCTAGTTCTCCAAGAAGAAATGTAGAACAAGCTCCTACTGTTAAAAGTCCTGAAAGCATGAGTATCTCAGGAAACAAAGGAGCTTCAACAAATTATTAGTTCACTAAGCCTCATAACCTAGAGGTTGGCAATTCAAGCACTCAACACCAAGTTCATGAAGACAGTGACATGGAGGAACATGCGACTATTGATGCTGCTTCATAGCATACTGCCATTGATGATGTCACTCATTCAATCAATCAGTCCTCATTGAATGAATGTGAGACATAAGCTGGAGAAGGTGTTCGAAGTTCTGAGCAAAACTTCTCAAATTTAGACCTATCTATGCAATTAGATGTAATTCCTAGGCTCAGGATACACATCACTCATCCAGCTGAAAACAACATTGGGGATGTATCAAAAGGTTCGAGAACAAGAAATCAGACCCACAATGGGAATGTATGCTTGTACTCATGCTTTCTCTCTCAATTGGAACCAAAAAAGGTGGAAGAAGCACTCAAGGATAGCAATTGGATTGAAGCTATGCAAGAGGAATTGCTTTAATTCAAGAGGCAAAAGGTATGGAACCTGTGTCCTTTGCCATCTGGCCAATTCCCTATTGGCACCAAGTGGGTGTTCAGAAACAAAAGAGATGATAGAGGTTTGATCATCAAGAATAAGGCAAGACTTGTTGTTCAAGGATACACACAGGAAGAAGGCATAGATTACACTGATGTCTTTGCACCTGTTGCAAGACTTGAAGCTGTACGAATCTTCCTTGCTTTGTAGTCTATCAACTTGATGTCAAATGTGCATTTTGTATGGGGATATAGATAGAGAAGTCTATGTGTGTCAGCCACATGGATTTGAAGACCCATAGCATCCCAACTATGTGTGCAAACTGGATAAAGCACTTTATGGGCTGCATCAAGCACCTAGGCTGTGGTGTGAGTCTCTGTCTCAGTTTCTCCTCAAATACGGCTACACCAGAGGCAGCATAGACAAGACATTGTTCATAACGAAATCTGGGAAGGACATGTTGCTTGTTCAAGTCTATGTCGATGACATCATATTTGGTTCCTCAAGTGACCAAATGTGCAAAGACTTTGAAAGCATCATGAGAAATAAATTTGAGATGAGCTCCATGGGAAAGATGGATTTCTTTCTTGGAATTCAAGTGAAGCAGATGGAAGAAGGGTTCTTTATCAACCAGTCCAAGTATGTCAAGGACATCTTAGAAAGATTTGAGATGATAGATTGTAAGACAGCCAAGACACCTATACCCAGAAATCATAATCTATGTCCTGATTCCAAAGGGGAGGATACTAATCAGCATCAGTACAGGGCAATTACTGGATCTCTGATGTATCTCACAGCTAGTAGACCTGATATCATGTTTGCAACTTGCATCTGTACAAGATATCAGGCTGCTCCCAAGGTGTCTCACCTAATTACCATCAAAAGGATTCTTATATACCTCAAAGGAGCTCCCGAACTGGGTCTCTTGTATCCTAAGAATAAGGATTTCAATCTCTATGGGTACTCTGACAGTGATTATGGTGGCTGCAACATTAACAAGAAATCCACATCAGGAGGATGTCAATTTCTTGGTGGAAGGATTATTTCTTGGCAATGTAAGAAGCAATCATGTGTCTCTACATCAACTGCTAAAGCTGAATACATTGTTGCTACGAGCTGCTATGCTCAACTGCTATGGATTCAAAATCAGATGTTAGACTATGGGTTCAACTTCATGAATACTCCTATCCACATAGACAACACGAGTGCTATTTCGATTACAGAAAATCCAGTCAAGCACTCCAAGACAAAGCACATTGACATCAGGTATTATTTCATTCCAGATATTCATGAGAAACACTTGATTAAACTAGTAAAAGTCAATTCAAATGAACAATATGCTGACTTGTTCACCAAAGCCTTTGATGAACAAAGATTTAAATACTTAATCATAGCTATTGGGATGATTAACATTGATTAGTTTATTTCTTTTGAAAACCATTTTAATAAGTGTCTTGTTTATGTTGTCTAATTACAATCTAAGCCCTGTTACTAAAGTTTTCCTTCTAAGTGGAAATTCTTTCGAAAAGAAATTTGCCCTCAGAAGAGCTCTTTATATCTTTTGAAGGTAAATTCCTCCACTTTAATACTCTCTTCCGAAGAGTTTTTACCCTCAGAAGAAAATTTGATCATAGATCAAATTTATTTCCGAATATTATTAACTTCGTCTCTCAGAAGAAGTCTTTTCTCTCGGAAGCAACTTTCCCTTCAAAAGAAAACTTTTACTATGTAACGGAAATCTTTGGGCTTCACTGTGTAAAGTTAAGATCTTTTCGGAATATTTTAAATTATCTACCTTACCGACGTACTCAAGTATACACCCAAACTATCTTTTCACCTTATCGATATAGTCTTTTACCCCCTATTTAAAACTTCCGACTCTCTTTCTTTACCTTTTTTTACCACCACTGAAACCTAATATTCCTATTATCATCTTCACTCTCTCTCAAATTCATTCAATCAAACAATACTTTCTTACAATGGCTCTCAATCCTCAACACAACCAAGTCGCCATCCTTGATTCCTCTAAGGATGCTGACTTTACCCCCATCATCGATTTTCTGTTCCACTCCACATACTTTACCACCCTCACTGTAAACCCCACCATATACTCTAATCACATGACCAAATTTTGGGCAAATGGTCGTTGTGAAACTCTGAATGATGAGAGGGTCATCAGGTCGAGAATCAGCTGACAAGAGATCATTATTTCTGAATCTACCATCAGGGAGCATCTGGAGCTTCATGATGAAGGCACCCCTACTGAATTCCCTAAATTTGAGCTAGAAAACACATACACTCAGATGGGATATGGTGGTGATGGGCACAAGTCCACTGTTTACAAGTTTAATTTCTCTTACAACTGGAAATTCTTGTTGCACATCATTCTACACTGCCTATCCAACAAGTTAGGGGGTTGGGATCAAATCCCATATGATCTGGGCTGCCTAGTCCATAGAATGGTAAAAGGCCTTCGCTTCAACTATTTAAGGTTTGTACTGAACAATCTGCGAGGAAATCTTACCCGGGATTCATTTTTCATGTATCCCCGATTTATTCAACATATCATAAACTGTGAGCTGGACCAGAACAGACTACAACAAGTAAACACTCTAATGGTCCATTACATGAGGCCGATCTTCAAGACTTTGAAGAAGGTGTCCACCAATTTCATGGGGAGATTCATTGATCTTCTCCCAGATATGCTTGAGCCATTGGCTCCTAGTGACATCCCTGCATGCCCAGTAGGTGATGAACCCATACCAGACCTCCCCACTCAAATGCCAACTACTTCTTCCCACCTAATAAAGGTTACATATACCAAACGCCCCAAGCAAACCCCTGATCAATCTCAGGTCCCCTCTGTTCACACTAAAAAGGTTCGAGTGGAACTCAAGGCTCCAACTCAGCCAGAGGTCCCACCATCCTCTACCATCAACCTTAATATCAGTGTTGAGTCTCCTCAGTCTCAACCTGATGAGCCCAAAACCCAAGTCGTTAGCCCTCGGGTGAGTCCCAACACTCCCCTGAGCAACCAAAAAGGGACAGCCACATCATTAGCACAATTACTATTGTAGAAGAGCCATTAGGTGCTGACCAAGGTCCTAGGTCATTAGAGTTAACCACTTTATCCTTCACTTACCTTTTAATCCAACCTGATGAGGATATCATGTTCCATCAGGGCCATGATGTTGATCTACAATACCTCTCTCAAGATCAACTGAGCCCCACAGAACCTCTGATGTCTAGCCAACATCAGTTAAGACAAACTGAGGTGAGTCCAACTGGTGTGGAGGTGACTCATGTAGACTCAGCCACCACTACTGAGAGTGTCTCATTGGCCTCTCAGGAATGTTGTGAGATCAGTGAGATTGAGTCTAGGGAAACCTGGCCAATTGATGTTTCTGAGAAGGACATCAGTAGGGAAGGGTATCCAGGGCGCTAAGAAACCAATACTGGAGGTGATGATGAACATACCAGGTATATTATCTCATCTCCCTATGATTCTTTAAAAGAAGATGAGGGTAGTCTGCAACTCACTATCAGAGACTTGTTTTTAGTGGACAGGTCTGCCACTTAGTAACTTGAGATTGAACATCTCAAGGCTAAACTAGCTGAGACATAGATTGAGAAGCCTGCCAGGCACGTACCTATCTAGGTTTCTTTAAGTTCTTCCACCAGCTCATCTACTTCTCAAGATGATGTTACCAAAAAGGGGGAGAATGTATAGAAACAATATCATGTGGAACCCACTTATACTATAACAATAACTTCTCCTGATGCCTTATTTATCTTTTACCCCTAACAGCATAACCCTACAATAGTCTTTCCTCAACCAGCTCCTATTACCTTTCAAGTGGACCAAAGGATGCTCATAGATCTTAATAGGTTTCTAACCAAATTTTGAACAGCCCTCCCCTAATGTAGTTATCGCCTACTTTAGAGCTGAAGAGCTTCAAAGGCTGAATGCACCACCTACCTCTAAAGAGGATGTTGGTCAACCTAAGGTCTCTACTGAAACTAATATTAACTTCGAAGGGAATGTACAGACTGATGGCCCAGCAACTAATTTGGATGGGACAGGTGATGCAGTTCCAGTTACTTCCGAGGCAGAAATCCAAGCTGCCGAAGGAATAATTGGACTGTCTTCATTGTCTAGTGATCTGTTCATCACAGAGGCAATCCTTGAACTAGCCTTTGAGATTAATAGTGAGGACTTCCTTATAACCCCTCTCTTACAAGAACCACTACTTCAAACACCCTCACTCCAACCTGAATCTTCTGAACCTGAGTTTCCAAAGCTGAATCTTCCTCTGATCCTAAGGGGAAGAGAAAGCTTACTGTTGAGGAGCTACTAGAGGATGAAATATTGGAGAAGCTAAAGAAGAAGGGCAGTCTTGATACTTGAAAGTTGTTGGCAGCAAGTAGCAAAGCAGCAGCAGTCGCCTAAGAAAGTCTCAACAATCAAAGGAGGGTGGAAATCATTGATAGGCTCATCAGCCTGGGAGTAGCCAATGAAGAAACTCTTCTACTCTCAACTGATGAGCTTGTGAAAATAGAAAAGGCAACCTTGCTGCAAAAAGAAAAGGAAGAAGTAGCAAGGTTGGCCAAAGAGGAGGAAAGAAGGAAGAAGAAGGAAGAGGCTATAGAAAGGGAGAGGATGGAGAGAATAGCCTTTCTCTACACCAGAGGCTATTCTCAAGAGGAGCTGGAACCTCACAAAAACAACATGATCTTGTTTCTTTTTCTCAAAGAGCAAGATCTAATCAACGAGAGGAAGAAGGCTGTCGGGAGAAACTTAAAGAGAAAAGAAAGAAAGAGGTAGAGGGAGAACTTACGGCAGCCAAAAAGGAGGGAGATAAGGATTAGATGAAATCCTATCTCCGAGCTCGCGGCTTCTCCAGAAGGCAAGTGGGTCCCATGTCAATCAAGACCCTACAGCAACATGTTAGCGACATCAAGGCTGACATTAACTTAGGAAGTAGGTAGGAGGTTGCTCAAACTCCTAGTGTTCAGAGGATGGCACCCAAACCAATACCCAAACCACTACCCAAAACACAACCAACACCTTCTCCCTTCCCCATCAAAATAGAACATTTCACCTTTAAACCTTCACCATTAACCTTACCTACACCCTCACCCACTGCTTCCCACCAACCACCACCACCACCCATCCTACGACCCAAAACACAATCAAGAACCCACTCAAAAACCAAACCATCCTCCGATCCATCAAAACCCCTAACCTTGGAAGAATTCAAGGAGATAAAGAAGAAGCTCACAAATTGCAAAACACTGTCCGACATCTCTTGTATGGAAGAGTCCATCCAGCTGACTTTCATTGATGGCTCTTCCAGTTCCCTCATAAGAGATGCATTCCTTGATCTTCCTAGAGGAACACTGGACCAAGCTCTCCAACTTCTTGCAACAAATTCAGATACTCTCAATGAAGATGAGAAGAAGTTAAAAAGGATGCTGGGGAATCTGTTGGTCACTAGGAATGGGGACAAATTGCCAACAAAACCCCTCAATCCAAGAAAGCAAATTGTCCAGTGGAGGTTCGATGAAGATTCCCACAGCTTTGCTGTGGAAAGGGAGAGTGGTGAAGCTACCAGGGCTGACACTTCATCTCTGCTACATTCCAGCATATTTGACATTGCTGAGTTAGCAGAGAAGCCATTCTCCAATCCCTCCAACTCTGAGATATCTGCTCACATCAGAAATCATTTAAGCAGCCTTCATCTAGCCGAGCTCACAAAGAAGGCCAATATTGAAGAAGAGTTGAAAAAGAGAGCACAGGATGTAGAAGAAGGCACAAACATAAAAGGGAAGACCTTTCTACAGATGGTTAAGGGCTCCACTTCAGATCCTATAGTTAGATGGGAATATGACTACCATTCCCATCAACTAACTCTCTTCAGAGGGATGCAGCAAAGAGTACACGTCATTTAGAGCAACCGACTAAATTTATTATCTACGAATGACCTGTACAAACTCCTCACCACCACATCAGGGAAGAACAAAGAGACAAAAAAATATCTACTTTCCCTGGTGTTAAAGACCTTGAGGAGTAGGAGGAAGTGAAGTTTTGGTAGCATCAGCCTAGGGGGAGTTTGTTGGATCAATGAGGCTGGTGCAACCAAAACAACACTTAGAATAATTTTGTGTACAAGTTGAAGAAGTCTTCCAAAGACAAAACTACTCTTCCGCAGCTATATCAAAGATCTTCCCAAGCATTATGTTTGAAGAGCTTCCGGAGGAAAACTAAGTCTTCTGAGACTAAGTAGTTTTCCTTCTGACGTATATGAAGAACTTTCGAAGGATAGAACAAAGTCTTCCGAGACCAAGCAGTTCTCCTTCCGAAGCATTCACACTTAGAAGATCCAAGACAAAGTCTTCCGAAGAATAAAGTCATAAAGACCTGTAGAAGACTAGAAAGAAGTTGTTTCTTCTGAAGTATAAATGGCCTCAAAAGAACTTATTCTTCTGAAGCCATTTAGCTTTGGAAGAATCAATAATGAACTAGTGGACATAAGTATGGTCTGTCTGACAAACTTTGATATACTGCATGGTGCTTTTCCTAAACCATGTAGTTGACCATACTTTAATCAACTGTTCACCTTTTCAACTTAGTACAGTTGCCATCTTTAGTTGGTGACAAAAGGTAAGACATGGACCTGTCATGACTACCTTATCTAGGATATTATTTTATCTTATATACTTTACTTCTAGCAATGTAGTATTTATCTAGTTGTAGATTCCAGCTGGTTTTCCAAGTATAACCAGCTGTAGATAGTAGTATATATAGTTTCTCATTGTAACTTAAGTGAACAGGAGCTTAGAAAGAGTCTTGTAATACTGAGTTGAGAAGTAATATATACAAGTATCTTGAAAACCATTCTCTTATTCATTAACTTTGTATATTATTATCAACTTTAGTTTGAGATTCTGTGTTTCATCGATTAAGTGAGACTTAGTGAGTTTTGTGTTGAGAGCTAAAACTGATCCTGCATATGGTAACTACTTGAAGTTTGTGATTGTTTGTTATTTCTGTCAGCTTTGGGTTGTTGACAATCTCTTAAGAAGTGACCATAGAGCTGGCAGTTGTAACATCTCACTTTGGTTTTATCAAAACCAATCTTTGTTTTCTTGTCCATACTCAACCCATTGTTCCTTTGTAGAAACTTCTTGATCTGTATGCTATCATTACCATTGACCACTAAAGATCCATTTCTTCAACCATGTC
Organism: Flaveria sonorensis; assembly: GCA_025506505.1. Classification (NCBI taxonomy): domain Eukaryota; kingdom Viridiplantae; phylum Streptophyta; class Magnoliopsida; order Asterales; family Asteraceae; genus Flaveria; species Flaveria sonorensis. The sequence goes on along the minus strand of CM046435.1, from coordinate 40,575,889 downwards.
AGGAGGCAATTCATCCAAATCTTGCTGGTTGATCTGTGATGGTTTGAGATTTGCACCCAAGTAAGCTTCAAAGCTTATGAAGAAGGCTGCAAAAGCTGCCTTCTGCTCCTCACTTTGTAGAATGATTCTTAGAGCATCCATGGGTTTCTCAAACTTATGGATGTTTTATATTTGCTGGGTGTTGTTTGTTGGAGCTGGAAGCATGTGGGTGTTGTTTGCTCTGAGGTGTAGCTTCATGAGAAGCATGAAACCAGTCTTCTTGGACTTTTGTTTGTTTCGTGGTGATTCGGGAGCAAAAAAGAATGAAGTTTCACTTGAATCAAGAAACTCCTCCTCTTTTTCTTCACTAGTGCAAGTTAAGAATGCTTTGTTTGTTGCATCTCCTTGAATTTGTATGATTCAACATGTCTGATTGTGCTGTTATTCTAGGATCTCTCATCTAACTCTAGTGCCTCTACTTTGGCCACTAGTGCATCCATTGATAAAGCTTTTAGATCCAGTGTAGCTTTCATTAAAGAGACTAATTGAGTCTAGCTCTCTGGAAGAGTATGCCATATTTTCTTGTTGATCTCCACAGATTCGTATTAGAGACCATAAACAATCATCTCATTTACCGGCTGAACAAATCTGTGAAGCTATTATGGTGTTGATTCTCCTTTAACATGGTGGAAAGTTTCATACAGGGTCCTCAATTTTCTTTCTTGATTTCCTTTATCTCATTACTTCCTTCACATATTGTGTGAAGTACTTTCCATAGTTCATAGGCTGTTTTGAAGTTTTTCACTCTTGTTAATATCTCAAATGGCAGAGTCATTGCCATAATGCTGTAAGCCATCATGTCTGTTTTGACCTTTTTTAGGTCATCACCAGCTACACTCTTTAAACTAACTAGTTTTTAAATGTTATAGTCTGGACCAAGAGTCACAGGTATGTATGGTCCCTCGATTATGGATGTCCATATATCTGGATCTTGAAAAATAATCTAGTTTCTGAACATTATTTTCCATTGTTTAAAGCCAGCTTTGTTCTTGAGTTGGGTGGTTTGAGACCACTGTTTGAACCTGAAATTTCATCCGACATGATTGTTAACTTTTGAACTTAACGGTTTAAGTCAAATTTTGTTTGATTGTTTAACTTAATGTTAAATTCAATTTATCCTAATGTCACCGTGATTTGTTAGTTAATGTTTTTGTTGCTTTTTAAATTTTGTTTACCGAATAAAGGAATTAATTAATTTGAAATCAATTAGTTAATGTCCAAGGTTATGTCACAGTTCTCGGTACAATAAAAAAAGGAATATTTTGTTTACGGTTGGTCAAAATCAGACAAAATCCTTTTTAATGATGTCAGTCAAAAAGTCAAAACCCTGAAAACAAATAATATGTTTTAAAAGTTAAGTTTTTGGATCAAAAAGTGACTTTTTCAAAAATTCAAAAGAAGAATCGGTTTCTTCTTTGTTTTTGATGCAAAACCAACAAAATCACCGAAGAATTTGAAGGTTTTGTATGAATAAAAACTAGGGTTTATCCTAGTATGGTTGCGGCCGAGATGATCTCCAAGGAAAACAACAATCAATTTGTTGTTTGAAAAACAAAAGCCAAATTCAAGTATGAATATACTTGAATATGATGACTTTAAACACACGAACTAATTCAAAATGTTTAAAAACAATGTTTGTTTAAAGAAAACTTGAAAAAACAGTACTCGGTTATTGTTTTATCAAAAACCCTTGAACCGATGAGGTTTTTTAAGGTTTTGAGATGTTTTTGTTTTGAAAAACAATGTATGAATGGTGTTTAGAGCTTTAAAATCACAAAATCTTCTTCATTATGAACTAAAACAAATTACTGAATCATGTTTTGAACATTTGTTGAATGTTTGATGTAGAAGAGGTTTTTGTGACAATTTTCAGCTCAAAAATGGATGATATGAAGCTAATGAACCATAGATATCATTGTATTCAGTTGATTGATTTGAGTCAAGGCTCTGATACCACCTGATGGAAGTCACTTTACGGGTTTTGAACTTATAACACAAGAACAAAACAATAAATTCCCCCAAGGATTGATTTCAATCTCTCAAATATAACAAGTTGTTATAGATTCAATACTCATTAATCATAGTACGGAAACCTATGATTAATGATATGATATCTATGTGTGTGTGTGTGTATGATTGTGTGTGTTTGTATGCTTGAATGATAATAATTACTTGTTTGATTGATTGTTCAAAAGCTTACAAAGAATTAGGGTATACTGCTATTTATAACCTATACAATGATATATGTACAGTTACAAAAATACCCCTATGTAAAAAAATTACATATAATCCTAATTCTATAAGTTATCCATTGTGTATGATTAGCTATCCACTGTGGAAGTTAAACAACTTGTCCGCTGTGCCTTGGATGTTGCCCGCTATGAACACTTGTGTTTGTTTTGTTGTTGTCCGCTGTGAATTGTTCATCTGCTGTGGATGAACATCCTCTCTGGATTGTTATGAATTTTAATGATGCTTATGTGTTAGTTAATGATTGTTTGAATGTTAAAACATATTATGTTTGATTATGGCAAGCATCATCCTTTTATACACTTGTTGAGTCCAACATAGACTATTAAGCTTCTCTCAAACTAGTGAAGGATCTAACAGTAATAATGCATAACAAACCAACCCCTTTGATACTTATTCACTAGTTACTAGCTTGTATATGGCAATATTCGACTCTCACCGAGGCTCATATTTTTCATAGTGCTATATGATCATTGACCAGGTCCACGTACTCCTTTCCTCTTCTTAAGACTTTGCACGATACATTATGGTTCTTGGACTATGTGGTTGGTGATGTTTGTTATTCACATTTTGAATATTATTGTTTGTTTTTATTTTCTTACTTAATACTATTGCAATTTAAGGTCTGTGGTATGATTTTATGGAATGAATAATTATGTTGGTGATGCATGTTGTGGTAAAATGGTTTGTTTTCATATATAAGAATTATATTAGCAAATGATGTGAAATTTGGTGTACTAGAATAAATAAATGGAATGAAATTCTAGGGTGAAATGTGTACTTAATTTGTGATCTGTTGATAGGCTCACCTTAGTAAGAACCCTAATGTGTTTTGTGGGTTTTGTGTTAATGTGCTAATAGATCATGATATGTTTAGTTTTGTAGCTTAATGTGTTTGGTTTAAACTAATCCCCTTTAAAATCATGTTGAAAGTGGATTCTTCTATCACACACCATGCTTCCTTTTATTCTAGCATCGTTAAATAATTAAAAATGATTATGCTTGGTTATTGAGGATCACACAGGATGCTTAAGTACCAAAAATCATAAAAAAAATGATCCTCATATCTAATGCTAGTTGAACTAAATGGTTAAAATGCTTAGTTATTAAAGATCATATGTAAAATAGGGTGTTTAAATCCCAAAAATCATAAACATGGTACTTATGCCTAATGCAATCTAATATGAATGTTTAAATCATCTATTGTCTTAGTTGGGGCCAAATCAAGTTATGATCTAATGATTCCTCAAGAAACCTTAAGGTTGGATAATGTCACACCCTGCCAAGGTGGAACTGTGGCGTGTCACACATATAGTCATAGTTCATGGTATAAAGAAATACTAAAGCAACATAACTTTATTAAAAGAAACTAACAACCAAAACATAACAAAGAAATTATTTTTTTTTTCATTTATTCTAGGTCCATCAAGTATTCCTAAGTGAATTTCCAAGTCCCTAGTTATCATCACCTGAAAGATGTAGAGTAAAAAGCTTAACAAAATTGTTGGTGAGAAACATAGGTTTATAAATGATATAAAAGCATGTTGGTATAAAAGGTTACAAATTCATACAAGTTCAACAATATTAATACATGATCTACGCAATCAAGCTTAATTTATTGTTAGGTCTGATAAGGATAGTTATATTATCAACACAGTCAAAGTCAACAAATGTCAACGTCACTGTCAAAGTCATCAGAAAAGGCAAACAGACACGTTCGAAACGAAGAACCGAGACAAGATGTTGAAGATATAAATGACTAGGAGTTTATTGTTAATAAATATATTTTGTGTCAACAAAATATATTTATTTATGTTTAAGTCATTTTTATGTTTTATATGTAATTTCTCTAATTGTCTAAGTCTAGGGGCTTAATATGTCATTAGTGTATATTATCACTATATATAGATTAGTAACAATTAGGTTTGGGAGCTTGAATGAGCCATTGATTGAGGGACTTTCACTTTGTAATATCTTCAACAATAAATTCAGATCAAACAAGGGTTTTATTGAATGTTCTTGAGGTGTTCATCATTGTTCATCCATATTTTATAGTGTTTGATCTATATATTACACAAATATCATTGATATCTATGTTATTAGTGGGATTTGTTTGTGTTTATCAATCAAGTGCACTGTATCAACGATCCAGTGGAGCAACAATTTGGTATCAGAACCATTGTGCTCTTGATTATTTGAGTTTTGTTTGGTTTCTAGTTTAAAGTCACTATTCCATTCATTTTTATCTAATCTTCATGTTTTGGACATGGAAATTGATTGAGGATTGCTCTATTTTGGTGTGGGAAGCTTTAGAAATCATCAGATCTCAAATTCGTTGAGATTTGGATGAGTTTGGATTGATTTTGTGCTAAAAAAGTCGTTCAGATACGTTGGGCGAATCTACAGCTCTTCCAGCGAAACTGTATCTTCATTCAGTGAAACTACATAGTTTCTCCTGGCGAAACTAGAGCTATTTCAGCGAAACTACACAGTTCTTGATTTTTGAATCTGGTTTCTTCGTCCCTGCGAAAGTACATGCGTTGAACGAAAGTTCATGGTGTTTGTGTGCCAAACCCAGCGAAATTGCTACAAAATTGATTTCTAAACGAAAGTTCAACTAGTTTCTGGCAAAACTACCATGCAAAACTAGCATCAGCGTGCCACTGCTGGGAGAAACTGCTGTCGAAATTACTGGCAAAACTACTAGCGAAACTACTAGCGAAATTGCCGGCGAATTTAGTGAAATTTTAGTGAAATTAATTTCTGATCATGTCAAAAATGCTCTTTCAAAAGTCCCTAATTCCTTCAAATCTGATAATCTAATATCGGCACAAAGTCGGTTTGATTCTTTTGCAGCCATGAAAGATGAAAAGATATATGATTTTGTTGATCAATTTCTGATGGTGGCAAGCAACCTTAAGAAGTATGATGACCAGCTAGGGAACCATGAACAAGTCACAAAACTTTTGGAATCTCTTCCTCCACAGTGGAGTCCACAAGTTAGATTGTTAAAGCAGGAAAGAAATTTTTCTGACTACAAATTCATTGAAGTTATCAACTAGCTCAAGTCATTTGATTTCGATATGAAAAGAGGAGAGTATAATCAATTCATGTATGGTGGTGTATCTTCAAGTGTTGAGATCAAAAAAACTATAGAAGAAGTCAACCATGCATTGATGGCTGAGGTGGTAAACAGTTATGAGGATTCTGTTGAGGATTTTGATCCTTTCAAAGAATTCAGGTGTGACACTCAAGGTGAGAGTGTTGGTGATGTTGGTGATTGTGAAAGCCGGTGTAAATTTCAAGATGAAGGAAAGCAAGAGGAAGGTGAAGCTGAAGAAGCTAAGAAGAGAGCTACTGAGGAGGAAGAATACAAAAAAGAACACTCCTGTCTGTCAATGTGAAAAAGCCCTAGCTGCTAAAATGCTAGTTATGGGACTTCCTTATGAGGTTGTTCAAGACATGTGTTCTCCTCCCTGCAAAATTCGTTTATTTGGAGTTTATAAAGCTAACAGATTATTGTTAGAAAATGAAAAAGAATTAAAAAAAATAAACAAAGAACTTAAAATCAATGAGTCCAAATATTTTATCAAGCTAAGAGAAGCTTTAAAAGAAAATGATCTTTTAAAAAGAAAACTTTTAGAAAAGAATGTCGAGATTAATGTTTTGACTGAACGAGTCACATTAGCAGAATCTGAGACTAGCAAGCTTAAAACTAAACTTGATAAATGGATGATATCAGGGATGAAACAGGAAGAACTATTCTGCAAGCGAAGGGGAGCTAGAATCAAAACGGGTGTGGGATGTGGTGAAACTTCATATGTTTATCCTCCTCCTAGCACTTATTGTTACTCTCCTATGCCTCAACCTCATCCATCTAATGATTTTAATTGAAGTTGCAGATACTAACAGTCTACATGCAGGTTTAAGCAGCGTTAATCACAAAGAGGTTCGAGATGAATATGATTCTCCTGTAGGTTTGGGACTCATCAAACAAGGATCTGATAAGCAAAATGATAATTCCACCCTTGATGCTTCAAATCCAGTATCAGGTGTTTCCCATAACTTCTTTAACAAATTCAAAACATGTAATATCCCTTCTTTTGTTCCTGTCAGGTTTGTCAAAGATAGAACAGCTGTGGAATCGTCAGGCAATCAGAACTCAACAAGTGGTATCAATCAAGATCCGTTGGAAGTAGACTTGTGTATACAAGACTGGACAAGCTCAGATGATGAATCAAAAATCATTAAGTCACCTGAAGTTGTCAAGTCTCAAATGCTTCCAAAAGTTGAATCAACACCTATACGGATCTCATCTCTAAATGCTAAACAAATCAGCAGTTCCTCTAAATCTCAGCAGAAGCACTTACCATCTTCATCTGCTATCCATCAAGCTTGCCAAAAATCTGCCTCCAAGTCTACCAAGTCACCAGTCATACAAACGTATACTCAGAAGAATGTTCAGATCTCATCTCCTGGAACATCACACATCAAATCATAGCCCAGTTCGAAATCCACATCGACAAAGCCTCAAAAAGTTCAATCTTTTGATATCCGAAAAAAGAAGCTTCAAGGTTGTCGACAAGCAGCAACAACCACAAAGCAGGCTCCACCCTCTCCTGCTTTCCATGGGACTACAAAGAACCAAAAGCCTTTCAAGGCTTGCTTTAGTTGTGGAAAAGAAGGTCATGTGCTAAAGAAGTGCCCTCAAGTACAAAGACAGGCTTGGGGCACGGGTTGCTTCTCTGGTTCAAAAAGTAAAAAGCACACATCTTTGAATGGGTGGATGAAGAATAATCTATCCAAACCTTCTTATGTGAAGCCGGTTTCACATGATTCAAAGATAAAAAGGACCAATGTTTCAAAATCAAAATCTGTAACACCTGATTTTTATAAAGGCCAAAGTTGAAGGGTGAAAAGTGTAAAATAGTACAAAATTCAAAAGTGGGTGTATAAAGAGCATGGTCACCCATGCTCTTTCTGCTACTGCTTTCCGAAGAAGAAAAGAAAGAAAGAAAGCTGGGTTTTGTGTTTTCTCTCGGTCGAATTGTGAAGAAGAAGAATCCTCAAGGTTAGTAGGTTTTTGTGATTAATTGGTTCGGTTTCTATGAGGTTTCAACCTTAGAAACTGATTTCTATGTGTTCTTGGTGTTTGGTGTTTGTTTTGGCTTGTTCTAGGTGTTTGAACTCTTGTGCACGCAAGTTGGGAGGAGATTCACTTGTTTGCTGCAATAGGTGAGTTCTAGGACCCCGATTCTCTATTTTTAAACTTCTTTGGGGCTGAAAATGCATTTAAAATGTTTTACAACCGTCGTGTATGTTGACTTCTTATGTATGTGTATGAATTTCTATGTTTTATGAAGTTGTAAGCTTGTTCTAAGAGTTTAGCATGATAGATCGATGTTAAGAATGTATGAAAATGAGGTTTTAGAACTGGTTATAGCATAAGTCTCATTTACTGATCTGATGGTTCATCCGCATTTACACCGTGATAATTGCATAAGTGTTTTGTTCACCCTCATTCACCTTTGTTCAGCCGCATTTGCCTAAATTCAGCCTAAGTGTTCATCAGCATTTCTTTTTATACATGCGCATTTGCTACGGTGTCCAGCATTTCTTTTAAAACAGAATAATTACCAAGTGTTCATTTGCAATTGCAAGTTGTTCATCCGCATTTTGCAAGTGTTCATCCGCATTAGTTTTGTTCATCCGCATTTTGCAAGTGTTCATCCGTATTAGTTTTGTTCATCCGCATTTGCAAGTTGTTCATCCGCATTGGTTCTGTTCATCCGCATTTCTTTAGGACTTAAGAAATTTTCTGGGATTTTGGATGATCAGAAATTAGGATTTGACCACGGTTGACTTGATGCTTTTATTTGGTTATCTTATGCATGATGTGGACTGCCTTATGTGCCTATTATGATACTATTATGTGGCCTTATGTGGTTTGTTCGTAATTATGAAGTATTATTAATCAAGTGAAAGATTAATATTAACGAAAAGTGGAACTTAAAGAATGAAAGACTTGCAAGTAAAAATTTACAGGAGGTGCACGACCATGTTGTCATTAGCTCAACTGTGTACGGTTTAGCTAACCCAAAGGATGTACACAGGGTCAATCTTTAAGATTGAGGGGACCACTGTTGTTGCCCCAGTACTGGTGCCAGCATATGTGCACCACGGATGGAGTCTATTTATAGACTTCAAGGCCCAGTACCAGGTTTATGCGCATTTTATGGGGGGTATAGCACTTTGGTCCATATCGACAGTGAAAGATAATAATAATAATAAGCAAGAAAGAGAATGGTGATAATGTAATGGATATGATTTGTATGTATGATGTGTGATCACATCCGAAGGAAAGATAAGATATTTTCTTCAAGAAGTATTTTGTATACAAAGCTATCAAGATATTTTTATTATTTTAAAACTAGAACTCACTCAGCAAGGCTGACTTTCATGCGTTTTCAGTTGTCATGTAATATTGCTGAGGATGGTACTCGGGGAGGCTACTCGTCGGGACAAGGCTGACATCCATTCATGATTATAACATTGTTGTTTTGTAATGCAAACTAATGATCTTTTGTAAATGTACCAAACATGTATTACTTAGCAACAGCGTTTACAAATTAATGAATGGCTTTTAAATGTTTAAATTCCGCTGCATCGTGATAATGAATTTATGAAATGTTTTATGAATAGTGCTGTGAATGTCCAACTGTGAAGTCTCCGGGAACGGGGCCTTATAAGTTGGTATCAGAGCCAAAGTTTAAGAGAAATGGGTAAATATTTTCAAAAACCTAAACTTAAACTGAAAATGGGGCCGAATGGAGGGATGCCAGCCCGAGTAGCTACGTGCCATCAGGTATTTCTTTTATTATGATAACCGGTATTATGTGCGCATGCTATTTGGTTTATGTGCTTTAGTAGATTTGAATACCGATGTAGTCAGGATAGGAAATGCTCGGGGAATGAAGAGTAAAGTAAGTGGCTAATCACAACTGGCCACTGTAATTAGGGACTTACTATACTTAACGTTAACTGAGCTATTACCTTGAATGACCGTGTTGGTATTTGGATCTTATAGTGTTAGAGGATGGCTGGAGGTAGATCATCTAAGGCTTCTAGAGGTGGTGTATGGGGTGGTCGTGCTGGCAGACCCCGGGCAGCAAAGAACAAGGCAAGAACTACAGAGATGGCTCCTGCTGAGCCTGAGCTTCATCACCCGGAGGGAGTGGATGAGAGTGCCAATTTGAGGGCCTAAGTGAAAGTGGCAGTGGTGGAGGAGGTTCACCAAGTCATGCAGACGATCCTACCGTCTGTCGTGACTGAAGTGATCCGGGCCGTAAGGAAGGATGAGAGGAAAGAAAGGGAGGAAGAGAGAAGGGCTGCTACTGGGAGAAGGGAGAATGAGGAAAATCATGATGTTGAGGAGGAGATAAATGTCGAAAGGGGAGCCTCCAGTGATGAAGAAGATGTAAAGGTGCGGGAAACCGCGAGGGGATGCAGCTACGGGGCATTCCAATGGTGTAAACCTCCTACTTTTGACGGCAACGGTAACGCTGCTACTGCCCACCGCTGGGTTAGAGAGATGGAGGCAGTGTTGGATATTAGTGAGTGCAGGGAGGATCAGAAGGTGAAATTTGCCACCCACTCATTTGTCGACTCGGCTCTGTGTTGGTGGGATAATCTTGTCCAAGCCGAGGGTAACAGGGCTGTCGGGAGGATGAGATGGAGTGAACTGAAAAGGTTAGTGATTGAGGAATTATGTCCTCATTGAGAACTCGACAAGATAGAGAGAGAGTTCCTACAGCTTGAGGCGGGAACCATGACCCACCAACAAAATACCACCAAGTTTAACGAAATGGAGAGGCTGGTGCCCGATCAAGTTACACCGGCTTCAAGGAAGATCAAGCGGTATATTCAGGGGTTGCCTGATGACATCCGTAGGCACTTGATCGCTGCCCGACTGAGCACTTTTAGGTCGGCGGTGGATTTAGCTGGGAGACTGTATGATGAAAGAGAAGTGGAGGTGGTGGAGGTGAAGAAGACAGGTGGTAATGACAGGAGTTGGAACGGGAAGAGATTCGGGCGCGGTGGTTTCAACCCGAACAGTAAAAGGCCGAGGATGGATGATCGCCGAGTGGTTACTGCAAGCTCGGGGTTGAGGAGGTGTGATAAGTGTGGAAAGGAACATAGCGGGGAATGTCGCTTGGGAATGAATGTCTGCTACAAATGTGGCAAGCCCGGTCACATTTCAAAGATGTGTGGAGCCCCATGGTGCTTTAACTGTGGTGAAGTCGGCCATATGAACAAGGATTGCAAGAAGCCAAGGGCTGAAAGTTCTGGGTTAAAGAAGAGGCCTAAAGAAGGAGGGCAGAGGGCAAGTGCAAGGGCCTTCACGATGACCCGAGAGGAAGCCCGGGTAGACCCCGACGTCGTGTTAGGTGTGTTCCTAGTAAACCAAACTTATGCCTCTGTATTATTTGATTCTGGTGCTAGTAGGAGTTTCATATCTACTGCCTTCTGTGCTAAATTGCCTGTTAGTAGTACAAGAATTGATGAGCCATTTGATGTATAAACTGCTATTGGTAAGTCTACCAAAATTTCTGATATGATTGAGGATTGTGGCATAGAGTTAGAAGGCCATAGGTTCTCTACAAAACTATTTGTGATGCCCTTAGGAGGATTTGATGTAGTTTTGGGGATGGATTGGTTGGCAGCCTATGAGGCAAACATCATGTGTCGGAAGAAGATGATTCGGTTAGTTGCACCCGATGGGAGTTCAGTGATAGTTTATGGTGATCGCGTCACTACGGTTCTGAAAGTGATTTCGATAGCAGTGGTAGAGAAGTGTATGAGGCACGGATGCTGTGCCTACGTGGCATACGTGAAAGATGTGGACGTGTCGATACCATAATTATCGAAAGTGCCAGTGGTACGTGATTTCCCGGATGTGTTTTCCGAAGATCTACCAGGTGTGCCACCAGACCGTGAGATAGAATTTCAGATCGACCTGATACCCAGTGCGTAACCCGTTGCCAAGGCACCGTATCAGTTAGCTCCGACCGAGATGAAAGAACTGATGGATCAGCTACAGGAACTGATGGATAAAGGGTTCATTAGACCGAGTATCTCTCCTTGGGGTGCTCCGGTATTATTCGTAAAGAAGAAAGACGGTAGTATGAGAATGTGTATAGACTACCGGGAGTTGAACAAGATGACAGTGAAGAACAGATACCCCTACCAAGGATTGACGACCTGTTTGATCAGCTTCAAGGTACCAGTTGGTTTTCCAAAATAGATCTTCGATCTGGCTACCATCAGCTGAAGGTAAATGAACAAGATATCCCGAAGACAACGTTCCGCACGCGTTATGGACATTACAAGTTTCTCGTTATGTCATTCGGTTTAACTAACGCGCCAGCTACGTTTATGGATCTGATGAACCGAGTGTGTCGGCCGATGTTAGATAAATCAGTGATTGTGTTTATTGATGATATTCTGATTTATTCGAAGAGCAAAGAAGAACATGCCGGCCACCTACGTGAAGTGTTGGAGACACTTAGAAAGGAGAAGTTGTATGCTAAATTCTCTAAGTGTGCTTTTTGGCTGCGGGAAGTTCAATTTCTGGGTCATGTTGTGAATACTGAAGGAATTATGGTGAACCCGGCAAAGGTTGAGGCGGTAATGCAATGGAAGTCTCTAAAGATGCCATCCGAGATTCGCAGTTTCTTGGGTTTGGCGGGTTACTACCAAAGGTTTATCCAAGACTTTTCCAAGATAGCCTCACCTTTGACTAAGTTGACATGCAAGGATGTGAAGTTTGTGTGGGGACGAGAACAGGAGGATGCTTTTGAGGAGTTAAAGGCAAGATTAACTCAAGCTCCTGTTTTGACATTTGCCGAAGGAAGTGCAGACTTAGTGGTGTATTCAGATGCATCTTATTTGGGACTGGGTTGCGTGCTAATGCAACGTGGACGAGTGATAGCTTACGCGTCCCGACAGTTAAAGACCCACGAAGTTAATTACCCCACTCATGATTTAGAATTGGCTGCGGTGGTCTTTGCGTTGAAGATCTGGAGGCACTATTTATACGGGACCAAGTGCACAACCTTCACGGATCACAAGAGCTTGAAATATTTTTTTGAGCAGAAAGATCTCAACATGAGGCAGAGGAGGTGGTTAGAGCTGATTAAGGATTACGATTATGAGATCCATTACCACCCGGGCAAGGCCAACGTAGTGGCCGACGCCCTTAGCCGGAAGGAGAGACCCGAGCCGATTCGGGTGAAGGCGTATCAGTTAATAATGACCCCAGATACGATGACGCAAGTCAAAGAATTTCAGGAAGAGGCGTTGAAAGAAGATCGCCTCAACTCCGAACGAATGAGAGGTCTAGTTGCAGAACTGGGGGAGAATACCCACGGTGTTAAAACCCGCTTTGGGCAAATATGGATTTCTCGATATGGGAATCTACATCGGCGAATTATGAATGAAGCTCATAAGACTCAATACTCCATTCATCCCGGTGCTACCAAGATGTATCAAGACATGGAGAAAGACTACTGGTGGCCGGGTATGAAACGTGACGTGGCAGAGTATGTGAGTAAGTGCCTTACTTGCTTACAAGTGAAGGCAAAGCATCAAAAGCCATACGGGAAGATTCAACCATTGGATATACCCGAGTGGAAGTGGGAGCACATCACCATGGATTTCATCACGAAGCTACCCCGTACGGTGAGTGGGTATGATACCATATGGGTGATAGTTGATCGTCTAACAAAGAGTGCACACTTCCTACCGATCCGCGAGACGTATTCCTCCAAGAGACTAGCGGACCTGTTCATCAAAGAGATTGTAGCTCGCCATGGTATGCCGGTGTCTATTGTGTCAGATCGTGACACCCGGTTGACATCGAAGTTTTGGAAGAGATTCCATGATGCCATGGGGACGAGACTACACATTAGCACGGCTTACCATCCTTAGACAGATGTTCAGTCTGAGCGGACGATTCAGACGCTCGAGGATATGCTCCGGGCATGTGTGATCGACTTTGGAGGGAGTTGGGATGATCACCTACCGTTGGCTGAGTTCTCGTACAACAACAGTTATCATGCCAGCATTGGTATGCCACCATACGAGATGCTGTACGGTAGGAGGTGTAGAACGCCCGTGTGTTGGGGAGACATTGGGCAGAAAGAATTGGGAAGCATCTAGGTGATTGGAGCTACGACTGAGAAGCTGGAAAAGATCAAAGCCTTTATGAAGGCGGCGAAGGATAGACAGAAGTCGTATGCCGATAAGAGGCGTAGACCCATCGAGTTCAACGTGGCTGATAAAGTTATGTTAAAGGTCTCGCCTTTGAAAGGGATCATCCGGTTTCGGAAGAGGGGCAAGTTGAGTCCAAGATACATAGGGCCTTTTCGAATCATTGCACGAGTAGGAGAGGTGGCCTATCGCCTAGAATTGCCCGATGATTTGAGTGGGATTCACCCGACGTTCCATGTATCTCATCTGAGAAAATGCTTAGCCGATGAAGATATGATTGTGCCACTGGAGGATATCGAAGTAGATGAAAGACTCAACTATGTGGAGCAACCGGTGGCCATCATAGACAGGAAGGAGAAAAGATTGAGAAATAAAGTGGTTCCGCTTGTACGTGTGCACTGGGAACACCGGAAGGGTTCTGAGTCTACGTAGGAGACCGAATAAGAAATGAGGCAGCACTACCCTCAATTATTTGAAGAATGACAGGTTTTGGGGATGAAACCTCTTTAAGGGGGTTAGACTTGTAACACCCGAATTTTTATAAAGGCCAAAGTTGAAGGGTGAAAAGTGTAAAATAGTACAAAAGTCAAAAGTGGGTGTATAAAGAGCATGGTCACCCATGCTCTTTCTGCTGCTGCTTTCCGAAGAAGAAAAGAAAGAAAGAAAGCTGGGTTTTGTGTTTTCTCTTGGTCGAATTGTGAAGAAGAAGAATCCTCAAGGTTAGTAGGTTTTTGTGATTAATTGGTTCGGTTGCTGTGAGGTTTCAACCTTAGAAACTGATTTCTATGTGTTCTTGGTGTTTGGTGTTTGTTTTGGCTTGTTCTAGGTGTTTGAACTCTTGTGCACGCAAGTTGGGAGGATATTCACTTGTTTGCTGCAATAGGTGAGTTCTAGGACCCCGATTCTCTGTTTTTAAACTTCTTTGGGGCTGAAAATGCATTTAAAATGTTTTACAACCGTCGTGTATGTTGACTGCTTATGTATGTGTATGAATTTCAGTGTTTTATGAGGTTGTAAGCTTGTTCTAAGAGTTTAGCATGATAGATTGATGTTAAGAATGTATGAAAATGAGGTTTTAGAACTGGTTATAGCATAAGTCTCATTTACTGATCTGATGGTTCATCCGCATTTACACCGTGATAATTGCATAAGTGTTTTGTTCACCCGCATTCACCTTTGTTCAGCCGCATTTGCCTAAATTCAGCCTAAGTGTTCATCAGCATTTCTTTTTATACATGCGCATTTGCTACAGTGTCCAGCATTTCTTTTAAAACAGAATAATTACCAAGTGTTTATTTGCAATTGCAAGTTGTTCATCCGCATTTTGCAAGTGTTCATCCGCATTAGTTTTGTTCATCCGCATTTTGCAAGTGTTCATCCGTATTAGTTTTGTTCATCCGCATTTGCAAGTTGTTCATCCGCATTGGTTCTGTTCATCCGCATTTCTTTAGGACTTAAGAAATTTTCTGGGATTTTGGATGATCAGAAATTAGGATTTGACCACGGTTGACTTGATGCTTTTATTTGGTTATCTTATGCATGATGTGGACTGCCTTATGCGCCTATTATGATACTATTATGTGGCCTTATGTGGTTTGTTCGTAATTATGAAGTATTATTAATCAAGTGAAAGATTAATATTAACGAAAAGTGGAACTTAAAGAATGAAAGACTTGCAACTAAAAATTTACAGGAGGTGCACGACCATGTTGTCATTAGCTCAACTGTGTACGGTTTAGCTAACCTAAAGGATGTACACAGGATCAATCTTTAAGATTGAGGGGACCACTGTTGTTGCCCCGGTACTGGTGCCAGCATATGTGCACCACGGATGGAGTCTATTTATAGACTTCAAGGCCCAGTACCAGGTTTATGCGTATTTTATGGGGGGTATAGCACTTTGGTCCATATCGACAGTGAAAGATAATAATAATAAGCAAGAAAGAGAATGGTGATAATGTAATGGATATGATTTGTATGTATGATGTGTGATCACATCCGAAGGAAAGATAAGATATTTTCTTCAAGAAGTATTTTGTATACAAAGCTATTAAGATATTTTTATGATTTTAAAACTAGAACTCACTCAGCAAGGCTGACTTTCATGCATTTTCAGTTGGCAGGTAATATTGCTGAGGATGGTACTCGGGGAGGCTACTCGTCGGGACAAGGCTGACATCCATTCATGATTATTACATTGTTGTTTTGTAATGCAAACTAATGATCTTTTGTAAATGTACCAAACATGTATTACTTAGCAACAGCGTTTACAAATTAATGAATGGCTTTTAAATGTTTAAATTCCGCTGCATCGTGATAATGAATTTATGAAATGTTTTATGAATAGTGCTATGAATGTCCAACTGTGAGGTCTCCGGGAACGGGGCCTTACAAAATCTCTTCCTTCGGGTTTTAAAAACAAAATAATTTTCCAAAATCAATTTTTCAAATCAAAAGTAATTGAACAGAAACATATTTGAAAAGTAAAAAAAAAGTTAAAAAGATAAATGATTTTTCAAAAGGGTGTGTGCTTTAGCAGGTTATGTACACTGATGAAAAAGGAACTCTCAGGACCACGTTGGCTTGGGTCCCCCTTTCTAAATAATCTGTTAATAAGTGCGAGCACAGTTCAGGAGGACTGTTAGTAATCCGATTTACCGACATAGAATGTTTCTTATTTAAATTTGAGGCGGAACAAACAGGTTATGGTTTTGGTATCTTATCCGTATTTTGGATTCTTATCCTCACTATTACAGTTCACACTTCACAATCACTGCACTTTTCTTGGTACTTCATTTCTCATCTTTTTGCTAGTATAATTTGGAAGACTTTCTTTGCTTGTATAATTGAAATGGGAACTAAGAACTTGATTTGGGATGACTGAGAAATGATAATATGTTTTCTTTGTATGCTTGGTTGCATGACTTGTATCTTTGTGAGAAATGATAGTAATTGATGTAGATGTCTGTATCACTTAAAATTCTAAAATCTAAAAAGACACTTTCATTATATGATATGCATGGTAGGCTCAGCCCGAAAACAAAGTAAACAGTGATTCTGTAGCCTAACTAAAGCTTTAGAACTCGGTGATAAGGATCATTTCCATGACATCTCGGTCTGCATAAAGTTACAAGTCTCATCAAAAATGGGTTGAGAGTATCTGACTTCTACCTTGATCCCTTCCTTTCCTAAAATCTCCTTATCCCCAAGTCCTGAATGTAGCTTCTCATTAGCTCTTCAGATGTATATTTCGTGCTTATCTTATATGCTATGCGGAAGCATTGACCTGGAGCGATGATCTTCTCTGTTATACATGATTATAGACCTGAAGCTCTCATCAGCATGCTTAGATGATCATCTCCTCTGTTATACGTAAGTATAGACCTAGAGCTCTCATCATCTGTTCCCTAAAATAAAAGCACGGTGATTCTTAAACTAAGATCATTGTTGAACCTCAAAAGAAAATCAAGCAAAGTTAATCATATTACTCAATAAGCCCTGATGACGGGATAAGTTCTTTGCCGGATGTATGTGGGAACCAAGTTACCTGAGCTTCTCTAAGCGAACCTAAAACATGATAAAATCAGTTGCAGGTCACTCGTTCAAAAGAATAAGGCATGGGTTTAGATTGGACAAATATATCAACAATCATTCTTGAACTGTTTTTGGCTATCAAAATTTTAAAATCATGATCAGACTCTACTTTAGTATGATCTCACTAACTTGTCGATGTTTAAATACATCCTTGTGCTTAAGTATATCTTGAGGATGTGATCTCATGATCGAATTAGTTCTTAGTGTAAGGTGATTAAAAAATATATATATAAAAAGGGGGTTTTTCATTTCAAATTATTTCAAGTCTTCCACATTATGCTATTAAAATGTTATTATTTTCACATGCATTTCACGGGAAATTACACACACAGATAAACAAGGGTTTATTTGTTAACTGAAATGATCTGACAGGAAGTTGCGAGATTGTGGTTGTGATTGTGTTATAGATTTTTGCTTCAAATGATGGCCAATCATCAGCTGAGCAAAGTACCTGACCAGAGAACCTATTCCTCAAGTTTGCAGAAGATATCGAGCTAGGATTCCTCCTCCTACATCTTCTGAAGCGCTCAAGAATAGAGAGTTGGAAAAGTTGTTCCTGATCATTCACAAAGAATGCACACGAAGAGGGGGAGCATACAAAAAGAGGGAGCTGAAAGATGAAAAATATTCAATACCTGATCATCTGATAGGATCAAAATGGATCGATCTGTGATGATATTGTGATGCAATTGAATCAAAACAAACACAAGTAATCAAATCAATGCAAACATATCAGAAAAATTCATAGTTTTTCATTGATAGAAAGCATAGAAATACAAGTGTAGAGAAAACAGTTACAATTCGTTTAACTGATTCTAAGGTGCACTCGTCTAGTCTTTGTGCTTACCTTCACAATACATGATCTATGCTATTTATACTATCAAAGAAAACAAAAAGGAACATATATTTACAAATAAGTCCCTAAACTATGACAAAACTATTAATAAAGACAATAAAGACTAAATGTTAATCTTCGAGAGGCTTCTACAATACTCCCCCTAAGATTGACATTGTCTTCAGTCTTCAAAATCTTCAATCTTTGGTCTTCGGTCTTCAAAATTCTTCAATCTTTGATCTTTGGTCTTCAAAATTCTTCAATCTTTGATCTTCGGTCTTCAAAATTCTTCAATCTTCATTCTTCATACATCAAATAAATCTTCTGGTTCTTCTTTTACTTTGAACATAGGGTTCTCCTTGTATAGCTCTTGTTCTCTCAATGCTTTTGTAATTGCTGACTTAAATTTTCCTGCTAAAATAGCTTGCTCCGGCTTTGACTCATTTGTCTTTATCTCCATCTTTTCCATTCTTTCCAATGTTTCCTTAGACAAACCTGTAATATCAATGTTTGCATAGAATTCCAAAGATTTTGGATAATCTTGAGAATAAACTTCTAGCACTCCTTTACTTGATATCCTCATAAACTCAATTGACTTAATATCTGTAACAACCGACTCCTAGGTCCAACTTTAACTTTAATTTTATCCGGCATTATTTTCATTCTTATTATTAATATTATTTTCTTCTTACGTGATAATTGATTTCATGTTTAGTTGACTTAGAAGATTCTATTATGTCTAGCCTTAGTGTAGAATTATTAAGTGTTTCTAGAAAATATTAAATCTATGCTAGAAATTAATGTTGTAATTATACTAATAATATGTGAGTTTCTTGCAAGAACTTTCAAGATTAAAGGATTTATAGCTCCAAATCAAGATTCAACAGCCCATAAACTCTTGGAGTCAACCTAGAAACATTACATCCTCAAAGTGTAAGATTCTACTCACCTGAATAAAGCCATTCTTGTGATTTTCTTCAATTTTCTACCATGAATCTCACTTTTCTTGTTCAAAACAGAAACTTGCAGCCATACCACTATTTTTGTGAGACTCACGACTTCAAAAAGGTATATTCTAATGAGTATTAGTGAACCATGGGTTGGTGCACATGATTTCAACTCGAAAACCCTCTTTTTCAAGTGTTTGAACACCAATAACCCACTTGTCTTGAAAGACCCTTCAACCAATGTTAAAACCTTCTCCAAAACAGTTTATTAACATCATACCAATCTGGGTTTAACTTTACAAAAAGGTTTAATGATGTTTGAGCACAAACCATGGTGATTACACATGTGCAAATGATGTAAAGCATCCTCTAGAAAGCAACAATGGTGCTATGTATGTAAAATCAATGAGATATTGCTTTGTTCCAGTATTTTTATGATATTAATCTTGTTAAATTCTTGTTATCTATTGAAAATGTAAAAAGGCATGGTAAAATGGACTCAAAGACCTTATTTAGTGACCCGAAAAGTAGTAAAATTATTAAAAATGGTCAAACCTCAAAATATTTGCAAGTTCTACAAATTCCAGGCCCTAAAATAAGTATTTTAGTGTTAAAAACCGAATATGGTGAATTTTTGGGTTAATATGTAATTTCTACGAATTTATTCAACAAAAATAAGCACAAACTGGAAGATTTTTGGGTAAAATAGTAAAAACAGTGTAACAAGCCTAAGACCAATAAATCCATGTTATTTCATTAAGTTAGTGACCTCAAAGTGATATTTTGGTCGAAAGTTGAAAGAAAGTGGATTAGAGTGTTCAGTTTCGGGTAAAAACGGATTTTAACGAGTTAGTTTAAAAACGAAGCTTTTACTCAAATAACTCAAAAACTTCATTTAAAACAGACTATAATCTTGGTTATAAGCCCTTAAAAAGTTATACTTGAGTGTTATAGGTTGAAATTAAAAGATCTAAAACAAGATGCTTAAACTAACGGTTTTACCGTAACCGGTAACTTGAATTTTGTTTTTTAAACCTCTCAAGTTAAAATCTAGAAATATTAAGCTTAAAACAGGCCTTAAAGAAATATAAAAATCCCTAGGAACTATATAGGCCATTTTGGGTCAAGAAATGAAAGAAAGCAAACTTTTGGGCCAAAATTGTAAATTTTGAAACTTGAGGGATCAAAGTGTAAATTTCATAAATATAACTAAATTTCAGTAATCTTATGACCAGAAAACTCTTATTAAACTTATTATAATATAAACAAACTTATAAGAGTCATATAACTTGTCATCCATATATCAAAAACCCTAACTTTCCTAAAAAGGAAACTTTTTGACACAAACTCCTAAGAAACGAAGCTATGTGAACTTATGACCATAATATACATTTAGTTACACTTCCAATAGTGTAAGAACATTAGCTTACTACTTGTATATTGATCATAGGGTGCTAGGACTTGAATCTTTTCTGTGACTGAAGAACTGTTGAGTTACCATAGGTGAGTTTAGTGTTCCCTTTTTACTACTATTTTTGGGATGAAGCATGCTATGTTTGAACTAAATTTATTTGTGTCACAATAATTAATTCTTGTGTGAACCGCTTGTTTTATATGGATAGATCTACTTGGGGAATCCCCCACGCACAGTGCCTTCCATCATAACCCAATGACATAATAGGAAGGGTACCACACTGAGATCCTGCGGGGTTGTTTGTGTCATGTAACAGGTTTTATAAGATACTATGGTGTACCACTCAGCAGGTATGGTACACTATTTAAGGCTCAGTTTCCCCTATGGGATAACCGACATAACACAAGTTTAGAAGAGGCTAGCCGGGGCTGAGTGCAGGGTTGATTGTGACCCCACAACAGTGATAAACTTAACTTATGGATTATAAAGAGTCCATTTGTTTTTAAACTTTACTTGAACTCACCAACTTTATAGTTGACACAAAAATCTTTTTGAGCATGTTTCAGGTAACCATTGATGGAAGCTTGGATTTTAATGGAAACCCTTATGGATGGCTTAGCACCGTGACTACCAATGGCATTACTTGATTTTAAAACCTTATTAAACATTCGAATTGTTGTGTTAAATTTGAATAATTTGTTATGGGTGTTGATTTTACGTTTGGGCGAGACTTCCATAGCCCGGGTATGCTATTTAAATGTAATGCCATGCGATTTCTCTTCTTGTGTGCTCTTGAATGGTTAGTTTCCGCTGCCATGAATTTTGCTAGTCTGCGACATCCCACCCTCTTTGGGCCCGGGGTGTGACAGATTGTTATCAGAGCCACAGGTTGTAGAGAAGTCGAGAATACCTTAGTAGACCCTAGGCTACAACCTGACGCCCTAGGACTGTCCTTGTTTTGGAATGTGTTCGAATAAGTGGGTTGGGTAAATTGATGATTACACTTGATCAACGTAATCATGAATTTACCGGATGCGTGAATTCCAGCACGATCCCCTATGTGGTGTTAAAACATTTCTTTCAAGTAGAAAATTTTGGAAAATATTTTTGTGTGGTCTAAACCTTGTAAACTAATTTTCATTCCTATTGTAACCGGTATTGTTACTGATTATGGATACTACTGCCATCACTACTACTGTAATTACTATTATAAGATACTATCATTATTATTGTCATGAGCTATGAGAAACCAAATTACTCATGGTAATTTTACAGGAATTCAAGACTGATGGCTAACAACGGAAAGGCGCCTGCATTCCCTGCCTAAGAGACTGCCCCAGTAGGAAGGCTCAGGAGGGCAACATCCCCGTCACAATACGAGGAGTACCTGCGGAGATAGAGTCATCCAGGATGGATCTCAGTGACATCCGACGACACGGAACCCTCAGAGGACTCTTCACCGACATCCCAGGATAGGAGCCGAACCCGCTCTCACTCACCGCACGTCACTGTACCTACTCATTCACCTATCCCGCCTATCTGGAACAGGGGTGCTCGTGTCATTCACGGCCGAGTAAGAGTACTAGACCAGGAGCTTCTGTTTCTTTCAGGATGCCGCCCCCTCCACCTCCTCCTGCAATGGCTCCCGCACCAGCACCTCCGATGATGGAACCGCCCAGACGCCAACCACAAGACGAGTATTGGATACCGCCCAGGCGTAGCATGTATGAAGGCCCGAGTGTCTTAGCTGGAGGCCCCTACTCCCAGTCCAGCCGTCGAGCTAGTGATTTTGGTCTTTCTGATCCCACATTGAGTGATATACTTTGGACCATTCAGCGCCATGAGGTGACCCTGCAGCACGCTACGCGGACCACACAATCGCCCAGTTCCAGGCTTTGATGGCGTCTCACGGTGTCCAACGTTTGGAGCAGGAGCAGAAGAAGAAGAGTTCGGGCTGGTTCGGGTGGCTGAAGAAGAATGGCAGTGATGATGGGATGATATCTGATTATTTGGCAGGAGTCCACTATTTTAAGAAACTATTTATCTATTTCAGATACTATAATCATTTTATGGGGGTGATGCACCTTCCAATTTGTGATACTATGACACTGTTACTATTTTGTTTGGTTATTGCTACACTTATCTATGCATAAATTTTCTCTTATGATACTAATTATTTTAGGGTGTCTAAAATGGCAATATACAATAGTATATTTCAAAGAAGCTAATTTGGTTGCCTCATGAGAATAATAATTTTCCCCATATAACTTGAATGAAACATCTATGTATGTCTTATAGTGTATATTGGGAACTCTCAATGTGTTTGGTGAAGTGATTAATAGGAGTCAAAATCAATGTAACGAGATACTTGAAGCCAATTTATGACACACTAAATTAGTTTATCTATGATGACACCAGAATGCCACCTAGACGAGGAATTCGTGGTGGAAGGAGAGGAGCAACCAGGGGAAGAAATGAGGAAGCTGGACAAACTGGGAACCAGGGTGGAAATCGACCACCTACTCCACCAGAAACCCCACGTGGAGAAAATGTCAACCATGAGAATAAAGAGAGAATTACAAACCTGATGGCTCAACAAATCGCTAATGTTATTTCGACCATTATAGCTTAGATCAACGCAGACCGGGGAATTACAACCGAAAATGGAGGACCTGGAAATAATGAAGGTAACGCCGACAAAGCTGAGGAAATAAGAACCGGGTGTTCTTACAAAACTTTCATGGCTTGTAAACCAAAGGATTTCTACGGCACTAAGGGTGCGATTGAGACTTACTGGTGATTAGACGAGATTGAATCCATATTGGATATCAGTGAGTGAAAGACCGAGCACATGGTTAGGTTTGCCTCCTAATCTCTTAAAGGACCAGCTTTGGAGTGGTAGAAGACCATCATTCAGCCTCGAGGTAGGAATGCCGCAGGCTGAATGAAATGGTCTGAATTCAGAGAGCTGATGACCAGCAAGTACTATCCAATCAATCAACTGGAGAAACTGGAGGCCGAATTCCTGAATTTGGAAATGAAAGGCTCAAATTAAACCAAGTACATCAACGGTTCTCGGCTCTGTCTCGACTGTTGCCCCACCTGGTGACACCAGAAACTAAAGGTGTAGCCCGTTTCATCTGGGGATTACATCCTAGAGTTAGAGGCATGGTTCAGTTTGCCAGGCCTACAACCCTCCAAGTAGCAGTTGATCTTACTAGTAGCTTGATGGATGACTTGATTAGAGCTGGTTAGATGGAATATAGGAAAACTGAGGACAAGAAGAAGGTGATGGGCGAGAAAAGGAAGTGGTATGATGCTAAGAAGACGATCAGCAATAGTGGTAGCTTGAGCAAGAGAGCTGGCAAAGGTGTAAGGCGTGATGATCATGGTGGAAGGGCTCGAAAACTGTACTTAGGTACAAGCCCCTTTTTCAATAAGTAAACTACATCATCAAGGCAAGTGCAACCCGATGCCTTGCTTCAGGTGTAAACGAGCTGGTCATTTGATTAAGGATTGTACGTATGAGCCGGGTAAGCAATGTTACTAGTGTGGAGATCCAGGACACATGGGAACAAATGTCCTAAGTTAGCAAGGGATAAGGATACCAGACCTAACAAACCCAAGGGAAGAGCATTCGTGATGGATCCAAATGGTGCTCATAAAGAACCTAATGTGGTTAACGGTACATTTCTCATAAACAACCATCATGCTACCGTTTTATTTGATACTGGAGCGACAAGTAGTTTGGAAGCTCGTACCCTAACCAATGCATACACTGTAGAATTAGTTGACGGTAAGATAATAGAAACCAATGAAATCATCAAGGACTGCATGATATAATTAAAGGTTAATCCATTTAACATAGACTTGATGCCTATAACGTTAGGAGGATTTGATGTGGTCGTGGGGATGGATTGGTTAGCTAAGAATAAGGCTGAAATCGTGTGTGATGAGCATTTGCTTAAAATACCTTTAATTGACGAAAAGACACTAGTTGTGCATGGTGATAGGAGCAATATGCTATACCCCATGATATCCCACCTAAAGGCTACCAAGAGTCTCCACAAGGGATGCTCAGCTTTCATAGTCTACGTAATGAAAACAAGAGAAGAAAATAAAATTGAAGATATACCAGTGGTGTCTAAGTATCCGGAGGTATTTCCTGAGGATCTGCCGGGACTCCCTCCAACTAGACAGGTCGAGTTCCAAATAGATCAAGTGCCTGGTGCCACACCGTGGCCAAGGGACCTTACCTACTCGCTCCACCTAAGATGAAGGACTAATGCTACAAATCCAAGAGTTGTTGGACAAAGTATTTATACGACCAAGTGTTTCTCCATGGGGTGCACCAGTACTGTTTGTTAAAAAGAAGGATGGAACCCTACGAATGTGCATTGATTACCGAGATTTAAATAAGCTTACAATGAAGAACCATTATCCTCTTCTGAGAATCGATGACTTATTCGATCAACTACAAGGAGCCAGCTATTTCTCCAAGATAGATTTAAGATCGGGATACCACCAACTAAAGATAAGGGAAGAAGACCTACCCAAGACAGCCTTTAGAACTAGGTATGGACACTATCAGTACTTAGTCATGCCCTTCGGACTGACTAATGCACCTGCGGCATTTATGGACCTCATGAACCGAGTATGTCGCGCGTATCTAGACAAGTTCGTGATTGTGTTTATTGATGATATTTTGATCTACTCTTGTAGCAAGGAAGAGCATGAGAAGCATCTTAGACTGATTCTTGAGTTGCTCAAGAATGAGCAATTATATACAAAGTTCTCCAAATGTGAGTTTTGGATGCGCGAAATCCAGTTTCTAGGACATGTGGTGAACAAAGAAGGTATCCAAGTAGATCAATAAAAAATAGAAGCCATTAAAAACTGGAAAATTCCTGAAACTCCTACCGAGATAAGGCAATTTCTTTGTTTGGCTGGATACTATCGGAGGTTTATCAAAGACTTCTCGCGAATTGTGCAGCCACTAACCGCTCTAACCAAAAAGAATACAGCCTTCACATGGGGAAAGGAACAGAACAAAGCATTTGAATTACTCAAAGAAAAGTTGTGCAGTGCACCTATCCTTGCCCTACCGGAAGGCGTTGAGAATTTTGTAGTTTATAACGATGCCTCGCGTCAGGGGCTGGGGTGTGTATTAATGCAGTGAGAAAAGGTGATTCCTTACATGTCTAGATTGCTAAATGAGCATGAGAGGAACTACACTACTCACGATCTAGAACTGGGTGCCGTGGTGTTTGTGCTCAAAATATGGAGACACTATCTCTACGGTACCAACTGTGTTATTTACACTGATCACAAAAGTTTGCAACACATTCTGGATCAGAAAATGTTAAATATGCGCCAAAGAAGGTGGGTAGAGTTGTTGAGCGACTACGAATGTGAGATTCGTTACCATCCAGGCAAGGCAAATGTTGTGGCAGATGCATTGAGTAGGAAGGAAAGGGAAAAGCCCCTTCGCATCCTTGCCTTGAGAATGAGCGTTACTAGTCTTACCGCTAGATTAAAAGAAGCACAAATGGAAGCCCTGAATAAGGACAAGCTGGCTGAGGAGATGCTAACGGTAATCGAAAAACATTTAGAAGTGGGTAATGACAGATTGTATAAGCATGAACGAAGGACTTGGGTACCAAAACACGGAGGAATTAGGGAGATAGTCCTAGACGAAGCCCACAAATCCAGATATTCAGTTCATCCGGGAAGCGACAAGATGTATCAAGACTTAAAGAATCTTTCTGGTGGCCCGGATTAAAGAAATCCATCACCACCTACGTGGGGAAATGTCTGACGTGTGTGATGGTAAAAGCTGAAAACCAAAAACCGTCAGGAACTTTACAACAGCTCGAAATCCCTGAATGGAAATGGGATAACATTATGATGGATTTTGTTACAAAGTTACCAAGAACCTTTCAAGGGCATGATGCTATTTGGGTAATAGTGGATAGGCTTACCAAATCAGCTCACTTCCTACCTATTCGAGAAGATTTCGGTTTACCGAAGCTAGCACGACTATACATCGATGAAGTAGTAACCAGGCATGGAGTGCCACTATCGATTATCTCAGACCGTGATAGTCATTTCACTTCATGATTTTGGAGGTCTCTCCAAATGGCTTTGGGGACCCGTCTTGACTTAAGCACTGCATACCACCCTCAAACAGATGGGCAAAGTGAAAGAACCATTCAGACTCTGGAGGACATGTTAAGAGCTTGCGTGATCGACTTTGGTGGAAGTTGGGATAACCACCTTCCCCTAGTGGAGTTCTCTTACAATAATAGTTATCATGCAAGCATAAAAGCAGCTCCGTATGAAGCCTTATATGGTAAAAAATGTCGATCACCATTAAGCTAGAATGAGATTGGTGATAGCCAAGTAATGGGACCCGATATCGTAATGGAAACCACAGACAAGATATTTAAGATTAAGGAACGACTGAGAGCAGCCAGAGATCGTCAGAAGAAATATGCAGACAGAAGATGAAAGCCCCTGGAATTTCAAATGGGTGATAGAGTGATGCTAAAAGTCGCACCATGGAAGGGCGCAGTCAGATTTGGCAAGAAAGGCAAGCTAAGCCCAAGATACATTGGACCCTTTGAAATTTTGTCAAGAGTTGGCCCGGTAGCATATCAATTAAGGCTACCTCAAGAGTTGAGCTACATACACGACACTTTTCATGTGTCTAACCTAAAGAAGTGTCTCGCAGACAAAGCCTTGTAATTACCATTGAAGGAAGCCAGAATTAATAACGAGTTGAAGTTTGTGGAGGAGCCTATAGAGGTTACCGACCGAATGGTCAAGAGACTTAGGCGAAGTCGCATACCCAGGGTTAAAGTAAGATGGAACTCTAGGCGAGGACCCGAGTTCACATGGGAATGAGAAGATGAGATGAGAAAAGAGTATCCGCATCTCTTTAAACCTACCCGTTCAGAATCTAATCGAAACTAAAATTTCAGGACGAAATTTCCCAAACGGTGGGAGAATGTAACAACCGACTCCTAGGTCCAACTTTAACTTTAATTTTATCCGGCATTATTTTCATTCTTATTATTAATATTATTTTCTTCTTACGAGATAATTGATTTCATGTTTAGTTGCCTTAGAAGATTCTATTATGTCTAACCTTAGTGTAGAAATTATTAAGTGATTCTAGAAAATATTAAATCTATGCTAGAAATTAATGTTGTGATTATACTAATAATATGTGTGTGCATACATACATATTTACGACACACATACATATATATGCAACTTTACACCTAAAAACTTATACAACTAAAACTACCATCTACTACACTACACAACAAATTTACACTACAATTTATAAACTTTACAAAAGAAAAATTAAAAGAAAACCCCTCCCCAATGAAAATTCGGCTGCCCCTCTCCCCAATCACCATCCACCCTTCCATTTCAAACACCACACCCACACACCACCCCTCTCTTCACCCCATACATGCAAATCACACACTCCTTTCACTCTCTCTCCCTCTTTTCACGAAATCACTCTCTTCCTCTTCAATATTTCTGAAACTTTTTCCATTTCCAGCCATATTTGAAGAATCTCTTTAAGTATAACATCGATTACTACAAGCTCAAGCTAGGAGGTGACCAAAAAGTTGAGTTTCTTGCAAGAACTTTCAAGATTAAAGGATTTACAGCTCCAAATCGAGATTCAACAGAAAATAAACTCTTGGAGTCAACCTAAAAACATTACATCCTCAAAGTGTAAGATTCTACTCACCCGAATAAAGCCATTCTTGTGATTTTCTTCACTTTTCTACCATGAATCTCACTTTTCTTGTTCAAAACAGAAACTTGCAGCCATACCACCATTTTTGTGAGACTCATGACTTCAAAAAGGTATATTCTAAGAGTATTCATGAACCATGGGTTGGTGCACATGATTTCAACTCGAAAACCCTCTTTTTCAAGTGTTTGAACACCAATAACCCACTTGTCTTGAAAGACCCTTCAACCAATGTTAAAACCTGCTCCAAAACAGTTTATTAACATCAAAACAATCTTGGTTTAACATTACAAAAAGGTTTAATGATGTTTCAGCAAACCATGGTGATTACACATGTGCAAATGATGTAAAGCACCCTCTAGAAAGCAACAATGGTGCTATGTATGTAAAATCAGTGAGATATTGCTTTTTCCAGTATTTTTATGATATTAATCTTGTTAAATTCTTTTTATCTATTGAAAAGGTAAAAAGGCATGGTAAAATAGACTCAAAGACCTTATTTAGTGACCCGAAAAGTAGTAAAATTATTAAAAAGGTCAAACCTCAAAATATTTGCAAGTTCTACAAATTACAGGCCCTAAAATAAGTATTTTAGTGTTAAAAACCGAATTTTGTGAATTTTTGGGTTAATATGTAATTTCAATGAATTTATTCAACAAAAATAAGCACAAACTGGAAGATTTTTGGGTAAAATATTAAAAATAGTGTAACAAGCCTAAGACAAATAAATCCATGTTATTTCATTAAGTTAGTGACCTCAAAGTGATATTTTGGTGGAAAGTTGAAAGAAAGTGGATTAGAGTGTTCGGTTTCGGGTAAAAACGGATTTTAACGAGTTAGTTTATAAACGAAGCTTTTACTCAAATAACTCAAAAAATTCATTTAAAATAGACTATAATCTTGGTTATAAGCCCTTAAAAATTTATACTTGAGTGTTATAGGTTGAAATTAAAAGATCTAAAACAAGATGCTTAAATTAACGGTTTTACCGTAACCGGTAACTTGAATTTTGTTTTTTAAACCTCTCAAGTTAAAATCTGGAAATATTAATCTTAAAACAGGCCTAAAAGAAATATAAAAATCCCTAGGAACTAATATAGGCCATTTTGGGTCAAGAAATGAAAGAAAGCAAACTTTTGGGCCAAAATTGTAAATTTTGAAACTTGAGGGATCAAAGTGTAAATTTCATAAATATAACTAAATTTCAGTAATCTTATGACCAGAAAACTCTTATTAAACTTATTATAATATAAACAAACTTATAAGATTCATATAACTTGTCATCCATATATCAAAAACCCTAACTTTCCTAAAAAGGAAACTTTTTGACACAAACTCCTAATAAACGAAGCTAAGTAAACTTATGACCATAAAATACATTTAGTTACACTTCCAATAGTCTAAGGACATTAGCTTACTACTTGTATCTTGATCATAGGGTGCTAGGACTTGAATCTTTTCTGTGACTGAAGAACTGTTGAGTTACCTAAGTTGAGTTTAATGTTTCCTTTTTACTACTATTTTTGGGATGAAGCATGCTATGTTTGAACTAAATTTATTTGTGTACCATTATGTGATGCTATCATATGTTGTGGCTAATGTTAGAACCTGCACCTACTTGTATCACAATCATTAATTCTTGTGTGAACCGCATGTTTATATGGGTAGATCTACTTGGGGAATCCCCCACGCACAGTGCCTTCCATCATAGCCCAATGACATAATAGGAAGGGTACCATAATAAGATCCTATGGGGTCATTTGTGTCATGTAACAGGTTTTATAAGATACTATGGGGTACCACTCAGCAGGTATGGTACACTGTTTGAGGCTCAGTTTCCCCTATGGGATAACCGACATAACACAAGTTTAGAAGACGCTTGCCGGGGCTGAGTGCAGGGTTGATTGGGACCGTGGTGATACTTATGTTTTTAAATTTAACTTATGGATTATAAAGAGTCCTTTTGTTTTTAAACTTTAAGCACTTGAACTCACCAACTTTATAGTTGACACAAAAATCTTTTTGAGCATGTTTCAGATAACCCTTGATGGAGGCTTGGATTTTAATGGAAACCCTTATGGATGGCTTAGCACCATGACTACCAATGGCATTACTTGATTTTAAAACCTTATTAGACATTCGAATTGTTGTGTTAAATTTGGATAATTTGTTATGGGTGTTGATTTTACGTTTGGACAAGACTTTCTTAGCCCGGGTATGCAATTTAAATGTAATGCCATGCGATTTATCTCCTTGTGTGCTCTTGAGTGGTTAGCTTTCGCTGCCATGAATTTTGCTAGTCTGCGACATCCCACACTCCTTGGGCCCGGGGTGTGACAATATCTTTCTTAACAATGTTTGCATACGCCAACGTTTTGCGTAATGCAATTCGATCCATTGCAGCATTCATGACTTTAATGATCGTCTTGAAGTACTTCTTTTCATTTTCAGCAACTTCAGAAGACACCCGTTCAAACTTTTGAATTGATAAGAAAGAAATGTAACTTGGATGAAGCAATTTTAGCTCAAATACTCCAAATAAAGAAATCATATCTTTATCCTAATCATCCAGATTTCTAACAAGCTTCAACTCAAATGTATCAACATTATAACACCATCGTAGAATTGGTTTTGTCATTTAAGAGCCATCAATCACTTTCAGACCAGGATTTGTTATTTTATCAAAGTATTTATCACTAAAAGCATCCAAAAATACATCTTCTTCTACACCTTTTTCTCTAAGTTTTCTTTTGCTTTTTAGTGATTGAAAGTATTCTTTATCTTCCTGATCGCATCTTGTTTTAAGAAATGAACTCATCCTTGATATTCCCCTATTTAGCAATTGAACAAAATTTTCGCTACGACTTGCTTTTGTTGGGTTAATCAAAGGAAGTTTGTTCAACTCTTTTAAGTCTTGCACTGGAAGTTCAATGATGCTTGAGTAAAAGTGATAAACATCACATATAGCATTTACTCTTTTGATCAAAAAGGCATCAAATACTTCATCATATTTCCAAGCTACTATTTTAACTTTTTTTGTTTTATCAGGAACAATCATTGCATTAAGCAGTTCTGAAATTGATTGTCTTTTTTGTAAAACATTTCGCACCAAGTCTCCTGCTGTTCTAGCTTTATTCCACAATTGCTTTTGTTCAATCGAGACTTGATAAGCTTGTTTTTCAGTCTTTGGAAACATCTTCATTTGCTCTTTCCTTCTCTCGTGTCCACTTCTTATCAACTCCATGTTTTTGATCTCTTGAGGCTTTAGAATTCTTGTTCTCTTTGTAGTCTCAAGATACTGTGGGTTGTCCATGTCGAGCTCGGTTTCTTGGAAACTTCTCACCAAGTCCCTTAAAGATTCTGCTTGAAGTCTATTTAATTTCTTCCTAGGATAGTTACGTGATTGTAACCATATCCTTAAAGTAGTTACATTCATATCATCTGGATCAGGATGGCGTAACTTAGAAGTTGAAAGTTCTTCAACATTGATACTTTCTTGAAGCGGATTCCATTCTCCATGCTCCACTACTATCTCATCAGGATCAATAGGTGCAACAGACTCAATGGTTATACACTTTTCATACTCTTCATTTATTTGTGAGACAGTTAATCCATCCAAGAATACTCTGTTGTACTTCATTTTGATCAAATAATTGTACTTATCTTCAGTATCAACAGGAATGTCATCAGTTATTTCCTGGATTGGAGAATGAGTAACTTCAACCATGTCTTCATCTTCCAATACTTCATTGTACCATGCATCTTCAAACTCAGATTCTAATTCATCACGTGCCTCAATCTTCTCGTGATCTATAGGTTCTTGACTTTCTTGAGTTTCAACTTCAGATGCAGTCTTTTGAACTTTTGATGATTCAGCTAAAACTGAAATGTCTACATCATCAATTTTTCTTTTTCCTTTATCTATCTTAGATATCTTCTCAACATCAATTGGGGTAACTTCAGAAACTATCATAACTTCAGGGGATGGAGATTTTAGACTATTTTTCATTCTTTCGAATTCTTCTTTTAAAACCTCATTGTTTTCTTTCAACTTTTTGAATTTTTCTTCCATTAGGTCATAATCTTTCATCATGACTTCAAAATTTTGCAAATTTGTTTCTTTATCTTTCTCCAAATCAGCAATCACTTTATCTTTCTTTTGTAATTCCTCTATGAATTTCTCATTTTCTTCTCTTAACTTTTCAATGAGATTCTCTTGCTTAGCATTTTCTTCTTTAATTCATCAATAATCAACTGAAAGTTTGTTTCTTCCACTACATGTGTATCCTGTTGATTCAAACTTACAGGATCATCATGTATCACATCTTCAAATACTTCAAAGTTTTGAATATCTTCATTAACTTCAGTTTGTTCTTCTGTTTCAATTGCTTCTTCAATCATATTAACTATCTCCTTAATAGTTTGACTTTCTTCATTTCTATCTTCAACTTGATCAACTTCCTGAACATCTTTAACTTGTTCAGTTTCATGAACATCTTCATTTAATTGTTCCATGTCATTGCCATCATCATCATCATTATCAGAACTTGAACTTTCATCATTGTCATCTTCATTTTCATCATCATCATCTTCATTTTGAGGAGCTTCTCTATTAAGATCATTTGGGTCAACTGGCTCATCTTCAATAAGATGAAAATGCTCTTCATTAATATTCACATCATCTTGAGCCACAGCCCTCATATAGTCAAATATTGATAGTCTTTTGTATGAAGTTTCTGTCATATGCTCAAGAATCAATCTTTCACCACCAACTCCATAAGCATGATAATTAGGATTGGCTTCATTTATGATCATCTGTAGGAATCTGGGATACATCAGATACTTATTTCTAATTCCTTTCTCCAAGTTAAAGATAAATCCATTCATAATCCAACGAGCCATGTTGAATCTTCTGTTTGTTGCAAGAGCCACAATGGGTGAGTCTATATCAACTGGAAAGGAGTTCCAACCGGCACTTCATTTGGACATACAGTGTTGGAATATATAACATAATAATTTTCAGTGATTGTACACTCGGGCTCTGAAAAATTGTTTCTTAGGAAAATTATCTGGATGACCCATAGCAATAAAGGTTTCTCTACGTTCATTAAATAAGAGTTCTGCTAAGTCTTTAAGGTCATTGTTTCCAAGCCTTAATGCTTCTCTAATGGATTCTTCTGACACTTCAATCATTCTTTCATTGGTTATGAATCCTCTCAAAACTTTTCTCCCTTCTTCATTGATTTCAATAGTTGCAGTAGTCCAAAACTTCTTGATCAGTCTAGAATAAATGACTGGTTGGTAACACATAGCATAAACATACTTAGTCCTTAACAAAAATCTGATCATTTCTTCATAGCCAATGGCATCTCGAACATCTTTGTTAAGAAATGCTGCTACATTGTGTTTAGGCTCAAACTTTAATTCAGCCATCTGAAAGGATAAGACAAAAAGAATTAGACACTTAAGAATTTGCAAAATTGAATCAAATTAATACTTATAGAAATTTAAATGAATTATTATGTTTTAATTCTGTTAACCTAACTTACACTTTGAAAATTTTCTAAGTGTTCAAGTATTCTGTCAAAAAAACAAAATACATTCAAGTTATAGTGTAAATGATTTCAAACATATCAATTCATTAAATTTTCTCAAAAACAGATTAAAGAATGAATTTGTGATTAATTTTTTATTTTTATTAAAAATTCATGAATGTGACTGTTCATATTCAAGAACTTCGACTGATGAACATGAACACCATCATCAAGAACAAAAGTTAACGAGAATCAGATTTGATTATCACAATATGTTCGAAATCAAGTGTATATCATCAATCAATGTTCAATTTCAGTTAAACATTTTCATTAAAATCACAGATTTCAAAATTCAGTCGAACTAGGGTTCATACGCCCGTATAGTTATGAAACACCCAATCAAATTCAAACTATAAACTTGAAATTGTATGAATTTGTTCATGAACTTACGTTAAGAATCTGAAAAACAAACTATCAATCGCAAGTATTGAACAAATAACAATCAGGAAGATGAACTGATGAATCAAGGGTGTTCGATAGTCGGGTGCAAGATCAGGGGATTTGAGAGTAAATGAGAGACCTGAAATCACAAGTGTTGTATTTATACTAAGTGTAAATTTTTAGGTTCATGAGCACTGTTTGTGCGCATGAGACTCAATTTTACACAAAAAATTTAGGCGCATGAGCACTGTTTGTGCGCATGGGTTGATTTTTACACTATGTATTTAGGCGCATGAGCACTGTTTGTGTGCATGAGGTTTAGACGCATGGGCACTGTTCAGAAGTATAAGCACTATTTATGCGCTTTTGCATTGTTCAGGCGTATGGGACTAACTGAAACGCCCAACACTTGGTAATTTTTTACTTGAAACGCCCAACTCTTGAAAGCCTGGTACTGTGTAGGCGCATGAGTATGGATGAAATGCCCAACACTTAACCAAAAA
Source organism: Flaveria sonorensis (assembly GCA_025506505.1). Classification (NCBI taxonomy): domain Eukaryota; kingdom Viridiplantae; phylum Streptophyta; class Magnoliopsida; order Asterales; family Asteraceae; genus Flaveria; species Flaveria sonorensis. The sequence continues at coordinate 40,541,284 of CM046435.1, read as the reverse complement.
TTTCAGACATATGACAACTGTTTAGGCGCATGAGGTTGTCTGAAACGCTCAACACTTGTACAAATTTCTGAAAAATCATCATGCTCCTATTTTGGACTTTTGAACACTGTTTAGGCACATGAGATTACTTTCATGAGTCTAACACTTGTAATTTTCAAATCTTTCACCTGAACACTGTTTAAACGCATTAGTACTTTTCATATACTAATTTTTAAAATAATTTGTCAAATTTTGACTTTCACCCAAAATTTACATAATTGACCCTCAATTTTGTACGTTTGACATCTAAAAATTTTTTTTTTTATTTTTTTTTTTAATTTAAAATTTTATATAATTTTTTTTTTATGTTTTGACCTTTTTATTTTTGTTTTAAATTTTTTTTTTGAAAAAATAATTTCCCGTCATTTTAGTCTCTAATTTTAACAAAAAGTCTCATATTAAAATGTTGCAAGAAGCTTTTTCACTTTAAAATGTTTTCTTCAAGTTTATTTTTACATTATATCAAACACACACATGCTTGAACTTTTTAGCTTCATTCTATCCATCCAAAACATTTATTTTTTTGATTTTTCATATCATGAAATTTGAAAATTTTCTCTTTGACACTTTTACTTTTTACTCCCCCTAAACTTTTAAGTTTAATAAAACTTGGAAGTTTCTTGAAAGTCACAGGAAGATCACACTAATCATTGTTAATATGCCTGCACACAGAAAAACATTCAAAAATCAAAATTAAAGCAAAATAAAAATCTATTATGTACAATTGAATCATATGTCTGCAGTGAGATCATATTAGTTAAGATCAGCACATTGAAATAAAAGAAATAGGTGGATAGTCATAGATAGTGAATAAATCCTGATCAAGTGTGTTCCAGGTCAGCATTTTTGCAGCAAAGGAGACACGAGATCTAAGGACAGAAAATGAGTGCATTTGGCAAGACACTCAGCACACTTACTTTTTCAACTCTTGGATTGCTTAAGGTACGATTAGATATGACATTATGTAAGTCACACTTAGACTTAGAGAGCTCAACCCTCGTCAAGATATGCAAGAAATCACTTTTCTCAACTTGAAAACCTGACATATACTTATAACCAGATCTCATGTTTAGTTTGTGCACATTGGCATTGTTTTGCATCAGATGAGAATATCCAGGTCTGTAATGACTTACAACAAAGGATATCTCGTCACTTCAGGTCTATGATGACTCATAACAGAGAAGTGAATCGATGCTTTAAATTAATTAGAGCTTAATGGTTATCCATATAGCCACCAGGTGTGAGTTTGTGACTTTACAAGTAATCAATTTGAGAAGTCAACACTACTCATTGGTACCAAAATGGACAAACATGAATGCATGAGTGATTTAGTTTGATCACAAGAGTTTACTTTTTTAGTATAATTACATGAGCTTACCTGTGCATCATATCTGATCACGTCAGACTTTAGTCGTAGGCGAAGTATGCAACTGATCATAACTAATGTATCTATCAAATCTCACAAATTGCAAAGACATATTCAGTCCTAAACACTTAAACTAACAAGAAAAACTCTATTTTTGTGTTTTTGTTTTATATTTTTCTATTTGATTTTTTCAATTTTCTATTTTTGTATTTTGGTTCGTTTTTCTATGAAACATGCACACACAATATACAATCAGGCAATTAACTTTGTAGTTTCTCTTGTTGATTCCTATTCAGTTAAGGGAGGGTTCTGATCATTTTAAGACTCAAGTAACTGAAATGCTCAAAAACCAGTTTTTACATATGGTTAATAAGACCAATTGACTCTACCAAATACTCAAACCTTCCTGGTAAAAAGGCTTTTGTAAATAGGTCCGCCAACTGTTTTTCAATTGCAATTTGGATTAAAATGATTAAACCTTTTTCAGAGTTATCTCTGAGAAAATGATATCGAATCTCGATATGTTTTGTTTTTGCATGTTGGACAGGATTAGTTGTAATGAACATAGCAACAGTGTTATCAATGTAAATTGGAGTTTTAAGAAAATTGAACCCGTAATCCAGCAGTTGGTTTTGTAACCAAAGGATTTGAGAACACCCTGCTGAAGCAGCTATGTATTCAGCTTCTGCGGTTGAAACAAAGACATTTGTTTGTTTCTTCTAAAAACTGACAACCACCCGTAGTAGATTTGCGATCTTGACAACATCCTCCATAATCACTATCCGTATATCCATGTAACTCGAAGTTACCTTCATAAGGATACCATAGCCCTAAAGCCGGTTTTCCTTTGAGATACCTGAATATTCGTTTAACAGCAATTAAGTGAGATTCCTTTGGGTCTGATTGATACCTGGCACAGACCCAAATAGCATACATTATGTCAGGTCTAGATGCAGTAAGATTCATCAATGAACCAATCATAGATCTGTATAAAGTTTGGTCAACTGATTTTCCTTTAGAATCAGGTTCAATCTTGGACATTACGTCATTTGGAGTTCTAATTGATTGACAATCTTGCAGTTTAAGTTTTTTCAAGAGTTTGTCAACGAACTTCTCTTGATTAATGAAGATTCCATCTACAGATTGCTTGACTTGAAGTCCAAGAAAGAAATTTATTTCTCCCATAGAACTCATTTAAAACCGAGACTTCATGATTTCTTCGAATTCATTGCATAATTTTGGACTTGTAGAACCAAATATGATATCATCGACATACACTTGTACACATAGGAGATCATCAGCATCCTTCTTTATGAACAAAGTTGGATCGATTTTCCCTCGCGTGTATCCATGTTGGATTAATGTTGTGACAATGTTTCATACCAGATTCTAGGGGCTTGGTGTAGTCCATACGATGTGGAAATTCTAAATCTTCAAAACCCGGAGGTTGCTTTACATACACATCATCGGTGATCGGTCCATACAAGAAAGCACCTTTAACGTCCATTTGATACACCTTGAATTTCATGAATGATGCATAAGCCAGAAAGACACGAATTGATTCAAGTCTTGCAACTGGAGCAAATACTTCACCATAATCTATGCCTTCTTTTTGGGTGTATCCTTGTGCAACAAGTCTCGCTTTATTTTTAATAACTATTCCTCGATCATCTGTTTTGTTTTTGAACAACCATCTTGTGCCTATGGCATTTTCTCCTTCAGGTAAATCCATAAGATTCCACACTTCTTGTTTGTGGAATTGCAATAATTCTTCTTGCATAGCCTCAATCCAACTATTATCCTTCAACGCTTCGGTAATGTTTTTAGGAACAATTTGAGAAAGAAAACACGAGTATAAGCAAAGATTTGCTTGTTCTGATTTACTTTTCTTTGTTCTTTCATTCAATGAACTAATAATCTGAGACGTTGGATGATTCTTGTGAATACGAGATGTTGGAATCTCATTTCCTTGAACATGAACATCCAGATTGGTTTGGTTCAAGTTGGAAAGCTGATGCAATAGGTTCAAAGAATGTGGATTGAAATTAGGAACTTGAGTCGGTGAGTTGATGAAGTAATCAAGATTACCGGTACCAATTACATCACCAGAAATAGATGACGTTCCAGACTCAGGTTGTATAATTTCAAGACCATCATTAGGAATAGGATGTGAAACATCTTGATCTTTTGAAACTGAATGATATTCATCTTGATGAGATTGATCATTATTATTAAACCGAATTATTGAATCTTTGACAAAAGAAAAAAATGGATAATCTGGGCTTGAGTCATCCATATCATCAGAATCTGAATCATCACTAAAAGAATCGAGATCTCCTTGAAGTTTCTTCTCACCTGTAGAATTAAGCAAGTTAGATTGATTAAACAAGTTAGATTGAAAAGAATTTGACAATGAACCTAAATCAAATAACCAAGCTGGACCATTTGAAACTGATGGAAAAGAATTTTCAAGGAATTTAATGTTGAATGTTTCAAGTATAACATTTGTCCTAGAGTTATAAACTCGATAGGCTTTTGAAACAGATGAATATCCAACGAAAAATCCTTCATCAGATTTTGCATCAAACTTTCCTAGATGATCACTTGAATTTAAAATCAAAACTGGACAACCAAAAGATTTAAGAAAATCAATATTTGGTTTCCTGCCAAACATCAACTCATAAGGAGTTTTCAGTTTGTCTTTCACAATTAAAGTACGATTCTATACGAAACACGCAGTAGATATGGCTTCATCCCAGAAAGTGATAGGAATTTTTGCATCTGCTAACATGGATCGTGCAGCCTCAATCAAAGTTTTGTTTTTCCTTTCAGCAAGTCCATTTTGTTGAGGAGTTCTAGGAGCACTGAACTGATGAGCAATTCCTTTTTCTGCACAAAACATATCAATAGTTACATTTTTAAATTCCGTTCCATTATCACTTCTTATTATTTTTACTTTTTGTTCTAATTGATTTTCAACTTTTGTGATGAATTTTTTTAATAATTCAGCCGTTTTAGATTTAGCATTCAAAAAGAAAACCCATGAAAATCTTGTGAAGTCATCAATGATAACTAAACAATAAGATTTTCTTCCAATACTCTTCATATTTGTTGGTCCGAAAAGGTCCATATGCAACATCTGGAGAAGTTTGGAATTTGAGGTTATTTGCTTGGGCTTATAAGACGCTCTGTGTTGCTTCCCCTTTAAACATGCTGAGTAGAGATTAGTAGTGGCAAACTTCTTTGATGGAAGGCTGATAACATGATTTTCCGCTACAAGCTTGTTCATATTCTTAAAGTTGGAATGCCCGAGACGTCTATGCCAAAGCTGACTTTCGTTATTTGACGCTTGAGCAATAAGGCAAGTTGTTTCTGTAGATGGATCAACTTGAGACATATCCAGCTTGTATACATCTCGATCCCTAACAGCTTTAAAAACCACCCAGTCTTTGCTAATCTGAAAACCTGGCTTCAAAATGTAACAGAAAGAATCATCAAAAAGAACAGAATACGATTTATCACAAATTTGGGAAACGCTTAACAAATTAAAGTTCAACTGTGAGCAGTAGTTGACTTTATCAAAGCTTATTATCCCGTTGGATACTGTTCCCTCGCCTGTGATTTTTCCTCCTGCATCACCACCGAAGGCAACGTGTGTACAATCTTTTAACTTAAATTCTTGAAATAAGGCATGATTGCCTGTCATGTGCCGGCTACACCCACTATCCACATACCATGTATTGATAGGTCTTCTCAGGCTTACCTGCAAGACAAAGAAAATTAAGTTGAGTTCTCGACCCAAGCTGAGATGGTCTTGGGTTTGCCAAACTTATCAACAATGGTAAATTGTTTAAAATGGAGTTTATTCACATCAGGCTTGTTTTTAATGAATTTACCAATTCTATGATTCACAAATTTTGATCATTATTAAGAAAATTCATACCATTTGAATGACCAATTTTTGAAAAAAATTTATTTCCAACATTTTTATCATTCATTCTCACAGACTTTGGAATGAATTGATCTTGAATGTATTGTTTTGGTCTCACAGAGTCATTTCTTTTGAAAGATCTCAAGCCTAAGGAAGGTTGGTTAGTTAGTCTTTGAAAACTAACGGTTTGATTTCTTTTAAACTGAGGATTAACATAACCTTTGCTCAATTGTATATTTGCAAATCCTTTCCTTGGCGAACTCTTTCTAAAGTAACAATTTTCTGTATTGTGAGTCCTTTCATCATAGAAGGTACAGTACTTATTAAAGTAACAATCTACTGTTGAGTGATTTCTCATATCACATATGTGACAGTATTTGTTAAAAAAACATTCAGCAGTCTTATGATTATACATGTCACAAATTTCACAGTACCTTTGTTGTGTTCTAAACAACTGTTTATTAACTTTTGATGTTGACGCAACGTTTGATCCTTGTTTAGATTTAGGCGTCGAAAAGTTAAACTTTTCTTTTTGATTTTACAAATTTTGTTTTTGATTTGACAATTTGTTCTTTTGTATATTTGTTTTTGACTTTTGTACATAAACTGCATTCTTAGAATCCTTAGAAACAAATTGTTTAACGACAGCGGAAGACTTCGAATCTAAACCTGTTTTCAGATCAGAGTTTGATTTGTTCTTAGGAGTTTGTTTAACTTCTTGAATTAAGTTCATGTTCAAAGTACCAGCAGACACAAATTTTATTGGTTTAAATTGAGTTGCTTGATCTGTTGTTTTTGTTCGATTTTCTTGACTCTTATTTTGATCAGTTTTAGCTTTAGTCCATTTTCTTCTTCTTCTTTGGTTCCTTGAGTTTGTAGAACTTGATTTTATTTGAGATTGAACATCTTTAGGTGAAGATTCTTTTTTAGTTTCTTTCTCTTTCAGATCTTTTTTCCATTTAATAAACTCTGGATTATTTAGACCATAAGAGTTTGAATCTTCTGATGTTCCTTCTTCTTGTTTTGCTTTATCTTTGTTTTTGGAGTTTTGTTTATTATTTTTAATGACCACTTCTTCCAAAACAGATTCTTTGGGAACAAATATTTTCTTACTTTTCGGTCGTGGTTCATATGATTTTACTTTTACCGGATGACCGTTTTTGATCTTTTCAGTATCTTTTTCTTCAAAGAATTCAACATTGGTTTTCTCTTCTTCACTATCAGAAATCTTGTTGTTTTTGTTTTGGAAAGCTTTAAGTTTAGCTTTATTTTCAGGAGAATGATCATGCGTGTTGAAGTTCTCTGGTAAAGTGTCTGTTATAGATTCGGGCATTGGTTCGTGTGTAAAACCTAAGCCTGCTTTTTGTTTGTCCTTTCATTCACTTACCAGTTGTTCCACAATTGTTTTAGAACTTTTGACTTTTGCAAGATCAACTTGTGTAGCAGCATATGCTATTTTCTCCTCTTCCAAGTTCTTAGTCATTTCTTCAAGTTGTTTAGAAACAATTTCTAGTTCTTTCAAAGTTTTGTTCCATGAAGTTTGTAGAGAAATGATCTTTTCATCTTATATTTTGTGGTCATTTTTAAGTTTATTATGCATTAATTCCTCTTGCTTGAGCTTTTCATAAATTTTGTATGAGTAAGTTCGGTAATATTCTACATGTTTAGCAAGATTTGATGCATAGTTTTTCTCTTACTTCAGCTGGTATTTTAGGATATTTTGGTGAAGTAGTCTCAGAGTTAGAAGATAAATTTTCAACCTTTGGTTGATATGACTGTGCCATTAATGCAACTTCTTCTGAATCCTCTTTAGGATCAGATTTATCACTCCGGTCATACTCTTCTTCTTCATTTTCAGAGTCATCTTCAGCCTTTGGATCACCGTCTTTTGACCAGTCTTCATCTTGAACCTCTGCAATAAGAGATAAACTAGATGTTAAGTCAGCTGTAAACTGCTCTGCATACGCACTCTAGTCATATCCATCCTTTATGCTCATGACAAGGGCTTTCTTAGGCTCTTCAGAAGATTTTGAGTCATCTTTAAGTTCAGGCATTGGTAGACTTTGATATGGCTTTTGGAATGTTTTCTGAGATGGTTGTGGATATCTTTGATTGCTTGAACTAGCTTGACCATTCACTCCTTTCTTTCTGGGAGCTTTGCATTCCCGTGAGAAGTGGCCATAGCTATTTCAGTTGAAACACCTTGACTTAGATTTGTCAAATCCAACTTGTTAGCATTTGGGTTGGAGTTCCTCTTGACATAAGAATGTTTCTGGGTTCTATATGCAATCATCACCATTTGCCAGTTTAAATCCATCTCTTCTACATCGTTTGGATCCATCTCGAATAAATCCTGTAAAACAAGATCTAATTGCGTTAAATGACTACCTTGATAAGCTTGAAAACTAGCCATAAAAGCAGTAAAAGTAGTTTTGGACTCCTCATCCTATAATAGGATGTTAATAACATCTTTAACTTTGCTAGTTTTAGCAGAGTTAGAAGATGGAGTCTCAGTTTGAGGTTTAGAGTTTTGAGGTTTAACCGGAGACTGAGGTTGTGGTTGAGTTGCATAAGCAGGAGCACTTGTATATGAAGAATCTGTAAAGAACCCTGCTCCAACAAACATACCACCCTCTTCTTCTGGTGAATTCTCATTCTTTGCCATAAAGGCATTCTCCACTGTGCTAGCTGGAGATGCAACATATTTGTACTGAGACATTGATGCTGCTCTATCATTGTTTCTTGAGCTTTCATCAATCTCAACTGACTCAATTTTGGCAATCAATAGATCAAGATCCATAGGGAATTTTTCAGTGTGCTTCAACAATGTCACTGTTTGTTTCCATGAGGATGGAAGAGCATTGAGAAGTCTAAAATTTAGATCTTTGAGTTCATTTTTGATGCCAGCAATTGACATCAGTTGTAAGTTGCAAAAATCTATTCATCATTTGGTTTATAGTTTCACCAGATAAATGCTCGAACAGCTCTAACTGCCTTTTCAGTTTCTGCTTCTTGAATCTTGAATCTCCTTACCACCTTCACATATTATCTTTAAAGCTTTATACATAGTATATCCAGTTTGATATTCATCAAGTCTAGTTAAGACTTCTAGTGGTAATCCTTTACACATCAATGAATATGCTTTAATGTAATTCTTTACTTTTCTTAGATCATCACCTTGTAACCCATCTTCAGGATAAGGTTCTAGAGAGTCTTTTGTCTAGACAAAACCTCTATCAGGACCATCTGATGTAATTGGGATATGACGTCCTTTTTCTATTGACTTTCACAAGTCAGTGTCAATAGAATTAAGATGATGTTTCAATCTAAGAGACCAGTTCTTAAAATCAGATCTGTTCTTCAACTTAGGAACTCTGTTCTCAGAATCTTCAGATTTGACCATTTTGAATTTTTGTTTTTTAAGAAAAATATTTGTTTTTGTTGTTTTTAAGTTTTGAATTAAAAACTATGAATTGAAAATATTTTTGGATTTTTAAATTTTCAAAAAATTTCTAAGTGTTGAGTTGATGCGCTTAAATAGTGATGAAGCGCCCACACAGTTTTCAAACACCCAACTTTGATGTAGAAACGCCTAAAGGACTGCCTTAGTAAAATCCTGAAACACCCAACTGATAATGCGCCTGAATAGTTGTAATGCGCCTAGAATTACTTAGTTTCTGAAAAGTTTCAAAGTGTCCAAACAGTTGTAATGCGCCTCAACAGTGGTAACACGCCTAGACCAAAAATGCCTGAATAGTGTTCAAACGCCTAAACAGTTGTCAAGCGCCTATACACTTAGGCAATTTTCAGTAGTGTTTTAACCTAATGCGCCTAATTCAACAGATTCAAACAAACTCAAATCTTCTGAAAATCTTCAAAACTTGTTGAATTGATCTAAAAACTTTCAATTAGGTAGTTTATAGGTTGATAATCAATCCTTCATCTTCAATTTCAACAAACAACAACAATAGTTCAATCTTCTGATTGAAATACAGTCCGAATATGAAGAACAGGTTCGAATAGAATTTAGGTCAAATTCTCAGATTTGAACAAATTAAACATGAAATTATGCTTCAAATCATGTTTCTGTTGATGAAACACAACTGAATTCAACAATTATTTGATCAAATTGCTTATCAATCACAGATTCAAGTGATTCAGAGAGCTCAAAAAGTCGATAAGCTCAAATCACTGAACCAACAGCTCTGATACCATTTGATAGGATCAAAATGGATCGATATGTGATGATATTATGATGCAATTGAATCAAAACAAACACAATTAATCAAATCAATGCAAACATATCAAAAAAATTCATAGTTTTTCATTGATAGAAAGCATAGAAATACAAGTGTAGAGAAAACAGTTACAATTCGTTTAACTGATTCTAAGGTGCACTCGTCTAGTCTTTGTGCTTACCTGAACAATACATAATCTATGCTATTTATACTATCAAAGAAAACAAAAAGCAACATATATTTACAAATAAGCCCTTAAACTATGACAAAACTATTAATAAAGACAATAAAGACTAAATGTTAATCTTCGAGAGGCTTCTACATCATCAATCTAGAGGAAGATTGAAGATCGTTATATGGTTGACTTACCGGTGCTGATCTCGATACAAGATGTTGATAATGATAGACTAAGGGGGAGTATTGTTGGGTCTGATAAGGATAATCTATATTATCAACACAGTCAAAGTCAACAAAGGTCAGTGTCACTGTCAAAATCATCGGAAAAGGCAAACAGACACGTTCGAAACGAAGAACCGAGACAAGATGTTGAAGATATAAATGACTAGGAGTTTATTGTTAATAAATATATTTTTGTTAACAAAATATATTTATTTATGTTTAAGTCATTTTTATTTTTTATATGTAATTTCTCTAACTATTTAAGTCTAGGGGCTTAATATGTCATTAGTGTATATTATCACTATATATAGATTAGTGACAATTAGGTTTGGGAGCTTGAATGAGCCATTGATTGAGGAACTTTCACTTTGTAATATCTTCAACAATCAATTCAGATCAAACAATGGTTTTATTGAATGTTCTTGAGGTGTTCATCATTGTTCATCCATATTTTATAGTGTTTGATCTATATATTACACAAATATCATTGATATTTGTGTTATCAATAGGATTTGTTTGTGTTTATCAATCAAGTGCACTGTATCAACGATCCAGTGGACCAACATTTATCATTGTTATATTGTAACAAGCAGGAAACCTCATGGGATATTATCCGCTACTTGGGGAGAATACCCCCATCACGGGTTTAAAACGTGTCTGATAGTGGAAGGTATCCACCCCCTTATAAAGAGACTTTTATTCCCCTTCCCAACAAATGTGGGATGTTACATCCTCCCCTACTTGGGAGACTAGCGTACTCGCTGGCACACCAGCCCGACCCTGGCTCTGATACCAACTGTAACAAGTAGGAAACTGCACTGATATTGTCCGTTACTTAGGGAGAATACCCCCATCACGGGTTTCAAACGTGTTCGATAGGGGAAAGTATCCAGCCCCTTATAAAGAGACATATGTTCCCCTTCCCAACCGATATGGGATATTACATATACATCCATAATTCTCAAAGATTATGACATTATTATCATTGTGTCCACAATTCCCAAGATTGTGCTATGTTATATGTTATATCGGTTTCCCACATATGGCCCATATTAGTACTTTCTTAGCCTTAAACCCAAGTTAATGATTGTAAAACAATCATATAGTGTTCAAATACTAAGCACATAGTTGATATAACTTGTTTAAAATTTTTATTATAAAAATGTTTATGTGATATGGCTAATATGTACATGTTCCATCCCCAAAAGTATAAAAGTTGAATAGGGGGCTATGAATCGCACATTATGATCTTGATGAGTTGTTTGTGTTCTTGGTATGTGTTCAACGGTTAAGGATGAAAAACTAAGGTGATAGAGAATATTAGTTTAGGGTTATATAAAGATATGGTGTTGTTAGTTGATCAAGATGATCAAAGCATAAGAGGAGAAATTAAATATCTTGTTACTTTTTGAAAAACTCAGATTTGATAGCAATCTGTGTTGAAATTTGGACATATTTTAAAAAGAGCAAACATATATGAAAATTTATAAAAAATTTCAATCAACTAAATTAATGTGTTGCGATTAATCTTCATTCAGAAAATTTTTCAATTTCGAACCCGGAAATATAACAAAATCGTGTATCTTTACGGGCTGTCCTGCAATCAGAATTAGCAATTTCTGATGAACCTTTATATGCGGCTTAAAAATAGTAAGCGACATTCAAAAATTACGCGATTTTATATAATGATAGATTAATGTGTTCCAAAAAACTTTCATTTAGAAAAGTTTTTATTTGGACCCCATAAACGAGTCAAAATAGTTTAGTATTAGTAAAACAAAATGAAATGTAAGAATATTAAGGATGACCATAGTTTATAAACTTGATCATCTCACTTATGTTCTTTGTCTCTTCCACCAATACATCATGGTGTATGAATTTCATGGAATCATAAACATGAGTGGATTGATTATGTAGAATGATTGTTAGGCTTACAATGATCAAATGATCATATGAACAAGATATAAAGTAAACAATCATTAAAACATAAAACTTAAAACCTACCTTCTAAGAACCTTAAAAGGTTTTTAAATCTTAAAATATGTTGATATGCTTGAGGAGGATGGTTATAGAGAGGAAGGAAGAGTAGTTTTCTCTTAAAAGGTGTAGAGAAAATATGCAAGAATTAAGGGAGGAGAGCCCTTGTATTTATAATGAGATTCGGAGGCCTTAAACTAAGTAGGAATGATGGGGAATTTTTAAAATGATTTGGGGGAAAACTTGTAACTACTTTTTAAATGTGTCACACATATATTTTTAGTGTTTTACAAAATGAAAGTAGGCTAGGATGGTCCATGTAACATGTTATGTGATGTGTAAATTAACATAAGATGATTATAAATATTTTTAGGCCATGAAATAAATTAACTAAGCTTCAAAGAAAAATAAATAAGTCATATGATATAATAAGCACGTAATATAAAGTATGGTTTGAAATCATAAAAGCATGTGACAACTTTCACAAGTAAACTTTCATGTTGCTTAGTGAAATAAGTAATTGTGTTATGATAATGTTTATACATAAATAGATGTCATAGGAAATCTTATTGATATATTGAACAATTATAAGTACAAACGTCATGGATATTATAGATAAGTCAGACTAGCTTGGGTGCGGGGAATAATGAACCATCATGTAAAGAATAAAAGCAAGATGCATGAAACATTGGTTAGAACTAAACATGTTTGCGTTTAAGTGGGCAATAATATTGATAATCATATTGAATGTATGATTTCAAAGTATATGCAAACTTTGGTTTGAACCATGTTCTTAGCATCAATTATGTTGAATTCAACAAGATGATAAATTGAAGCTTTCCAAATCACAATCAAAGTTGACTGAAGATCTCATTATACAAGCTCAGAGACCAAGTTGATTAAAATAAGAAAAGAATGCAAGACAAAGTCATGTGACAAAGTCAAAATCAAGACCAAAAGAAATAATCAAAATCGGGCTATATTATATATTTCCTTATAAATAGAAAGCCACTAGTGCAAATGTTAGTGTGTCTCTTATGGTGTGAATCACCACCCAAGGAACAATCCTACTTTGGATGGGTTTGATCTTCATTGTCCTGTATGAATTTCATTGTAATTTGATGATCAACATTAATGAATTCATATTATTATCGTCATCATTTCTTTGTGTTCTATGATTCACAAACATACACCCATCTTAATTTTGACTATTTAGGCCTTTAACATGATGAATCCTAAGATCCAAGCTCATTGAGTCTAAAATATTAATTTAGCAAAATGGTATCAGAGCTGTTGGTTGCTGGATTTATCTAAGTTACAAATATCATTTCAATTTTATGATGTAAAGAATAAAAAGAAAAGAAGAAAAATGAAGAACAAGTCTCTCTTTATCAAAAATGAAGAAAACCCATCTGTTCCTCAAAAAATAAAGAAGAAATCAGCAAATCTATTCTAAGTTGGTATGATTTGAGTATGATTAATCAACTAACTGACTATCTACTCAAAATTCAAAGCACATGAATAAATTGACGTCAAAAATGAAGAAATAATATGTTCATCACGAGTATTAATCGTATATGTTCATCAACATCAATCGAACAACAAATTTCAGTTGTTATGATTGATTTGATGATTGATAATTGAAGATGGTTTGCCACGAGATAGATCTTCCAAAGAACAAGGCCTTTTTCGAATAAGCCAATATTAATTGTTCTCGAATCCAATTAAATCATTGGTGATCTGAATGATTCAGCACCAAACTCAAATCGAAACCCAGATCTAATAGAATCACATGATTGAAACTGCTAAAATTCATCATTTACTGGCATTCGCATATGTTCAAGGAGCAATGTTTATCAAATGCGTATGAGATGATTGTTACTAATGCGGATTTGATAAATGAATTTGGATGAACTATGGGACACCTATCCAGCTATACATTTGATTAATGTGTTTGATCAACTGTAACACCCGGCCTTTCATACCACCAATATTGTCCGCTTTGCCTACGAGGAGCTCACGGATTTGTTTTTGGTTGCCCGGGTGAAAACTTCCCAGGGAGGTCACCCATCCCTGGATTGCTGCCACCTGAGCACGCTTAACTGCGGAGTTCTCCTCTCATCCACAGCCAATACGCCCAAAACGCGTTGGTGATATTAGAGACCAGACATTCCTTTTGAACCAGGAATCTCTCCTGTCCACGGCCGATGTGGGATATATGTAGGGTGTCACAATCAACCCCTCTTTGGACTCATCGTCCTCGATGAGCCCGAGAACTCACCATCCCCAGTGAGGTTTGTCCCACCATCCCGAATGGCACAGGAGTGGCTCTGATACCATTCTGTAACACCCGGCCTTTCATACCACCAATATTGTCCGCTTTGCCTACGAGGAGCTCACGGATTTTTTTTGGTTGCCCGGGTGAAAACTTCCCAGGGAGGTCACCCATCCCTGGATTGCTGCCACCCGAGCACGCTTAACTGCGGAGTTCTCCTCTCATCCACAGCCAATACGCCCAAAACGCGTTGGTGATATTAGAGACCAGACATTCCTTTTGAACCAGGAATCTCTCCTGTCCACGGCCGATGTGGGATATATGTAGGGTGTCACATCAACTCATACAAATAAGGATGAGTTGAACAAGCCAACAAACAAATGCGGATGCACGTGCATGATTCAAATCATCCAAACATTTATAAGGTTCAGTGAAATGTGGATGTATTAATACAAATGCGACTACATGTGCTAATACAAATACGGATGTTATGTAACCTATTCGGGTCTTTTGAAATGAATGTGGTCGAGTTCATATGAATGTGAATAAGCTACTCACCCAATGCGAATGTGTTAACATAAAATGCAAAGTCCAAATTCGGATGAGTATCATCCAACACGAATGAACAACATCCAAATATAGATAAGAAAAAAGGAAATGCGGATGAACATATGACTATCAAGAATAGAATATAAATACGGATGAATACAACCAACAGGCACATCTATTGTTGAGAATTCTTCAAAAAAATAGCAATCAACTTTGGTTACATAATAACTTATTTATCCCGGGATTTATACACTATCAGATACTCTTTTTGAAGTACTTAGGTTAACATTCTGTAATGATGTTTTGCACCCATGTTTGACTACTGAGTGGATAGTTAGAAAGACTTTAATTAAGGGGAATAATCATCATTCGAAGAATGTCATTTATCAAGTTATATAAGATATTCAAAAGAGTGGAAGTGTGTTCCAGATTGATTCATGTTCCTGATGAGGTTTATTGATCTTCAAAGCTTCACCATATGCCTAATACATTCTAATCCCTAGAGTTGTGATATGAATTGTAATCCAAATGTCACATCCTCAAAATCCACGTGTGGGGTTCTACTACAAGGCATGTGAACAAATCAAGATCTAAGTCATTAGTTACTCTAAACCAGTCTATATGAAAGTTTAAAATAAATCTAATGTAAATAAATAAATGTTCTAAAGCATGCTTGACCCATGAGTGCTCCTAGATACAGCAATTAATAATGAACTGAGAAAAGCATACTAAAGTGTCAACACGATAGTTGGTGAGTTCAAGATTTTGTAAGTAATCACAAACAATAGGAGTTGTCAAACATAAGCAAGTCTATTAAAATAGATAGCTAGTCTAATTTCATAAGTAATAACAATAGTGATTTCATGATCAAAGCTGACTGTGTTCGTTTGTTTGCCTTCTGCCATGACATACCAAGTTGTGACAATGTTAGTTGTTTAGGACAATATAGCACCCGTTTGACCTCTAGTCTTATGGGTAGGGCTTGTCAAACCCAATATTACTACACAAGATTTCCTGCTAGTTTCCTTAATTAACGATCCGAAAGTGTAAGCGCTTTCAACGGTATATCACACTATGTTATACTTAACACAACTTATAATAGTTTAAGCATTTGTAAAAGTAAGTGTGTTTTCTCCCCTAAAAGAGAGTGTATAAAAGTGGGGCATTAAACTCACCTGATGTGCAAGCGGATAAGAAAAGTGAACCTAAGAATGACTTGAAACACAACCCATGAAAGGTTACATAAAACACGTGATTACATAAGTATGTGTAACCAAAATAGCTTAACACACCCTAAGTGCTCAATCAAACACATTGATTCAAGTGATTTAGAAAACATTGACCCGTCGACCCATTTGACCCGTTGGTGACTTTTTATATGAAATCTTGTTTGATCAAGTATAATAATTCATTATCCATAATTTTCAAGTAAAACCATTCGCGTACATCACATAATCAACCTAGTTCTATCGAGATCATCATACTAGTATATCCTATCATTGAACACATGTGAACCTTAAAAATCATCAAGCTTAATACAAATAGAAGTAGTTCCCAACTATCTAATCATACATTGAGTTTAATCACGCACTACATGCCATGTGAAGCAACCCACTACTTCACATTCTAAACCCTACCAATTCTACTAAATAGTGGCCTTAGATTCGCATGCGTGTATGATGTTCATCATCATATTCCTAAAAATGATTCATACCAATCAAAAAATCAAACATACATGACTATTAAATACTATAACCCAAGTACAAATCCACAATCTTCTAGCGTAAATTCATCACATTGCATAATTTCCTTCATGAACCCTAGATTACCCAACATTCCAACATAGCATACAAATGATCCAACTAATGTATAAACACTTGAAACATTCCCAATAATCAACCTTGCATGGTCCTAACAAAACGTGCATGCCTAGTTCAAGAAATCAAATCAAACATATCAATAAAGTTTCCCTTTTAGGAGAGTAGTACTCAACAACCAACATCTCATCCAATTCAATCATTGATTCACCAATTTTATGCCTAAACAAGTTCATATCATCTAAGCATAAGAAACATCAATTAATCACCACATTCCAGTTTCTCAAGAATTAAAGTTTCCTATTATAGTAACGTATGAATGAGACATTACTTCCATGAAATTCATGCATAACCCACGTAAACTACCATCAATACAATCAAATAACATCATAGCATCATCAAACATCAACAATTTTGTGATATCAAGTCTAATAAACTAGGGTTTGCTCTAGAATCAAAAATCATGAAAAACTTGTTAGAACTCACCTTAAATCGTGTAATGATTGAGAATGACACTTGCTACAACGTAGTGCCACTTAGAACTAATCAAAATCGAATGGTTTGCTTGTTCTTGGATCAAAATCGCAAGGGAGGGGATTGGGGATGTGGTTAGGCCGAATGGGGGGCTATGGGGGCTAGGGTTTGTTTTGTTTAATATTAAGTTTAGTAATTATTAGAAAATCAACCGTCCTTGTTTACACTTTGTAAAAACTAATTTTTTACACTTTGTAAAACCTAATTTTTTACACTTTTAAATAATTTTTAGCTGCATAACACATGATCTATTATTAACCAACAACAATTATATAACCCAATTAGTAAACGCCACACATGAAATCATATATCACACTAGTCACGTTATCAAGCGTAATCTGCAAATAATACGTAACACTCATGATTCACATAATCACATATTAATAATCAAATTATAAATTAATTTAATATTAGTTAACTGATATTAATTATAGTTAAGTCACCATGTTCAACGACAACTAGTGTGTACTCACGACACGTGTATGCAAGACCTAACAGAACTAACAGAGTTTTGGTAACTAAAAATTATCAAATATCATATTATCCCTATGTTAAAAGAATTTTGTCCTAAAAATTGTGTTTCATGATTACCTTGCATCACTTGTCTACTGCATTGGTACAAAGAAATTTACCCTAAATTTTAGATGTTACCTTTACTGGTTGTCATTTTCATTTTGAACAAATGAGGATACTTAAGCTTCATTCGATCCTCACCTTCCCACATGAATTCCGGTCCATGTCTTAAGTATCTTGATCTACTTGAGGGTCTTGACCTCACAATCCATAACCTTAATTGGTTCTTCTATGAATTATAGTTGTTCATCTACTTGTACTTGCTCGAGTGGTACAAACAAAGTCTCGTTGGATAAGCACTTCTTCAGGTTTGAGACGTTGAAAACATTATGAACTACACTCAACGAGTCGGGTAAATTTAGTCTGTACACCACTGGACCTATTCTTTCTAGAATCTCAAATGGCGCAACATACCTTGGGTTAAGCTTGCTATCTTTACCAAATCAAATCATACTTTTCCTCGATGAGACATTCAGTAAGACTTTATCCCCGACTTATAACTCCAAGGGTTTCCTTTGCTTGTCAGCGTAGTCTTTTACTGATCTCATGCTGTAGACATACGATTCCGTATCTGCACGATCTTTTTAGTAGTCTCATGAACCCATTCAGGGCGGGTCAGCTGACTATCACCAACTTCCGCCCAACAAACTAGTGATTTTTACTTTCGCCCATACAATGCTTCAAACGGTGCTGCCTTAATACTAGCATGATAACTATTGTTATAGAAAAACTCCACCAAGGGCAAATAAACTTTCCAATTGTTCCTAAAATCAATCACATAAGCTCGTAACATGTCTTCCAGAGTTTTAATATATGCTCACTTTCCCCATCTGTTTGAGGGTGGTAGGCAGTACTCATATCCAAACGTGTACCAAAGATTTCTGAAGTGATGCCAGAAATGAGATGTGAAACGAGCATCATGATCTGAAATAATCGAGATTGGTACACCAATTTGAGAAACCACTTCTTTCAAATAAATTCGAGTTAGCTTATCCATATTATCTATTTTCTTAATTACCAGAATGTGAGCAGACTTAGTTAGTCGATCCACTATCACCCATATCGTGTCACAACTGCTAGGAGTTCGGCACATCTTGGTAATAAAGTCCATAGAGATTTGTTCCCACTTCAACAAGGGAATCTCAAGTTGTTGTAGTAACCTAGATGGCTTCTGATATTTAACCTTCACCTTATAGTAGGTTAAACACTTGCTCACATAGGAAGCTACATTCGCTTTCATATTAGGCCACCAATAGTGTGCCCTTAGTTCATGATACATTTTATCATAATTGAGATATATAGAGTACCTCAACTTATGTCCTTCACTCGTAACCAACTCTCTTAAAATCCCATGCAAACGTACCCAAAGCCTTTCCATGAAATAATGAATTTCTTCGGCTTTCATCTCGAATGGCTTATCTATCCCATGAAGTAAACCATGAAGTGATTACTTACTTCTGGTAATGCTAATATCAGTGCGCTACAAAGATTTTGTTTCAAAAACACAGAAGCTGCTTCTTGACTCTCTCCCCATTTATACGTTGTACCTTTATGGGTCAAAGCAGTGAGAGGTTGAGCGATCTTAAAAAATCCCTCAATGAAGCGTCGATAATATCCTACTAGTCCAAGAAATTATTGTATCTCACTAGGCGTATTGGGAACTGGTTAGTTATTTATTGCCTCAATCTTTGTAGGATCCACATGGATTCCCTTTTCATTCATAATATAACCTAAGAATTGCACTTCTCGAATCCAAAAATCACACTTAGAAAACTTAGCGTACAGTTGTTCCTTTTTAAGTAGTTCCAAGATTAGGCATAGGTGCTCCTTGTGCTCCTTCTTGGTCTTAGAATAGATCAATATGTCATCCATGAACATGATGACAAACTGATCGAGGTAGGGTTTGCACACACGATTCATGAGATCCATGAATACTTCTGGTGCATTAGTCAACCTGAATGGCATGACCAAGAATTCATAATGACCATAACGAGTTTTGAGAGTGGTTTTCGAGATGTCTTCCTCTCGAACTCTCAGTTGATGGTAGCCAGACCTCAAATCAATCTTAGAATAATAGCTTGATCCCTGAAGTTGATCAAGCAGATCAGGGCAATGGGAATCTATTCTTGACCGTAACCTTGTTCAATTCTCTACAATAGGTGCACATTCGAAATGTGTCATCCTTCTTCTTAACTAAGAGAACAGGAGCTCCCCATGGTCATGAGCTTGGTCGAATAAATCCTTTATCCAACAGCTCTTGAAGCTTTGCCGATGGCTCCTGTTTTCGTTTGGTGCTAACCGATAAGGTGCTCGTATAAGTGGAGCTGCTCCAGAAGTCAAATCAATCTAAAACTAAACTTGACGATGAGGTGGTAGCCCAGGTAAATCCTCCAGAGACACCTCTAGAAAATCATGAACTACCAGAATATCCTCTATCCTCTTTTCCTCTTGCTGCTTGTCAGTCACAAGAACTAATCTGGCTAGACGACCTTTGCATAGCCATTTCTACGCTTTCGTAAACAATATGATGCCTATCATCGCACCAGTCTTCTCGTCCTTCACAGAAATTTCTCATCCAAGTAGGGAATACGAATGATTTTCTCACAACAAATGACTTCTGTCTGCTTCTCGGACAGCCAATTCATGCCCACGACCACATCGAAACTCCCAAGCGTAACAGGCATAAGATCAATGTCAAACATATGACCAGCTAGTTTAATCTTACAACCCTTAAGGATGTGCATAACATGAATTTGCTTACCATCAGCTAATTCTACGGTGTACTTGGATTCCAGCAAAGAAGGCATATCACTTAAGAGACTACTAGACTTAGTAGAGACAAAACTTCTATCAGCTCTGGTATCAAACAAAAAAGTATCATAATGACCACCAACAGGAAATTTACCAGTAATGGTAGTAGGGTAATTTAGAGCCACACCTAAACCCATAACAAAGGCTCTTCCCTTAGCTCCACCATTATTACCACCATTGTTGTCACCATTGCCATTGTTGTTGTTATTGTTGTTGTTGTTTCTACCGTTTCCAGCACCTTTTCCATTCCTTTTCAACTAAGGGCAATTTCTCTTGTAATGTCCTTCTTTTCCACATTCGAAGCAACCTTTAGGTGTTTCCTGTGTTTTTTGTGGTTTCTTCATCAACTAACCACGGCAGTCCTTCGTTGTGTGCCCTGCTTTCACACAACGTTGGCATTGGAAGTTGTCATACCTACAGGTGTGGTGGTAGTTGCATCTGCAGCACTTTGGATATTTCCCCACGTCCTTGAGTTGATGAGGATGACTAGTTGAATTTCGGTTGTTGTCAAACTTTCTCTATTGCTGCTACTAGGGCTGATTGTTTGATGATGAGCCCTTGTTGCAAGAGCTATCCCACTTGCGTTTGTTGTCGGGTATTCTTGCCACCACACCCCATTTGGGTAACTTTCCTTGATCCACTGCCTAGTTCATCAGCTTATGAGCTAACCGGATAGCATGTTGGATGGTGGCAGGGTTAGAAGCAGTCACCATGCTTTGAATTTCCAGCACCAACCCACGCAAGTACTGCTCGATCCTCTTGATTAGTGGATTTATCATACCCAGATAGAGAGTTGCCAACTCATGAGATCTGGTAGTGTAGGCCACGATTTCAGACCCTTCCATCTTTAGCTACCAGAACTCTGCCTCTAGTTTCTTCACTTCGTCACGTGGACAATACTCCTCCGTCATCATGGTCTTGAATTCCTCCCATGGTAGAGCATTTGCCATCGCTTGACCCAGCATCTGAACTTGGGAATTCCACCACGAGAGTGCTGCACCCACTAGTGTTTCGGTGGCATACTTCACTTAGTCTGCCGCCAGACAATTACACTTCGCGAAGACTGATTCAGTCTTCTCGAACCATCTCACCAGTCCCACAGCTCTTTCAGCGCTACTATAAGTGTGGGGCATACAATCCATGACCGCTTTGTATGTGCATGCTGGCGGTCCTTAATTAATAATTCGAAATGTTTAGTCAAACAAATTAAGAAACCGACCAACGGAATATTTGCTTAATTGATGACTGAGGTCATCGTTTACCTCCAAGCTAAGTAGATTGAGCATTTACCACTGCCAACACTTGTTCATTAATGAGAGCTGCTAACTTGGTCAGGGTCATATGCCTCTTCCACGTCCTCTGCCACATCCATCCATTTTTTCACTTTACCTTCACAAATACTACAATAAGTAACATCCAACATATTAATCTCATTTAGGTATAGTAAATAATAAGAAATAATGAATTCGTCACAACCACAACATTTATAACCAAAATAATAACTCATGAAAATAAATTGTAAGTATCTTACAAAATATCCAATCAGTGTCAAAATTTCAAGTTTTTCAGTTGGGTGGGAAACAACCCTTCCCCGTATAGGTTAAACAAAACACTAGGTAGTCCAAAATAGATGAATAAAGGAAATCAGTCTATCAATTCGAACCCATCACTCTCCTCCTCCATCTTTTCTAGTTCCTCCTCCGGTTCTTCTTCCGGTTCCTCCTCTTGGTCTTCTTCCGGTTCTTCCTCCATCTCTTCCTCGGTTCTTCCAACGGCTCTTCCTCAGGCTCCTCCATCGGGGCCTCCTGAGGCTCTAGCTGGCTTTCTAGCTCATGTATACATACTATTACCTCATGAAGCTGGTCCCGTGTCACATTTAGGGTAGCTGTCAACTCAGCTGTGACATCCCGTATTTTCATGATTAACGTCGTCAACTAAACCTTCGTTATTTTAACATCCGTCCATGATATTTAATTATTTAACTTCACTATGTAATTAAATTAACTAAGCAAGCTAGCTTTAACTAACTATTTTAAATTGAGGGGCCTTGAGTTCCATTTCACTAAACTTGATTTAGCAAACTAGAGGGGCCTAAGCTGCATTTTCTCAAACCTAGTTAAGTATAACTACCTTCAACCCATGCAACTCCCGTAACCCTACCCTTTTCGCACAACCCTACTGTCGCCCTCCCTACGTGAGCCATCTCTGCCGCCGGTCACCAACATCGCCCCCGGTACTTCGGTCATAAATCCGCTGCTAATCGCATAAACCGGTGCATTCCCTCTGAGTATTTCGCGTACTCTTTTCGTTATGATTTCAGTTTGGTTTCGATTCGGTACGTTGAGCGTGGGTTTAGCCGTGGGTGTGCACGGATGCGGGTCTCATCGCGTGACCATCGCGCGTTCGAACCTTTGGGTGTATGTGCGGTGTGATACCCCTGCATCTATTTTGAATGTCAGTTGTTTGCTTGTGACGTTGTTTCTGTAGCAACGTGTATGTATGCTTGTTGTGCGCATTCATTCATTGATGATTTATGTATATTATTCTGTGTATGGTGGCTTCGATTTGGGTTGAGTGTGTGGGTGTTGCGCTTGTGTCGTATGAATATATGTGTGTTCTCGGTTGTATGTATGTATGTATGTACGCATAGCCATGAGTGTATGGGTGTGTGTGTTCTTTGGGCGTATGTGTGTGTTAATGTATGTTCTTGTGTGTGTGTTCTTCATGATATGGATGTATGTATGTGTATGCTACTATATGTGTGTTTCTGCATATTTATATAGGTTTTGTGTGTGTGTGTTATGCATCTTAGTGTGTGTATGTAATCATGATCTGTAAACATATTAATGGTGACGTATATAGATGGTTGTGGTGTTGGTTCTATGATGTTCATGTATATATGGATGTATATGTGTATTAGATGTATGTGGTATGTGGTGCTTGTTTGAATGGAGTGGTGGTTTGGGTGTGGCTCCATGTTGTGGACTTTCTTTGAATTATAATAGTCATGTATGGTATGTGGGTATATGATATCTTTGATTAGGCATTATACATGCATTATATTTAATCTTAGGTTGTATATGTGGATTATATATATAAAGTAGGTTATATATGAGAGTGTAATGTGTGTACACATTATGAATGTGACTCGGGTATGCATGATTTACAAAATGTTATGTTTAGTCATGATACACAAATATACGTGGATTAAGTGATCAAGGTGAATTGCTATGTTCCTATGCTTGTTTGGGAATGGGGAAATATCGATAATCGACACCGTAACCGAGTCGTGGAACGCGAAACCGTACAATCTTGGTATTGTTGTTAAATAGTTAATGTTAATTATATATTAAATTGAATTCAGGTTAATTAAGACCCAATCCTTTATGCTTGCATTTACTTGCTACCGTGCATTCAAGGTGAGTTTACAGCCCCACTTTCATACTATACTCTCTTTTGGGGGAAGAGAAACATGTTGATTTTCATAAACTGTACGGTACTTTAGATTGGTAATACTGCATATAGTTGGTTACTATTGTGATACCACTACGCCTCTTTTGGACCGTTAATATGTATTTAGCGAGGTGATTGTTAGTAGATCTACTGGGTTTGACAAACCCTGCCCGGGCTAGTCGCGCTAGCTTGACTGGAGATCAAATGGGTGAATGGTTAGCCTGTTTTACTGTGTTGTGTCTGGTATCCTTAGCCCGGGCATTCATTATATTATTACTATCAGTTTGGTCACGAAATTCATACACATAGTGACTTGTTGTCGGCTAGCTACCTACTTATATGCTTTGATTACTTAATCTATATTTCATTACTATTACTTACTGTTTTCTATTAAACCTGTGAACTCACCAACCTTGTGTTGACACTTTAGCATGTTTCTTTCAGGTCCTTAAGGTGTGCACAACTAGGAGCATCTCATCATTGCATACATTCTGATTTCTTTAAACGGTTAAACAATGTTTTCTACAAATTATATTCATCTGGGCTACGCATGTTTTGCATTGTTTAATTTATAAATGTTTACGCTTCCAGAATTATTTTCATGTTTACATTATTAACTCTGTTTTTGGAAATTTCAAATGTTAACTGGAAATTGATGTGTCGTTTAATGTAACTAGTGGCTGAGACCTTGGTATGTCACATGCCTAACGGTATTACCCCGTTTGTGAAAATTGAGGGTGTGACATCAGCAACCTGTCCACGTAGAGTCTGAATCTCTCCTCTCTGACCATCCTGGCGCCCTTGCAAATCAAGCCATTATTCTTCCATCTCTTCGTAAACCTTGCTGGCGTAGTCATGTCCTTTCAAATTTCTCCTTGACATTTTGGCGCAGTCTATCATGAGAGGCCACCACAGTAGCGATAGACCTATTGGGGTTACAAGGTAAAGGGAGTAATATGGAATCTCTTCCAATGGTAGGGATAGAGAAGGGGACACACTCCTTTTCAAGCAACTTGATCAATACGGTACGGTACCATGCCCAATTTTTAGGATGAGACATGTCTCGATCAATCATAGGTTCGCCCAGGGGATACATATCAGGCAGAAACACAGGGAGTCGAGAAGTAGAACCCATAGAAGACGAAGGGACGGTAGGAACCTCGGGTTCCTTTCCCGGCGTGTGTCGAACTGGGGATGATGATGATACGATACTGTAGTGTACGTGATGTGCATGCCAATGAGTATACAGTAAGGATAACTAAACGAGAAACTAACTAACTGTGTGTAGTTATAGACTAGTGTGTATGAAACCTTGTTCCCTATAACTAATGGCTCTGATACCAATCTGTCACACCCTCAAAATCCACATGTAGGGTTTTACCGCAAGGCATGTGAACAAACTAGGATCTAAGTCACTAGTTACTCAGAACAACTCTATATGTAACATTTAAAAATAAACCAAAGTTTAAAACTTTAAAACATTGTAGAAGCGTTTAGTAAATAAATCAAACCCAAAGTGATAGAATGTAAAATGCATAAAAACACGTGCCCAAACCATTATTTGAAAATATATAATGAAACCCAAATGTAAACAAATGATTGTTTCAAAAACATGCTCGACTCGTGAGTGCTCCTAGATGCGGCTGCTAATAACGACCTGAGAAAAGCATACTAAAAGTGTCAACATGACGGTTGGTGAGTTCAAGAGTTTGCATTTAACATAAATCAAAATAGTTGTAAAACATAAGTAAGTGCATTGAAATAGATAGCTAATCTACTTTCATAAGTAATAACCATAGTGATTTCGCAATCGAAGCTGACTGTGTTCGTTTGTTTGCCTTCCACCACGACATACCAAGTTGTGACAATGTTAGTCATTTAGGACAATATTTCACCTTCTTGACCTCCGGTCATAGAGGTGAGGCTTGTTAGACCCAGTATTACTACCCAAGATTTCACACTAGTTTCCTTAATTAATGATCCAAAAGCGTAAGGTCTTTCAATGGTATATCATACTATTTTATACTACACACAACTTATAATATCAAAGCATTTGTAAAAAGTATGCTATCTGCCCCCAAAAAGAGAGTGTATAAACGTGGGGCATTGAACTCACCTGGTACGCAAAATGAACAAAATAAATGAAGCTAACAGTGAATGGAAAGATAACCCATCAAAGGTTACCTAGAACATATGAGTACATAAGTACGTGTAACCAGAATAGCTTAACAAACCCTAAGTGCTCAATAAACACATTGACCCAAGTGATTTGGAAAACAATAACACATTTGACCTAGTTGACCCGTTTGACCCGTTGGTGACATGTTAATTGAAATCTTATTTGATCAAGTATAGTAACTCGTTACTCAAGATTATCATACAAGCAATTCACGTATATCACATTAAGAATCTTAAGTTTTATCAAGATCATCATACTAACATAGATTACCATACAACACATGTGAATCTCAACCAATCATCATGCTCAACATAAATATAATTAAATCACAACTAACAAAACACACATTTGGTTTAATCACGCACAGCATACCATGTGAAGCCACTCACGACTTCACATCCTAAACCCTGTCAATCCTACTAAGTAGGGGCTTCAGATTCGCACGCGTGTATGATGTTCACCATTATATTCCTAAATGGTTCATACAAATCAACACATTGAACATACATAACAATGACCTACTATAACCTAAACATAATTCCATAACTTCCTAATATAAACTCATCAGTTTGCATAATACTTCATGAAACGTAGATTTCCCAAATAACCCATCAAACATCCAAATGACCCAACCAATGCATTATAACACATTAGACATTATCAACAAGCATTCTAGCATTATCTTAACACCATATGCATGCCCAATTCACAAGATCAAATGATTCATACAAATGAAGTTTCCCTTTTGGGAAGGTAACACCCAAAAGCCAATCTTTCATCAAATTCAATCATGGATCATCAAAATTATGCCTAATCTAGTTTATAGAAACTATCTAAGCACACTAAGCATTCACAATTCATCAAATCCTAAATTCTCATGAACAAAAGTTTTTACAATAGGACTGGTTATGGTTCACAACAGTTTCACATTTGGAGATTATCAACTAAACATACTTACAAGATCAAATAGAGAACCAGGCAAGGAAACAATGAATAACAATTAAGGAACACTCAAGAACATAAAGATTGGTTTTCAAGGATGATGTATATTGCTCTTAAGTGTTTACAAGTATTGCAAAGCTTCTTAGTCCTAAGACTGATACATGAGATACTTTATACTATAGCTTACATTTGGCCATACTTTGAAGGCCAGCTAGACACTAATCTAGACAATAAGATTAATGTAAAGTCAAAAGGCAGATTGTCTTTTAACATGTGACTATGACATGCCATAGCTCACATCATATTGTATTACAATAAGGATAAAGTACTAAAGTAAAAAGTTACAGAAAAGAAACCATGATGTACGGTTGACATAAGTAAAAATATAATCACCAACTTATATAAGTTGGTTAGTCTACAGAGATGATAGCAGAAAGGTCTTCTGTTTTTGTCAAAAGTATGTCAGTAGACACATGTCTTCTTAGTCTTTGGAAGAGTTCAGACTTCAAGCTTCGGAAGACTTTGTCCTTAAGCTTCAAAAGACTTCACTTTTGGCTTTGGAAGATTTCTATCTTTGGCTTCGGAAGATCTGACGCTTAGTTATTGCTCTTTGTACATTGTCAAATCTTCCAAAGTACTTCCTTGTACTTCAGTGCATGCTGAGATATCTTTGGTTAGAATCAGCCTTTAAGATAATGATCATACATCTACTTATAGTAATGTATGAACGATACATTGATTCCATGAAATTCTTGCATAATCCACATAAACTAGCACCATAAAATACAACTAACATCATAGCATCATCAAACAACATCAATTTCGACTTTTTCAATGTCAATTGAACTAGGGTTGCTCTTGAATCAAAAATCTAACCTTTAATCATGTAATGATCAAAGTATTCACTTGCTAACACGTTGGATTGCTCAAACTAAACCACAATTGATGCTCTTGAAAGCTTGAAGATCAATATGGCAAAGAATGGGGTGTGGGTAAGCAGTTCTCGGCCGCAAATGGTTAGGGGGCTAGGGTTGGGTTTTGTTAAACTTTAACTTTTGTAACAATTACAAAATAAACCCTCCATGATTACATATTGTAAAACTTAATCTTTTTAACACTTCTTAAATAATTTTAACTACAAAACACATAGAATTATTATTAATCAACAACAATAATCATATATTTCAAACTAGCAACAATACACATAAATCATGTTTCACAAATCATCACATTATAAAGCAAAATTCATAAATAATACTTAAAATTCATGAATCACATAACCATATATTAATAATCAAAGTTATTAATAACTTATTAATTAAGTTATTATTTTTTATCCAAGTTAATTATTATTAGGTCACCAACATTCAACGACAACTAGTGTGTGCTCACGACATGTGTATGCAAAACCTAACGGAACTAATGGATTTTTGGTAACGGAAAATTACCTGATGCCACACTTATATAGTTATTTGTACTTTTGTACTTAGTTAATCCTAGATTGTATGTTAGGGTAGTTAAGTAAATGTACATGTCATTATATAAGACCTATAAATAGACAAGTTATAGAATTTTGTAACCCTTACAACATTTTTAATAACCTTGAAACACCCTATCGTATTTTGATTTTATATCAATATACAAGCAATTATTGAGTAATTTCATTATGTTCAATCTTTGATATTTGTATTTCTGCTACAATTGATCACTGAATTCAATAAATATATTCAATCTTGTTGATTCTAACCCAATCAAATTACATAGAAAACATTGTACTTTAAGATCAATATCATTTTTAGGACATGTGGAAAGTTATGGCCAGCAATAAAGCTAACTACATCAAACCTAAGCCATCAATGCAAGGTAATGGCACAAACAGAGCAAAAAACGAAGCAAGCGCTCCACCCAACGTATGGTACGCAAGCCAAACTTTCATCCTAGCATAAAACGACCTACAAATGGGGTATCTGATGGTACAAATAGCGTAATGACATGTTGTTTGCTTCAAATCAAAAGCGGTTTTTAGGTTTCTAAAAATAATCATTTTTTGGTTTTATGGTTTTAACTTTGGTTAGGTTGAATTTTAGTTGTTATAGTTTTACCATTTGAGCTCAAATTATTAGGTAAAAGAATTTGACCACAATGAATTTAGGCTTGAAATTTTAGGTTGAATTATCTTAATATTCTTTAATAGTAATCTATATAATCTTATGAGTTACTTGACATTCAATTAAGTTACAATCTATAAAATCTAATAATAAACAATTTTGATTTAATTCTTCAATTCAAACAAGTCAACCTATGATGACCTTAATTCTCAATTACTTTTGAGAGCATACAAGGCATTATCTATGATATCCTTCAAACAAATCAACCTGTTTGAATCTTTAATAGTATCCAAACATAAATAATCACAAGCTATTGCACTTTTTAAAATATGTTAAACTTTCAAAAGAATAAATATATTAGCAATCACCTATAACCTATTATTCTAGATTTTAAAATTAAAGCATGCCTTAGATATTTGTACAAGTATGATCCCATAGCAATATTATGAAACTATGTGTTTTACTTATTCACTGTGTAATGTTTATTTTGTGCTATTTTATTTTATTTTTTTTGTTTCTTTATTCTTACCTTTATTTTACTTTTAATTTTAGTCGTATTTTCTTGTATCTTATAAAATTAACTATTTTAAATTCAAAACTTAAAATTTCAAATGATAAAATTTCAACTGAAACCGGTCGTGTAATTGTTTCTCAACCAATCGAGTACTCATGTGGGCCCTAAGTACTTGTATGACATATAAGGGGAGTCGAGAACCTTGACTGAGTACCTCCTCACAAATCTCACAATCTTGAAACATTGATCTCTTGATAGAACTATTTTTACTTTTTTCGTGCTTGAAATAAGTCACTACGAGTGAAACTAAGGCATAATTGAGGGTTATTGTTATTACTCGAAGGTGTTTTACATAAAATAAGAACCAAGAAACCCACGGGTTTGAATATAGTCAATCAAACTTCTTTTTTGAAATCAAAATTGAAATTGATGTGTCCATTGATTACTAAAACCTTAGATAAGTATAGTAGGTCTAAAAATTGGGGTAAATTTTGAATATTAGGTTGATAAAAAGTTAATTTTGAAGTTCTTGGGTTCAAGGTTCTCACCAAAAACTCATGAATTGACCAAAAACCTAAGCACTCACCAAATACTTACAATCAGACTGAATAGTTTCAAAAGAACATAAAGCTTATAACGAACCATAAACTTTCCTTAGCCGAATACTTGGTCAAGACCGAGTACTCTGAATAGAAACGAGTACTTTGTATTGACCGAGTACTTTGTATTAACCGAGTACTAATATTGACCAAATACTTTTTTGTGGTTGAGTAAAATATTCATCACTGAGTACTTAATGAAAACCGAAAACTCTTTAAACCGAGTACCAATTTGTGAATACTATTGTTTGACCATGTATTGGGGGTCAAATCGAGTAGTTATTATTTTCAAACTATTTTATTTTGTCTAATTTTTTCTAACTTAGATAGTTTTTATGCAAATATGGGTCAGAATAAGAAGTTTATGTTAGACAACTGGATCAAGAAAAGCAAACAACAGCAGCATTTTTGTGGGAAAACACACCCACGACTCTTTTCTTTTTATTGAATAAAAACCACTCCAAAAACTCTTAGACCATGACCCTCTTTTATACTAATCCTAACCTTAATTACTAATGAAAACTCCACTCAAACAGAGCTGGAATGACAGCCCATTCACAGCCAAAACATGAATACTAATACCTTAAATAAAGCTAATTAAAACTTACTAAATAAAACAAACCTATTTTTAGACTCTTGACGATTCTCCCCCCTAAACTTCCACATATGACCACAATTAGGATTAACTTCTAACAATCACCCCCTTAGTCCTAATGTGGTCTTCCTTCTCTAAAGTAGAGTTGGATCATCATCTTCACAAACTAAGTTGGCCTCCTCATGCTTTGGTTTTGACTTTGGACATTCATATGCAAAGAGTCGGAACTCTTCACATCGGTAGCATTGAACCCATGACGTGTCTCGTTCTCCCATTGTCTCCCGTTGATCATTTCTTAAACCGGGTCGATTCTCACGACCCCTTCCTCTTCCCAAACTTCGGCCTCTACCACAACCTCTTCCATCCCAATTAACCCATCCACAACCTTATTGATAATCAGTACCATTTCTTGGTTTAGGATGTTCATCATTACAAGTGAGCATCAATTTACTTTGCCTATCTTCAATTTCATCTTGGGATTTTACCCTCTCCTCGTAAGCTTTAAGTCGACCCACCAATGCCATATTCTCAACTCCGAGTATTGCTCAATCGAAGCAACGATTGGCAAATATTTTTTTGGCATGGAATTCAGGAACTTTCTCACCACTATCTCATCATCAAGTGAAAACCCAAGAGTTTTATACTTAGATTGTAGCCCACTTATCTTACCTGCAAATTCATCAATAGTCTCTACCTCGGTCATCTTCATCGCTTCCAACTCACTTCTAAGCGTCTGCAAACGAGCCTTTTAAACACTCTTGGCTCCCACATATCTGACCTGCAATGCATCCCAAACATTCTTCGGATCCTTATGCTTTGACACTTGAAGCAACACATCCTCCGGTAGCAACTGAAATATCAACGCCTTCACCATGTACTTTCTTCTATCATCAATTTCACTTCCTGTCACAGGTTCTATGGCCTCTCGCAGACCATGTGCACCTAAGATAGTCTCCATCATAATTGACCATGCAGTGTAGTTTGTTGTGGTCAATTTTGGACATTGAAAAGTCACATTGCTTGGTTCTCGGTGGGGTACAACAACTGCTCCTGCACCTTCTGCCATCTTCTTTTGAACTACCTGATCACCTTTTTTTTTCAAAAAAAAAAACTCTTTTTTGCACAAATAGTTCCTGCAGCAGTAGCAAAAAACCTCTGATTCATAAACTTCAGTAGCAAATGAGCATAAACCAATCCGTTTCACACAGATACTGCAGCAAAACGTAGTCTGTTTCACACAGATCAGTTTCCCGTTTCTTCACAGAATCACCCGTTTTCCCACTTTGATCAATCACTAATTAGTTCTTCTCGAACCCACTTTCACAGCAAACTTGGTTCAATCCTTTACAGTTTAAACATCTTCTCCACACTGGTATCACACCTTTGTAACCTGTGTCACACAGGTTTTCTTCACCTCGTTCGCTGCTTCACACAGTCACCTTCTCTATACAACTTGAATTGCACAAATCTTCGTCTACTGCAGCTACCTCACGCAAACCTTCTCTACCTGGACTTGATTGTGTCACACAATCAGCGCTTCATAATTATATGAACCAATCACAGGTTCAAATATGTCTTCAGTCTTCGTAATTGATCTATCACAGATCGTTTTCTTCTATCTTGTTTGAACAATTCTTCTTCTTGTCTTCAATAGCCCTTTGATGGTTTTTCTTCACAAGTCTGGATCGCAGCAGTCTCTTGATTGCAGCTCTGATACCAATTGTTAGATAACTAGATCAAGAAAAGCAAACAACAGCAGTAATTTTATGGGAAAACACACCCACGACTCTTTTCTTTTTATTGAATAAAAACCACTCCAAAAACTCTTAGACCATGACCCTCTTTTATACTATGTAAGGCCTCGTCCCCGAAGACCCCACAGTTGGTCATTCATAGCATCATTCATTATTAAAAACACCTTAAATCACATTGTTATAAGAAAACCATCGTAGCGGAATAATTTAACCAAAACCATTTCTTGCTTTAATGATTACTTTTGCCAAATAATACATCGTTGTTAGAGTTACAAAAGAATATATAGTTGCATTACAAGACAAAAATATCATAATTGCATAAATGGATGCCAGTCTCCATTTACCAAGTAGCTTCAGCCGTGCCAACCTCAGCAACATCCTTACCTGCCAACTGATATACATATATAAAAAGTCAATGTTACTGAGTGAGTCCTAGTTTAATAATATAGAAAATATACTTTGGTAAACTTCACATGGTGATCATTCATCATTATACATAATCCATCATTAAGAGATTCTTTATCTTTCTTTCTTTCATTATCTTTCACTTTCATTAACTAGGATAGCACAAAGTAAGATAATGAAAGTGATTCTTTATTGTTGGTTGGCAACAGCTGCCGAAACCCTGTCGGTACACATTTATAAGTGGTAGCTAACCCCCGACAGTTGATCCATACTGCTAGGCATGAAGCCTACTCATGAACTTGGATCCCATTAGTTTATTGATCAATCACAAGGATTAGACCCCGGATGTGCCTTTCTTGGGCTAAAACAGCCACACATCAGTTGAGCTAATGACAACATGGTCGTGAACCTCCGTTGGAAAAGCTTGCAAGGCTTTTCACCTTTTGTTAGGGCCCTGGGGTAACATTTATTAAGTTTCACTATCATTCTTTTATTCCTTTGTGTCCACTTATTATGAATAATACTTTTATAATATTATTGCCTTAAAATCACATATCATGAAACAGTAATAATTATTCATAGCAAGCAGCCCATAAGAAACATAGAACAAGCATAAACACCCATTAAGCATAAGTTCTTAACACTTAAACTCTATACCCAAAATTTCAGAAAAACTCCTAAGTGTTCACAGCGCATGAGTAACTTATACAGCGGATGGCTTAAAGTACTAAGTATCCACAGCGGACAACCTAAGTCTACAGCGGACAGCCAAGGTCCACAGCGGATGAGTAAAACACTAAGTGTTCACAGCGGATGAACACAGTCCAATGTGGATAGCCATAGTCCAATACGGATGAATAACATCCACAGCGGATAACTAAAAGTGTATAGCGGATGAAATAAGTACACAGCGGATAACCAACATCCACAGTGGACATACAAATTTTCTAAGGGTCCACAGCGGATAACCAACATCCACAGCGGACAACTTAAAACTCCTTAAGTGTCCACAGCGGACATGTAAGTTCACAGCGGATGACCATCATCCACAGCGGACACTTGTTCAGTACCTGCGATGCAACTTATGAAGTTTTCCAATCTTAAACATCATTCTAGCCTAAACTTAGCATAGATCTAACATGTTAAAAGCTTAAAGCATAACAAACATCATCACAACATCGTAGAAATCACTTAAAACCAACATACTTCAAACACAACCGTACACCATGTAAAACTCATAGTTTAGTTAGGAAAAGCAGCAGTTATAATGCATATCAGCCCCAAAACAAGTAGAAAACATGTAAAAGAGGGGATCTAGAACTCACCTCTCAGCAGCTTTTGAGTGAAACACCACAACCCAAGAGCTAACAAGAATATATAACACCTTTCGAAGAACTTGAGCTTTCTCTCTCTAAAACCGGATGTTTCTTTTCCAAGCCTTCACCCGAATTTTCCATGAGAGAGAGGGTCATGAGCGGCCTTACCACCTTTTTGAAACCCATTATGGGTAAGTTTACCTTTTGTACACCTTCACCCCTTAACCTTTTGGATATTTATCTTTTCTTCTTTACTTTTCTTTTCTTTGAATTTTTCGGGTGTTACATACTAATCCTAACCTTAATTACTAATGAAAACTCCACTCAAACACAGCTGGAATGACAGCCCATTCACAGCCAAAACATGAATACTAATACCTTAAATAAAGCTAATTAAAACTTATTAAATAAAACAAACCTATTTTTAGACTCTTGACGATTCTCCCCCCTAAACTTCCACATATGACCACAATTGGGATTAACTTCTAACAGTTTATTCTTGAGTATAATATACTTGCATACTTGATGGGTCCACCAAAAGAATACATCTACTACAAGTCCTTGATTGTGGGTCTTAACATGTCGACCAATAATTATGCTATTATGGACAATCCGATTATATGTGCCTATTTCATCGAACAATTCTATAGCACTACTAGAACCCGCATTAATAATAATGGGGAAAAGAATATTGTCTGAAAATTTCAAGACAAAGGCATGATCATTTCTGAATCCAATCTAACAAATGCACTTAACTTTGACAATTAACCGAATTATCCAGTTGAGTACAAGAAAGAAGACATCATACTATTATGCCCAGAATTAGTTATGAGGGCAACTATCCCCTGATGAGAAGAAGTTATTGCACCCGTATTTAAGATATATCTCGCTCATGTATTTCTAATATGTCTGAGGGCATAAAAGGAGGATTTGACCAACTAAATGGATTCATCAGCCTTTTATTGATCTAATCATGAATTAGAGATTAAACTACTCGAAGATTATATTCTTAGAGTTCAAGAGCATTAAAGAAGGAAACATACATGATGTTTCCCATATTTATCCAAATGGTTATCAATAAGAACCTTAGAGACCTTGTAGCATAAAATCATATTATTAGAACTATAATATTTTACTCATGAACTTTAGGTAATGTCCATTTATCATATCACCAATGTAGTGCTTTTGATGCGATCTACAACTTATTCATAGATTAAATGAATTAATTTAAAATAGTGTACATGTGCTACATGTAACATGTTTATTTTGTGTTCAATCAAGATGTCCTAAAGTTTATATGCCCATTCATGTACTCTAACTTGCTAAACATTAATCCTAAGTATGGCACACATATATACATGCATTTATTAGCATGTTGTTACGTAATAAATTAAAGAAGTCAGACATTAAGAATCAAACTAAAAATTGTAAGTCAAAGTCTAATATGTTTTGGTGACGGATGTCAATCAAGTGTGAAAGGTGTAAGTAGAGAATTTTGAATCCGGTAGATCTGACAAAGTTTGGAAAGGAAGACATAAATTGAGTAAATGCTAGATTTAAAATGAATCGATGTTTGAAGATAAAGCTAAGGTGTTCATTAGAGCGGTTGCGGTGATATTAAAGAAAATGTTTGTGGGTAGTGGTCAATACGGTTTCAATCTAAGATGAACTTTTGAAGACGGTTTCATAGCATCAGCCTCAAAGGATATTGTAGAGACCATATCAAAAAGGCTGATGTCTCAAACAAATTTTTTGGTTATAATAAAACTTTTAGCACTCGACTTTTAGGTCTTAGGCCGAATACTTGTGGGGTCGAGTACAAGAACCCGACTGGGCTTAATTACTTGGTTGGGCTTAGTTTCTTATATTTGTGCACTAGTGAGTGTGACCCGTGCTATGAAGCAGGGTTATAAAAGTTTAAAGATTTAATTTTGATGATCTATACGTTAGTACTAACCACCCGAAAAAGATTACGTGTGAAACTAATGCTGATAAAAAGTGTAATAGAAAAAATACTATAAAAAATAAATACCTCTAAACAGAAAAAGCTAATGTATAAATGATGACTTTACTATAATTAACGAGCTCCATTTTAAATTAATTAAAAAAATTTGACATAACTCGAAGGCTTAAGTATACAACTTATAAAAAGTTCAGGTGATTCAATGTAAATTTGACAACTCGAACGCTTAAGTATAAAATTTAAAAAATAGTTTAGGTGATTAAATATAAATTTGATATAACTCGAATGCTTAAAAATAAAATTTTAAAAAGAACAAAATGAGTAGTTATCAATTTGAAAAGAAAAAAAAACAAAGAAAGAGAAAGTGTTATGGTTAGTTCTAAAAATCATTAGAGATTTAAATGTAAATTGTAAAAGAAGAAAGTATTTTTTTTATTAGTTTGAAGAAAAACAAAATCATTATGTTTTCATTAAAAACACCTACACCTTCACTACTCATAATTTTTTTTATTTGTTATATATAGTGATGCGACATGTGTTATCAAGCCTCTTTTCCGACCTGTTTTAAACGTTGATATATTTAGATATTATTATTATTATAATTATGTAAATGTTTAGAGATTATATATTTAAGTGTTTAAATAAAATAATACCTAAATTAAATAGTATTAAGTTAAAAAATATAAATAATATATATATATATATATTTATATACATACTAGTAGGAGACCCGCGCGATGCGGTGGCGGCGTCATTTTACTGTACGATACTCATTCTCTGTTAGTTTATCAATCTCTCGTGATATATTTTATTGTATGTTTGTTATTTTTTATTTTTAGCATCATTGTAGTCAAATTTATGTCTTGAGCCCTACAAAACTCATAAATAATAACAAACACACGAATAAGAAAATATCTATCATAACATACTAATTTATCAAATAAAATCTGAAAACACATATAAAAAATGTCATAAACATGAAAATTTAAAAATATAAATATGTATGTCAACCACTTGTATTGTGATGAGATTGCCATGCACATTTCAATTATCTATATGTTAACCACAATGACTCTATCATCTCCTCACCGGTCTATACATTTCCCATTCGAAAATATAAATGCGACACTAGTACATATCACTTAAATATATAATATAATTTTAATATTTGATATACATATCCCAATTAAAGCACAACCATCTCTATTGTAACTACTATTGTTATGGACAAACATGCACCACTTAATTTACGCATTGATCCTTCATATGATGTAAGGCCCCGTTTCCGGAATGCTTACAAACTGGACCGTCATCGCATAAAACATTTAAAACATACAATACCTTTGCAGCGGAATTTAAAACTTTCATTAATAATCAAAAACATGTTAATTCATCTCATTACAACACTCGTTTATATTTCAAATTACATTAACATGTCAAAACGTGGATGCCAACCTTCAAATCACTCCCAGTAGCGTATGCATCCATGCCTGCAACTCCTCAGCATCAACAATATACCTGCCAACTATCATGCATACAAAAAGTCAGCGACGCTGAGTGAGTTCTAGTTTTCATAATAAAAATACTTTACTTTCTTTAAATTCAAAGCTTATATTCGTTCGCGGTCATACATCATACATACACATTGATAATAATTATTATCTTCATCATCGTTCATTCATTCCTTCTTTCATTCATTATTATCATATACCTTCATATGGATCCCGTCACATGCAATACCCCCGTCTCCTACCGAAGACAGACCAGGGTACGCGACAAGGATCCCCTTCGAGTCAATCTCAAGGATTGAACTCCCTTCGAGCCATAAGGCTCCCTTCGAGTCACAAAGACTCCCTTTGAGTCACAAAGACTCCCTTCGAGCCATAAAGACTCCCTTCTAGCCTATCTCAAGGATAGACTCCTTGTGTGCATCCTTCAGGTTAGCTAAACCACACACAGTTGAGCTACCAACCTAACGGTTGAGCACCTCTCTTCATCTGCTTGCAAGTCTTTCATTTATTCATTTACTTTCCACTTTTCATTAACGTTATCTTTCACTTTATTACATAATACTTTACGTTCGATCATACATCATACCACGTAAAGTCACAACATAATACACAACAGGTATTATAACATAATACATACGTTTTGAAAACTGTTTAACGAAGAAAGATAACACATACATACAACCACAACAATCACATCATAAACATCATCACAAGCCATCACATCATAAATAAGCATAAGCCACCCCGAGACATCATTTCTTAGCACTTAAATTCTACTTCCCAAAATTCTAGAAAAAGAAACCTAAGTCCCCAAAGAAATACGGATGAGAAAGAACAAATGCGGGTAAACAACTTGCAAATGCGGATGAACAGTAAATGCGGGTGAACAACTTGCAAATGCGGATGAACACTTGGTAATTATTCTGTCTTAAAGGAAATGCTGATGAACACTGTAGCAAATGCGGATGAACCATGCGGATGAAGTCTTCATAAAATATTCTAAGTGTCCAAAGAAATGCTGATGAAACAAATGCGGACACTTTAGCAAATACGGATGACACTGTAGCAAATGCGGGAGAACAAAAGAAATGCGGATGAACAAAAGACTTAGCTTCTGAATGTTCAGCAAATGCGGATGAACAGATTAACCTGCAACGTAACTTATGCTATTTCCAGCTCCCAATCACCATCCTAACACATCCATGGCTCAGATCTATCATACTACACACTTAGAACCAACTAAACATCAAGTCTAACCCATAAACAACCTCTAAACAAACATTCACAAAACATCCTTCGAACATAAAGCATAAACTCACGGTTATCTTTTAAAAATGCTTGTCCGGTATGCATAATAGCCCCAACACTTTAAAAATCAGTAAAAGAGGGGTCCTAAAACTCACTGAAGCAGATCTTCAAACCAGGTACTTCCACCTGTGATTTCAACTTCAATTTCCCGAGAACTTCTAAAACATCAAGAACTTTGGTTTAGGACTTAAAACCCAACTGAAACCGAACTCGTGTTCAAGAGAACTCACCTTAGCAGCTTCTTCTTTCTCTTTCTCCAAAAAAACTAAATTTCCTTCTTCTTCTTCTTTTTCTTCTTCTGGCCGAGAGCAGAAAAGCAGATCCCTGCTTTATGGGCGGCCATACTTCTTATATTATTAAAATAAAGAAGTCTGTGCACTTTTACACCTTGCACCCCTCATCTTGTGCCCATTTACTTTTCTTTTTGAATTCTTTTCTTTTCATTTTCTTTAAATAAAATTCGGGGTGTTACAAGTCCACCCCCCTTATATAGGTTTCGTCCCCGAAGCCTGTCGCTTCTCGAATAGTTATGGCTAATGTTGTCTCACCTCTTCCTTGTTCTTACACTTAGGCTTGATCCCCTTCGGAACTCCACTGTGCTCGCACAAGTGAAATCACCATTCTCCTTAGCCCTTCTTTTCCTTCTATCATGGATGACCCCCAGTTGCTCCATGTAGTTGAATCGTTCATCAATCTCAGTATTCTCTAGTGGCACGATCATATCCCCATTAGTTGAGTACTTTCTTAGATGAGATACATGGAATGTCAGATAACTCCACTTAACACGTCGGGTAGCTCCAGTCGACATGCCACTTCTCCTACCTGAGCAACAGTTCAGATTAGTTCTTTACACCATAGTATTAGCTTTACTCACTCTCTAAATCGAGTGATCTCCTTTCCTAAGACGAGACCTTCATCGTTACTCCACCGCCGTAGATCGGCACCGAACTCCTTTCGGGCGCGATTGCTCAAACCTCCTTCTTGCAACACTCGGTGTTTGCTTCATAGGCTACTAGCCAATTCCTTCCGAAGGTGCACGTCTATCCATCCATGTCTGTCCTGAACAGTCTAGCAGGAAACACGCGCTCTCTCAATTTTATCGCGCAATCTTCTAGGACATCCGGTAACCTAGTGGACTTACCGATAGCAATTTCTACATCGAAGGCTCATCGATCTTCCTACTCCTAACGTGCAACTTAACACAAAGGCAGCAGGAATGAAACCACTACTAGTACCATAATTATAGCATAGATGCATAACTTTAAATTACCAGAAACGTACCCGACGTCGCGTCGAAGTCCGCTCTAGCCTCCTCCTGGCAAGAGAAAATTCTCTAACCCTCATCCTCTGTTCTCCTCATTTTGAACTCCTTGCCTTGTCCCGGAGCTCTCAGCCCTTAACTTCATGCAGTCTCTGCTCCTGTGCCCACTCTCACCACACCTGTAACATCTCATCGCGCGACAATCTCTCGCCAGGTGGCCCTCCTTCCCGCATTGAAAACAGAGATTCAATCCCCGCTTACATTCTTCTGCATGCTACTTCCTACATTTCTTGCATGCCCTTGCTTCCCTTGTTAACATCCTTGGATCATCCATCCTCACCTTCTTACCACTAGCCTCAAATCCACCATCATCATTATCCCGCCTTTCGTTCCTACTCCTAACATAACCCCGCTCCTCCTCTTCATCCATTATTGCCATCGCCTCTCACTCGTCGTACAACCTCCCCGCCAGATCGACCACTGACCTAAACATGCCTGGTCGGGCAGCGATCAGATGTCTGCAGATATCTGTTGGCAGACCTTGAATATACCTTTTGATCTTTCGTGACACAGGCGTCACCTAATCTGGCACCAGCCTTGCCATCTCGTTGAACTTCGTGGTGTACTGTTGGTGAGTCATCGTTCCCGCCTCTAGCAGCAGAAACTCCCTCTCAACTTTGTCGAGCTCCCTGTAAGGGCAAAACTCCTTGATTACCAACCTTTTCA
This sequence comes from Flaveria sonorensis, assembly GCA_025506505.1. Classification (NCBI taxonomy): domain Eukaryota; kingdom Viridiplantae; phylum Streptophyta; class Magnoliopsida; order Asterales; family Asteraceae; genus Flaveria; species Flaveria sonorensis. The sequence continues at coordinate 40,500,141 of CM046435.1, read as the reverse complement.
GATCCTTCCACCTTATCCTCCCGATAGCTCTTATTAAATCTTGTACCTAATGTTTAAGAAGTTGTATTAGGTGTTTTAATTTTTTTTGTAAATTACACTTGTGTTTTAATATTTTACTTTATATATTAGTATAGATATATAAGGTTTGGTTATTATGAGGACCTTCCACTTTCATAAAAACTCTTTAACCTAATCCTAACCATTGATCAACAAATAAATGGATAACATCTTCCAAATCTTTTTTTAATACAAAAGGACATAAGAGTAATTTAACACAACCACCAAAATTCAGATAATAACAAGTGTTATCCCTATATCTCCCCTATTTCTTTTTTTCTTTCTATTTAAAAAGTTTACCTCTTTTTTATTTAAACATTCATAATTTTTTTTATAAATTGTAGCTTTTTTATAAAAATTAAACCATTAAACTCATGAAAATTTTCTCTTTAAGTTTATTACAGTAATGTAAAAAAAAAGTTCCACCCGTACGCAGTTACATCAGGTTACATTGTTATACTTTTATAACAAGTAGCAAAGTTGTAATGAAAACCAATATGTAACTAAATGTAAACTAATTTGTAAACTAATGTAAAACAAACATCATTAACCATGTAACTACACCAGTGTGATTTCAACAATCTAACGACCAAACGACATTAAACTATGTAACTACATCATCGTAACGAAATACTTACAGTAAATTACATCATATTGTAACTTTTGACAATGTTTTACTTCAAAAAACATATATAAAAGCAAACAAATATAAAACCTACTAAAATGTGTTCAAATCCTAAGATTTGTTATTTTGTTTAAAATTCACAATTAACCAACTTAACACTTGGATTATCATCTAAGAGGCATTTTAAACATTAATATTGGTAAAAATAATTTTAATTGAACCTTTTCTGCTCTTAACACTTTTTGTTCTTAAATTTTCTTCAACTTATTCTGATGCCCCAGTTGCATCATCTTTCTAGCTACCTAAAGAATTTGTATCATGATGCCATTGACATCATGATTCTAGTGATTGCTAATGTATTTATTTGAACTTTATCATTCACCTCCTTCGTGTGATTGTACCGTATCAAACTCCATGATTCTTCATTCCTATAATTACATCTATGAAATGGGGATTACATTTTATTATAATGTTATGATGAACCATAATTACATCAAAATCAAATGTAATATTTTTATAGTAATGTAATATTGGAATTACAGTGGTGTAATCTTAGGGTTACGATGATGTAACATGAATGCTACACTACTGTCACAATGAGATGAATTGGCTTAAAGCCGTATAATATACATTTTAAAATCAAAGAAGAGTTTCAAATACGGGAAAAGACACTTTCTATTGGAACAAAGATCCCCAATCTCAAAATGAACACAAATAAAAATAAAAGCTCAAATGACATAAATTATATTCTTTTAAAAACATCATTGTATTTAATATGTGACCATATTTGTAATAAACTTATAATATAATTATAAAAACTAGAATACCCAAGAAAGGATATTAATTAGTTTAATATTCATGGAATTTTTTGCAAAGCTTACTTTTTAAAAGATCAAAATAGTTTTACAAATACAAACGAATTGACAATGATATGATCGTAATTCACAAATTTAAAAAACTAATTAAAACCTACAATTGGATAAACAAAATAAATACACAATAATTAATAAAAAAAACATTTTATCATCATAAATAACAACCATCCCATTCCTACACAGAAAACCCCCAAGTATATTTCAAAACAATAAAGACGGTATATGATGAGCGATGACGTTACCGATGGTCATTCAAGTCAAGTGAGAGACAGGATTGAATCTGGTTGATTCAAGGGTGATGTTGTCGTTGGTTATTTAAGTTTGTCATCTGTAACGTCATTCTAGATCTCAATATGCTAATTCAAGCCGTACAAACGGTGGAAGTCTATGCTAGATCTGGAAGTGGATTTGGGACGCTCTCTTTGTCGTCTTCATCATCATTCTAGATCTAGATCAGGAAATGGATCTAAAACAGTCGATGTTAGATAGAGAAAGAGAGAGACAGATTGGAATAGGTGGTGATGGTGGTGTTGTGGTGTTGGATGACGACATCAACTGGGACTAGGCTTGAAGGGGTCCAACTTGTTCTTCAAGATTGGGTAGTTCTTGGGTTTGGGGTGTTTTGGTTTGAGAAAACTCAAATAAATTGAAATAAGAAAAGCAAATACAAAGAATCTGACACAAAGATAAAAGTATACTGAGAAAAGTACATATGCAAAAATTACAAAGTTACCCTTTATCTCATCTCAACCATTTATTAAGAATTTTGATTATTTAATATTATATAAAAGGGTTGTGATGGAGATAAATGGTTTTCACAAATATGAAGAGTTCTCACTTGAGCTCATTCCTATGCATATATATATATATATATATATATATATATATATATATATATATATATATATATATATATATATATATATATGTGTGTGTGTGTGTGTAATCATGTATAGGTCAAATACTAGTTAGTCAATACATGTGGGGTTTTGCCCATATATGGTTAAAGTGTGAGCGAACATCTTTGTAATCAAGGCAAAATCATTATAGTAATACAAAGTGTATTAAAAGTGAATTGAATTGTTGTGTGTTCACCCTTATTCTCGAATCCATACATAGAAAGATTCCACACATTATGCATGTGAGTATTGAAATTGAACGTGTGAGAAGATCCTATTCAACTTCAGGCCCTTTCATTGGTTACACATATTCAGTTATAATTTGTTTTAACAAGTTCTAGCTTGATTATGGTCATTTTTTCTATTATTGGATTACATTTTGTGTCTTTTCTCAACAATTAATCAATTAATTACCAAATTCTTACATTATGTTTGTTTATACTAATCACTTAGAATTAAAAGCCATTCACTAGCTCTTTAGAGAATTAACACCCTACTTACCATATTAATAAGAGGTGAATAGAATACTTAAACGCTTTGTCATTAGTTATGCATCGATTAATTAACCACCTCAAACTATTTCACTAAGAGCGATAAAATAACAATCATGAAATTATTTTATATATAATTATCTTAGCACACATCTATAAAACCATTCATTAATGTCAATAAATCACGATTTCAATACACATAATGATATGATAGATTTACAACCCACACATTAGTCTTTCTAGACATTTATGCATGGATTTGTATTTGGTTAACAATCTTAAAGATTTAAATCCTATATTATTCCTGATTTAATGTCATGAAAACATACATCTATATTTTCATACATAAAGATTTTAACTCATAACGCTATGATCAAAATCCTTACTGGACGGATATTTTAATCAAATAACTCTCGCATGAAAAATGCACAATTACCTTTTATATTATGACTAACAAAAATGCTTACTCCGTTCATGATTGATTAATTACTCTAAACACTTGAGAATTTCCCCATGCATAAGTTACTACAACAAGAAAACTCTTAAACACATATATTGACTTGTGCCCATAGCTAGAAGAAAAGTAAAGAGAAAATTTTAAAAAGACTTCACATTTAACCATCAACATTCAATCCATTTTTTTCCTATTGGTTGTTTTAATGCACTATTATTGTAGTGTATGCACATATGTTATTCAAAGTGAAGATCACATCTTTGATTGCAAAATTCATAAAGTGATCAAAGATAGCAAGTGACAAGTCTCAAAGCAAAGTAATATACTTAAATGAACTTCATACTTATATTGTGTATTTGATTCACTTGTAAGAGATCTAGATTATGTTTAGCCAAGCTTGAGGAAGAGATGTCGATGAACCCTCCCCGTATATATCCACATAAAAGGAGAATGTGTGTTTGATAAATTCACTTCAGGTTCATGTCAATTAAGAATCTTAGAAGTTATAAAATAACAAACTTACAGTCAATATTATTTCTGATATTTGGCTTTTTATTATTTTAACTTCGATTAGTTATTTAAGATTGTCCATCAACACAGCAAATAAAAAATAGTCTAACACAACAAGAACAAACTAAGTTAGTCATTCAATTGATATAGGGTTAATTCAAGATAAGTTTTAAGAAAGTTACACTTCCAGCACATGCATAAAGCCGGTGTCCTGCATTTATTGATATCCATGATGTTTGACTTACTACGCGTAAGCCACGTGAATACTTTACTATTTTGTACCAGTCTAGAATACAAAGAAAGAAAAAACACTTAATGGAAAATGACAAATTTACTTAAAATAGAGTGAACAAAAGAAATAACCAAAATAACATGATCTTTCCTCGTTAAAACTTACAAAACAAGAATAAAACAGAAAGATTTGTTACACAACCAAATAACCTTTAGTTTTAACAAACAATTCAAGCAACTATTTAGACAATTACATGATTTGTACTAGACTTGCTTGAAAAATAAAATTATTATGTTATTTGTTAGCAATTCACCAACAATGAAAGGGCGAAAATGTGAAAAAGAAAGAAAAAGGCCACCTAATGATGTTATTTAGCATCGTTTACGTAACACTCACACAAACACACACACACACGTACACCTATATATGATAACTGCGACACGATTAGGGTTTTTTTAACCCTCTGCCCCTTCGTCAAATTCTTCATCATACACTCGCGAAATCACCGCTCGCCTCTCATCCGATCCAATTCAATCGATCAAATCACTCGCATTCATCTTAATTTATCGGTTTCATCATCGGTTGTTCTCGTTAGGGTTGTTCATTTTGGGGTATTTCGATCAATTGGGGGTTTTCTTGTTCATCTGCGAACGACGATGATTGGGGATGATTGCTTCTTCGATCGTCGTTGATCGTTGAATTCGAAAGGGGGTTTGGGGTTTTGTATGGAAACTCGTAGCCGGAAGAGGGCGGAGGCCACCTCATCAGCCCATTCATCGTCGTCGTCCGGCGGACCTACCACTCGTTCCAACAAGCGCACTCGTCTTTCCACCACTGTTTCCTCCGCCGCAGCCGCACCTCCCAACGTCGTCGTTCAATCGGTTTCTACTCGTTCACGCGCTTCTAATATGGATAATTCGACCAATGAGTCTTCTGGCTCCGGGTCGGGTCGGGGCCGTCGTAGTCGGAAGAATACTGCTAATCAGAATCTGGATAGGGATAATTCGGATAAAGGGAAGGAGAAAGAACATGAGGTTAGGGTTAAGGATAGAGATAATATCAACAGGGACAACAATTTGGGACTGAATATTGATGGGGGTGCCGGTGGAGCTGATGACGATGATGATGATGATAGTGAAGGTGGAGGTGTGGGGATCTTGCATCAGAATTTGACTTCTGCAAGCAGTGCTCTTCAGGGTTTGTTGAGGAAGCTAGGTGCAGGGTTGGATGATCTGCTTCCTTCATCTGCAATGGCTTCAGCTTCTTCGTCTCATCAGAGTGGTCGGCTGAAGAAGATCCTTTCGGGATTGCGTGCTGATGGGGAAGAAGGAAAGCAGGTTGAGGCGTTAACACAGTTGTGTGATATGCTTTCTATTGGGACTGAAGATTCGCTCAGTACATTCTCTGTGGATTCTTTTGTGCCTGTTCTTGTTGGGTTGCTGAATCATGAGAGCAATCCAGATATTATGTTGCTTGCTGCAAGGGCACTCACACATCTTTGTGATGTGCTACCGTCTTCTTGTGCTGCTGTGGTGCATTATGGTGCTGTTTCTTGCTTTGTTGCTAGGTTGCTTACAATTGAGTACATGGATTTGGCTGAACAGGTTTGCCATAGCTAATTACTTATAAGTTTTGATCTCGTAAATGGTACAAGTAGACTGAGAATGTGAAGGATTTTTTTATGGGTGGGTTATTATGTGCTTCGGTGTTCGAGTATCATTGAAATCTTGTAGTCAATGGTGATATATTTGCTTATACTTTGAATTGATAATTAGAACAGTGACTTATAGTACTGGTGTTGATCTTTGCTATCATTTTGGTAACAGTCCTTGCAAGCTCTTAAGAAGATATCTCAAGAGCACCCCACTGCCTGCTTGCGAGCAGGGGCTCTAATGGCAGTGCTTTCTTATCTTGACTTCTTTTCAACAGGAGTCCAGGTACCCCTTAATACCCTGTCATGTTAGATGTATAGAAAAAAGGGGGGGGGATGTATGTTCAAGAATATCGTATTACATTAATTTGTTGTTTTATCTCAGCGTGTCGCACTATCTACTGCTGCAAACATGTGCAAGAAACTTCCATCTGATGCAGCTGATTTTGTCATGGAAGCTGTTCCTTTATTGACTAATCTTCTTCAGTACCATGATGCCAAGGCCAGTATTACAAATTTTCAGTTTTAGCTACCCAAGGTTGGTTAAATACCTTTTATTTTAAATTTATAATATATACAGGTTTTGGAGCATGCTTCGGTTTGTTTGACTCGAATTGCCGAGGCATTTGCTGCATCTCCTGATCAGCTGGACGAGCTTTGTGTCCATGGATTGGTTAAGCAAGCAGCCTCACTCATTTCAACCAGCTGTTCTGGAGGTGGACAAGCATCCCTCAGTACATCTACATACACGGTACATAAGTAACTTGCTATATATTAATTAATTTATTTTTTGTTGTTTTGGTATATAGTATCACTATATCAGGGCTGCATTACTTAATGTGAGCTTTGCAGGGCTTAATCCGGTTGCTATCTACATGTGCAAGTGGTTCTCCATTAGGATCCAAAACTTTGCTTCTTTTAGGGATTAGTGGGATTCTCAAAGATATATTATCAGGTTCTGGTCTTGTTGCAACAATGTCTGTGTCACCTGCCTTGAGTAGACCACCAGAGCAGGTAATTTTTTGTTTTTTACTGTGTATTTTAGTTTTTTTAATTATCAAGGTTTACTCTTAGCAATGTATTTAGAATAATATGGTTCTTTGGGTGCAGATTTTTGAGATTGTGAATTTAGCAAATGAGCTTCTTCCTCCATTGCCTGATGGAACTATAACTCTTCCTACAAGTAGTAATGTGTTTATCAAAGGGTCTCTGTTGAGAAAATCAACTTCAGGAAGTTGTAGCAAGCAAGAAGAATCCAGTAGCAGTGCGCCTGAAGTCTCGGCTCGCGAAAAATTGTTAATCGATCAGCCTGAGCTTCTGCAGCAATTTGGGATGGACCTTCTTCCTGTTCTGATTCAGGTTACTTCTAAAGTGACACAATATGCAGTCGTTATTTTCAACTCTTTATTCATGCAAAGTTACTTTTTTTGGTCTTGTAGATATATGGGTCGAGTGTAAATGCTCCTGTGCGTCACAAATGTCTTTCAGTTATCGGGAAGTTGATGTACTTTAGCAGTGCTGATATGATTCAATCTTTACTTGGTGTTGCAAACATATCAAGGTATGTCAATGATGATTACATTTTCTTTTAATTATTATATTATGTAAATGTTTCTAACATTGTGAAATTGCAGTTTCTTGGCTGGGGTTTTAGCATGGAAGGACCCGCAAGTTTTGGTACCTTCGCTTCAGATCGCAGAAATACTAATGGAGAAACTTCCGGAAACTTTCAGTAAGATGTTTGTGAGAGAAGGTGTTGTTCATGCGATAGATACACTTGCTGAGTCGTCATCACCATCTGGTAATGCTCTTTCTTCACCATTATCAAGTGAGAAGGTTAATGATTCTATATCTGGATCCTCCTTACGCTCGAGGCGTTATCGACGCCGCATTCCTACAGATGTAAATGCTGCTGAAGATTTGAAAAACTCTGCTGAACTGCCAGCTGTCAGTTCTAGTCTTCGGATGGCGGTTAGTACAAGTGCAAAAGCTTTCAAAGATAAGTACTTCCCTTCTGATCCTGGTGCTACTGTGGAAGTTGGGGTTACCGATGATCTCATACATTTGAAAAATCTTTGTAAGAAATTGGGTGCTGACGTGGATGATCACAAGACAAAGTCAAAGGGGAAGTCAAAAGCGTCTAGTCTTCGATTTGTTGATTTTTCACCTGGAAAGGAAGAAAACTTATTAGGAGTGATAATTGAAATGCTAGCAGAACTAAGCAAAGATGATGGTGTTTCCACATTTGAATTCATCGGTAGTGGTGTTGTTGACGCGTTACTAAACTATTTTTCTTGTGGAAATTTTTCTAAAGAACGGGTCTCAGAAGCGAATTTGCCCAAGTTACGCCAGCTGGCTACTAAAAGATACATGTCTTTTATACAAGTTGCGCTCCCGCTAAGTGTTGATGCCGGGAAACAAGCGCCTATGAGTAATTTAGTTCAGAAGCTTCAATGTGCATTGACATCTGTAGAACGGTTCCCAGTGGTTCTGAGTCACAGTGCCAGATCATCTACTGGAAATGCACGTTTGTCATCTGGTCTTGGGGCTTTATCTCAGCCATTCAAATTACGCCTTTGTAGAGCACATGGTGAAAAGTCTCTTCGTGATTATTCTTCAAATGTTGTTCTGATTGATCCGTTGGCCAGCTTGGCAGCTGTGGAGGATTTTCTTTGGCCACGTGTTCAACGTAGCGAGTCTAGTCAGAAGCCTTCTGGATATGCTGGTAACTCTGAGTCTGGAACCTCTCCTGCAGGAGCTGGAGCATCATCTCTATCTACTCCTGCGGCTGCTACACGTCATCACTCCACAAGATCCAGGTCATCAGTTAATATTGGTGACTCGGCCAACAAAACAGAAGAGAAAAATGCAAGTTCTTCAAAAGGGAAGGGAAAAGCTGTATTAAAGCCAAGTCAAGATGAGGTGAAAGGGGGACCCCAGACTAGAAATGCTGCTCGCAGAAGGGCTTCCTTGGATAAAGATGCACAGATGAAATCTGTAGATCGGGACTCTTCTTCAGAGGTACCAACTTTGATTGTTTTTGAAATCATACTTCTCTTAAAAGTAGTATAATCTGTAGGTATATCTTAATAGTAGTATAATCTGTAGGTATACTTGTGCAGTAATAGTAATTTTTGACAGATGTTATATGCATTACCCGTTACGGTCATGTTATAATTGGTATATTCATGTAGGAACAATAAATTTTGACAGATCTGTGAAACCCAACACCATTTTACTCGGTGTTGTAGGGATACAATTAAATCACCAGCCTATTAGCTTTGGTCTTCCTTAATTGTTGAGTGAAGTCGGTTTCAGTTAGGTTGTACATTTCATCACAGGTTTAAACTATTTGCTGCAAAGATGATCTAATATATAATCTCATTTATCAACACACTGAAACCAAAAAGAAATTTATAATTCATTTTTAGTACTGCTTAGAACATATCTTGAATTGAGGATATATTATCTTGAATTGAGGATATATTGGTTTGAAAGTCCCATTTCTAAAAAGACATTGGGAAAGAGCTAGATTTTTTTTTGGCTCAGAATATATCCCTAATTTGATTTTTATTTTAAGTGGATTTTGTTTCAAGACACGTGTGGCTATCGGCAGTAGTTTTGATCTGTACTTACTAATGTTCCACGTTCTATGTCTTAAAGTGAAGTCTTCTGCCATGGTGCCATACAAGTTTAAACCTTTACGGTAAATTAGGCTTCAAAGCATCCTGAAGTGACAATATCAGATATCCTTTATAATAATGAAAAAAAATCACGTATAATGAAGATTCAGTCTTTTTTAGGGTTGCATTCTATCATGACAAGAAAAATAAATGAACATGACAAGAAAAAAATGAGTTGTCTGATCGTAGTGTTATAGTAGTAGTCTCTTATAACAGGACCTCACTATGTTTATCTATGTCGCCATTTTTGCATATGTCATGTATTATAAAGTTGTTTTTAGATTCAAGTTTTTGTCTAGCGGCTGAATGATCTAAGTGGGTTTATATTCATGCATTGTAACCTGTGTAGTCCACCAAAAACAGTTCACCTTTTCTGATATTCATACATTTTGTCTGCTAGTTATTCTCACAATTTTATATACTTTAATATTTATTTAGGAGGATAATAATGGCTTATAATATTCTGTCTGCTGTAGGATGAGGACTTTGATATATCACCTGTTGAGATGGATGATGCACTGGTGATTGAAGATGATGACATTTCTGAGGATGATGATGAAGATCCTGATGATGTATGTCGTCATAGCATCTTCATTATTATGTTTTATTAGTAGTAGCAGTTAGAATGCTAACTGAAATGGTTATGCAGGTACTAAGGGATGATTCCCTTCCTGTTTGCATGCCAGACAAAGTTCATGATGTTAAGTTGGGTGAGGAAAGACCCACTGGCGGTGCAACAAGTGATAGCCAGACAAATCCTGCTGGTGGTTCTAGCAGCAGCAGCAGAGGTACCGTGGTTCGGGGGTCGGACTCATTAGGTTCAAGGGGTAAATTGTCGTTTGCTGCTGCTGCCATGGCTGGGCTTTCTTCAGCAAATGGTGGCCGAGGAGGTATAAGGGGTGGCAGAGATCGACATGGGCGCCCCCTCTTTGGCTCTCCCAGGCTGATTTTTTCTTCAGGTGGGAAACAGCTAAACCGCCATTTAACAATCTATCAAGCCATTCAGAGACAACTTGTTCTTGATGAGGATGATGATAATGGAAGTGATTTTGTATCTAGTGATGGTAGCAGATTATGGGGTGATATTTATACCATCACATACCAAAGAGCAGATACCCAAACAGTTGGGACCCCATCTTCTACAACCCCATCTAAATCCACTACTAAAGCGGGGTCTACCTCAAACTCTAATATTGATTCACGAATCCATCAAATGTCTTTTCTGGACAGCATTTTACAAGGGGAACTTCCATGTGATCTTGAAAGAAGCAACCCTACTTACAACATATTATCTCTATTACGTGTATTAGAAGGTTTAAACCAGCTGGCACCACGCTTGCGTGTACAGTCAGCAACCAACAGTTTTGCTCAGGGGAAAGTCTCCAGTCTAGATGAATTGAATATTTCTGCTGGTGTTAGGGTGCCGTCTGATGAATTTATCAATAGCAAATTAACTCCAAAATTGTCTAGACAAATTCAAGATGCTCTTGCACTTTGCAGTGGTAGTCTTCCATCATGGTGTTATCAGTTAACAAAATCATGCCCGTTTTTATTTCCATTTGAAATTAGAAGACAGTATTTTTATTCAACTGCTTTCGGTTTATCTCGTGCATTACACCGGCTTCAACAGCAACAGGGTGCAGATGGTCATGGATCTATAAATGAGCGAGAATTCAGGGTCGGAAGGTTACAACGCCAAAAAGTTCGTGTTTCACGAAACCGTATATTGGATTCTGCTGCAAAAGTCATGGAGATGTACTCAAGTCAAAAGGCTGTTCTTGAAGTTGAATATTTTGGTGAAGTTGGTACTGGTTTAGGCCCCACTTTGGAGTTTTATACCCTATTAAGCCATGACCTTCAAAAAGCAGGATTGAGAATGTGGAGATCTAATTTGTCGGATGTCAACACATCAGTGGAAGTTGATATGAGAGAGAAAAAATCTAGCAAGGGTGATGGAGACCTTATTTTAGCACCTTTAGGACTATTTCCACGTCCTTGGCCTCTTACTGCTGATACATCTGATGGGACCCAGTTTTTTAAGGTGACAGAACATTTTCGTCTTCTTGGTCGTGTAATGGCTAAAGCACTTCAAGATGGTAGGCTTTTGGACCTCCCACTTTCAGTCGCCTTCTATAAACTTGTGCTTGGACAGGTAAGCGGCTTTTTAACGAACTTCAAAGGCGTGGATATTATATGGGCCGGAGGGTGGGTTAGGCAATGGGTCAAATTGGTACAGGTTGAAATGGTTTGGGCTGCACACACACATTAGTCTTACTCTTTACTGGTTAATGCTTTAAACACGTTTACAAAGATTTATTACAATAATAATTTGATCCTTTTAATAAAGTATTTTAGGAGCTTGTATGCATTTAAAATACATCTGAACCGCCTTTCAACCCTGTGTGACCCAATTGATTAAACACAATCCAAATCAATGTGTTTGTTACTGAGTAAGTTGGAATTGCCACATTCAAAATTTAGTATATATATTTCTTTTTGTTACATGCGACTATTTTGTATCACAGGAACTTGATTTGCATGACATATCATTATTTGATGGGGAATTTGGTAAGACATTGCAAGAATTGCAAGCCCTTGTTTGCCGGAAGCAATACTTAGAGTCTATACATGACCAAAATGGCATACTCAACTTAAGGTTTAGAGGCGCCCCAGTTGAAGATCTTTGTTTGGATTTCACACTTCCTGGCTATCCTGATTTTGTTCTCAAAACAGGCGATGACATTGTACTGCAGCAGCTTTTTGTTTTTAAATTTTTTTATGAGTTTATGTTATTCTAGCATTTCATAACTCTTCTTACAGGTTGATTTAAACAATTTGGAAGAGTATATTTCTCTGGTAGTTGATGCTAATGTCAAGACTGGTATAACACGACAAATGGAAGCATTTAGGGCTGGATTTAATCAGGTCATCTTTTTCCTATTTTTATGTGGTCCATTTCTTAGTATTAAACCAATTTATATAAAAATGTGTCGATTTGGGTTTTTTTATTATTGATAGTGGGTAAAGTTGGGTTGATGGTCCTGAGAAACATGAGAAATATTTCACTTGCAGCTTTTTAAGTTGTGTTTCAAAGAATCTAGATTGCTCTTTGAACAATAAGTTTTTATAATTGTTATCTATGAAATTAAAACGACTGAGAAAAGTAGTGATGGTGTGAGTCATAGTCACAGGATTCGCTCCCCCACCCCACGAACCGTGAACCGGATCGCGCGAACCGGATTCGGTACATTCGCGTACCAATCGCATTCCGATTCGCGATCCAGTTCGGTGTAATAGGCGAATTTCATTCTCAATGGAAATTGAACCCCTATACTCCGATTCGCGAATCGCTGTGAAGCGATTCGTGAACCACATCGCAAAGGTTCGTGATTTCGATCAATTGGATACGCGAATCGGAATCGAAAAGGCAATGTTTAAACTTTCCATTTTATTAATTAATCGAAAAGGCAATGACTGTTCGTTGATTTTGGAACCAAATCGTTGCTTTCAATATATATTCACACAGTCAGATTCACAGAAATCTTCAATATCAATTGATTCAATTCACAGTAGGACACTAGGACTTTTAGTGATACAGCAAAGCCGCAAGAAACTTCTGATAATTCTGAGAATGGCTTTTGGTAAGGGTGGTTCAACTTCTGTTTTGAAGTTTTGAATCGTTTGGTTATGGAAGTTTTTTAAAATGCTTATAAAATGTGTTATCTTAATATGTAATTCACTCATTATCTTTAAAAAATATAATATAGGATACGGTGTACCGCACTATATGGTACACCGTACCGCGTACCGGATTAGCGTTCCGAATGAACCTACCCCCCCGCGTACCGAATTTTATAAATTGACGAATCGCGTACCCGTTTCCGTACCGCGTACCGGAACGTACCGCGATCCATGTGATTATGGTGTGAGTCGAACCTAATCCAACCACCCACTCGTGTTGCCCCCTATGTCTCTTAAACTATTTTTTTCATACTGCTGTAGACTGTAGATAATGTAATTCATGTTATGTTTATGATCATTTATTGCTTCACTGTTAAAGTAGAACGCGAAGGTCAGATCTTATCTGTAAATATAAGGCTAATGTGTATCCCATCTAAAACTATCAGGTTTTTGACATTTCGGCTCTACAAATATTTACCCCAAGTGAATTGGATTATCTACTTTGTGGCCGTGGAGAGATGTGGGAGGTAATTTTTCTGGTCCATTGCTTGCATTTAAACATTTAAAAGCTTTTAAAGGAATGATTAATTAAAGGTTGTTTTAACTGCAGGCTGATACACTTGTTGAACACATAAAATTTGATCATGGATACACTTCCAAGAGCCCTGCAATAATCAACGTCTGTAACTCCATCTCTTCAAAAAAGTTTTTGAATTTGTCTGTTTTCCGGAAGAATTATATATTCTAAGAAAATTTGTTGTCTTTAGTTGCTTGAGATTATGGGAGAGTTTAATCCAGAACAGCAACGGGCTTTCTGTCAATTTGTGACTGGTGCGCCTCGCCTTCCTCCTGGTGGTCTGGCCGTGTTGAATCCCAAGTTAACAATTGTGAGAAAGGTATACAACCATTGTGTTTTTTCTTTAGTTTCTATTATTACTGTATTCTTTTATATTATCATGTTATAATCTGTTTTTGTGTCTGGCACAGCATTCTTCAACAGCCAACAACACGGTTTCCAATGCGACTGGGGTGTCGGAATCTGCAGATGATGATTTACCAAGTGTGATGACCTGTGCCAATTACCTAAAGCTTCCTCCATATTCCACCAAGGTGCGACGGACCTTTAATTCTCCACTTGGTTTGAATAATTCCTTAAATGTTAACCCTTTTTTCTAAGCAACTGTTGAATTTATTTTCACAGGAAATTATGTACAAGAAACTCTTATATGCTATTAGTGAAGGACAAGGATCGTTCGATTTGTCATGAGTTATCTTCTCAAACTAACCAAATTGTGTATATTGTATCCTTTGATAACTGGTGCATAATTGGGGTTCAATAAAAGGTTTCTTTCTCTGCTCTCCCCAAAGTGTCAGTATGGCATGGTTATGGTTAAGGTCAGTTCTCTTTTGTTTCCTGGAAGCATGAATTTGCACTACGTTTATCTTTCAGTTTTGAAACTACGAAAATAGATCTTATTGGTGGGCTAGATACGGGTTGGGTCCATATGTGTAGATTTATGTGCAGGTTGGGTTGGCTTGACATGACTTGCTAATCATTTTTTGTGTTCATCTGTAAAACACTTGATGTATTAAATAGGATTACATTATTTATATGTGATAGTTTTTCTTAATAACAATCTGGTTTAAAACATCGTTAACATTTTGATACAAACGCTAGACGGTTTTTTATTAGTTTGATATGTTTTACATTTATATGAGTTTTTGACCTGTTCTTGATGAAAGAACGACGGCGCAAAAAGTCTTAAATTGTTCCATTTCTTTTCTCAGTTCAATGGTGAAGCGGTTGAAAATGATTGATCAAGAAGGCTCCTGAGAGAACGAACAAGTTTGTCGAGCTGTTTTTTCTTAAATTTACTACAAGAGTTTTGTAAATAAATAGTGGAATGTTGATTACATTCTGTAGTTTGCTTTTGTCTACTTCAAATTTTTTGTCTATGCAACTTCCTTTGGGACTGTGTATTTGGTTCTCTTGGATGTTTTATTTTGTTTATGAACTATACAGTTTGAACGTAAAAATGAACCTACTATAGAACTTTTATTGAAGAATAAGCTTTATTAATTTTTTCTAAGAGAGAGAAATCCTAAATTTATGAACATGTTTTACATTAAATAATTTTTGGAGATGCCAGTGTTATATATCACGTCTGATTATAAACTATTTGTATACTTTTCTGGTATAGTTTACCGTTTTAAACTGTCAAGTTTTAACTTTTTAAAAGACTAACTTATTATTTGTATCCTTGATTTTCTTTAAAAATAACTATTTACATCCCTAAAATTTAACGTCATTATGTTCTTTGACTTTTTATTTTTTTATTCATTTGAATACTGAATTTTTTATGAAAAGACTAAACTAACCTTTAAAATTTTAAAAAGAATAAAATGTTATTTTTGTCCCTGATGTTTTGTTGAATTTGCCATTTCAATCCAAATTTTTTTTTTTGTCATTTCAGTCACTGTAGTTTACTAAATATTGTCATTTTCATCCAAACAACTAACACCGTTTAAAAGTAGTTTACTAAATATTGTCATTTCCATCCAAACAACTAACACCGTTTAAAACTACAGTTAAAAAGAAGGGTATTATAGTCTTTTTTACACATCTTAATTATTTAATACAATTAAAACCAATTTAATAATTCCCCACTAATATTTTGATCACAAAAGTCAAACTCCACCCCCTAACCTTTTACGAATGGTGCAATTAAAAAATCCCCCACTTATCATTTTGACTACAAGAGTCAAACCCATCCACTAACCGTTAAGAATGGTTAATTTATTTGGTACTCATTTTAACTTTTGAATGCAAACCTCCCATATTGACTTTTAAGAATAATTTAATTGTTCAAAACATATAGATACATACATGACCACAAGTCATAAGTATATTAGCTGCAGACAATGGATGTAGTTAGCTAGTTTGACTTTTGAGGTCAATCAGTCATGTTATAATAATTTGATATTTCAAAAGTTTAGCATAGTCGCAGCAACATAATCAAAGCATAATCAAAGCTAGCTAAACTTGTTCAATTTGACCCAATTGACCCATTTCATAACATAATTGCAACAACATTATCAAAGGTAGTTACACATGTTCAATAAAGTCTTTGACCCACTTGCTTCACCGGACCCACTTGTACCATGCTATGTTAAAATTACACCACTACCCTCCTGTTGTTGTGTCCCCTCAAACACTGGACTTTTCCCCAAACAAACAACCCGAAATCTTCTAAAATCATTCCTAGTAATATAAAGCTGTCTTCTAGTTTCAACTGTATGTTTTTTAACCAAAGCTTTGATTTCATCTCTATTATTGAAAGCTTGACCAACATAAAATGGTACTGTAACTGAATCCTTCGAGTGTTGCTTCTTTTTTTCTTTCCTAATCTTTTTCAAAGCTTTTTTTAATGGAGTATCGGTGTCTTCATCACTCAAGCTATCAAACTCGTCTAGATCAATATCAACTTCTACATCGTCTTCATTATCAACATCATTCCCATCATCTATCTCCCCAATCACAATTGATCCTCTAAAATCATGCATATCAACCTCAACATCCAAAACTAAGTTATCTTCATCAACAATAAAATCTGAATCATCAGACTCAATATTCTCATCCTCAAATGGGTCATTCATATCAACAGTTTCATTTTGATGCAATCTTGTCTCTCGTGGTTCAGTGTAGATGTCAATGATCTTACGACTAGCCACATACTTTAATAACTTTAGCACATCACTGTCATTAGTTAGAGGCTTTAATCCATAATCTAAATCACTATCAGGAACCCTAAAATGATAATACATCACTTCTTGTTTTACATAACCTAACTCTTCAATCATAGCATTCACCTCACTAACTGAGAATGTGTCAGCAGAAACCATGTCAACATAGTTAACCTTACCCCCGATATATCTCCTTCCCTGTAATGTGTTTGTGAAATGCCCTCCATAATTCAACCTCAATGTAAAAACACTAGTGTTTTGACCTGAAATATTAAAATAAATAGGTTCACGTAGGTTATACAATATTAAACAAAAAAGGTTTTTATGGATCAAACAAAGCACATGAATTCAAATTTCAACACTTAAGACTGAAACAAACATTTACCATAGCATTCATATGGATCAAATAGTTGAGTAGAACCTCGAACAAACCAAAGAGTAAAAGCCATTTGTTCCTCAATAGAACAACAATGGTAACCTGCATAATTGAAATATAAGCTCAATCAAACAACAATCTAAATACAAATGAGAATGTTTAATTAAACAACAAAAAAATATTGAAATCAAACCTCAATTGGCTGCTATGTGAAATTGGTTTTAATGGAGTACAGGGGTGCTCAATTTCAACAAGTTATCTGATTAGTAAAGCTTCATACATATCGTCAGATTCTGGGAGGGGATTAGGGTTAATCGGCTATGATATGAAATTGGCTTTGATCGAGCAGAGTCGGTTCATATATTGATCACGTCGGTTCGTATCATCGGCCTTGTGTATATGTATTGATCACGTCGGTTCGTATCGAGCAGAGTTGGTTCATGATTAATGGGTATTTGGTTTAAAATAAGGCATACGTAAATATGAGGGGTGGAGTTTGACTTTTGTGGTCAAAATATTAGTGGGGAATTATTAAATTGGTTTTAATTGTATTAAATAATTAGATGTGTAAAAAAGACTATAATACCCTTCTTTTTAACTGTAGTTTTAAATGGTGTTAGTTGTTTGGATGGAAATGACAATATTTGGTAAACTACAGTGACTGAAATGGCAAAAAAAAAGTTTTGGATTGAAAAGGCAAATTTAACAAAACGTCAGGGACGAAAATGACATTTTACTCTTTTAAAAATGAAAAACAATTATAGGACCCACTCACATATACACACTTTTTTGATTCTTCATCTTCATCTCACAAAACACCCTTACCAAACACAAATGCATACACATTATCTCTCTCATCTCTCCATCACTACCACTATCATAGTTAACCATCGCCATCACCGAAACCGCCATCATAACCACCGTAACTACCGATCACCACAACACCACCACCAAACACACACACACATACACACACACACACACACACACACACACTCTCTCTCTCTCTCTCTCTCTCTCTCTCTCTCTCGTACACACACACAAACACACACAAACCCTAGATTTCATCACCATTCCACCAGTAAGGTGGTTGAGACCTCAGCCTTGTGGAGGTTGTGATAGAGGTTGTGGTGGTGGCAATGGCGGGTGTGGTGGTGGTGTGGGGGGCTACAGTGGCAGCATAGGGGAGGCTGCGATGAGGTGAGGGGAGGTCGTGGTGGCGGTGACAGGAGGTTCTTGTGGCCGTGCTGGTGATAGGAGGTTGTAGTGGCGATGATGGGGAGCTTGTGGTGGTAGTGATGGGGAGTTTGTGGTGGTGGTTGTGGTGGTCAGGCTGTGGTGGTAGTGACGTGCAAGTTGTGGTGGAAGCATGGAGGTGATGGTGGGTGGCTATGGAGGGTTTTGTTTCGGAGATAAAGGAGATGAGAGAGAGTGTGTGTGGGGTTAAGAGATAAAGAGTCTTAGTAGGTGAAAAATAAGTGGTGGTGGGTACCACAAGCTTTTTTTATTTTTAAAAATTTTAAGGGTAGTTTAGTCTTTTTAATAAAGCTTTAACAGAAAAACTAATAACGTTAGCATTCAGGATTCAAATGGATGAAAAAATGAAAAGTCAAGGGGCATAATGACATTTTTAAACTTTAGAGGTGTAACTAGTTATTTTTAGGAAAAGTCAGGGATGCAAATAGTAATTTACTCCTTTTTAAAATTACTACCCGAATTTAAAATTTCAGATAACTTGAGTTTCTCATTCAGATAATCAGATGCATATATGTTTGCACACTCTTGCACCAAAGTAATTGATGGTTGTTTTCTTTTGATTAGCAAACCGAAAAATACTAATAATTACGTAATACAAAATTTAAATAATTTAAGTTAGAGCAAAAGTATTTATTATAATAGTGATGGTGTAATTGATCACTAAAACATTAAGAATTAAGAAAGTAAAGTAAAATAAATAAATACATGGGTTTGATTAGATGATACTTCTTAGAAAAATATTCATATCGTCCCATATCAATTAAAATGTAATAGGGTGAGAAATATTATTAACTATCAGGTCTTACATCTAAAGGTTTATAAAAATCCAATGACATAATGATAAATAATTTAAATTTTATATTATACACCAAGTGTATATTAGTCTTTGTCATAATTTTAAGTTTCATCATTTTCATTAACGCTCATAACTTTACATACAATATTATATTTTTTTAAATTACATTATAAAACCAAGCGTATTTTTTTTATTTAAAACACTTATAATGTTAATATATAAAAATAATATTTTTTTTATATTTTTTCAGCTCATTGTGTAATATTCGTCATGCCATTGTGTAACATCATGTTATTGTATTGTATTGATTGGATCATTGTGTCTAGTGTTTATCATTGTGTTTTCTATTGTGTTTTATTAAAAGATTAATTTTTAAATAACATAATACTGAAAATGTAATTTTTATCATGTTTTCCAGTTCATTGTGTAACCCTGATTAGGTTATCGTATAATCTGCGTAACGCAACTCATTGTGACTAAGGTCATCAATGTCACACCCCGACCGACGGCGGAATCATCAGGTCAGACGAATGTGAGTTGATGCTCATAGCACATGGTAGTAAATACATTGAAATGATATTAAATTTCATCTTCATTGAATGATACTAATAAAATGATACATTATAATTAAACAATAATCCAAATAAATATAACAAAATCCTTTTATTAAACAAGATCCAAGTCCTAAATGAGCATGAAAAAGACCACTAATCTGCATTCCTGAAATCATGTGAAAAAGTAACAAGTCAGCTAACGAATTAGCTGATGAGTAAACACAGGTTTGAATACATATATATATTGATTAAATAGATTGAAAACAATTCAATTCACATGGCAATGTCAAGACTTATTATGCAATAGTGTAACATAAAAGACAAACCAACACAATCAAACCTAATGACTGAATTGACTCGGTCTGCAGACGAAGCCTTATACAATGAATGATTCCGTTTTCAATCACCACGCGACTAAACAAATGGGGTGGGTTTATCAAACCAATAGATCTATCATTGTTACCGTGATTGCATGAATTAATGATTGTATTATCATCAAGTTTATCTAACTATGAACACATAATTGTAAGTAATAACATAGCATGTCTTTAATTGAATTTAAAATGAAATAGAATAACAATGAATATAAATGATTGAATATTAAATCACAATATTTTCCCAAAATATAAAACACAAAAAAGGGCTATGAATACTCACCTTGATAATTGAAAGCGTTTTGAATAAGAATAATGCTATATTAGACACCAATGGTTTCCTCATGGTTAACCTAAGAATGGTGTTCTAAGATTAGATTAATAGTATGATTAAAGACTAAATATGGATTAGGGTTTGAATTGGGATTTGGATTTAACAAATGATTTTAAATTTAATGTGATTGATTTATTAAACATGATTAAATAAAATAGGATAACTTGGTTATAAAATTGAATTTAAAAATAATAATGAGTAATTAGTAAGATAGAATTATTAAATATAATTAAATATTTAATTTATATAACAAGGTTTGAATATTAAAGTATGAAACTAAAATAAAATAATTATTTATTTAATATAATTAATTTAGTAATTAATTGCTTACAAGATTCACAACATATTTGAAATACTTTTATGTTTGATTTAAAATAACTTTTTTTAATAAATTTTAAACCTTTAAATGAATTTAATAATGATTTTTATAACCTTTACAGGACCGATGTAGGGGAGCAATGCAACAGTTTCACAATGGATGAAGAGACTAGAACACTTAACAAATCAAATAGGGAACCGGCTAAATGAAACAAAGAACAAATGTAAAGAACATAAGCAGAACACAAGTAATTAGTTTTTCAAGAATGATGCATATTGCTCTTAAGTGTTTAACAAATGTTACTAAGCTTAGTCCTAAAGACTGGTACCTGAGATACTTTATACTACATCCTACAACCGGTCATACTTTAAAGCCCAGCTGTAACATCAATCTTGACAACAAGATCAATGTAAAGTCAAAAGGCAGATTGTCTTCTGACTAGTGACTATGACATGACATAGCTCACATCCTTATTTATTAAAAAAAGGATAAAAGTACGAAATAAAAAAATACAGACTCCAAGACCTTAATCTACAGTTGACAAAAGTATGGGCATATCACCAACTTGTATAAGTTGGTGAGTCTTTAGAGATGGCAGCGGAAAGTAGTTCAGCTTTTGTCAAAAGCATGTTAGGAGAAAGCATGTATTCTTTGTCTTCGGAAGAAATCAATCTCCTGGCATCGGAAGACTTTGTCTTGAAGCTTCAGAAGACTTCATCTTTGGCTTCGAAAGAAATGGACTTTTGACTTTGGAAGATTTGATACTTGGTGAATTTCATTGATTTGTATCGAACCTTTCGAAGTAACTTCCTTTGTACTTCAGTTGTGCATGCTGAGAAAACTTTGGTTGCATCAACCTCTAAGTATAACTCTTACAAACTCCTCCTAGGCTGATGCTAGCAAAACTAGAGGATAACTTTGAGTCTTGATCTTCATTTGTTAACAGTCCTCATCAGAATCAAGACCATTTCCTTCTTCATCAGTTAGTCATGATTCCTCAGACTCTTAAAGTATGTTCTCATGTCATAGAGATCATGCAGAGGAAGGTCAAGCATGTTTTGCTAGAAGTACACATCTTGACCCCCTTGATCTCTAGTGACATACCATCTGTTTGGGTTAGTAGCAAAGGCCCAAGACAAGATGGGTCTCTCAGAAGCAAGAGGCTCTACTTGAATTGGAGTTAGATGAGCAGCCTCTTCATGATCACGCTCAGGATATTCTGACCCATCCTGAGGTGCAGAGGTGGATGCCTTGAACTTCTTCTTCTTCTTATCCCTTCTTATGGCCATCATCTTTCTCTTTTTGTATTTTAACTAAGGAGGCTGGTCTTGAGTGCCAGATGTTCCTTCTTTGTCCTTCTTAATTGGGTCATTTTCCTTCACAGGTTTAGAAGGAGAAGGATTAAGACCCTGTTATAGGTCAAAAGATCAAGATTGCTGAGATGTAGCACTGGTCCAAGTTGAGTTGTCTCTTATGATTCAACCTTGACCTCAGCTTTAGGTATAGCCTGACTTGGTGGATAATGCAAGTCAACCAGCTCACCCTTTTTAATCTTCTGCTCTATCACTCTAATGTGCTCATCCATAGTGGATAGAGACATTGGACCAAGTCTCCTTCCGGAGAACCCATACAGCTTTAAGAAGCTCACTATCTTTAGTCTGTCAACTGACTTCTTCTAATTGGCTTGGATGGTGGCTCTTGACTTAGAAGCCTCTTCCCTTATCTTCCTCTTAGCAAATTTTTGTTCTTTTAACACTTCTTGTTCAAGCTGATTGAGGTACTCAAACTCTATGTATTCATATGAAATGGGAAGAAGGTCTGCTGTCTGATAGAGGCATGTAGAACTCAAGTAGGTTATCATGTTTTGTCTGTCTTGTTCCCTACCTACCTGAGTTTCTTGTTCAGCTGTCACAGCCTTTGCTTCAGGGCTTTCTTGAACTGGAGAGAGGGTAGGAGCTTTGTAAAGTCTTTTTTTTTTCTTCCTTAATATTGAGGAGCAACTTTGTATCCTTAGCTTCCTTCCTCTCTTTTGATACTTTAGTGTCAGCCAATTCATTTAGTTCATACAAGTGAAGAGAAATGATTTCATCAATGTTTTAGCTCTTTAACCCCAAATAGTTCAATCTGGCCGCCCTTAACTCATCTTCCTGAGTGTTTGGCTTGGGGGCAGCCCTGATTAAAGCTTGCATAAAGCTTGAGGTTTCACTTGTTCTCTTTCCCTTTGCCTTCCTCTTCTCTCCTTTTTCTCCTCCTCAATCTCCTTAAAGGTCATGATCCTTTTCCTTTTTTCAGTCACAGGCCTGTGTGACTCAGGGTGGAAAGAGCTTTGGCCTTAATCATTTGTTGTAGCACTTGAGCTCTAGCCAAGGAGAGGCTGTGAGACACCTTCACCAGCTGGTGCCTCACTGAGGGTACTAGGTGCTAAAACAGTTCCTGTCTCAAGGTTGACAGGTTCAACTGCTGGGCCTTCAACTAAGGTTTCCCCTTCGAAGCTAATCTTCGGGTCTGCCTCGGTATACATTTGACCAATAGTTTTGTCTACTAGCCTCTGTCAATATAAGTAGGATCTTCTTTTGAACTCTTTAAGCGCCCTTTGTTGGATCTTCTCAGTTAACCTTTCAGCTTGCCTTTTATTGCTTGGGTTGGCAAGTGGCAGGTCAACTAGAGGAAAACTCTCATAGTATCTCAGGGTTTGAAAATTGAATACTTCTTGTTGCCTATGAGATCTAGAGAGTACCAAGGCTCTTCTATCAGCATCATACCTCCATCCTACTATTGGGTTTTTAGTAGCATAAGATGGGATAGACATAGCCCTTGGGAGTCCCTCCTCAAATAAGCTTTGAATTAGGGCATCCACATCAATGTGGGCCTAAGGAGGTTGTTGAGTATGGACAACTGCAAGTGAGGATGGTGAAGCCTCTATGTCCATACTCTGGGCAGAACTCCTAGATTCTATGATTACAGGTAGGACTTTCTCCCCCTTTTTGGTAGCATCACCCTCTTATACAGGGGAGCTAAGGGTTAGATCCACCACATCCACAGGTTCTGGAGGACCTGGTTGAGTTCGCTTAGCAGGCCTCTCAGCTAGCTTGCCCTTGAGAATGGTGATCTCAAGTTGTTGATCAATCATCTGCCTTTGCAAGGTAGCCACCTGAGATTCCAGATGACTTACCTTTGAACCTAAATAGGTGCATGTTTTGGATAGTTTTTTCACCTTTAGTTGTAGACTCCCCTCATATTTATCAGAAGTGAGAGGACATAACCAAAGTCATCTCCCTCACCACCAGCTGTGGTTCTTGGTTGCTGGATTTCCTCTGCTTCAAGACAGCTTCAAGACAGCTTCAAGAGAAGTGTCAAGGGGCTGGGTTGCCATGGTTGAGGTCTTAATGAAGTAATCACTTGCAAAAGTGACAACCTCTTCCATATGGACTTGCTGAACATGTTCAGGGAAGTCCACCTTAGTTAAGGGTGTTTGATGTGGGCTAGATATGGGTGTTTTAGGGGCACTCATCTCTCCTTGAGTAGGGGAGGAGAAGAGAGACTCATGGTGCTCACTGAAACCCATATCCTTATCATCATAGAATTAGAGGTTTGGGAATGGTTGGTTTAAGTCTAACAATTGGGGATGGTAGCTGTCCCCAGAAGGTTGATCACCTGTGTTTTGAGACTCAGAGTGAA
The DNA here is from genome assembly GCA_025506505.1 of Flaveria sonorensis. Lineage (NCBI taxonomy): Eukaryota > Viridiplantae > Streptophyta > Magnoliopsida > Asterales > Asteraceae > Flaveria > Flaveria sonorensis. Next base: position 40,475,551 of record CM046435.1, on the reverse strand, counting down.
TGCTTGAGGTTTGGGCAATGAGCTTATCAGGCTGAGCATGAGAAACCTCAGCACTGATTAATAAATTAATAGGAGTGGTTTGCTACTTGGGGGAAGTGGGAGCTCTTGGTTCCACTTCCTCCCACATAGGTGATTGTATGGGGGCCAGCTTAATCTAAATAGACTGAGCAGGGGTTCGTTTGTTGAGTAGGTGATAATTATTTGAGGTTGTGTGGGTGGTGCAGATGTAGAAGGAGTGGGTTCAACATTAACTGGTGCGGTCAAGTTGTCACCTTATGCAATGAGCTCTAACATTTTTGGGACCAGGACTGTTTCTACCCCTAAGAAGCCAATAGTGGTCTTTCTTATGATTTTAAAGATGTCGGGCCTCATCTGTCGCAATTTAAGAGTAGCACCTGTTCCCTTTAACTGTGAGCCTTATTCACAATTAAGAATTTGCTGGACATATCTAGGGAACATGTAATACTCTAAGGAGTCCAAGATTGCAAGCAAGTTTGTTTAAACATACTGGGAGTACTTGAACTTGACCCCTTGAACCATTCCATAGACTATGTAGGATAAGTCCTCAAGCATCTGGTCCCATCCTCCATGTTTGTTAGATAATAAGTGAATAATAACATAGAGGAGGTACTTCCACTGGTAAGAGACCTTACCCTTCTTGAAGGTTCTGATTGTGAAGTCCCCTTCATACCCATTTGCCTGAATGATTCATTCACAGCAGATTTGGAAAAAGACAGCTCGCCTTCTTCATAATCCAGCCATAGATGAGCGTTGATTGTGGCTGGGGTGATGAAAACTGTCTTCCCCAGCACTGATGCAGACAGTGCCTTCTGACCGTCCAAGATCACCTCTTGGCAGGTCCTCCAAACCTCAAGCTATTGTTCTTTATAAAGTGGAGGGTCGATTGTATGAGCGGCGAGGTAGGTTGATTGAGAAAGAAAGTGGCAAACATCTGAGAAACCAGGATCTTTCTCAGATGTCAATGGAGCAACTTGGTTATGTTGCTTGTGAAGGTGGATGGAAAAATCTAGCTGGTTTTGAGGTTCAGGGTTGGCCATTTAAGAAAGCTTTGGGATGAAGAAAGCTAAGAACAAAAAGGGTTTGTGGGTGAATTTAGGGTTTGAAGTTTGTAGATGTAGAGGAAGAAGAAAGAGGGGGAACCGTTTTAAGGATATTTATATGGTTGGATTTAATACAAAGTTAATACAGAAGGATAAATTTTGAAATCCGAATGTCGGTTCCACCTCTAAAGAAATGACCAAAAAGGTAGTTATCTTGGAAGTAGAAAACCTTTCAAAGGTAATTTGTCTTTGGAAGTTTTGAGAAAAACTTCCGAAGCCTATTGACTTCGGAAGATATGCATTAGTTTGACAAGAATTGCTTCGGAAGAAAAATACTTAGAGTAATTTGCTTCCAAGATATATTTGGTTTTGAAAGATATTAAACTTCAGAAGTTTTATTCAAAGGATGAATAAATATTCCGAGACTTAATTGCTTTGGGAAGAAAACTATCTTTTAAAACATATAAGTACTTAGAAATATATTTAAGCTTCGGAAGATATATCAGAATTTCTTCCAAATGTAAATTTTTTAGTAAGTAGTTTATTAGTTTTGAAGACATAATTTTCTTCCGAAGTCAACTTAACGTTTTCCGAAGGAAAATATATCTTTAATTCTTAAAATTCTAAGGAATATCATTTTAGAAAAATTTCTCCCACGCTAAACATGGCTTATATGAGTTATGATATAGACAAATTAAGACATACATATTTGAAAAATAATCTTGAAATTAATTTAAGAAAATCTACTCAAGGTTAATCATCCTAATTGATACAAGATACTTAAATCTCTGTTCATTAAAAGCTTTTGTGAATAGATCAACATATTGTTCATTTGTATTAACTTTGACTAGTTTTATCAATCTCTTTTCAAAATTATCTCTTATCAAATTATACATGATGTTGATTTGCTTTGTCTTTGAGTGCTACAATGGATTCTTTATAATAGAGATAGCACTGTTGTTGTCTATATGGATGGGAGTCTCAAGTTGAATCCATAGTCCAACATCTGATTTTGAATCCAAAGCACTTGAGCACAGTAGCTTGTAGCAACAATGTATTCAGTTTCAGCAGTTGATGCAGACACACAGGATTGTTTTTTGCATTGCCATGAGACTATCCTTCCACCAAGGAGTTGACATCCCCCTGATGTAGACTTTGCAGTCATGTTGCAACCACCATAGTCACTATCTGTATAAGCATACAGATTGAAGTTAGAATTCTTTGGATATCAAAGACCTAGTTTGGGAGCACCTTTGAGGTATCTATGAATCCTTTTGATAGCAACCAAGTGTGACAACTTGGGGTTAGCTTGATATCTTGCACAAATGCAAGTGGCAAACATGATATCAGGCCTGCTGGCTGTGAGATACATAAGAGACCCAATCATAGCCCTGTATAGATGTTCATTAACACACTCCCCCTCAAGACCAGGTCTTAGAGAGTGATTTCTAGCTATGGGTGTCTTAGCAACCTTGCACTCAGTCAGATGAAATCTATTTAGTATGTCTTTAACATACTTTGACTGATTTATAAAGATACTATTGTCAACCTTGTCACACCCTCAATTTCCACGTGCTGGGTTTTACCGCGAGGCGTGTGAACAAACCAGGATTTCAATCATTAGTTACTCAGAACGACTCTATATGCAACATTTAAACAAATCAGAGTTTAAAACTTTAAAATATTTGCGGAAGCGTTGCGTAAATTACCCAAACACAAGGTACGAAAAGAAAACTGCGCAAAACACGCGCAACCAAAATACGTAAGTAAATGATAAATTGAGAAAGTATACTTGACACGTGCGTGCTCCTATGGTGAGTTCAAGAGTTTGCGTTAAACATAATCAGTAATAGTTGTAAAAACATAAGATGTGCATTGAAATAGATAGCTAGTCTATATTCATAAGTAATAACCATAGTGATTTCGTGATCGAAGCTGACTGCGTTTCGATTGTTTGCCTCCCATCACGACATACCAGGTCGTGACGTTATTAGTAGTTTAGGACAATATTGCACCCGTTTGACCTCGAGTCGCACAGGTGGGGCTTGTCAGACCCAGTAGTACTACCCAAGATTTCCCCCTAGTTTCCAATATTAACGATCCGAAAGTGTGAGGACTTTCAAGGTATTTCACACTATGTTACATTATACACAACTTACAATAATAAAGCATTTGAAAACCAGTATGCTATCTCCCCCAAAAGAGAGTGTATAAGAAAGTAGGGCATGAACTCACCTGGTGCGCGAACGAGCGATAATAAAAGCTAACAGTGAGCTAAAAGATAGCCTTCAGAGGTTACCTAGATCACGCAAGTACATAAGTACGTGTACGCAGGATCTTTAACAACCCTAAGTGCTCAATAAACACATTGACCCAAGGTTTTTGGAAAACAAGACTCATTTGACCAAGTTGACCCGTTGGTGACATGTCAAGTTAAATTCTCGTTTAATCAAGTATAGCAATCCATCATACATGGTTATCACACAAGTTATTCATGTATGTCACATTACAAACCCTTAAATGCTATAAAACTCATCATACACCATCCATCATCATGTATATTCCATAAGAGCCTAAATTTCTAAAGTTGTGCATCAAGTATTCATACAATCCAAACAATACAATCTACCACCTTAGACATCATCAACAAACATTCTAACATGATCCTAACATCATAAACATGCTCAATTAACAATATCCAATGATCTAACTAAATAAAGTTTCCCTTTTGGGAAAGTAATATCCCAAAATCAATCTAGCACCCAACTCATTCATGAATTCATCAACATCATGCCTAATCAAGTCCATGCTATCACCTAGACATGATCACATTCATCAAATAACCATAATTCACAAATCACATGTTCAAAAGTTTCTACTTATAGCAAGGTATGAACTACATGATCATTTCATGGATTTCTTGCATAATTATCAAAATCCAACATTCATACAACATTATTAACATCATAATTCATCAATCGATCAACAATTCATCAAGTTCATTCACAAAAGTTACTATTATTAGTAAGGTATGATCAACGCATCAAAACCATGAATTACTTGCATAATCCAAGTAAACTAACATCAATACAATCTAACTAACATCATAAAATCATCAAACAACACAAAATTCGACATTCATCATCAAATTCGAACTAGGGTTCGGCCATAATAAAAAAACCATGAAAAACCAATAAAATCTAACCTTTAATCACGTAATGACCAAGAATTGATGCTTGCTACACGTTGTAATCACTTGGAACACACTAAAAATCGATTCTTGATGCTTGTTCTTGGTCGAAAATCGTAAGGGGAGAGAGAGAGGGAGGTTCGCCTGAATGGGGGGGGGGGGGTTTGGGGGTTGGGGTTTGCTTAATTTTGGTAATATTAAGTTAAATGATAATTACAAAATAAACCCTCCTTAATCACCTTTTGTAAAAGTTAATCTTTTTAGCATTTTTAACAACTTTAACTACAAAATACAAGTATTTTTAACCAACAATATTAATCATATATATTTTCCACTAATCACACAACACATGAAATAAATATAACATGTTGGCATGGTACAAGGTAACATTCACAAATAATACTTAAAACATGAAGCACATAACCACGAATTAATAATTAACATTATTAATCAAGTTATTATCAGATAATCGCTGTTAATTATTATTAAGTCACCAACGTTCAATGACAACTAGTGTGTGCTCACGACACATGTATGCAAGACCTAACGGAACTAACGGAGTTTGGTAACGCAAAATTACCGGATGTCACATTATCCCCATGTTGAAAGAACTTTCGTCCCGAAAATTGCATTACATGGTTGTGTTACATCACTGGTCTACTACATTGGCACAAAGAAATCGAGTGAGTTTCGAGTGGGTTGTCACATCATCCCCATGTTGAAAGAAATTTCGTCCCAAAATTTAATCAATACCTTCGCCGGCTGGCATCGTCGTTTCGAACCAATGAGGATACTTGAGCTTCATCTGATCCTCATATTCCCGCATGAACTCTGGTCCACGTTTTGAGTTCCAATGAACTTTGACTATAGGTATCTTGCTTTGCTTAAGAGTTTTGACCTCACGGTCCATCACCTCAACCGGTTCTTCAATGAACCGTAGTCGTTCATCTACTTGCACTTCCTCCAGTGGTACAACCATCGTCTCATCCGATAAACACTTTTTCAAATTTGAGACATGAATTACATTATGAATTCCACTCAGTGAGTCAGGTAGGTCTAATCTATACACCACTGGACCTATTCTTTCCAGAATCTTAAATGGTCTAACGTATCTCGGATTAAGCTTGCCTCTTTTGCCGAATCGAATCACACCTTTCCATGGTGAGACTTTCAGCAAAACTTTTTCGCCGACCTGAAACTCCAAAGGTTTCTGTCGTTTGTCAGCATAGCTCTTCTGTCGGTCTCTTGCTCCAGCCATACGGTTCCTTATCTCTACGATCTTCTCAGTAGTCTCGTGCACCAACTCGGGGCCTGTTAGTTGACTATCACCAATTTCAGCCCAGCAAACTGGTGATCTACACTTTCGTCCATACAGGGCCTCAAATGGTGCTGCCTTAATGCTGGTGTGACAACTATTGTTGTAAGAAAATTCCACCAATGGTAGAGGAACTTCCCAGTTATTCCCGAAATCAATCACACAAGCACGTAGCATGTCTTCCAATGTCTGAATAGTATGTTTGCTTTTCCCATTTGTTTACGGATGATAAGCGGTACTCATATCTAGAAGGATACCCAGAGATTTCTGTAACGACTGCCAGAAGTGCGATGTAAAACGAGCATTACGGATAGAAATAATGGAGACCGGTACACCATGTCTCAAGACTATCTCCTTCAGATAAATTCAAGTTAATTTATCCATTTTTTCTGTTTCCTTGATTGCCAAGAAGTGAGCTGACTTAGTCAATCGATCTACGATCACCCATATCGTGTCACAACCAGTTGGAGTCCGGGGTAACTTAGTAATGAAGTCCATAGAAATTTGCTCCCACTTCCACATAGGAATCTCAGGTTGTTGCAGTAACCCAGATGGCTTCTGAAATTTCACTTTAACTTTCGAACAGGTCAGGCACTTACCGACATACGTAGCTACGTCTGCTTTCATATTAGGCCACCAGTAGTGCGTCTTCAGATCATGATACATCTTATCAGAACCAGGATGTATAGAGTACTTAGACTTGTATGCTTCACTCATAACCAAGTCTCTTAGGTTTCCATACAAAGGTACCCAAAGTCTGTCCATGAAATAATGAATCCCGTTCGTTTTCACTTCAAACTGTTTGTCCATCCCACGTAAAGATTCAGACCCGATGTTTTCCGCTTTCAAGGCTTCTGTCTGAGCTTCTCGGATTTGTTCAAGCAAGTGAGTGCTAATCGTAAGCTGCAAAGCTCGCACTCATCGGGGCTTAGCAGTTTCCTTTCTACTCAACGCGTTAGCAACTACATTCGCCTTTCCCGGGTGGTATTTGATAGCGCAATCATAATCGTTCAACAATTCCACCCAACGTCTTTACCTCATGTTCAACTAATTTTGCTCAAAGATATGCTGAAGACTCTTGTGATCGGTATAGATAGTGCACTTGGTATCGTACAAGTAATGTCTCCAGATCTTCAAGTCAAAAACTACCGCACCCAGCTCCAAGTCATGAGTGGTATAGTTCTTCTCATGTACTTTTAGTTGTCTTGAAGCATAGGCTATAACCTTTTCACGTTGCATCAAGACACAACCAAGTCCTTGGATAGAGGCATCGCAATAGACAACAAAGTAATCACTTCCCTCCGGTAATGCCAATATCGGTGCGCTACACAATTTCTGTTTCAACAACTGAAAAGCGGACTCTTGACTATCACCTTATTTATAAGTTGTTCCTTTATGAGTCAAGGCTGTAAGAGGTTGAGCAATCTTAGAGAATACCTCAATGAATAGCCGATAATATCCTGCCAGTCCAAGAAACTGTCGTATCTCACTAGGCGTCTTGGGAACCGACCAATTCTTTATTGCCTCAATCTTTGCTGGATTAACATGTATTCCTTTCTCGTTAACAATGTGACCCAAAAATTGTACTTCACGTATCCAGAAATCACACTTGGAAAACTTGGCGTACAGTTGTTCTTTTTTGAGTAATTCCAAGATTAGGCGTAGGTGCTCTTCATGTTCTTCCTTGGTCCTTGAATAGATCAATATGTCATCGATGAACATAATAACAAATTGATCAAGATATGGTTTGCACACACAATTCATGAGATCCATGAATACTGTTGGTGCATTAGTCAACCCAAATGGCATGACCAACAACTCATAATGAACATAACGTGTACGGAATGCAGTCTTCGAGATGTCTTCCTCTCGGACTCTCAGTTGATGATACCCAGACCTCAAATAAATCTTAGATTAGTAGCTTGACCCTTGCAGTTGATCAAACAAATCATCTATACAAGGTAAGGGAAATCGATTTTTTACTGTAACTTTGTTCAGCTCTTTGTAGTCGATACACATTCGAAATTTGCATCCTTTTTCTTGACAAATAGAACAAGTGCACCCCAAGGGGATGAGCTTGATCGGATAAATCCTTTATCCAACAGCTCTTACAGTTGAGCAGATAGTTCCTGTAGTTCATTCGGAGCTAACCGGTAAGGTGCTCTCGCTATCGGAGCGGCTCCGGGAGTCAAATCAATCTGGAACTCAACTTAATGATGAGGGGGTAGTCCAGGCAGATCCTCTGGAAACACCTCTGGAAAGTCACGAACTACCAGAATATTCTCTATCTTCTTTTCCTCCAGTTGCTTGTCAGTTACAAGGGCTAATATGGCTAAGCGACCCTTGCGTAACAACTTATGCGCTTTCATAAAGGATATGATGCCTATCACAGCACCACCTTTCTCTCCCTTAACTGAGAGAATTTCCCTATCCAGGAGAGGAATGCAGATAACCTTCTCGTGGTTAATGACTTCCGCCTGCTTCTAGGAAAGCCAATCCATGCCCATGACCACATCGAAACTCCCAAGCGTAACAGGCATAAGGTCGATGTCAAAAGTATGACCATCAAGTTCTATCTCGCAACCCTTAAGGATGTGTGTCACGTGGATTTGCTTGCCATCAGCTAATTCTACCGTATATTTAGATTCCAACATAGAAGGCATATCACTTAAGAGGCTACTAAACTTAGTAGAGATAAAACTTCTATCGGATCCAGTGTCAAACAATACAGTAGCAAAACGACCATTAACAGGAAATTTACCAGTAACAGTAGTAGGGTCATTTAGAGGCTCACCTGAACCCATGACGAAGGCTCTCCCTTTAGCTCCACCGTTGTTTCCACCGTTATTGTCACCATTGTCGTTGTTGTTGTTGTTGTTGTTGTTTCCACCATTTCCAGCACCATTCCCGTTCTTCTTCAACTGAGGACAATTCTTCTTGTAGTGTCCTTCCTTTCTACACTCAAAGAAACCCTTTGGTGTTTCTTGGGATTGCTGAGGCTTCTTCATCAATTCACCACGGCAATCCTTTGCCGCGTGCCCAGCCTTACCACAACCCTGGCATCGGAAATTGTCACACCTACCAGTGTGATGGTAGTTGCATCGATTACATTTAGGATATTTCCCCACATATCCACTTTGTCCCCATGTTGAAGTGGACAACTGATTAAAACCATGGTTGTTATCTGCTGCTGTATGTGTTGTTGCTACTGAGGCTACTAAGGTTGGCTATTTGACGAAGATCCCTTGTTGCCAGAGTTGTCCCACTTGCGTTTATTATCAGGCATGCTTGCCACAACGCCCCGTTTGGGTAGCTTTCCCTGCTCCACCGCTTGGTCAGTAAGCTTGTGAGCCAATCGAATAACCTGCTGAATAGTAGGGAGGTTCGCAACATTCACCATACTTTGTATCTCTGGAACCAATCCACGAATGTATGCTCAATCCTTTTATGCATTTCATTAACCATTCCCGGGAATAGTGTTGCCAACTCATAAGACCGTGTAGTATAGGCCTTAATCTCAGAACCTTGCATCTTGAGTTGCCAGAACTCAACTTCTAGCTTCTGCACTTCATCTCGAGGGCAATACTCCTCTGTCATCAACGCCTTGAACTCGACCCAAGGTAGGTCGTTAGCCATCGCCTGACCCAGCATTTGTACCTGGGCATTCCACCAGGAGAGGGCTGCGCCTTCAAGAGTTCCAGTTGCGTACTTCACTTGATCGGCTGGCACACAGTTACATTTTGCGAAGACGGATTCAGTCTTCTCAAACCATCGTACCAGTCCCACAGCTCCTTCAGTTCCGCTGTAGGTATGAGGCTTACAATCCATGAAGGATTTGTAGGTACAATGTAGGGGTCCTGTTCCGGCAAACCAAAAACATTAGTTGAGTAGCCTAGACGAGCAGCTAAGATATTAGTTAGGCCACTTGAATCATTTAGCTGCTGGCTGTCTAGTTTGTGCAGCAGCCACCGCCGCCTGTACATGTTCATTAATCAGTGCAGCCAACTCAGCAGGAGTCATGTTTATAGCACCGGTGCCTCGTCCACCGGCGCCACGTCCACTGGCACCACGTCCACAGCTACGCCCACGTCCTCTATCACGACCGACCATATTTCACTTTACATTCACAAATATAATAATGAGTAACATCCAACATATTAATCTCATTGAAGTATGGTAAATAGACAGAAATAATGAATTCGTCACAACCACAATGTTTATAACCAAAATAATAACCAAAGATAAATAAATTGTAAATGATTCATAAAATATTCCATCAATGTCAAAATTTTTAGTTTTTCAGTTGGGTTGGAAACAACTCTTCCCACATAGGTTTCAAAAAGAAAAGAAACACTATATAGTCCAAGTCATATAAATGTAGAATCAATCCAACACATCATATCCATCACTGTCCTCTTCCATCTCTTCTGGTTCTTCTTCCTCCGGGGCTTCCTCCGGTTCTTCTTCAGGTTTCTCTTTTGGGTCTTCTTCATTAGGATCTTCCTTAGGTGTAGGGGTTTCAGAAATCTGAAGCGCCGCTAGCTGTGCCTCCAGCAGTCTGAAGCGCCGCTAGCTGTGCCTCCAGATCAGCAAATCTATCTTCGATCACTATGTTGTGATGCTCTTACGCGTTCATGCGCTCAGTAAGTGATAAAACATTGCCTGCCAGGGTTTGATGCCCACCAATGGCCATCGAGAGTCTCTCTGAAGCGTCTTTACCTGGAAACGCAACTGACGCATCTCGTATCGTAGAGTGGAGTTGTCATCAGTGAGTCCTCTAATGCACTGTCGCTCAGTGTCTAACGTAGCCACTAAAGCTTCAATTGCCTGCTTGAGATGGGTGTCTAGGGAAGAAAGAGTAGGTGATGTAGAGGCTGTCGATGACCTAGTCCTAGGTCGGGTAGGAGCTACAGCTGGTACACACTCCCTGTAAACCATACGGTGTATATAGGTAGGATAGAAGTTCTAGTTCCGCAGAGGATCGCGCTCGGGTAATGCGAATGGCTGATCCCAATCCATCTTTTCAAAGGGGTAAGGATGTTGAGGCCAGTCTGATCCACTATCAGGTACAGGAGAAGGAGGAGGTGACTCAGATCGTGCAGGTCTCTTGCCTAGAGCTCTTGATGATGATGCCATGCTGCGAGGTACGTGACTTGTATGCCAATGAGTATACAGTAAGGAATAAGTGACGAGTAACTAACAAACTTTGCGGTTATAGTCTAGTGTGTATGCAACCTAGTTCCCTATAACCAATGGCTCTGATACCAATCTGTCACACCCTCAATTTCCACATGCGGGGTTTTACTGCGAGGCGTGTGAACAAACCAGGATCTCAGTCATTAGTTACTCAAAACGACTCTATATGCAACATTTAAACAAATCAGAGTTTGAAACTTTAAAATATTTACGGAAGCATTGCGTAAATAACCCAAACACAAGGTACTAAAAGTAAACTGCGCAAAACACGTGCCCAAACCAAAATACGTAAGTAAATGATAAATTGAGAGTGAACAATGTTTGAATAAAGTATGCTTGACACGTGCGTGCTCCTATGGGCAGCCGCTAATAGCGACCTGAGAAAAGCATACTAAAAGTGTCAACAAGATGGTTGGTGAGTTCAAGAGTTTGCGTTAAACATAATCAGTAATAGTTGTAAAAACATAAGATGTGCATTGAAATAGATAGCTAGTCTATATTCATAAGTAATAACCATAGTGATTTCATGATCGAAGCTGACTGTGTTTTGTTTGTTTGCCTCCAGTCACGACATACCAGGTCGTGACGTTATTAGTAGTTTAGGACAATATTGCACCCGTTTGACCTCGAGTCGCACAGGTGGGGCTTGTCAGACCCAGTAGTACTACCCAAGATTTCCCCCTAGTTTCCAATATTAACGATCCGAAAGTGTGAGGACTTTCAAGGTATTTCACACTATGTTACATTATACACAACTTACAATAATAAAGCATTTGAAAACCAGTATGCTATCTCCCCCAAAAGAGAGTGTATAAGAAAGTAGGGCATGAACTCACCTGGTGCGCGAACGAGCGATAATAAAAGCTAACAGTGAGCTAAAAGATAGCCTTCAGAGGTTACCTAGATCACGCAAGTACATAAGTACGTGTACACAGGATCTTTAACAACCCTAAGTGCTCAATAAACACATTGACCCAAGGTTTTTGGAAAACAAGACTCATTTGACCAAGTTGACCCATTGGTGACATGGCAAGTTAAATTCTTGTTTAATCAAGTATAGCAATCCATCATACATGGTTATCACACAAGTTATTCACGTATGTCACATTACAAACCCTTAAATGCTATAAAACTCATCATACACCATCCATCATCATGTATATTCCATAAGAGCCTAAATTTCTAAAGTTGTGCATCAAGTATTCATACAACCCAAACAACACAATCTACCACCTTAGACATCATCAACAAACATTCTAACATGATCCTAACATCATAAACATGCTCAATTAACAATATCCAATGATCTAACTAAATAAAGTTTCCCTTTTGGGAAAGTAATATCCCAAAATCAATCTAGCACCCAATTCATTCATGAATTCATCAACATCATGCCTAATCAAGTCCATGCTATCACCTAGACATGATCACATTCATCAAATCACCATAATTCACAAATCTTATATTCAAAAGTTTCTACTTATAGCAAGGTATGAACTACATGATCAATTCATGGATTTCTTGCATAATTATCATAATCCAACATTCATACAACATTATTAACATCATAATATCATCAATCCATCAACAACTCATCAAGTTCATGCACAAAAGTTACTATTATTAGTAAGGTATGATCAACGCATCAAAACCACGAATTACTTGCATAATCCACGTAAACTAACATCAATACAATCTAACTAACATCATAAAGTCATCAAACAACACAAAATTCGACATTCATCATCAAATTCGAACTAGGGTTTGGCCATAATCAAAAATCCATGAAAAACCAATAAAATCTAACCTTTAATCGCGTTGACCAAGAATTGATGCTTGCTACACGTTGTAATCACTTTGAACACACTAAAAATAGATGCTTGATGCTTGTTCTTGGTCGAAAATCGCAAGGGGAGAGGGAGAGGGAGGTTCGGCCAAATGGGGGGGGGGGTTTGGGGGCTAGGGTTTGCTTAATTTTGGTAATATTAAGTTAAATGGTAATTACAAAATAAACCCTCCTTAATCACCTTTTGTAAAAGTTAATCTTTTTAGCATTTTTAACAACTTTAACTACAAAATACAAGTATTTTTAACCAACAATATTAATCATATATTTTCCACTAATCACACAATACATGAAATAAATATAACACGTTAGGACGTTACAAGGTAGCATTCACAAATAATACTTAAAATTCATCAAGCACATAACCACAAATTAATAATCAACATTATTAATCAAGTTATTATCATATAATCATTGTTAATTATTATTAAGTCACCAACGTTCAACGACAACTAGTGTGTGCTCACGATACGTGTATGCAAGACCTAAGGGAACTAACGGAGTTTGGTAACGGAAAATTACCGGATGTCACAAACCTGCTTCACTTGAATTCCTAGAATGAAATTGAGTTCCTCCATGGAACTCATTTCAAATCAATTCTTCATTGAATTCTCAAAGTCTTTGCAGAGCTTTAGATTAGTTGACCCAAAGATGATGTCATCTATATAAACTTGATATCAAGTCATTCCCTGTTTTTTTGATGAAGAGTGTGCTGTCAATAGTACCTTTCTTGTAGCCATGTTGAACAAATAGTGCCTCATACAACTTCCTTGGAGCTTGATGCAGCCCATAGAGAGCTTTGTCAAGCTTGCAGACATAATCAGAATGATCTAGGTCTGCAAAGCCAGGTTGTTACTTGACATACACTTCCTCATCTATCACACCATATAAAAATGCACACTTGACATCAAGTTGGTAGACATTGAAATCCTTGAATGCAGTAAAAGTAAGGAATATCCTAACAGCTTCAAGCCTTGCCACAGGAGCAAAAACATCTGTTTAGTCAATTCCATCTTCTTGAGTTTACCCTTGAACAACTAGTGTTGTCTTGTTCTTGATGACAGGTCCTCTATCATCCTTCTTATTCCTAAAAACCCACTTGGTACCTATTGGTGTCTTCCCATGAGGAAGAAGGCATATGTTCCAAACCTTTTGTCTTTTGAATTAAAGCAACTCCTCCTACATTGCTTCAACCCAAATTCTATCCTTTAGAGCCTCATCAACTTTCTTTGGCACAATCTGGGAAAAGAAGCAAGAGTGCAGACAAACATTTTTGTCATGGGTTTGTCCTCTTGTTCTCACTCCAGTCTCAACATCTCCAATGATGTTTGTGGTGGGATGGGACTTGTGGATTCTCAGTTGAGGAATCACAGTAAGTTGGTTAGACAGATCTGAATTTGTGAAGTTCAGATTTGGGGTTTGAGTGTCACCCACCACATCAGCACACTTATCAAGAAAAACTTGATCCAATGAGTATGCGACATCATTGATGTTGTCTTCAATGGAGAGGTTGTCAGCATCATGAAATTCTTGATCACTTTCACCATCTCCATCTCCTCTTACATTGAAAACCCTTTCATTTGAGTTTTGTGCCTTAATGCTAGAATTTATAGGCACCTTAGATGTATCAGCTGAAGAGTTTGTCATTGTAGTGCTGACAGGATTTCCAACTGCATGGTTTGTTACCACTAAAGTTGAAGGAATTCTATCACTTGGTCTTCTTAGCTCAAATCTTAGATCAGGATCTCATATTGATAAGCTACCTGTAGATCTTGAAACATCTTCATAAGATTTGTTAAAACAATTGGTAACTAAATCAAGATCAAATAGTCAATCAGGACCAGAACCTTTCATACTAGGTGTGTGCTCATTGAAGGTCATATTGGCTGACTCTTCAACTACTTTAGTTTTGAGATTGTATACTCTATAAGCCTTAGCTTGGGAAAAGTATCCAATAAAGTGTCCATCATCTGATTTCTCAGCAAATTTGGCTATTTGATCTTTGGTATTCAAGATGGTGCATGAACATCCAAATGACCTAAGGAAACCAATAAAAGGTCTCCTTTTATACCACAGTTCATAAGGAGTCTTACCATGAGTCTTGACTACTAAAACTATGCTCTGCACATAGCAGGTAGTGTTGACTGCCTCTACCTAGAAGGTGATAGGCAGTTTAGAGTCAAAAAGCATGGTTCTTGCAGCCTCAATAAGTTCATGTTTCTCCTCTTAGCAACACCATTTTGCTGAGGAGTCCTGGGAGCACTATATTGTCTTGTAATACCCTTTTCATCATAAAATTTATCAAGGATTTGGTTCTTGAATTCACTTCCTTGATCACATCTTATGATCTTTACTTTGTGATCACATTGATTCTCAATTTTTAAAATGAAGTTTTTCAAGATTTCAGGAGTCTCATCCTTTGTTCTAAGAACAAAGACCCAAGTATATCTTATGAAGTCATCTGTGATCACCAGGAAATATGAAGTTCTTCCTAAACTCATTACACTGGTAGGGCTAAAGAGATTCATATGTAATAAGTGTAGGGGAGTAGTGATGGAGTTCATTTCAATTGGCTTGTGAGACACTTTCTGTTGCTTTTCTTTCAGACATGCGATACAATGGTCATCACTTGTAAACTCTTTCTTTGGCATTCTAGTTACCAAATCATTTTTAATCAGTTTATTCATATTTTTAAAGTTTACATGGCACATTCTTTTATGCTAGAGGAAAGATTCATCACTATTGGTTTTAGATAGAAAGCAAGAAACTTCTCCAGATGGGGAGGTTTCCTGCAAATCCATCTTGTACATATTCTTTTTCCTGGGGGATCTGAGCAGGATATGCTCTTAAGGAATGACCACCCCGGGCTTGAAAACAATGCACTCATGCTTAGTGAAGAGCAGGTTACGTGTCTGGCCACAAAATTGGGATACGCTCAAGAGATTGTACCCAAACTCCTTAACATAGTTTACCTTCTCAATGCTAAGCTTACCATTCGTGACCCTACCCCTTCCTGTTATGTAACCACCTGATTCTCCTCTAAAAGCAACTAGCCCTCCATTAATTTTCTCAAAGTTCTAAAGCAAAGAGCCATTGTATGTCATGTGCCTGGAACAACCACTATCGATGATCCATACATTTCCCTTGGTCTTCAGCTGTTTCTTCACAGAAAGAGATGATTAGTTACATTTGGATACCCAAGCCTTATTGGTCTTGGGCTCATCAAAGTGAAATGAAGATAGTTCAATAGTTATTGATCCTATATGCAAGCTTTGAGGATCTTTAACTGTTGTTGATGAAGAAAGTTCAGTCACATGTTCTTCCTTCATCTTTCACACCATCTTTGGAACACTAGACTTGAACTTCAAGACTTCGGAAGTTTTGACAACTTCAGAAGTTTTGTAGATTGAACCTTCGGCAGCTTTTGCATCCACTGCAGCAGACTTCAGTGCTTCGGAAGCATTCCTTTCTTCCGAGACCAAATTTTCTTCCAAATGTAATTTTCCACTTATCTTCTTTTTGTTCACTTTGGAGCTTCCGAAGAAAAGAGATTTTCCTTCCGAAGCTATCTTCTTCCTATCAGAAGTCTTTTTTTTTTTTTGTTAGTATGGATGGTAATTTTGGGATTGTAAATGCAATCCTTAGCAAAATGAGTAGCACCATCACATATGATGCATTCAACTAGCATACTTCTGAGAGTCTTCTTCTGATGAAAAGGTTGAGCTTGATCTCTTTTCACTTCCTTCTTCATCTTCATAGATGATGTAGCAGCCTTTTAAAGGTGAGGCTTGCTCTTGGAACTGGATGGTTCAGGCTGTGTAGCAGTGATACACATTTGATCCACCTTCTTCTTTTAACCAGGATGGTTTGAACTTGAGCTAGGACCCCTGGTACTAGAGTCCATAGTCAAGTCTTCAGTCTTTACCACTTCAAATTCAGCAGAAATAAAGACTTGTGTTTTGCTTGGAGTTGAAAATGGCCTTGATCTCTTGGGCTTTCTTTGATTTTCTTTTGGCTGCCCTGATCAAATTCTTCCTAACTGACTTGGCCATCCTTGGTTCTTTCTTCTCTCCAGGAGGATAGTGACCCTTCTTAGGATAATCCTCTTCACTCACTACAGATTCATCCTTCACTATCTACTCTTTATCTTCATCCTCTTCTTAGATAGGGTCAATGAGGGACAACTCATCTTGACAACAAAAAAGAGAAGTATTAGAGACTGAAAATTTAGTCTCTGATACTCCTAAATCAATCTCTAATGGTTATCAGAGACTGATTTTGCTAGTCCCGAGTCAGTACTAAATGCCTAGTCCTAGATACTCAAATTAATAACTAAAATTCAGTCTCGATTGTGTGTGACCAACAGGGACTAACTTTCAGTCTCCTAGAAGCATAAATTCAGTCCTGAATCTAACCCTTACTACCGAGTCATTTCACTCTCGAATACATTTTATCCGTGTTTGAAAATCAATCTTTGACACTAGGCTTTTAAAGACTAAGAATCAATACTTGAACCTTGTATATTTTGTCCTAAACACGTTTAATTAGATTTGAGTTTCAGGACAATTCAGTCCTTAATAAGACGTTGTAGAGACTGAGAATTGGTTCCTAATAACAAACCATTCAGTCTTTAATATCTTCTTTGGGGAGTGAAAATTAGTCTTAGATATTTTGTTATTTAGTCTTGAGCATGTTTTTAGCGATTGAAATCTATATGTTTTAAGCATTTTTCAGTCTCGAATATGGTTTTTAAGGACTATGAATTAGTCCCTGATAACATACCATTTCAGTCTTTAATGTCTTTTTAGGACTAAAAAATAACCTTAAATGTAATATTATTTAGTTTCAAACATATTTATCAAAAACTAAAAATCTATAGGTTCTAAAACTTTTTCATCCTAAATGTGTCATTTTATAGACTGATAATCATTACCTATAAGTATTTTTTAGTCCTCAATATATATTTTTAAATTTTGAATATTAGTGTCTAAAATCGGTCCCAAATATATTATTTTAATGATTAAAAATAATCTTTAATACTATTGACTATTTTCAATGTGTTTTTTTAAAATAAATTATTTACAATTCATAACATATTTACTCTTTTAGGACTAATAGCAATCTCTAATATAATATCACTTCATTCGCAACAAGTATAATTAATAACATAAAATGTTAATTTTAAAATTTTAAAACAGTAAATAATAAAACACATAAATAAATAACGATAATGAGTTGATTAATTCTAAACTTAAAAACAATTTACATACACTATAAAAATATGTTTTAACTAACATTCTAAATCAAACTTTCACTGTCACGATCATCATCATTGACTTGCTCATCCGAACCAATTGCTCCACTCCACTACTCATAGATGCGGATTCCACACTTTTTAAATCTGAAAATTTTGAGCCCATGAACATAACAATTATTCGTACTTTTCATTACGTTGTTTCAATTCTTCTACAAATGAAGCAACTTGATTTCAAACAATTTCGATCTAGTTTGAAAGTGGTTGAGACAATTCATTTTCCAATGACATTCACTATTTGACTTTACGGTAGTGAACTTTTAAACTTTTGTAAAACACATTCTTTTCCTATTTTGAATTTTAATCCTATATTTTTAAAAAGAAACAATATTGTTGAACACAATATAGTTTTCATTCTAACAAAGTCACAATTTTATACTAGAAAAAGTTTATTGAGAACAGAAATGTAGATGTTACCAAACGAGGCCAGTATCATCAAATATGTGATGCAGCTCATGCTAATTGTCCTAATATTTGTTGGCCTAGTTATAATAGTACAAATAGTTATTAACTTCATAGGAGTAAAAGCTTTTAAATACATGTTAAATTGAAGCAATCACTGATTTTGAAAAAATAATACTTAAACTATAAATGAAAATTGAATATTTTAAACAATTAAATTGCAGCCATATTAACACTTTGAACAACAATACTTAAACTAAAACATGATCATCAGCAGCACCACATTCAAACCGGTTATAGTTGAACATGAAAACAACAAAATCTACATGATGATTATAACAGCACAAAAACAAATCCCATAGCAATAGCAGATACTCAGATAGAATCTAATACCAGCAAAAAAAAATCAATGGGTTGCCAAATAGGAGCTTTGCATGTTTTAGTAATAAACCTCCTAATAAAAACAGGTTTAAGCTTTGCAATGAGTTTCATAAGACCGGTTTTCGATATAAACTGTAAACCAAAACATTCTCTTTAGTTTGAGATTTAGCGACCATGAAACAAAACCAATAACTGGTCTGGACAGTTTCAAGGTCTTAAAAAACCAAATTGTAAGCACCCCTAAATAGGAAAACATTATCATATCATGATATCGACCCACTAAACGAAAATGGCTAATGATTTATAGCTACTTCACCTAATCCTGAGTGAGGTTGAGTATATGCAATACACAAGTTATAATTTGACTTTATGTTTGCAATGCGAAAACTACTTTTACTTTCTATACATATAATTGTTGGTATGATCCCAGCATTCACAAGAACGACTAATTTTAATAAGAGATTTAACTTAGGGTATGTTAAGTTAATCAAGATTCATCGGCGAGATCACAATTTATAATTTAAAACTTTGTTTATTTGATATCCACACAAAACCTTGGTAATTTGCCTCAAATAGTAAATATTCATAGAGAATATAACAATGGTTTTTGACAGCAACAATCACCAAAAAAAATGTTAATCAAAGGAGACTAATCATAAAGAATAAACTTTACGAAGCTTAATGAAACATGTAATTTCATCTCATCTTTTTTTGATAACATATCGACAAACCTATTCAGAACAGAGGAACCTAACTTAATGTTCATATGGGAAACAAAAATATTAAGAAGAAACATAAATGTCTAATTATATGAATGCATAATCATAATCAAGAGCGAGATAAGGGTGAAGCTGGCATATGGGCTCTGGGCTCTGGTGAACTCCATGAAATTGTGAAGGAGAACAAGGATAAGAACAACAAATGATGAAACTCCATTCAATTATAAGCATGTTATACCTATATCAGTTGTTGAACAGAATCAATTCTGGTTTGATTTCACTGAAGCCATAGTGTTTGGGATCGTAAATTGGGAGATACATTCATATTGAGGTGGGGTGATATTTAGTGGTAGGGTAGATAAATTATGAAAATTACAAGGCGGGAACAAAATATTAACAAAAATAATAAATAGGTTTAATTTTAAGTTTTTTATAAAGTGAAAATATAATAGTTAATATCAAAAAAAAAAAGAAAATTGTTTATAAAATAGCATTTTAAATTTAAAAATATTAGTAGAACTCTTTTAGAAATAATTACAATATTATGTTTGTAGGGTTAAGACTTTCAGAACTATGAGAACTTTTATCGAAACATAACTTTTTTATGTTTTATATACATAATGATTGAAATATAATATTTAATCGTCTCTTTTGAAATTCAAAAAGAAACAAATAATGAATTTATAATCGGCACATATGTAAGTCGTATGTAGGTTATATTATCTAAACATGTGTAGCTAAACATATAAATAAATTAAAAACATATGCAAACATGAGTTTGATAGGTTTTATGTTATTTTGATGGTTTTAAATGTAGAAAAAGTATAAAATTTATTGCAGTTAATTTTCTTAGTTCTTAAGACATTTATGAGTTTTTAAGTGATCTGAACTCTATGATCATTGAGTCTTACTAGTTATGATGGCTCTTAATAGAACATCATAAACTTTCTAGTTCATATTTGTCCTTAAAGAGTTGTATCAAGTTGTAGTGAGTCGTATTGGATCACAATTGATCAATAATGTCCCTAATTAAACATGATTGGTTAATAATAAACCTATATGTTAAAAAAATTAAAACGATCCTAATTTACTTAGCTCGAACTGGTTGTCATTGCTTCTAATTGATCATATCTGGAACTATTTGATCATCAGTGGCCTTAATTGACCATCGCTAACTCCATTTGACCATCATTTATTCATTTATCCTAATTAACCAATAATAACCATTACTAGCCGTAATTGACTAATAATAACCCTAATTTACTGTAAATGACCAATAAAGACTCCATGTGATAAAAAATTAACTAAATCATCTTAAACAATACCAACTAACAATTACTAGCTCTAACATAATTGATCTTAATAGGAACAATTTGACCATAATTGACCATTGATTACTCCAATTGACCATATTTTATCCTCATTCACCAATAATTGACCAATAATGAAACTCTCTAGGAATATTAATAACTAATTAGCCATCTTTAGCTCTACTTGATCATAGTTGGGCATATTTGGCTATAATTGATCATCTTTGGCTCTAATTAACCATAATTAACTTTAACTGGAGCCACAACACTATCACTGACCTCAATTGATAATCTATAACTCTAATTGACCATAATTTATCCTAACGTACAAGTAATAACCCCAACTAATCGTAACTCACCATTAATAAACCTAACTAACTATAATTGACCCATATCAACCATATTTAATAAAAAAATTAACTAATTTATCATAAATGATCCTAATAAATGATAATTGGCTATAATTGGTTCTAATTGACCATAACTCGAACCACTTGGCCACTAGTGACCTTGATTGACCATGAGATATCCTAATTAACCGATAATAACCTTAACTAACTGTAAATGATCAATAATGACTCTGATTAATCTTAATATTTTAATAACGAACCAAGTTGATTAAAAATTCATTAATAGCAATATCTAGCCATTTCATATACATGATCTTCAAGAATGATTTTCAGTCTTTGATAAATTTTCTCATACAGGTATAATTTACATCAATTAATTAGAAACTAAATATCAATCATTTATCTTTTTGACATTTAAGACTAAATATTAGTCCTTAATTTAGGCTGGTATTGAATTATTAATAACTAAGTTTTAGTCTTTGATATGGGCACTCGAAATAATAGTTATGAAGGCTGAATCACAGTCCCTAGTAATTTCATCTACAAAGCTCCTTAATGAATATCATCTTTGTATAAGATCACTGACAATGTCTTTAATACTATCTTTCAGTCTTCAATACCTGTCCTCAAATGTTATAATTAACGTCAACTAACTAGAGACTACAAATCAGTTATTAATCTTTTTATTACAAAAAAGGCATTTAAGATTGAACATCAGTCTCTAATTTGATTTGTTGAAAAAATTAAAAACTGGTGTTTAGTCTTGAATATGTTCTCACAAAATAGTAAATACTTTAGAGACTAAACATTAGTTTCGAATAATTTCACTTACACCATCTTTAAGACTGATTTTTAGTCTTTGATGCCTTCCTTAAAAAGATACAATTCACGTCAAACAATAAGAGACTATCAATCAAGTATTAATCCTTTCTTACGTAAAAGTCATTTAAGACTGAACATCAGTTCCTAATTCGGTATGTTTTGGGAATATTAATAACTGATTTTTAGTCTCTAATATATTCACTATTTATTAGAGACTGAAAATCAATCACTCATACAATAGCACCATTTTAAAATTATGAGGACACTTATTTAGGATTGAAATTTAGTTACGATAGGGTTTCCCTCAAAAACTTTTAAATACGCAAACATATTCGTGATTGAAGTTTACTCTTAAATAAGGTGTAGAAGATTTAGAGAGAGATTATCAGTCACTAATATGAGTCGTAAAAAAATCAATCCCTAATATAATTAGAAATTGATATATTAGTCTCCAATACTATATATCCAAGAATGATAAAAGTAGAGTGTGTGGATGAGCTACCTCACTTAAACCCAATCCCTGCCTGTTCTGATAAAAAAATCTTTGCATGCATGGATGAGGATATGATGTTCTTGAAGGTTTCCTCTTCAAGAACACACTTTTCTGCCCTGGCTTTGCTGATCACAAGCTCAGCCTGACATGCAGTTAACTTGGTAATGAGATCTTTGATTTGAGTCCTATAATTTATGTGCTCATGCTTAAGAGTTGAAATTATTTTCTCTAGATCTTTTATTTTAAGTTTACAGTCATTTTCAGCTCTTTTGAAATCAGCTTTTAAGATATTTAAAGACTCAAGGTCAGATCTCACTTCCAGGTTATAGGACCTATACATGTTTACTTTAGTAATGCATTCAGGTGTACAGAGATGTTCTAATACCTTGGCTTCTTCATGGTCAGCCATTAGTTCTTGATTTGGAGAAACATCATCTACCTGAACCAACTTATTGTTTTGCTCGGCTTAGCTTCTCAGATCTGGGAGCTACATCAGTATAGCTTGGTATGGATTATTCTTGGTCACCATTAGTCCTTGGTGCCTTGCACTCCCTAGCAAAGTGTCCCATCTGGCTACATTTGTAACACTTCACTTTGCTTTTATCCAGTCCAAACTTTTCACTGGATACATTGGTGGGAAACTTTCTTCTAAATCTCTTGTAGAACTTCTTGGCTCTATGAGTGAGAAGATCTATTTGCTGGACTATCTTTATATACTCCAGTTCATCTGGATGGATACAATCCAAGTCTTCAAGAGTGAAGAGAAAGTTGCCACAACTTTCATCAGCAGACACAAAGGCTTGAGATGAGCTTGTCTCTTAGAATGGGCTTCTTTAGATGTAGCTCTCCCTTGGTGTCTCAAGGAATGTGATGAAAGGGCTCTTTTATGAGTTATCAGGATAGAAGATAAGATGATGTTATGGTTCTCTACTATCCCTTTCAACCATATGGAGGGCTGAACTCTGTTGATTGCTGGAAGAGCTGCTGGATGGATTCTGCATGTCCATCTCCATCTGGTAGCCACTAAGGATACCATACAGCTCTATGAGAGTAAGGGTGGAGAGGTTTTCAGTTCTCTTAATGGCCATACAGTAGTGAGTCCATTATCTGGGAAGGGAGAACATGAACTTCCTCATAATGTCCCTATTCTCAAGCTTAACTCCAACATCCATGAGAGTATCTACAATCTCAACATACCTCAAGTATTATTGAGTCATAGTTTCATCTGATTTGCAGGTGAAGTTCTCAAACTACTGCTTCATGAGGTCCTTCTTGTCTTCTTTAGCTTCATCAGACCCTCATACATGAGCTTCAGTGCATTCAGAGTTGTTTAGCAAGTTTTTCACTTCTTGAAGCCTTTGTATATAGAGTTAGGAAGAGCAGTTTGGAGTGTGGTCATGGCCTTCTGATCTATATCAATCTTCTTCTAATTTTTCTCAGAATAGTCAGCCACTTCCTTTAGAATCATCCCACCTCCAACAATGGCAGAAAAGTTACTTGGGATGTGAGGTCCTTAGACAATAGATCTTCATATCCTGCTGTCTTGAGACTTGATAAACCCTTTCATTTGTTGGCACCAAGTATCAAAGTCATCAAGAGTGAGTAGTGGAGATTTTGTCATGGTACCGGTTTCCATGTTAGCCTTATTAAGAGCTACTATAATTGGTTTTTCAAGAATGATGTATATTGATCTTAAGTGTTTTACAAATGTTACTACACTTAGTCTTAAGGAATGATACCTGAGATAATTTATACTACATCCTACAGCCGGTCATACTTTGAAGGCCAGCTGGAACACTAAAGTAGACAACATGATCAATGTAAAGTAGATTGCCTTTTGACTATTTACTATGACATCATAGCTCACATCCTTATCTATTACAAAAAAGATATACAGGACTGGTTAAAGGGATGGTCAATACAATCAGTATCATAATAAGAAGAGTTTTAGAACACTTAACAGATCAAATGGGGAACCGAGTTTGTGTAAATGATACTAAGAACACAAGTAACTAAGACAAAACCAAGAACAAGAACAGACGAATATGGTTTTCAAGGATGCTATTTATTGCTCTCAAATTCTATTACAAGTGTTACAAAACATAAAAAGAAATACAAGGACCTGAGATACTTTATACTACATCCTACAGTCGTCCATACTATGATAGCTAGCTGGAAACACTAATCGAAACAACAAGATTAATGTAGAGTCAAAAGGCAAATTGCTTTTTGACTAGTGACTATGACATATCATAGCTCACATCCTTTTATATTATAAGAAGAATAACAGGTACAAAGTAGGAAGTTACAGACCCAAGACCATAATCTACAGTTTACAAAAGCATGGACCTTTTCACCAACTTGTATAAGTTGGTAAGTCTCTAGATTTGTATCGGGAAGTAAGTCGGCTTTATGAAAAAGCAGATCAGAGAGAGCATGTCCTCTCTGCCTTTGAAAGAAATCAGTCTAACATTTAGCTTCAGAAGACTTTGTCTTTGAAGCTTCGGAAGACTTCATCTTTAGCTTCAGAAGATTTGGACTTCGCCTTCGAAAGATTTTACACTTAGAATATTTTCTGTGGAGAGTGTAAAACTTTAGAAGTAACTTCTACCTTGTACATCAGTGCATGCATGCAGGAAGCTCCTTGGTTGTTTTGGCTTCTTTGGTTGCATCAGCCTTCTAATATAACCTTACAAACTCCCCCTAGGATGATGCTACCAAAACAAAGAAGTTATTCATATGTTGACAATCCTCATTAGGATCAAGACTATACCTTTCTTCATCATCTGGTCAGAATCCCTCAGACTCTCATAATATCTTCTCATGTCATGAAGATCATGTAAAGGAAGATCAAGCATGTCTTACCAGAAATAGACATCTTGATCTTCTAGATCTCTGATGACATACCACCTATCTGGATTAGCAGCAAAAGTCCAGGACAAGATGAGTCTTCCAGTTGCAAGAGGCTCCTCTTTGAGTTGGAGTTGGTTGAGCAGCCTCTTCTTGCACTACCTTAGGATGCTCTGACTCATCCTGAGGTGTAAAGGTGGATGCCTTGGTCTTCTTCTTGGAAACACTCTTCATGGTCATCCTTTTCCTTTTATTTGAAGTCTTTAACTGAGAGGACTGGTCTTCAGCACCAGGTTGTTCTACTGTGTCTCTCTCAGTTGGGTTCTCTTCTCTCACAGGTTTAGAAGGAGAGTGAAGAGGACCCTGTTGTGGATCAGAAGATGAAGTTGTGTTGTCTCAGGGGGTTCAACCTTGACAACCTCAGGTTAAGATGGACTTGGTGGAGAATGCAAGTCAATAAGCTCTCCTTTTTTAATCTTCTTCTTGATCACTCTAATGTGCTCATCCATAGTGGATAGAGACATTGGACCAAGCCTCCTTCCGGAGAATTCATACATCTTCAAGAGGCTTATCATCCTTTATCTGTTAGTAGACTTCTTTTGGCTCTTTTGGATGATGGCTCTTGACTTTCTTGAACTGGGAAGAGGGTAGGAGCATGCTTGTAGAGCCTTTTCTATCTCCTTTCTTTCTTGTTCTTAAGGAGCAATGCTGCATCCTCTACCTCCTTCCTCTCCTTGGACAATTTCTTGTCAGCCAGTTCATTCAGTTCTTCTAAGAGGAGAGAGAGTAGTTCATCCACATTGTAGTTTTTGGTCCCCAGGTAGTTTATCTTGGCTTTCCTCAACTCATCATCCTGAGTGTTTGGCCTGGGGGCATCCCTGATGGCAGCTTCCATGAAGCCTGGAGACTCTTTTGAACTTTCTCCCCTTAGCTTTCTCTTCCTCTCTCTTTCCTCCTCCTCAATCTCCTCAAAAGTCAGTTTTCTTTTCCCTTTGTCACTCACAGGCCTTGGTGACTCAAGGTGGAGAGAGCTTTGGCCTTTATTGCTTGACTAAGTAGTCAAGCTCTGGCCAGAGAGAGGTTGTGAAGCACCTTCACCAGCTGGTGCCTTACTAAGGGTAATGGGTGCTAAAGAAGTTCCTGTCTCAAGGTTCATAGGTTTAACTTCTGGGCCTTCAGTCAAGGCTTCCCCTTTGAAGCTAATCTTAGGGTCCACCTCAACATCCAGTTGACCAAAAGCCTTACCTCCTAGCCTCTGTCTGTATAGTCTTGACCTCGGCTTGTATTCTTCAAACACCCTTTCTTGAATCCTATCTGCTAATCTTTCAGCTTGTCTGTATTGACTTGGGTTGACAAGTGGAAGATCAATCAGATGGATGCTCTTATAGAAGCTCAGGTTGAAAAAGTTGAAAATTTCCAGTTGACCCTGAGATCTAGAGATGACTAGAGCTCTTCTGTTAGTGTCATACCTCCATCCTATGATTGGATTCTTAGAGTGATTAGATGGGGTAGGCATAGCTCTAGGAATACCTTCCTCAAACAAACTTTGTATGAGTGAGTCCACATTCATGTAGACTTGGGTAAATAAGTCCATATTCATGTAGACTTTGAGGAGGTTGCTGAGTATGGACCATTGCAAGTGAGGGTGGTGAATCATCCAAGTTCATACTCTATAAAGAACTCCCAGGTTCTATGATTGTTTAGACTTTCTCCCCCTTTTTGGTAGCATCACCTTCTTGCATAAGTGAGCTTAGGGTTGGATCTGTCACATCCACAGGTTCTTATGGACCTGGTTGAGTTCTTCGGGGTCTCTCAGCTAACTTGCCCTTGAGATCGATAATCTCAAGTTGCTGGTCATTGACCCTCCTTTGTAAGACAGCCACCTGGGATTCCAGGTGACTTATCTTTGAGACTAAATAGGTGCATGTTTTTGTCAGTTTTTGCACTTTTAGTTTCAGACTCCCCTCATCTTCATTAGAAGAATCATAGGGGGATGAAAGAATAGGACCAAGATCTTCTTCTCATCACCAGCATATTATTCTTGGCTGCTAAATTTCTCCTGCATCATGACAACTTCAAGTGAAGTGTCAAGAGGCTGGGTTGCCATGGTTGAGGTCTTAATGATGTAGTCACTTGCTGAAGTGAGAGCCTCTTCCATATGGACCTTCTGAACAGGTTCAGGGAGATCCACCTCAGTAGTAGGTGGATGATATGGGCTAGACATGGGAGAAATAGGAGTACTCATCTCTCCTTGAACAGGGGTGGAGAAGAGAGACTCATGATACCCACTAAAGCCCATGTCTTCATCATCATAGAATTCAAGGTTTGGGATTGGTTGGTTTAGATCAAGAGGCTGGGGATGGTAACTATCCTTTGAAGGTTGTTCACTAGAGTTTTGAGACTCTGAGTGAAGGCTTAAGGTTGTGGGGGTTGTGAGCTCATCAGGCTAAGCATGAGGAACCTTAGCACTGATCATTGGTGAGATAGGAGTGGTTTGCTCCTCAGGAGAAGTGGGAGCTCCAGTGTCCATTTCCTCCTGTATGGGTGATGATATAGGGGCTTGCACAAACTAAGTAGCATATGCAGGGGTTTATTTGGATTTTCTTTGGTAGGTGATGGTTATTTTTGGTTGTATTGGTGGTTGGGAAGTAGAAGGTGTGGGTTCAACACTAGCTGGTGCTGCTAGATTGTCACCTTGAGCAATGAGCTCTAACATTTTTGGAACAAGGGTTGTTTCTACCCTTGAGAAGCCAACAATTGGCTTCCTCATAGTCTTGAAGATGTCTTACTTTATCTGTCCCAAGTAGAAAAACCCAATCCTTGGTCTTGGGCTTATCAAAGTGATTTGAAGACAATGTAACAGTAAGTGATCCTATGTTCAAGCTTTGGGGATCACTAGCTGTTGTTGATGAAGAACTTTCGGTCACTTGGTCTTTCTTCATCTTCCACACCATCTTTGAAAGATTGGACTTGACCTTCACCACCTTGGAAGTTTTGACAAACTTTGGAAGTTTTGGAGACTGGACCTTCAGAAGATCTTGCTTTCACTGCAGCAGGCTTCAGTACTTCGAAAGCATTGCTTTCTTCTAAAGGCAAGTTTTCACTTGTCTTCTTTTTCACCTTAGAGCTTCCAAAGGGAAAAGATTTTCCTTCCGAAGCTACTTCTTCTCAGAAGTTTTCTCTTTGATCATGTGAATAGCACTTTTAGGATTATAGATGCAATCCTTAGCAAGATGAGAAATACTACCACACATGATGCAATCCATTTGCTTCCTTCTGAGAGTCTTCTTTTGAGAGAAAGACTAAACTTGATCACTTTCCACCTCCATCTTCATCTTCATAGATGATGCAGCAAGCTTCTTAGGGTGAGGCTTGCTCTTGGAACTGGATGGTTTAGGCTATGTAGCAGTGATACATAGTTGATCAGCCTTCTTCTCTTTGCTGGAATGAGTTGGACATGAACTAGAACTCCTGGTACTAGAGTTCATAGTTGAGTCTTCAGCCTTCACCACTTCAAATCCTGTAGAGATGAACACTTGTTTCTACTTAGAGTTGAAAGTGGCCTTGATCTCTTGAGCCTTCTTTGATTTTTCTCTTTACTTTCCTGATCAAGTTCTGCCTCCTAGACTTGGTCATCCCAGATTCTTTTCTATCCTCAGGAGAATAGTGACCCTTTTTAGGATGATCTTCTTCACTCTTCTCCGAATCATCCTTCACTATCTCCTTTTCATCCTCTTCATCAATGGGGTCTATAAGGGGAAGCTCATTTTCACAAGTTCCATACTTTAGAGGTCTTACAGATAATAAAGTGTGTGGAGGAGCTATCTCAATAGATCCCAGTCCCTGCTTATTCTGATAACAAACTTTTGCATGCAAGGATGAGGATATCATGTTCTTGAAGGTCTCTTCTTTAAGAACACGTTTGCCCTGGCTTAGCTGATCACAAGCTCAGCCTGGCATTCAGTTAACTTAGTGATGAGATCTTTTCTGAGTCCTGTAGTTGGTATTTTCATGCTTAAGAGTTGAAATGACTTTCTCAAAATCTTCGGAGACTTAATTGCTTTCGGAAGAAAATTGTCTTCAAATACATGTAAGTACTTAGAAGCATATTTAAGCTTCGGAAGATATCTCAGAATTTCTTCCGAAGGTAAATTTCTTATAAGTAGTTATTTGACTTGAAGACATAATTTTCTTTCAAAGGCAACTGGAAATCTGCTTTCGAAAGAAAATTGTCCTTCAAATACATGTAAGTACTTAGAAGCATATTTAAGCTTCGGAAGATATCTCAGAATTTCTTTCGAAGGTAAATTTCTTATAAGTAGTTATTTGATTTGAAGACATAATTTTCTTTCGAAGACAACTTGAAGTCTTCTATTTTAAGTTTGTAATCATGTTCAGCTCTTTTGAAATAAGCTTTTAAAATTTTTAAGGACTCAAGATCAGTTCTCATCTCTAAGTTATAGGACCTATATTAGTTAACTTTAGCAATACATTCAGGTGTACAAGGATGTTCCAATACCTTGGCTTTTTCATGATCTGCCATTAGTGCTTGGTTTGGAGATGCATCCTCGACCTGAAAGCTCCAATCAAAGCCTCCCTCTTCAACAGCAACTACAGCTTGCTGCTTGGGCTTCTCATTCTGGGGAGCTCCATCAATGTAGTTTGGTCTGGTTTGTGCTTGGTCACCATTTGTCTTTGGTGCCTACACTCTCTAGCAAAGTGTTCCATTTGGTTACAGTTGTAACACTTCACTTTTTTTTGTCTAGCCCAAACTTTCCACTAGATGTATTGCTAGGAAACTTACTCTCTGTCCTCTTCTAAAACTTCATGGCTCTGTGAGTAAGAAGAGCCATTTACTGGACTATTTCCATGTATTCCAGATCATCTGGATGGATACAGTCCAGGTCTTCAAGGGTAAAGAAAAAGTTGCATGTGCTTTCATCAGCAGACACAAAGGCTTATGAAGAGTTTGTTTCTTGGAATGAGCTTCCTTGGATGTAGCTCTCTCTTGGTGTCTCCGGGAAGGTGATGAAATGACCTTTTGTGAGTTGTCAGGGTAGCAGATGAGATGATGTTGTGGTTCTCTGCAATCCCTTTCAACCACATGAAGGGCTGAACTCTACTGATTGTTGGAGTTACCAGATGGATTTTGCATGTTCATCTCCATCTGGTAGCCACTGAGGATACCATACAACTCAGTGAGAGTAAGGGTCTTGAGGTTCTCAGTCCTCTTAATGACCACACAATAGTATGTCCATTGTCTGGGAAGAGAGGACATGAACTTCCTAACAACCGGTTAAAGGGATGGTCAATACAATCAGTCTCATAATGAGGAGAGTTTTAGAACACTTAACAGATCAAATAGGGAACCAGGTTTGTGTAAATGATACTAAGAACACAAGTAACTGAGACAGAACCAAGAACAAGAATAGACGAATATGGTTTTTAAGGATGCTATATATTGCTCTCAAGTTCTATTACAAGTGTTACAAAGCATAAAAAGAAATACAAGGACCTGAGATACTTTATACTACATCCTACAGCCGTCCATACTATAATAGCCAGCTGAAAACACTAATCTAGACAACAAGATCAATGTAGAGTCAAAAGGCAGATTGCCTTTTGACTAGTGACTATGACATGCCATAGCTCACATCCTTTTATATTATAAAAAGGATAACAGGTATAAAGTAGGAAGTTACAGACCCAAGACCATAATCTACAGTTTACAAAAGCATGGACCTTTTCACCAACTTGTATAAGTTGGTGAGTCTTTAGAGTTGCAGCGAAAAGTAAGTTAGCTTTATGAAAAAGTAGATCAGAGAAAGCATGTCCTCTCTGTCTTCGGAAGAAATCAGTCTTCACAACATTTGGCTTTGGAAGACTTTGTCACTGAAGCTTCGGAAGACTTCATATTTGGCTTCAGAAGATTTGAACTTTAGCTTCAGAAGATTTTACACTTAAAATATTTTCTGTGGAGAGTGTAAAACTTCCAAAGTGACTTCTACCTTGTACATCAGTGCATGCATGAAGGAATCTCCTTGGTTGTTTTGGCTTCTTTGGTTGCATCAACCTTCTAATATAACCTTACAGGATAAAAGAACAAAGTAGAAAGTTACAGACTCTAAGACCTTAATCTACAGTTGACAAAAGTATGGACATATCACCAAATTGGTCTTCAGAGATGGCAGTGGAAAGTAGTTCAGCTTTTGTCAAAAGTATGTTAGAAAAAGCATGTCTTCTCTGTCTTTGGAAGAAATCAGTCTCTTGGCTTCGGAAGACTTTGTCTTGAAGCTTTGGAAGACTTCATCTTTGGCTTCGGAAGAAATGGTCTTTTAGCTTCGGCAGATTTGATACTTAGTGAATTTTATTGAGTTGTATCAAATCTTTTGAAATAACTTCCTTTGTACTTCGGTTGTACATGTTGAGAGAACTTTGATTGTATCAGCATCTAAGTATAACTCTTACACTTTACAATAAATAAAAGAAATGAATATTATAGTTTTTTTTTTGTAGAATTTTCAGAAAATAATTAATAATTTCCGAAGTAGATTTAATTTATAAAATAATTTATATATGAAATATATTTTATATAGAGAATTTCTGGAATTGAATTTGAATAAAAAAACAATTTAAGACCATTTGGGGGTGCCCGGGATCGAACCTGGGATCTCTTGTACACATGGGTTATGTGTTACTTGTGGGCTAGAAGCCAGATCCATTTAGATACCCACATTAATTTAAAAAAATGATACATAAGAAATCCTCAATCATCCCAAAAACCCTAGATAGATTTAGGGCTTTTGTTATATATGGACATACGAATGTGCATGTGTATTTGATTACCTAGATTTAAAATGAAATCGATGATAATAGGATGAAACAGGTCGCGACAAAGGGAGAATCAAATTCAAAGGATGATGATGCTGATAAACCAAATTGACAACTTGATGAGCTTCTTAGAATGACAATGAGTAAAATCCCTTAAGATATTTTGATTAATAAAACTCAGAGAGTATCAAACGACATAGTTGCAGGTTCGAGAGGATAAGGGTAATCAAATGTGGGGTTGGCGAGTATTTCGAATGCAATTGAGGTTACAATTTGATTCAAGGAATCTATTAGAACAATTACCCCTTATTATATTGTTCAATTCGACTGTTTAATGTCAACTGAGCTTAATGTTGGTCTTGAAAGTTTCAGATTGCGTTTGATTGTGTTTGATGATGATTTCAACATTTTAATTAACATTAAATAGATGCTTGAACTTGTATTGATCTTGGATGCATTTCAGGTTGAAAATTTCACTCGTTTGGTCATGGTTTCAGTTGTAATGGTAGGAGTTTTGATTTGAGTTTCGGTTTTGATTGATTTGAAGCATAACAGATGAATTAGTCGAATTAAAACAAGCGATAGATGCAAATCTGGTTGAAAAATGGATAGAAACGGTTCGATGGGGTTAAGACGTTCGAATTTAGAGGTTTTGACCTTGCCTAAGCACGGCCGCATTTTGGCCGGAAACAGGGACGACGGGGGTGTGGGTGGTTTGTGTTATTTTGAAATAATTACAATTACGTCCCTGTAGTTTCATTGATTATGATTCCGTGTAAAGAGTATTTAAAGTAGTTTTTGAAAATTACATTTGTGACGCTGAACTTTTTAAAACCTAATTTAAATAATAAATCAATTTATTTTATAAAATCTTTATAAAACTTTTTAGATATCAATAAGACTTTTCACTTTAACTATTTATTGTAATTTAATAACTAAAACTCATAAATGACGATTACAACTTTATAACTTTATAAAAATAAATTTTATAAGTCATGAAAGTATTATAAGTTGTTTAAATGATTTAATAAATGAAATTTTACTAATACGATTCATAATATTGGTTAAATTACACACTTATTGCATTTGATTCATCAAAATAAATAAATAATTTAATAATGAATATTTTTCATCATATGAAAATTCAAAATGGGTTTGGGTTTGGGTTTGGGTTTCGGTTTATATTTGAAAATAGGTCGGATATTACAATCAAGTTTAGTGTTGGTTATTATATTATTCATTGTGTATGATATTGATTATTATGTCTAATGTTAACTATTTTGTTATGTATTGTGTTTTTCTAAAATGATGACTTGAAAAACACAATACTGAAAAATGTAAACTTTTTACATCAATGTGTAATCCTAATAAGGTAATTGTGTAATATCGTCAATTTAGAAAATTACATATTAACCTGCCGAAATTGCACAATGAGCTAAAAACATAAAAAAATTGTTTGTTTATATCAATACTATACGTGCTTTAAAGATAAGAAAATGCTCTTATTATTAAAAAAAATATCGTATGTAAAAGTGACAGACTTTAAAACAAAGAAAAGTGTCACAAAATAGTAATAAAGTTTCAAAATTGTTTCAATTTGGTCACTTAGGCATATTTTCCTCAAATTGGACAACTAAACCATCAAATCGAGTTATTATAGAATTTTCTTACGTAAAAAAAAAAAAGCAATGTAGGAGAAGACGTGAGAGTTGGAATTTTTAGTATATGATATTTTATTATAAAATAATAAATGTGTATAAAAAAACATAAAAGAAAAACATATTAATATAAAAAAAGAAGAAAAACATGTTAAAACTTATATTTAAATAAAACATAAAAGTCGAGTGACCTAATTGAAATAATTTTTAAACTTGAGTTACTTAATTGAAACACTTTTAAAATTTGATTACTATTTTACAAAGTTGCCCCTTTAAAAAAAGATGAAATTTAAAAAGGGTGAACATTACTAATTTTACCATCAACCTAATCTTGATAAAAAACACGTGTCAATGTCTTAATCTATCTTATATTTTTTAGTTTTCAGAGCTTTTGTATTTGATTATTTCCCAATGTAGTATACTACATTATATATACTAAGATATTGATATGTTGGTCACTATGAGGTACTTGTAATGTTTTAAAATTTTACCATTAAATTCTTAAAATTTGCAAAATAACCCTTCCAAACTCTCTCTACCTCATATCTTCTCTCTCTTTAGTACTTGCCTATTTTATTAACCATTAGCACCAAAATTAGTTCATGACCATCACCATTAAAATCTGTTGATCAGAACAAAAACAACATGCAGACAAGTAAACCGAGAGGCAAAAAGTCATTTGGTGGTCGCTAACGGTTGCGGTTGGTGGACAAGGGGCGAGAGGCGATGAGTGCCTGAGCGGCGTTTAGTGACATACGACTGTGGTGATGTGCAACGTTTGGCGAGTGGCATCGGTGGTGGAGAGAGTGGTAAACG
The DNA here is from genome assembly GCA_025506505.1 of Flaveria sonorensis. Taxonomy (NCBI): domain Eukaryota; kingdom Viridiplantae; phylum Streptophyta; class Magnoliopsida; order Asterales; family Asteraceae; genus Flaveria; species Flaveria sonorensis. Next base: position 40,440,997 of record CM046435.1, on the reverse strand, counting down.
ACATTTGGTAGCATCTTTTTTAAAATCATCGGTTGAACGACGTTAATGATTGGAAGGATAAAACACAAATAAAGATGGTGAATCGCTCAAATGAGGTTAGTCACCATTGATTACACTTAAATAGTTAGTTCGATTGGTGTTCACCGACCATGATAAGAGAGCAGGAAGATTATCGGAATCTTGAATGAGAAAGATAAACATAAAGTAACGTGCGAGAGTTTAAATTCTAGTTTGTAAAAGGACCATACGTCTACATGACTACATTTGCCAAATAGGGGGAAAATGGTTTCCCACCGAAAAGAACTTGAAATCTCCCTCTAAAAAATGGGCAAAATCCCTAGCATATTACATCTATCGATCGATGATATCCAAATGCTACCATAATCATAATCAGCAACGTTAGTGAATCGATGATGTCTACACACGGTGATGATCTCGATCTTCTTCTCTCCCTTCAAGACAGAGTGCTAGAAACCCCTCCTTCATCTCCTTCACCTAATGGTACTTTTACATTTACATGCACATTCACATTTGTTGTTTGATGTGATTCTTCTTGTTGTCTTCTGTAAACCCTAATGACGTGATCGATTGGACGACGTCTTTGCTATCAGTCGTGCGTGTGTGTTCGTTTTTTGATTATTTGATTTAGGGCAACTTATTTTTACACCAGTCACAAATCTGTCAAGTGTTTGTTATTCAATTAGGTTAAAGGAATTATTTTACTTTGTTCTTTGTTGGAATTCCTAACAAGATCTCTTTGTGACTGCACTATAACTATCTGATGGCACCTTGTGTATGTGTGTTACTGTAAGTTTTAACCACCTTTTGATGATAATGTATGTGTTTATCAAATCATCTGTGTACGATTGAGGGGTGTTTAAGCAGATGAATCGGTTTAATTGTATGGTTAGTATGAGTGTGATTTTGATTTGCATATAAGTAGGGTCAAAGTAGTCACATTGAAGAAGTAAGAAAAGTTGTAAAGTAAATTACATACCTTTTTTTGTTACGATGACCAGTTTCTGAATAGGTATTCAAACATTTCATATTCAACTTTGACTACAAAATTGTTTAGTATTTCAGTGAAATTGTTTGATTACAAGGTAAATATGCGGCTTTTATCGTATCACCCAAGTATGCAAGTGTACTTATGTAATTGATATCTGTAAAAGCTCTTGTTTTTATTAATCTCTTTGCTCCTTAGTATAAGCTTGTTATTGGGTATGTTCATCCCTAAAAAAGAAAGTGCACTTGTTTCTTTTTTTTCCCCCTCAATGGAGCATGCAATTCGGGTTATTTTGAAAATTTATGTGGGATTTACAACCCATTATATGAATACAGGCTATCTATCTGATGATGGATCAGGCAGGCAGAGGGGGCAGGCGGACATGTCTGTCTTTAGGACTGCTGTTGAGGATTGTCTAGATTATGAGCCTGAAACCTCCAAGAAAAATCTCAAATCTAACCGTGTAAAGAGCTCAAGTGATGTTGATGTTGAGAAATTCTCAGGTTTGAGAATCCGGTAAGTGGCTTACAATTCTTCTTTCAAACAAAGAACATGTGTTTCCTTGTATATCATGAAAAAACTATGTAGTATTCATCATTTTAACGGAATTTGTTTCAAAATGTTGAAGTTGGACCTGTATTTCAGATAATAATACCTTACATTTTGAAGCTACTAAATTATGCATAAGATGCAGGATAGAATCATGCTAACATTAAAAATGCATACATTAAATACACAATTGATATATCTCAAGGCACACAAATACAGGCCCTTCAAACTTGTGTTATAAATATTAAAAGTTGTTTACTAAGATTGAGCGTGACAGATAAGTATTTTTCTTCCCAGGAATCAGTTGGTCTCTAAGACAGAATTGAGTGATCGATTCGAAGATATTAGATTTGTTCGTTTAACAGCAATAAAGTATGTTATACCACTCATTTAATAACCTTTTTTTTCATGGCTCAACAGTTATTCACTTCTATAAATTTTGTGGAATTATTTAGGAATCTTTTATCTGGGGATACTCTTTCTGGTTGTTGGGCCACAGTTGGAGTTTTATGTGATAAGCTTGGCAAGAAGACTAGTTCTACAGGGAAGCCCTACACTATATGGGAGATTGGTTGTTTAAATGAAAAAACCTTTTCTGTTTTCTTGTTTGGAAATGCATATCAAAACAACTGTAACGAAGAAGTTGGAACAATATTTGCTCTATTCAATTGTGGTGTCCGTAAAAACTCAAAATCGGTAAAAGTTTTCAACTTTTTACAATGTTAGCGATATTATTTGTGCACATTATTGTACTTTAACTTGACAGGTATTGACATTCTTTTCTCTTTCTTTTTTCAGAAAGAAGGGTTTACTTTGACAGTTTTTAATGGTCCACAAGTGTTAAAAATGGGAACTTCTGCTGATTTTGCAAATTGCAAATCTTGCTCACAAGTTATTGACAGGTATGTCATTAGGATCGTTATGCATTTTGTTGTAATGATTAGTTATAAGTCAACCTTTGTAAGTTCTACACCTAGAATTAGTTATACATTTAAAGTGAGTTTCCTTTATAGCTTATTCTCTACAGTTTCGTAAAACAACCCTCATTCTCAAGGGAACATCATTGAGCCAAAACTAAACGTAGATAGGAGTTAGGACCAAAAAATGAAGAATGGAGACTAGAGTAAGTTGATGAAACTAATGAGACGTGTATCACCATTTTTACTTGTTTTTTCAATAAAACATTTTCCCTGCAATGATAATTATTAGGTTACAAATCTATTTCCCCATTTATTCTGTATTCATAGAAAATTTGGATGGTCACTGAGTTTACACATTTATACAAATAGAAACAGGACTTGCATTGTATTCTTTTTATGCTAAAATTGGCTTGCAATTTGCAAAAACTGTTATTTTCTCAGAAAGGCATTATGACTCAAAGGGTAACTATTGTCTTTTATGTGTTTTCCAGGCGTAGTGGAATATATTGCAAGAACCATAAAAAGGTATGGATGCACCTTGTCTCCATATTCTTTTTCCATTTCTAGTAACATATTACTTTTGCTGACTAGTGGTGTATTGATGATTTGACCACAGAATGCATCAGCAAAATATTCAAGTAAAAGAGTAGAGTTCATGGGAGGGTATGAAAAACACGTTTGTATCTTTAGTTTTCAGTACTTTTAAGGGGGTGTTTCTATGCATTTTAAAAATTATTATTTGATATTGATTAATCTTAGTTTAACTCTAATTACATTGGACATTTGCTTCTGCTAATTACAAGTTAAAATATTCAGTTTTGATGGTGTTGAGTGTTTACAAATTTTGATTTTCTAAGTAACAGAATATTTGAATATATGACTAACTTTTTGATCACCAGTATTGTTGCAGCTAGTAACAAACTGATTATATGACTTCTAAATAATCATAGGCAGAAGTTTAACATTTCAACTTATTCAAACACAAGGAGTTTATCTAAAACACATTTAAACACCCCCTAAGCAGTTTAACATTCAACTATTATTTCTTCCTATATATGAGTGGAGAAAAGAAGCTGTGATTGTGGGTTCCAATAACAAAGAAAAATAGCTAGGCTTCATAAAACAGTTAACATAGATGTAAAAAAGGCTCATTTTTTGCTTCAGGAATTTAAAGACAGCCTTCAACTACAAAGAGAAAATGCAATCAGAAGGCATTTACATGGTTGAAAACCAGACAAATGTAGCAAAGCCTGGACAACCAAAGAAAGTTTTGTCTGTTGAGGGATTACGAAAGGCTCTGAGGTTTAATTATCTTTAATATTATCTTTAACTTGATTCAATGTCTTGATGTCATTTAGCTTTTTGATTTTGTGAATCCTGTCATTCATAATTATTTTGTCAAATTTACTTCTAGAAACCACAGATGGATGAATTTAGAAAAAAACTGTTAATTTTAATTCATCCTTTCTTTTAATTAATTATTCTTATGGTGTTTTATACTTAACTAAAAACATGGATTACTCACCTTTAAAGGTGAGATCCTCTACAAGATAAACAATTGGTCTGTTGATCAGTCCATACTTTGTGCGTGCGGGTCCCTTCAACACTTAATTTCTATGTTACTTTGACAGTAATGCAGGAAAAGTGACAACTAATGTTTACTCACAAGGAATAAGATTTCTATCTGAAGTTGCAGGTACTTTATTGTGTTTCTTGGGCTATAGCTTATTGTGATTTTATGGTGACTAATGAACTCAATTTGACTAACAGGGAAACCAAGTTCAACTTTAAACCAACCAATTAAGAGCTCAGATAAGAGGTAAGAAATCATTATTTCTTTATTTTTGTGCTTTAATTTTATCAGAAAGCTGGTGTATTCCTAACTTTTTGCTTTTGGTTTGTGAATGTGAAAGGAAATCGCCGGTCGTGGGATCTAATCCGCCTGAGGTCAAAACAAGTCAACAACTAAATGCAAAGAGAGTAAAGATTGAAAAAGGTCAAACATCTGCAGAGAATGTCAAAGGTACAGAAAAGATGGTTGAGTTGGATATTCTTAGTTCAGATGACGAGTTGACTGCTTTTTGAGACTTATATGTGTTGAAATGAAATTGATCGTTTAGTTAAATTATTAATGATTATATCCCAATATTGGAGATAGAAAATGGTTTGACTTTAGGTTGGTTGACTTTTTCTCTATTGACATTGTGTAAATGGTACAATACCCATTTATTGACAAGAAATTCGCTTAATATGCATGAATGACATGAAGTTTTTGGGCAATTAAATGTCAATAATCTAGTTTGTAGTATCATAAATATTGTTTTATTTGAAGTTTGACTTTGACATCTTAGTTTATTTGACCATTTTCTATATTTGTTTTGTGTTGCTTTCAGGCTTATGTATATTTTAAGAGGTAGTTTAGGTGACAACATGTTATACAATTGAATAATCCTAGTCTGTGATCAGATTAGCTACTACGCCTGAAATATAATAAAAGTCATAGTCATAGGTTGACTTTGTTTTTAATCATCAAGAATAGTTGCATGTGTTGTGTGTTTTATCTTAAAATTATATATATAATACACAAAAGTGAGAAGATCAAACTAAAATATGTTTTTTTTTTCTAGAAAGTGAATGGACATCGTGAATAACAACGGTCTAACAGGTTATAGCAATAACAGATGTTTGTTTTTGATATTTTTTTTGAACGGTTAACTAATAAAAACCGGCTATCTGGGGTACCCCAATGGTGAAAAGACATCTCATATGCCCACGGGCACAGACAGCGTTGGGAAGCCTAAGCCCACCAACCATTGTCATGTTTATCTCCTTCAATGATAAAATAGATGTTCAATCTGAAAGCAGTTTTAATATCTCTAAAAACATATTTGAATTTACATTTGCATTTTTAGGATTATTGGTGACTTTTTTGAAGATGCTTACGACGTTAATCTATTGTTAACGATATCCGATTCATAGATTAATCATTTTGCATGCTAATCAACTTGACGGATAAATATTACAACATGTATGAGTAAGAATATTATGTTTACGAGTCTTAAAATAGAAAACATCGAATTAGACATATTTTAATTTTGAAATTATCTAATATATAGTTGATATATGAAGAAGTACTTTGCATAACAACATGTGTTTATATTTACTTAATTAGTTCTTTAATATTAATAACTATCCATGGTATTGTTGTTTACAACTTATTTAAATGATGTTGTCAAATAGGTGTAAACATGTTGTGCATAAAACTTATTTAAATGTTGTCAAAGCGGTCAAACGCTTTTGTATATGTGTATGTCAATGGTATTGCAATGGTGTGTCAAAAATAAACTATATTGTATTTTAGAATTTGTATGTATGTTATTGTTTTTATATAATTCGTCAAATTCATAAGCGATGTTTAACATCATAATGAAATATCATGAATAGAAGAAGAAATGTTGAAATTGTGTTGTTCATCTCCTATAAAGCCTATATGTAAAGTATCAAGATGGACTACTATCCGGGAAAGTTAATCTTCTTAATACGATACACGGCTCAGCCATTATATAGACCAGGTCTTCATATTCAACAGAATTCTTCAACAGTGGCAGATACTCAGCCGATCTATGACATTATGTATAAATGTTACGATATTAATAAGTAGAGGGTTCAGTTGGTAATCGTATTTGTGTATACGTGTATGCCAATGGTATTGTATATGGTGTGTCAAAAATAATATATAATGTATTGTAGAATTTATACACATGTATGTTATTGTTAATATTTTAATAATTGTTTTAATAAAAAATAGTTGAAAAAAGTGATGATACAAATATATATATATATATATATATATATATATATATATATATATATGTATATATATGTATGTATATATATAGGTATGTATGTATATATATGTATGTATATATAGGTATGTATATATATATGTATATATATATATATATATATATATATATATATATATATATATATATATATATATATATGTATATATATATTGAGATTTTACTCGCCGTTTTTAACATTTTACTAATCATACTTTCCTAATACGTCGATTCCTTTTTGGATCATACCACATAAATTTTTTACACATGCAATTTACTCTTTAAGTAAATTATTTTGATGATAAAATGGTCATTGGAGTTCCACTATTTTGACTAATGATAAACCAGATAATGAGGCTCCACCTGTTGTGTTAAATAGCACATATGTACCTTAAGAGGTGATTCTAATAGCGGCAAGTTTTCGTTTTGATGGTGTTTCTAGGTGAGTCAGGCCTGTAACGTCAAAACCAGTATGGACGGTTGACATCCTGTCTCAGAAAAACTCAATTGAATATTGAGGGTGGTTCTAAACACTGTTAAAAAAAAAAGAAAAAATACATATACGTAGTAGATGTTCCTAATAGTCTAAACAACTCATTGGATCACTTGAATTGGATGAGTAATTAATTGAACAATGAATTTGAGTTCATAATCAGAGGGTCATTAAATAAGATTTGTTTTCAGTGCCAAACAACCTACTATTTCCTTGTTATGATTTGTAGGTATAACATTCAAGCCCACAAGAAACACACATAGGAACAGAGATTTCAAATTGTGTAAACAGATCAGAATATTAGTAAATTTGGTTGAAGGATATTTTGAGCACTAAAATTGATTAGACAAGTCACAGATTTTATAAAAGATAGTGTAGTATCTATTAGTCTTTCTACTACTGCTGAAACACCTAAAAGGGATGCATCAAACCAACACATGACAAAAAACAATGAAAGTGATATGGACCATGGACTAAACTAGAAATTAACATACATATGATAATTTTTAAGTTTTTGTGTTTTATCTCGATGTCACAAACAAGGATCCTTTAAAAACTAAGGTCGAGTTCATACGTGGAACAAACGGATTTCAAAGTTTTTGGTCCATGATCCTAGAACTCATGCCATGTTAATTACTGTATAGTTCAAAAAGACTAGTTCTAAAGCCACTATTGATGCTGGTATCAAAGGATTTCCAGTTATTAAGGATTTTCACTAGGCTAACAACCCAAAGGGCAACTAATATAGTTTTATAATTTATACATAAATCCGAACATTCAATAGCATCAATTGTGACTATCACTAAATGATTTGGTGATCTTTATGTGTGTACAGCTATATTAATAGTTGTTCGGGGTTCTAATCCTAAAATTGGGCAGTTATGATTTCCTTAGAGCAACAATGTTAATTTGATGAATACACAACAAAGCGAATGAAAACACCAAAGAAGATTTAACAATAAAGATTGAAGTAGAATGAATGAAATATTATTAGCGTCTTTGGTTGTTTTAAAATTTTGATTCTTGAGAACAAGATTGAAGAACATAAATAGAGGGACTATTGTTACATATTAAAAGTAGAGGATTTAATTCGCAATTGTTTCATCTTCCGGGTCTAATTGTCAATAATTAACTAGCTATTAGTTAATCCGGTACTTACGCATAATGAGCAGTGGCGGACCTAGAAATTTTTTTATGGGGTCGAAAGTTTTACTAGTAGTTTGACTATTATAATATAATATATTTTTTTGGTCCGGTTCAGGTCAAATCGGGTCGAATTCGGTTCATTATCAAAAAAACCTCATTAAAACAGTTCCCAAACTTGTATTTGCGCGCGCACACGCACACGCACACACAAACACACACACACACACACACACACACATATAATATATACATATACATATATATATACATACATATATATATATACATATACATATATATATATATATATATATACATATATATATATATATATAATATATATATATATATATATATACATATATATATATATAAGACAATAACCGTATTAAAGCAACTATACTCATAAAAATGATATGTGATATTTGAAGCAATTATACTCATAAAAATGACAATGTTAGTTGCAAAACTAGAAATTTTCATTTGAATAGTCTTAATAGAAATTTTTGCAAAATTATGAAGAGTGTCAAATAGGTTTTAATATCGATGATGTTTAACATGTTTGAAAACAATGTCATCCATTAAATATAACATTTGATCTCTCATACGTTGGAAACAATATAAATGTAGTATGTTTTATTGTCATAAACAATGATTTCGATACAAATTTTGCAATCGACCCCTTTTTTTTATCTCAATATAACTATTTTATTGTTTGAGGACAAAAATACTAAAAACCTATTTGGTTACAGACCCTAATAAGTAAGAAAAAATTATTCGTCGGACTGTTAGAGGGTAATTGAGCTCCATTATAGTTCCACACCTGACAATATGTTTGAGACAAAATCTTGTTCTTTTTTATTTTCAAAAGTTTAAGGGGGACGATTACAAAATTTTATGGGAGGCGAACGAGATTTTCACGTATATATAACACTGAAAAAAAAGTTTTTAGGGTAGGCGGTTGCCCCCCTCCTCTTGCCTTGGGTCCGCCCCTGATAATGAGACATTAATATGGAACTATAGATGATTTTGAGCTATTACCTTCTGCTTTCTCTATATTACATCTTCTTCTACACATTTACTCTTACATATTTGATTCTATCAGTAAACCTTCAGTTAGATTCATGCAATCTCGTTAAACAATTTGGTTGATGTTAGTATTTAACAGACGAATTAATTATGAACATTTGAGCATTTTCAGATGTAATTAATTTACATGTTGCCATTTTTATAACCAATAAAATATGTGAATTATATTTGAGCATGTACGCAACAACAACGAATAATCACTATTTAAATATCATAATGATTTATTGGAATGTTTGAATACATTTCTATATAATTTGCCTTTGATTGTGAGTTTTTCTTTTTGAACAATAAAAGATCTAATAATTAATAACGTTGATTTGTATTTAATCTTTAGACAATTTTGGAGTTAACTTTACATTTAGTTTATCATCATTGATGTTATAAGGGACAAACATTAAACAATTAAAAAGCTTCTTTTTTATAGTGCCTTATAAGTTGAAGATTCTGGATGCAGAGGAATGATTGGTTTACAAGGTTTGGCCTCCTAAAAGTTAGTAGGGGACAAGTTTGGTTGGAGGTAGAAATGAGAAGGTGATATTTGGGGACTAATTATTCCAAATTATGAGCATGGGCAAGTAGTTTAATGATTATTGTCAACGACTACTTAACTAAACCCTTAAGAAATAATCCAACTTCCATTTTCATTTGTTTTGTGATCATAATAAATAAATAAAAGGGTCATAAATCCTTTTTTTATTATCTACTTTTAGTGTAAAATTAAAATTATATAATATATATATATATATATATATATATATATATATATATATATATATGTATATATTTATATATATATGTATGTATATATTTATATATATATATATATGTATGTATATGTGTGTTTTTGGTTTGAATAAGTAAATGAACCTACTAACCGTTTGTATGTGGTTTATTTGTAAATTAAATATAATACTCTGTGCACCTAACATGAGTACTTTAAAAGTTTTTGATAATTATTAGTTTCTAAATTTTGACTTCAAGAATTTTATTTTCCAATATAATGAATTCTTTTAAACTTATTATTTTATTAATTTAACTTTGAGTTTCTATTAACTTTGTAGCTGGTCCCAATTTGGACCTAGCTAATGGCTTCTTCCCTTTCTTGAAGTCTTTATTGGCTTCCAATACATTATTCCTATAAGAAGCTAGAGAATCAACTCTTTAAAATATCTTTTCATTCCACATGATCTTAAAAAATATTTGTTGAAGTATTTTTATCTAAGGGGGTCAATTTCTCATAGTTGTTGCTAAGTGAAAAGATGTACCAAAAACATATTTTTGTAATAATACATGACTAATAATTTAGAGTTTATTCGTATTTTTTATTAGAAGTTCAATATCTACTATAGCATAGCGTAAGTTATTCGTGTCATTCTCCTCAATTTGTTGATGTTATAAACACAGTTAAGTATAAGCAAGATGAGAGTGATAACCAAACTAATAAAGATGTATTAATGACAAAAATTATTACAATTCTTTCACATTTAAGTGATATGAAGAGGATGATAGCATCTACGTCTCTAATCTTATAAGGAGTACCCTTATATAAATCTCATGAGATTCAACGTAGTAAAATAGAGGCTGATTAGGATAATGAAGAGTCGAACTTGTTAGTAACATGTAGCTCCCAAGATCTTACAACTCTTTTTATTTAAATAAATAATCTTAAACAATCAACAATAACATTTTTCATTAATATCGATTTAATTCAATAAAGTCTGTTCTTTCAAAATAGAAAAGCTAAACTAGTTGACTTTCCTATAAAGTCGAAACATTCTAAATGTAGCATAAAAAAGATTTGAAAAATTGGTTGTAATATTCAAAGCACATAAGAGGTGTAAATTATCAGTATTCATAACAAAATTTAACAGATCGCACAACTACTAAGTTATACATAATAGTTATGTTTCAAGCCCTATTGGTAGCCCGGGGCATAATTTTCACCTTTTACATCTGAGAGGCTATTTTACACCTAAGGTATACATAGCACACATGTTAGCAAATATTGAAAATGAGAATGAATAACATGCATAGAAATCATCTTAGAAGCAACAGATATTGAAAACCAAGTAAACAGATTTTAACACAAATGAGAATGTATAACATGAATAGAAATCATCTTTGAAGCAAATTATGAAAACCACATGTTGGACCATCATAAGTATAACATATGACACACGAGAACCTGTATTTCATCGTAAGTATACGATGATTATCTATAGACCTATTAGGCTTTAGAGTGCCTAACCCTTTTGTACCCATGAAAGTTTTATATTCAAAACCACAATACTTAATCTAGTAAAGACATGTAATAAATATACTTTCCATCTGGTTTATTCGTTAAAAATTACTTAATTCCCACTTATCAATCTTCATTCATAAAATTCACTAGAAATAACTTTTAAGATGAAAATAATACAATTTTTATACACTATAACTAATTTAACAAGATATAAATTCATAGAAAAAATCATTCCTAACTTGGAACCTTTTTAAGATTTATATCCCAAATCTAATTACCACTTGAATGATACAAGACTACAAAAAAAGAAAATTTTTGTATTTAGTTTAATCGTATTGAAAAAACCCTACGATGGACCAATTAAACGAAAAAAGATGTGGTATGGTTAAACTTCATATGAAATCTCCATCTTCTCTTTTTGCAACTAAATCTTCGATTTTTTACATGGCCATCTTCATTTTTTTTCAAATTGAGTATTTTTTTTTTTTTGTTGTTGGTGGACACCCGCATTTTGATCATAAAAACACGAGTCTTGGATGCTAGCAGACTATCATGTACATCATTTGTTGATGAAGTTGTCGCTCTCTTCTAAGGTAGCTTTCTTTATATGTTTTCGTTGGCGTTCGGGTCCGAAGGTGTTTGTGACTTTGATGGTGTTTGTGAACCTTGAGTGGGCCACAATGTGGGATCCGAATAAGTGCGGTAAGATTTTATGAACTGAATAGGTTGTTTGAACAGGGAGGGGGTGAACCGAAAACGTCTATAATTGATTAAATGGATGTTCCACTAGTAGTAATTGTTTGGGTTGTTTGGGTTCATGGTTTTGTAGTGTAAATTTGAATATGAGTATAGTTTTTTTTACAAAACTTAATTATTTAATAAAAACCACTGGCACCCTTTCACCCCCACATAAATCGATAAAAAAGACAATGGTCAAATGGTCCACACCCCTACACGGTCACTTTGGGCTTTAACACCTTGGGTAGAGCGGTGTTCTACGCCCTTAATGAGGGCAACGCCTCTTAGGCTTGATTATGCACCGTGTGGCCTTAGAGATAAACAAGCTTATTACTTACTTGCTCGACGCATACAAATTAGATAGAACTTGACTTTAAGAATCCTTTACTTGAAACAAACAAACTTGATATAGAGATGATCACTGTGAACATTCTAATGCACTACTTGAACATTTTATGATATTGTGACTTGTATAATTCGGGTAATTATATATTAAAACAATATAACATATGTTGGGCATAATATTATCTTTTTCATAATATTAAGAACTTCATATGTTAAATACCTATAAACCATACATACGTACGTACGTACGTATAAAATCATGTTGTAAGTAGTTTGTTAATTTATTAGTTTAAGAATCAAAATAATTCATGTGAATAAGATAATTTTAAATAACAATTTCATATTAGGTACTATACTTTTCCTTGAAACAAACTAGAGCCAACGTTGGCGATAGCTTTCAAGATGCCGGAAGTCGATCTTCTCACCATAATGGAAAGCCAAGGGAAGTTGTGTGATGACTTGAAGAAACGAGCGAGTGCCAAAGGTTTTTCTTCTCCACCTTAAACAGCCACCACCATTGAGTCAAGATGTCAGAGTTTGTTGCATGAAGATAACTAATTCCAAGACCCCTTTTTAATTTTGATTTTCTAATATATTCCATTGCCCTCGGTAAATATTTGATTTGTCTTTGTGACCTGTCCTTAAAAAGATCTGTGTTGTTTTTCAAGGCAGTCAATAACTTTCGTAGAACCCAATATAAAGAAAATAGTATAAAGGTAAGCAAGCCAAAACCTAATTAAGGAAAAATCTTTTTTCAACCAAATGAACAATCAAAAGCTTCCAATTGAGATATATTTTTTCTTGAAACAAACATTTCATTTTTAGCAAAGCTAATTTTAGACTCATAGTAAGGTGGAAGCCATATGCTTGATAGATTTTGAACGTTCGAGTGGGTCCATTGGCCAACCACAAGAATGTCATCCATAAATAAAAGGTAATTAGTTAAATTCAAATAACTTATGATTATGTGTTAACCTCTTATAAGTTTAGTTAAAATCTAATAATATCTAAATATTGAAATCTACAGCGGATACGTCAAAGTATACAGCAGATGAACAATTAATATCCAAGAATGATAATCAACCAAAGAACAACTAATGATTCAAACATGAACTACACACTTGCATTATCAAGTAATTTGCAGAGTGTTTTCAAATAAAGACGAAAACCAGAGAGAAATCGGATCCCTTAAATCACTTCCCTGCTCACCTCTTATACACGACTGTTAACGTTTATTAACAACCTAACTAACTAATCAACATAATATACCCTTGAACTAATACAAAAGTACAAACAAGTCCCTACACTCGTCTATTTTAACTTTACTCATAACAATCTCCACCTTAAAGTCAACATAGACTTTAACCAACACCTAAAGCTTCCACATAAAACTAAAACTTGAAACCTGGAAGTGACTTGGTAAACATATCAGCAGGATTAACACTAGTATCAATTCCATCAACCTTAACTGCACCAGAATTGACTATATCTCGAATGAAATGAAGCTTGACATTAATATGTTTAGTTCTCTCATGAAACATATTATTCTTCGAAAGCTGCACTGCCCTTTGATTATCACAAAACACCACAGACTTCACCAACTTCAAACCCATCTCATCAACCAAACTCTGCAACCACACAGCTTCCTTCACTGCTTCAGTCAGTGCTATATACTCTGCTTCAGTAGTAGACAATGCTACTACCGGCTATAACTGTGCTTTCTAACTTACCACATTACTAAGAACTTTAAATGCATACCCAGTAATTGACCTGCCTCTATCCAGGTCCTTAGCAAAATCAGCATCCACAAAACCTTGTACACACCACTTGTCATGAGAAGTATCACCAAATGACAAGCCCCATTCCTTAGTACCACTAAGATACTACAAGATCCACTTGACAGCAACCCAATGAGACTTACCAGGAAAAGCCAAGTATCTGCTTACTAGGCTAACAACATACCCCAAATCTGGCATTATACAAACCATTAGATACATCAAACTCCCTACCACATTAGCATATGGAACCTTTTCCATGTGCCTAACTTCTTCTTTAGATTTTGGGCATTCTTGACTTGACAACTTAAAATGTGAAGCCAAAGGAGTCTTAACAGGCTTACACCCACTCATGTCATAGTTCATCAAAACCCTTTTGGTGTAAGAAGTCTGAGTGAGCCTTAGAAGTTTCAACTTCCGATCTCTGTGTATCTCCATACCCAATATCTTTTTAGCAACACCCAACTCTTTCATTTCAAACTCTATCATGAGTAGCCTCTTGACTGCTACAACCTCTTGTTTATCCTTCGCAACTACTAACATATCATTAACATACAGCAACAAGTACACATACTTTCCCTCATCATACTCTCTAAAGTACACACAACTATCATAAGAACTTCTATAGAAGCCATGAGTAACCATAACCTCATCAAACCGCTTGTACCACTGTCTTGGAGACTGCTTTAGCTCATATAAAGACTTTTTTAACAGACACACTTTGTCTTCCAATCCAGACTCTACAAACCCATAAGGTTGAGACATATAGATCTGCTCCTCCAAGTAACTATATAGGAAAGTAGTTTTACATCTAGTTGCTCTAATTCCAAATCAAAACAAGCAACCATAGACAAGTACTCTAATAAAGGTATGCTTTACCACTGGTGAGAAAATCTTAGTGTAATCCACTCTAGTATTCCGAGTGAACCCCTTTGCTACCAATCTAGCTTTATATCTAGGACCTGTGCTCCTTGGCACGCCTTCCTTCAGCTTGTATAGCCACTTACAAGCCACCAGCTTTTGACCTACTGGCCTATCCACTAGTTCCCAAATACCATTCTTTCTCAATGAATCCATCTCTTCTTTCATTACTTCACACCATTTGTCATTATCCTTTGAACTTATGGCATCTGAGTAGTTCAGTGGTTCATACATGGATTCTTGTTCAGCTGCAATAAAGGCCACAGCTGAGATATCTTCATTATCTCTAAACCCTTAAGGAGGTATGACCTTTCTTCTTGGCCTGTCCCTTGCAAGACTATACTCAGAAACATCCTGTTCTTCCAAACCTTTCCTTTGAGACTTGTCTTCGAAAGATACAGACTTGCCTTCAGAAGATCTAGACTTGCCTTCGAAAGATCTGGAATTGCCTTTGGAAGATCTAGAATTGTTTCGAAAGATCTGGAATTGCCTTCGGAAGATCTAGAATTGCCTTCGGAAGATCCAAGATCCACCTCAAGCTGAACTTCATCATTCTTTGTCTCATTAGAATTGGACTCCCCTCCTTTATTGCCCATCATATCTTTATAAACCATGCTTTCATGAAACACTACATCTCTACTAGTTATCACCTTAGGAGTGCCCTCAATCTTCCATAACCTGTACCCCTTTACTCCCACAGGGTAACCCAGAAAAACATACTTGCAGGCCCTAGGTTCAAGTTTACCTTGACTCACATGAGCATATGCCACTGAACCAAACACCTTCAGCCCACTATAATCTACTTTACATCCAGTCCATACTTCCATTGGACACCTTATATCCAAGGCCCTAGAGGGCAACCTGTTAATAAGGTAGGCTGCAATAGTTACAGCTTCTGCCCAGAACTGCTTTGGAAGCCCTGAACTTGTCAACATACATCTTACCCTTTTAAAAATAGTTCTATTCATGCGTTCTGCCAGCCCATTTTGCTGAGGTGTTCCTGGAACAGTCAAGTGCCTAGCTATCCCATTCTCTTTATAGAATTTGTTAAACTCAGCCCCACAGAACTCAAGGCCATTATCAGTCCTTAATTTCTTTACCTTCTTTTCTGTTTGAGTTTCAACCAGGACTTTCCATTCTTTAAATGCACTTAAGGCATCACTTTTTGCCTTTAGGATGAACACCCACACCCTTCTTGAAAAATCATTAATTATAGACATGAAGTAACATGCCTTACCTAGAGAATGAACTCTATCCAGACCCCATAGATCTGAATGCACATAGTCTAGTATCCCCTTGGTGGTATGTTTACCTCTGTTGAACTTCACCCTCCTATGTTTTCCTATCACACAAATTGCACAGAACCCATAGTTGCTTTAGGTTAGCTTACTCAAAACCTGTTGACTACACAACTCAGCAAGGCCTTGCTGACTGATATAACCCGGCCACATATGCCATAACAGGGCTGTAGCAAGATGATCTTCGAAAGTAGCCACTGTGGCTGTCCCCTGGTCACCATGACCATCCATAACATAAGTGTTATTGCCTTGCCTTGATCTAGTTACAAGCATTAGAGCTCCTTTGCACACCTTGGCTTTACCATCTCTTAAACTAACATGATAACCCTCCTTTTTAAAGGTTCCAAGTGACATTAGACTTCTCTTGAGACTGGGAATGTACCTGACACATTTAAGGGATAATTCACTCTTATTCTTTAACTTGAGCCTAACTGTACCAATACGAAGAATGTCACATGACCAGTTATCACCTAGCTTAACAGTTCCAAGCTCTTGTCTATTTAGTTCAGAAAAATACTCTTTAATTGGGGTTATGTAAAAGGAACAACCTAAGTCCACAACCAACCTTCCATGACTTCATCATTAGTCACACTAAGAACATCAAAACTTTCATACCCTTCGAAAGAATCATCTTGTGCAGCATCGTTGATGTGACCCTTATGACTTCCACTAACATCATTCCTTTTCTTCTTCCATTCTGGGCAGTCTCTCTTGAAATGCTTGTCAGAATTTCATACAAAGCACCTCTTGTTGGTTTTAGACTTGGATCTTGATTGACACTTTTCTTGAAGCCCCTTTGATCAGATCTAGCCCGCAACATTAGCCCCTCTCTACCTTCATCTTTATGATCAGTTTGTTTCTTTAATTCTTTAGAATTCAATGCGGCTAGCACTTCTTCCATCGACAAAGTCTCTCAGCCGCACATTAAAGTATCCATGAAATGCTCATAAGAGGATGGGAGAGAGGTAAGAAAGATGATCGCCTGATCTTCCTTATCTAATTCAACCTCTATGTTCTCAAGATCCAAGATGAGTTTATTGGAATCATCAGTATGATTTTCTAATGACTTTCCTGGATTTATTTAGAACGTATACAACCTCTTCTTGAGATACAACCTATTGGCTAGAGATTTCATCATGTATAACGATTCCAACTTTGACCAAATCCTGCCGCCATGGTTTCCTTTGAGACTTCTCTCAACACTCGGTCACCAAGGCTGAGCATGATTGAACTGTATGCCTTCTCCATGATCTCTTTCTTCTCTTATGCTATGAGGTTAACTGGCAGGCGTTCTTCTCCGTTCAGTGCATCTACCACCCCGTTATGCACCAGCAGCGCTCGCTTCTTAACCCTTCGCCCAAAGTCATTATTCCCATTGAACTTCTCCAATTCGAATTTTGTCGACTCCATCTTGTTCTTTCGTCAGTTAATCGTTCACCGATCCAAGCCTTCACCTAGGCTCTGATACCAATTGTTGAAATCTACAGCAGATACGTTAAAGTATACAACGGATGAACAATTAATATCGAAGAATGATAATCAACCAAAGAACAACTAATGATTCAAACATGAACTACACACTTGCATTATCAAGTAATTTGCAGAGTGTTTTCAAAGAAAGATGAAAACTAGAGAGAAATCGGATCCCTCAAATAACTTCCCCGCTCACCTCTTATACATGACTGTTCACGGTCATTAACAACCTAACTAACTAATCAACATATTATACCCCTGAACTAATACAAAAATACAAACAAGTCACTACACTCGTCTATTTTGACTTTACTCATAACATTAAAATTATGAGTATATGCTCTTATCAGTTTATTTAATTAAAATAAGATGGTATCTAATATTACATGTTAACCCCGTATCATACATTTCATTATAATCTTATTTTCTAAGAACAAATGAAATATTATTTTTCTCCTTTATTTTATTTAGTTAATAAATATGTAAAAAAACTTTTATTATATACTAATATTATTGTTAAGACCGCTCTTAATATGAACTTAAAGTTGTAATATTTACTTTGTTTGTTATTTACCGGAAATATATGAAATATTTAAACCAATACATAAATCTCTTTCTTTTTTTGAAATATATATTAGTATATTTCCGCTTTTATCATGTAAATAAGGATAAGAATTGAGGGGTTGGGATGAAAATTAGTAACCAAATACACAATTGTAAATCGTGTTGTATACTCGCGGGTAGCTGATTAGTTATTACATCTTAGTTATCGAATGATTCGTTAAATATTACCCTCCAAGGATTCCTAAACATATTTCATCTCATTTTATTACATTTCTATTTTACAAGTAAATAAAAAATATATAAATATAAAGAGCCTCTACAGTGCTCTATTATATAAAGATTAAAAACAAAAATAAAACAAAAATGTTTTCTAACATACCTTAGGTAAACGACATACGTTTTACTTTTACTTGAATATTCATTTCTTTATCTGTTTACAAGTAAATAAAAAATATATAAAAATAAAGAGCCTCTACAGTGCTCTATTATATAAAGATTAAAAACAAAAATAAAACAAAAATGTTTTCTAGCACACCTTAAGTAAACAAGAACGTACGTTTTACTTTTACGTAAATATTCGTTCCTTTATCTGTTTAGATATTTTGGGCTTTAGCTTTTCTTGTTAATTTTTATCATCCCATGCCTAGATTAAGGAAAAACCCAAAAGTTTAACAAGTTAAACGTTTTACAAGCGATGCAAAGACAAACAATAATCCATAATCCAATAAAAATAAAAAAGGTGAGATTTTTAAATTTTCAGAGTAGAGATGCAATTTTGAAAAAAAATGAAATACTAAAAAAAAAAATACAATTTTTAAATTTAAAGATAAAATGATGTCACAAAATATGGAAAAAAAAGGGATATGAAAAGATTGAAAAGAAGCATTTGTAGCTCATAGCTGTCTCAACCCAACAAACCTACTCTTCGATTCTCTTTCATAGGTTCTTCCTCTTAAACTTCATCTTCATCTTCATCTTCTTCACACACACACACACACACACAGAGTATCTTCTGCAGAATCAACTTCTAAACTGGTGGTTTCTTTTGTGCAGTTTATTATTTGTAAACCCATTCTAGGGTTTTCTTCATCTTCCTGAGGTTAATCAAGGCAAAAGGGCCTTCGTTGGGTAAACTCCAATCGGCCAAGAATGAGCGCTTCTAGGTTCATAAAGTGTGTCACCGTCGGCGATGGAGCTGTGGGAAAGACTTGTATGCTCATTTCTTACACCAGCAACACTTTCCCTACGGTAAACTCGATTCAACTCAACTCTTGTTCAATTTGATTTCTGGTGGTGAACTGTTAACTTAATGTTATGTTGATTTTGTTTTGAAGTTTTCTGGAACTTAATTTTTGGTACTGATCTATCTGATTGCTTTAATTTGAGTCAAATTTGTTTTCTTATGAAGAAAAACCCTTTTTTATTTTTGGGTTTTTTCAGATTTGTATCAATGAGATAGGTTTTTGTTTGAATTTGAAGGGTTTTTATGGTTGTCACGTTCAGTGTTTTTCTCTGTTCTTCCCCAAATTCAAACTGTGTCGGTTTCATTTATTGGAAATTAAAAGGAGTGCAATTCAAGTTTTTTCTTTTCTTTTATAGATTTTCTTTGATTAATTATGACTCTTTAGTTAGTTTGTTTTTAATATATATTTGTTTGTCTTGAACTATAATTATTGCTTTTATGTTTTGCTTGCTGAAATTTTGATTATATATATGTAAGGTTTATAATGGGTGTAGATCAGATACATTTTTGGTCCTGTTAATCTTGTTAATGAAATAGAATCTGCGATTTAATTAAATAGTGTTCTTTCACCAAAGAACATTCACTCTTTATAAACACTTTCTTGTATGTGTACTTTTATGTTATCAGGACTACGTGCCGACTGTTTTCGACAATTTTAGTGCAAATGTGGTGGTTGATGGGAGCACGGTTAATCTGGGATTGTGGGATACTGCAGGTTAGTGGCTTCTAAATGATCAGTAGTTATTGCAGGAATTGTAAGCAACAATGACTTGATCTCTCATGAAACAATACCATGTGAAAGATATTTAACTTCTACCCAAAGTCCAGGATACTTTCCATATATTATAAATTGGATTTACTTGCTTTTGTCTGATATTGTTTTTTGTGTTTATTATTATTTATGAGCATTCATTTATTTTTGCTTGGAACAGGGCAAGAAGATTACAATAGATTAAGACCTTTGAGTTATCGAGGTGCTGATGTTTTTATACTTGCATTTTCTCTCATTAGCAAGGCCAGCTATGAAAATATCTCCAAAAAGGTGATATCTTAGTTCATTCTTTCCTGGATTCTTTCATTTGTTTTATAATAGTTAAAAGTTACAAGTTTTAGTTACAATAACATTTATTATATTAACTTGTAACCCATGTGGCTGATTTTTGATTTCACTAGTTTCTGATATAAAAACAACCCGGATTTATACATGCATAAGTAAATGGGTCGAAATTGTCACCTCTAAATTAGTAAAAGGGTCGATTTTTTAATTTCACCTGTTTGTCATATAATTACAACCAAGATTTATGCACTTATAAGTAAATGGGTTGAAATTGTCACCCTCTAAATTAGTAAACACTTCATTTATAGGGCTTATCTGATACATGTTTTCTTATTAAGAACAGTTGGTGTAAACGTTTCCTTACAATTGCTGTGGAAAAATTATATTGCTGGTAATATTGCATTATGTTAATCGGACGAGGTTCAATAGTCTATATAAATAATGACACTCTTGTGAAAAGATAATTACAGACTGGAATGCAGCAAGAATGCAAGATTGATGACTTAAAAGACATTTTCCCATACCCCTCTGGTTGGTTTTTATGCTATAAGTGGTTTTTTATTGTTAAAAAATGACATAAAAGAGACTTCTATTTTATATTTGTTCTCTCTAATTCAACAATACATATGTAGCTAATATTGCAAGTTTTGATTTGACTTTCTCAAATCAATCTACATTACTTTTGTTGTAGATTTTTAACTAGAAACAAAACTCTACCCAAAAGTTTTTATTATGAAGTTGCATGAGCCTATGTGGTTATCAAATTCACATAAAGAACTAAGATGCTGTTTGTTTACGCATTTTAACATTATCATTCTGTGGCCCCAATTTGTATTGAGTGGATAATGAAGATGTGAATGTGCTTGTGTCCCTGTGGGTCTCATTTACTTGGTGTTTTTTGGTTTGTGCAGTGGATTCCTGAATTGAGGCATTACGCACCTGGGGTTCCAATAATCCTTGTTGGAACAAAACTAGGTCAGATTCTTCTATTCATATATACGCATGTTTAATTGCAAATTTGCCATTCGACACTCTTTTTTCTACTGTTCTATAACACTTGATCAGTCCTCATTTATAAAGCCTTCACACTTGTGAAAACTTATCCACTCTTTATCAAATCTTCTCTCTAGTTTTTCTACTATATTAGTACATATATAATTTTTTTGTGGTCTCTATTTGCATATAATAAATTAGAATGACGATTAAAGATTTTTTTTTTGTAGATCTTCGTGATGATAAGCAGTTTTTTACCGACCATCCTGGTGCAGTTCCAATTACAACAGCTCAGGTTTACCCTATTGCCTGTTTTCTATTTCCTCCATCATATTTTAGGTTTTTATGCATCAAACTTGTATTCTTTTACTAGGTTAGTATCCCATGTATTACACAGGTTGAATAAATAAAATATTAAATAATTAGTAACGAAGACTTATTAATTATAAAATGATATTTTGAGATAAAATATGATTGAAATTATGTTTGAGTAAAGACTATAAGTAATAGAACAATGATATCATTTTTTTATTACTTTTTTTGGTTTTTTCAAATTCTTTTACATATTTTGTTCCAAAACAAACCGTTTTATTACTTTGGTTTATAACAGTTTTATTTTTAAAAACACCAACTTTTAATATTTAGTATTTTTGAAAAAGTTTAATGTTTTAAAACAATTTATTATTTTATTAATGTTGTTTCCTTAGTAATTACATTTATAAAAGGACCTATTTCTTAATTTATTATAACCTTTTTTTAGTTAAAAAAATTAAATAATATCGTTACTAATTAGTGAAATTATTTAACAGGAGAGAGAAGTGGGAAAATAAAAATTAGGATGTCTAGAATTGTGCCAAGTGTCAACCTAAAACTTCTTTTATTATAATAGATAGGTAAGTGAAATCTCAAACTTCTTTTTTTTGTATCTCAACAGGGAGACGAGCTGAAGAAGTTAATCGGCGCCCCTGCTTACATCGAGTGTAGCTCAAAAACACAACAGGTGATTAAAATACTACGTTTCATATTGAAAACCTTTAGTAGTCATAAACTGTCATTTGGTTGTAATATGGTTTGTCAATAGGGGTGTTTACCGTCCGTTTTGATGGGGTTTAAAGTCAAAGTGTGTGGCACACTCTTAGTAATTTAAACTGCTGTTTTGAAAATACAAATACTGTACTTTTTTATGGTAAGATGGGAATCCTTTTCAAGATAAAAGATCAAATCTTTTTGATTGTGTAAGGAAAAAAGTCAAAAACTTCATTCCTACTGAGACTTTACAATTGCTTCTACAGAATGTGAAGGCTGTCTTTGATGCAGCCATTAAAGTGGTTCTTCAGCCACCAAAGCAAAAGAAGAAAAAGAAGAGAAAGGGTCAAAAGGGGTGCTCAATATTGTGATTTTATCCCAAAGAAAGTGAAAAATGAACCATGTGGTGCTAATTACCTTTCTAAGGTATCTGATAAATTGCTCACTTTTCCTTCTAATGTCTCAAGAAAACAAGTTGTACTGTGCTAAGTATGAAATAGTTTGGAGGTGTTTGTAAGCTCATATGTATATTGTTGGGGGTATTTTTGGTATCTGTAGTTTGCTCTGTTTGGGGTGAAATCAATTTGGTGTGGTTTTTGTAACCCTAATTATATGTTTAATGACAATTACCTTGTTTTATTACTACCTAATTCTTGTATTAGTTATTGTTTAATGTTTTGGTAATTAGTACTTTTTACAAGTACTTTACACAAGATTACATGTAAATTGATTATAGATGTGGATAAACTTTGCCTAAAGATAGAACTTAATGACTCCAGGTTGGCAGGTGTTTGTCGATTAATTTCAGAACATACTTTGAAATAGAAAGCAAACATGTTATCCATTGGTGGTCCATCTATGTTTTTATCTTCGGTTCTTGGTTCACTTGGAATCTATTTATGTCGTTATGTATAATGCCGATCCAGTCCAGGTAAAAGTTTAGTCAGGATCTATGTGGACGAAATTTTCTGGGGTGGAGAAGGTAATTCTTGTATATTGGTTTGGGTAAATGAGATTTAGTCTTGGATTCTAAAGACAAATGGGATCTGGGAATTGATAGTTTGAAAGGTTTGAATTTGGGTCAAGGCGATTAAAACTTTTCATGGACCTAAAATGGAGATATTATTCTGAAATCTGTTTTGAATCTACATGAGAAAGATGTTATTCCATTATCTAGATTCTAGCCTAAGGAAGATTGTTTTGGCAAGATTGTTTGGTGGGCAACAATTTTTTGCGTTATTGATCTAATGATCTCCATGGTTGTATAATCTTTGATATGGATAAAGTGTATGGGAATTGATATGTGAAATGAATATAGAACTCACCGTAAAAGCAGTATGTACTATGTACCATGCAAGTATATTGATATCATCTTTCTTTCACATGGTATTGGGCCTATGAGATGGAATAGGTACATTCCTAGGAAGGTAAAATATTTTGTCGTGGCGAATTTGCTATAGCGTATCGGCTTCCTGCAAGTCCTAACTTGGTTGATCGTGGGTTGGATGTCCTATCTGCCATTTGTCTGTTTTGTTTGATAGAATCGGTCAATCGGAAACTACCGATCATTTATATGGGGAGAGTGATATTCCAGTGAGGACTTGAATTGAGAATACTAGATGGGTGGATTTGAGATTTCTAAATACAAAAAGCCCATTTGATATCGTCTCTTGGTTGGACTCTGCTACGTTGTCTAAAGTCGAAAAGGGTATGGTGATAGAAGCTATAGTCATGACGACTTGGTTGGTGATTTGACAGTTAAGGAACGGCACTGGTACGTGAGATCATTTTTGGTGTTATTATCAAAGTTGAGATAAACTCGGTTGCTTGGCTGCAATACCCCTTTGTTGCTGTCTTGACACTTGCTAGTTGCTATATTTTTAAATTTTTCGTTCAAACGAAAAGGAGGTCAATCCAACGTATATGTGGTTTTTTTATAGGTATCATAAAGTTAAAACAGTCTGGGTTGCTTGGTTGCAATACCTGGTTATGGTATTGTAATTGTTTCATTTGTTGCTGTCTTGTCACCTACTAGGAAGTATATTTATAAACTTTGTCTTTCAAAAGAATATGAGGCTGATCTAACCTATGTGGATATCACATGTAAACCCGATTATAAATTTATATAAGAGTAAACTAAGGAGGTCTGTTGATTTGGAGTGAAACTTCATATGTTTATCCTCATCCTAGCAGTTACTGTTACTCTCCTATGTCTCAACCTCATCCATCTAATGATTTAATTGAAGCTGCAGATACAAAAAGTTTACATGTAGGTTTAAGCAGCGTTAATCACAAAGAGGTTCGAGATGAATATGATTTTCCTGCAGGTTTGGGGCTCATCAAGCAAAGATCTGATCTGCAAAATGATAATTCCACCTCTGATGCTTCAAAACCAGTATCAATTGTTTCCAGTAACTTCTTTAACAAATTCAAGACAGGTAACATTCCTTCGTTTGTTCCTGTCAAGTTTGTCAAAGAAGGAACAGCTGTGGAATCATCAAGCAATCAGAACTCAACAACACAAACCAACACAACAAGAGTTATCAACCAAGATCCATTGGAAGCTGACTTGTGTATACAAGACTGGACAAGCTCTGATGATGAATCAGAGATCATCAAGTCACCTGAAGTTATCAAGTGTCAAATGCTTTCAAAAGTTGAATCAAGACCTATACGGATCTCATCTCCAACTGCTAAGCAAATCAGTAGTTCCTCCAAAGCTCAGCAGAAGCACTCACCATCTTCATCTGCTATCCATCATGATCTTCACAAATCTGCTTCCAAGTCTAACAAGTCACCAGTCATACAAAAAGGTTCTAAGAAGAATGTTCAGATCTCAGCTCCCGGAACATCACAAATCAAATCATAGCCCAGTTCGAAATCCACATTGACAAAGCCTCAAAAGGTTCAATTTCCTGATATCCAAAAGAAGAAGCTTCAAGGTTGTCAACAAGCTACAACAACCTCAAAGCAGGCTCCACCCTCTCCTATTCTCCATGGGACTACAAAGAACCAAAAGCCTTTCAAGGCTTGCTTTGGATGCGGAAAAGAAGGTCATGTGCTAAAGAAGTGCCCTCAGGTTCAAAGGCAAGCTTCGGGAGGTAAAGATAACATAGGTTGCTTCTCTGGTTCAAAAAGTAAAAAGCACACATCTTTGAATGGTTGGATGAAGAACAATCTATCCAAACTTTCTCATGTGAAGCCGGGTTCACATGATTCAAAGATGAAAAGGACCAATGTTTCAAAATCAAAATCTCTTCCTTCGGGTCTTAAAAGGAAAATGATTTCTAAATTCAATTCTTTTAAATCAAAAGTAATTGAACAGAAACAAATCTGGAAAGTAAAACAAAATGAAAAGGATAAAGAAATAAATGATTTTTCAAAAGAGCGTGTGCTTAAACAGGTTACATACACTGATGAAAAAGGAACTCCCAAGACCACGATGGCCTGGGTCCCCCTCTCTAATTAATCTGTTTATGAGTGCATGAACAATTCAGGAGGCCTATCAGTAATCCGGTTTACTGACTGAGATTGTTCCTAATTCTAATTTGAGGCGGAACAAACAGGTTATGGTTTTGGTATCTCATCCATATTTTGGATACTTATCTGTACTATTATAGTTCACACTTCGCAATCACTGCATTTTACTTGGTACTTCATTTCTCATCTTTTTGCTAGTATAATTTGGAAGACTTTCTTTGTTAGTATAATTGAAATGGGAACTAAGAACTTGATTGGGAATGATTGAGAAATGATAGTATGTTTTCTTTGTATGCTTGGTTTCATGACTTGTACCTTTGTGAGAAATGATAGTAACTGATGTAGATGTATGTATCACTTAAAATTCTAAAATCTAAAAAGACAGTTTCATTATATGATATGCATGGTAGGCTCAGCCCGAAAACGAAGTAAACAGTGATTCTGTAGCCTAACTAAAGCTTTAGAACTCGGTGATAAGGATCATTTCCATGACATCTCGGCCTGCATAAAGTTACAAGTCTCATAAAAAACGGGTTGAGAGTATCTGCTTTTGCCTTGATCCCTTCCATTCCTAAAATCTCCCTATCCCCAAGTCCTGAATGTAGCTTCTCGTTAGCTCTTCAGAATCCTTTTCGTGCTTATCTCCTCTACTATGCGGAAGCATTGACCTGGAGTGAGGATCTTCTCTGTTATACGTGAGTATAGACCTGAAGCTCTCATCAGCACGCTCAGATGATCATCTCCTCTGTTATACGTAAGTATAGACCTGGAGCTCTCATCATCTTTTCCCCTAATAAAGGCATAGTGATTCTTAAATTAAGATCATTATTGAAAACTTAAAAGAAAATCAAGCAGAGTTAATCATATTACTCAATAAGCCCTAATGATGGGATAAGTTCTTTGCTGGATGTCTATGGGAACCAAATCACCTGAGCTTCTCTAATTGAATATAAAACATGATAAAATCAGTTGCAGATCACTTGTTGAAAAGGATAAGGCATGGGTTTAAATTGGACAAATATACCAACAATCATTCTTGAACTGTTTTTGGCTATCACAATTTTAAATCGTGATCAGACTCTGCATCAGTGTGATCTCATTAACTTGTCGATGTTTAAATACATCCTTGTGCTTAAGTATATCTTGAGGATGTGATCTCATGATCGAATTAGTTCTTGGTGTAAGGTGATTAAAAATATATATATAAAAAAAGGGGGTTTTTCATTTCAAATTATTTCAAGTCTTCCACATTATGCTATTAAAATGTTATTATTTTCACATGCATTTCATAGGACATTGCACACACAGATAAAAACGAGTTTATTTGTTAACTGAAATGATCTGACAGGAAGTTACGAGATTGTGGTTGTGATTGTGTTACAGATTTTTGCTTCAAATGATGGCCGATCATCAGCTGAGCAAAGTACCTGACCAGAGAACCTGTTTCTCAAGTTTGCAGAAGACACTGAGCTAGGATTCCTCCTCCTATATCTTCTGAAGCACTCAAGAATAGAGAGTTGGAAAAGTTATTCCTGATCATTCACAAAGAATGCACACGAAGAGGGGGAGCATACAAATAGGGGGAGCCTAAAAGATGAAAAATCTTCAATACCAGATCGTCAATCTAGGGGAAGATTGAAGATCATTATATGGTTGACTTATCGGTGCTGATCACGATACAAGACATTGATAATGATAGACTAAGGGGGAGTATTGTTGGGTCTGATAAGGATAGTCTATATTATCAACACAGTCAAAGGCAACAAAGGTCAACGTCACTGTCAAAGTCATCTAAAAAGGCAAACAGACGTGTTCGAGACGAAGAACCGAGACAAGATGTTGAAGATATAAATGACTAGGAGTTTATTGTTAATAAATATATTTTGTGTCAACAAAATATATTTATTTATGTTTAAGTCATTTTTATGTTTTATATGTAATTTCTCTAATTGTCTAAGTCTAGGGACTTAATATGTCATTAGTGAATATTATCACTATATATAGATTAGTGACAATTAGGTTTAGAGAGCTTGAATGAGCCATTGATTGAGGGGCTTTCACTTTGTAATATATTTAGCAATCAATTCAGATCAAACAAGGGTTTATTAAATGTTCTTGAGGTGTTCATCATTGTTCATCCATATTTTATAGTGTTTGATCTATATTTTACACAAATATCATTGATATCTGTGTTATCAGTAGGATTTGTTTGTGTTTATCAATCAAGTACACTGTTATATCGATCAGAAGGACCAACAAATGAGATCTTTTATCTGAGTCCTATAGTTGGTATGTTCATGCTTAAGAGTTGAAATGGTTTTCTCTAAATCTTCCGAGACTTAATTGTTTTCGGAAGAAAATTGTCCTTCAAATACATGTAAGTACTTAGAAGCATATTTAAGCTTCAAAAGATATCTCAAAATTTCTTACGAAGGTAAATTTCTTATAAGTAGTTATTTGACTTGAAGATATAATGTTCTTCTAAAGACAACTTGAAGTCTTCTATTTTAAGTTTGTAATCATTTTCAGCTCTTTTGAAATCAGCTTTTAAAATGTTTAAGGACTCAAGACCAGTTCTCATCTGTAAGTTTAGGACCTATATCTGTTAACTTTAGCAATACATTCAGGTGTACAAAGATGTTTCAATACCTTGGCTTCTTCATGATCTGCCATCAGTGCTTGGTTTGGAGATGCATCCTCAACCTGAAAGCTCCAGTCATAGCCACATTCTTCAACAACAACTACATCTTGCTGCTTGGGCTTCTCATTCTAGGGAGCTCCATCAGTGTAGTTTGGTCTGGTTTGTGCTTGGCCACCACTTGTTCTTGGTGCTATGCACTCTCTAGCAAAGTGTCCCATTTGGTTATAGTTGTAACACTTCACTTTGCTTTTGTCCAGCCCAAACTTTCCACTAGTTGCATTGCTAGGAAACTTCCTCCCTGTCCTCTTGTAGAATTTCTTGGCTCTGTGAGTGAGAAGAGCCATCTGCTGGACTATTTCCATGTACTCCAGATCATCTGGATGGATACAGTCCAGGTCTTTAAGGGTAAAGAGAAAGTTGCCTGTGCATTCATCAGAAGACTCAAAGGCTTATGAAGAGCTTGTCTCTTAGAATGGGCTTCCTTAGATGTAGCTCTCTCTTGGTGCTCTGGGAAGGTGATGAAAGGGCCCTTTTGTGAGTTGTCAGGGTAGCAGATAAGATGATGCTGTGGTTCTTTACAATCCCTTTCAACTACATGAAGGGCTGAACTCTACTGATTGTTGGAGTTACCAGATGGATTTTGCATGTTCATCTCCATCTGGTAGCCACTAAGGATACAATACAACTCAGCAAGAGTAAGGGTCTTGAGGTTCTCAGTCCTCTTAATGACCACACAATAGTGTGTCCATTGTTTGGGAAGAGAGCACATGAACTTTCTCACAATGTCCCTATTCTCAAGAGTTACTCCAACATCCATTAGAGTATCCACAATCTCAACATACTTGAAGTATTATTGAGTCATGGTTTCACCTGCCTTAAAGGTGAAGTTCTCAAACTGCTGCTTCAAGAGGTCCTTCTTGTTCTCTTTTGCTTCATTTGACCCCTCGTACATAAGCTTCAGTGTATCCCATAGTTGCTTGGTAGTCTTGCACTTCTTGAAGCCTCTGTAGATAGAGTTTGGAAGAGCAGTTTGAAGGGAGGTCATGGCCTTCTATTCTATGTCTATCTTCTTCCAGTCTTCTTTAGAATAATCAGCCACTTCCTTTGGTATCATACCACCACCAGCAGCAACTGAAGAGGTGGATGGTACATGAGGTCCATATACAACAGATCCCTACATCCTGGAGTCTTGAGACTTGATGAAGCCTTCCACCATGTGTCAAAGTCATCAGAAGTGATCAGTGGAGACTTTGTCATAGTATCGGTTTCCATATCAGCCTTTGTGATAGCTGCCATTTGAGATGTTAAGTGTTTTGTGATACTTAAGGGATTTAAGATAGTGAGATCTTACAATCAAGAGCCTAAAAAGCTCTGATACCAATTGCAAGACCGGTTAAGGGATGGTCAATACAATCAGTCTCATAATGAGGAGAGTGTTAGAACACTTAACAGATCAAATGGGGAACCAGGTTTATGTAAATGATACTAAAAGCACAAGTAAATGAGACAGAACTAAGAATAAGAACAGAGTAATATGGTTTTCAAGAATGCTATATATTGCTCTCAAGTTCTTTTACAAGTGTTACAAAGCATAAAAAGAAATACAAGGACCTGAGATACTTTATACTACATCCTACACTCGACCATACTTTGAAGGCCAGCTGGAAACATTAATCTAGACAACAAGATCAATGTAAAGCCAAAAAGCAGAGTGCCTTTTGACTAGTGATTATGACATGCCATAGCTCAAATCCTAATATATTATAAAAAGGATAAAAGGTACAAAGTAGGAAGTTACAGACTCAAGATCATAATCTATAGTTTACTAAAGCATGGACCTTTTCACCAACTTGTATAAGTTGGTGAGTCTTCTGAGTTGCAGCGGAAAGTAAGTCAGCTTTATGAAAAACTAGATTAGAGAAGGCATGTCCTCTATGTCTTCGGAAGAAATTAGTCTTCACTTCATTTGGCTTCGGAAGACTTTGTCTTTGAAGCTTCGAAAGACTTCATCTTTGGCTTCGAAAGATTTGGTCTTTGGATTCGGAAGATTTTACACTTAGAATAACTTCTATGATGAGTGTAAAACTTCCGAAGTAACTTCTACCTTGTACATCAGTGCATGCATGCCTGAAGCACCTTGGTTGTTTTGGCTTCTTTGGTTGCATTAGCCTTCTAATATAACCTTACATTGGGGCACGACCCCGTGTTTGGCTTGTGAGGTCCTACTAAAAGTTAAAAATCTAAAGGAAAACCTATGTACAGGTGCCGTGTTTCAGTTTCGGGTCTTCGACGCGACCCTTCACCACACTTAGTCTTTGTTGGGGCGGAGGTGAAATTCCTTCGAGAAGATCTTTGTTGGTCCATCGGTATACGGTTTCAAACGTTAACCATTTACCTTGAAACTTAAACCATCGTGGTTTTCAATTTCGATGGCACCGTTCAGAAAAACGTCTTTAATCGTGTAAGGTCCGGACCAACGCGATTTCAGCTTTCTAGGATACAAACGTAAACGAGAGTTATACAGTAAGAAACGGTCTCCCATATGAAATCGTTTAGTTTATTTAATCAAGAATTATGGAATTTCCTTTTCTTTTCTTTGTAAACCCTAGCGTTCTCCTATGCTTGTTCCCTCTGTTCCTCGAGTTCGTGGATTTATAGAAATCGATTTTTACCCGTAACATTTTGGTCTAGGTTTGTTGCTTTGAGTGCCCAATAGGTTTTGTGTTCGAGTTCCACAAGTAGATGACATGACTTCCCATAAACCAGCTTAAACGGTGTTGTGCCTATAGGTGTCTTATAGGCTGTTCGAAAAGCCTATAATGAATCGTCTAGCTTGGTAGACCAGTCCTTGTGATTTTGACCTATGATTTTCTCAAGGATTCGCTTGATGCCTT
This sequence comes from Flaveria sonorensis, assembly GCA_025506505.1. Classification (NCBI taxonomy): domain Eukaryota; kingdom Viridiplantae; phylum Streptophyta; class Magnoliopsida; order Asterales; family Asteraceae; genus Flaveria; species Flaveria sonorensis. The sequence goes on along the minus strand of CM046435.1, from coordinate 40,409,259 downwards.
GGTTAGTGACTTCAGCATACCCATTCGCTTATGGATGATAAGCAGTTGTAAAGTGATGGTGCACGCCATAACGAGCCATTGCTCTTTCGAGCTTGTTGTTATAGAAATGCGTTCCATGGTCACTAAATAAAGCTTTGGGGGCAACAAAACAAGAGAATAGGTTATTAAGGAATCTGACAACGTTTCTTGCATCATTAGTAGCTAGGGCTTGAGCTTCGGCATATTTTGAGACATAATCGACTACTACCAAGATGTAACGATTGTCAAAGGACACTAGGAATGGCCACATGAAATCAATGCCCCAAATATGAAATACCTCGCATACTTGAATGGGGTTCTGAGGCATCTCATCCCGTGTTGAGATATTGGTTGCTCTTTGACATGCATCACAGGTGCGTACCATATTATGAGCATCTTTGAAGATCGTGGGCCTGTAGAATCCAGAGTTGTTGAAGCTTCTAGAAGATTAAAATTTTGTCTTTATGTGTATTTTGTCATAGTATAGGGACTTATTTTGTAACTATATGTTCCTTTGTTTCTTGATAGTATAAATAGGATATTTTATGTATTTTGTAGGGAATTGATTCAGGAATGGATTCAAATTGATTCAAAGAAATTGATTCAGTCAAAGAGAGTCAGTCAGTGAGTTAGTTAGTAAGAAACAGTTAGAACAGAATGAACTGTAACCCTTACACATTGTATCCTGTGCATTTGCTATCAATGAAATCTATGAATTTTTTGATGTAATTGCATGTGTTTGATTACTTTGTGTTTGAATTGATCATTGCGTTAAGATATCATCACAAATTCGATCCTTTTGAACCGATCAATTGGTATCAGAGCCTTCGGTCAAGTGATAAGAGCTAATCGACATTGTTGAGCTCTTTGAATCACTTGAAATCTGTGATTGATTGCAATTTGATCGATTAATTGTTGTTTTCAGTTGTGTTTCATCTATAGAAACATGATTTGAATCACAATTGGTGCTCAATTTGTTCAGATATGAGGAATTAATCAAATTTGTGTACGAATTGTGTTCTTCAGTTTCGGACTTCAATTCAACCAGAAAACTGATTTGTAGTTGTTGCTTGATCAAATTGATGATTGAGGATTGTTAATCGACCTAATTACTACCTAATTGGAAGCTTTTAGATCAATTGAACAAGTTTTGAAGATTTTCATAAGATCTGAGTTCGTTGGAGAAGATGAATTAGGCGCATGTGGTTGAAAAACTGCTGAAAATTGACCAAGTGTCTAGACGCATCACAACTGTTTGGGCGTTTTAGCACTGTTTAGGAATTTTTTAGTTCATGCATTTCCCCACTATTGGGACGCATTGTGACTGTTTGGTCACATTGAGACTTTGTTGAAACCAAGTAATTCTAGGCGCTTGAGAACTGTTTGGGCTTTTTTAACCCAGGCGTTTCATAACTGTGTGGGCGTTTGAAGACTATTTAGGCGCATCACCAGTTGGGCGTTTTCAGAATTCAACTAAGGCATTCCCTTAGGCGTTTCTACCTCAAAGTCAGGCGTTTAAGAACTATTCAGGCACTTCACTACTATTTAGGCACTTGATAACTATTTAGGCGCTTGAGCACTTAGACTTATCAGTAAACACTTAGAAATTTTTTCAAAAACTAAAATCCAAAAATAATTTCATTTCATAGTTTTATTTCAAAACTTAAAAACAACAAAAACAAGTCATTTTCATAAATTCAAAAATACAAAATGGTTAAGTCTGAAGATTCTGAGAACAGGGTTCCAAAGCTAAAGAATAGAGTTGATTTCAAGAACTGGTCTTTAAGGTTGTAGCATCATCTAAACTCTATTGATACTGACTTGTGAAATTCAATAAAGAAAGGACCACATATCCTAATTACATCTGATGGTCCTGATAGAGAAGTTGTGTATACCAAAGACTCCAGAACCTTATCCAGAGGATGGTCTGCAAGGTGATGACTTAAGAAAGGTTAAGAATGACATCAAAGCTTATTCATTGATGTGCAAGGGATTACCGTTGGAAGTCTTGACTAGACTTGATGGTTATCAAACTGGGTACACTATGTACAGAGCTTTGAAGAGTATTTGTGAAGGTGGTAAAGAGGATTTAGAAAAAATTGCACTTATGGCTTTGTCTGACCAACCAAAGGTTGAGAATCCATCATCTGACCCTAAGACTTCATCTTCAAGTTATCCTGAAATTCCTGTTGAAGTCAAAGAGAAAATGTGCACAAAAGCATGTTTTGATCAAGTTGACCATTACAGAACATATTCATATAAGATCTGTGATAAACTTACACAAGAAGAAGTAATGCACAACAAACTGAAAAATGATCACAAAGTCTCTGATGAAAAGATCCTATCTCTACAAACCTCATGGAACAAAACTCTAAAAGAACTTAAAATTGTTAAAAAAACAACTTGAGAAGATAACTAAAAATTTAGAAGAGGAAAAAATAGCTCATGCTGCAACTCAGGTGGATCTAGCTAAAGTTAAAAGTTCTAAAACAATGTAGAACAGCTGGTAAGTGAGAGGAAAGATAAAATCAAAATAGGTCTAGGTTTTACATATGAACCAATGCCTAAATCTATCACAAACACTCTGCCAGAAAACTTTAACACACATGGTCACTCACCCGAAAACAAAGCTAAGCTAAAAGCCTTTCAAAACAAGAAAAAGAATTCTGAATGTGATGAAGATAAAACAAATGTTGAAATATTTGAGGAACAAGATTATGAAGAGATTAAAAATGGTCATCCAGTGAAAGTTAAATCTTAATGCAGGATCGGGTAAGGGTTCTTAAGTTTGCAATTAGCTTCACAGGAGGAAAGAACTTTAGATCACTTAACAATTCAAATAGGGAACTGGTAACTATTTAGAAGATACTAAACCAACACAAGTAATATAAGTGAAACAAGAACAAAATCACAAGAACACAAGATAAAGTTTTCAAGGAAGTTGTATATTGATTCTCTAGTTCTATTACAAGTGTGTTCAAGTATGTCTTAGTTATAAGAACTTGAGACACTTATATACTACAACCTACAACCGTCAATATACAAAAAGACAGTTCGGATTTAACTAATCTAGACAACAAGATCAATCTACTGTCAAAAGACAGATTGCCTTTTGACTAGTGACTATGACATGCCATAGCTCACTGACTTTATCTAATAAGACAAGTCTACAGGAACAATTATGGGAAGTTACAGGCAAAGACCTTTTTCTACAGTTTGATAAAGTATGGAAGTTTCACCAACTAATGAAAAGCAGGTGAGTCTTCAGAGCAGCAGCGGAAGGTACAACAGCTTTATCAAAAAGTAACTCAGAGAAAGCATATTTTCTCTGTCTTTAAAAGAAATCAGTCTTCTCATCAAAATGGCTTCGGAAGACTTTGTCTTGTGAAGCTTCGGAAGACTTCATCTTTGGCTTTGGAAGAAAGGGTCTTTGGCTTCGAAAGATTTCACACTTGTAATATTTTCTGATAAGTGTGAAACTTCCCAAGCAACTTCTTCTGAACTGTTGACTTCGAAAGATCTTACACTTAGACTTATTTATGAGTGTAAGACTTCCGAAGCTAGTTCATCCTTGTTCCTTAGTGCATGCCGGAAGACTTGGTTGTTCTGGTATCCTTTGGTTGCATCATCCTTTAATCTTCAGATGTTCTTACAAACTCCCCCTAGGCTGATGCTACTAAAACAGAGAAGTTCTTTAGATTTTGATAGTCCATATTAGGATCTTCAGCATTCCTTTCTTCATCATAAGATCTGAATCCTTTAGACTAACATAGAACCTTCTCATGTCAAAGAGATCATGCAGAGGAAGTTCAAGCATGTCATTTGTGAAGTAGACATGTTGTTCTCCCTGATCTCTTATGACATACCATCTATCTGGATCTTCAACATAAGTCCATGACAGAATTTGTCTTCTAGTAGCAAGAGGCTCTACTATGATTGGAGTTTGTTGAGAGACCTCTTCATGCACTCCCTCAGGATGCTTTGACTCATCCTGAGGTTGGGAGGTGGATGCCTTTCTTCTCTTCTTCTTTGAAGTGGATCTTCTTCTAGCCATCCTTTTTCTCCTCCCAGATTTCTTCAACTGAGATGACTGGTCTTAAGTGGATCTTCTTCTGGCCATCCTTTTTCTCCTCCCAGATTTCTTCAACTGAGAGGACTGGTCTTAAGTACCAGTTGGTTCTGTTGTGTCTCTCTCAGTTGGGTTCTCCTTATTCACAGGTTTAGAAGGAGAGAGAGGAGGACCCTACTATGGGTCAGAAGATGAAGTTGGCTCAGATGCATCTCTAGGTTCAGGTTGTGTTGTCTCAATAGGTTCAACCTTCACCTCAACTTCAGGTTGAGCTGGACTTGGTGGAGAATGCAAGTCCACCAGCTCTCCCCTTTTTATCTTCTGCTTGATCACCCTAATATGCTCATCCATTGTGGATAGAGACATAGGACCAAGCCTCCTTCCGAAGAACCCATATAGCTTCAAGAAGCTCATCATCCTTTGTCTGTCAGCAGACTTCTTTTGGGTTTTGTGGATGATGGCCCTTGACTTTGCAGCTTCTTCCCTTAATCTTTTCCTTGCTGCTTGCCTTTCCCTTTTGGCTTGTTCTTCCAGCTGCTTGTTTTATTCAAACATTATGTACTCATATGATAAGGGAAGAAGTGCAGCTGCCTGATAGAGACCTGTGGCACTCAGGTAGTTGATCATCTTTAGTCTTTCTTCTTCATTAACTACCTGAGGTTATTCAGTGGCCACAATCTCTGGCTCAGGACTTTCTTTAACTGGAGAGAGGATAGGAGTATCTTTGTAGAGTCTTTTAAGTCTCCTTTCTTCTTTGATTTTGAGGAGCAATTCTGCATCCTCTGCTTCCTTCCTCTCTTTTGACAATTCAATGTCAGCCAGTTCATTCAGCTCCTCTAAGGGGAGAGAGATGAGTTCATCAACATTGTAGTTTTTGGTTCCCAGGTAATTCAGCCTGGCTGCCCTTAACTCATCTTCCTGAGTGTTTAGCCTAGGGGTAGCCCTGATTGCAGCTTCCATAAATCCTGGGGAACCACTTGAACTCTCTCCCCTTAGCTTCCTCTTCCTCTCTCTCTTTTCCTCCTCAATCTCCTCAGGAGTCATTTTCCTTTTGCCTTTGTCAATCACAGGCCTTGGTGACTCAGGCTGGAGAGAGCTTTGGCCTTCATTTCTTGGTTCAACTATCAGGCTCTGGCCAGAGAGAGGTTGTGAAGCACCATCACCAGCTGGTGTTTCACTGAGGGTAATGGGTGCAGAGGGAGATCCTATCTAAAGGTTCACATGTTCAACCTTTTCCGTTCGAAGCTAATCTCCGGGTCCACCTCAACATCCAGTTGACCAAAGATCTCACCTGCTAGCCTCTGTCTATATAATTTTGATCTCAATTTGAATTCCTCTAGCACCCTGTCTTGGATCCTTTCTGCCAATCTTGCAGCTTGTCTATTGTTGCTTGGGTTGACAAGTGGTAGATCCACCAAATTTATACTCTTATAGTAGCCCAGTCTTGAAATGTTGAAAACTTCTAGTTGACCCTGAGCTCTAGAGATCACAAGAGCTCTCCTGTTACTATGATACCCCCAACACCTGATTGGGTTCTTAGAAGGGGCAGACATTGCTCTTGGTATTCCCTCCTCAAACAGTTGTTGGATGAGCAAGTCTAGATCACTGTCATGAGGAGGTTGCTGAGTATGGACAAGTTCAAGAGAGGGTGGTGAATCCTCAATGTCCATACTCTGGGAAGAACTCCCAGGTTCTATGGCTGTCAAGACTTTCTCCCCCTTTTTGGTAGCATCACCCTCTTGACTAGGTGAGCTGGGGAATTTGTGCAAGACATCCATAGGTTCTTGTGGTCCTGGTTGAGTTGTCCTCCGTGGTCTCTCAGCTAACTGGCCCTTAAGATCAGTGATCTCAAGTTGCTGGTCATTGACCTTCTTCTGTAAGATAATCACCTAAGATTCCAGGTGAGCTATCTTTGAAACTAAGTACGTGCATGTTTTTGTCAGTTTGTGCACCTTTTGTTTCAGACTCCCCTCATTTTCAGTTGAAGAATCACTGGGGGATGAGAGAATTGGACCTAAGTCTTCTTCCTCATCACCAGCATATGTTCTTGGCAGCTGGATTTCCCCTGCCTAATGACAGCTTCCAGAGAAGTGTCAAGAAGCTGGGTTGCCATGGTTGAGGTCTTATTGATGTTATCACTTGTAAAAGTGAGAGCCTCTTTCATATGGATCTCCTGAACAAGTTCAGGAACATCCACCCCAGTGGAGGGTAGATGATGTGGGCTATACCTGAGTGAGTTAGAAATACTCATCTCTCTTTGAGAATGGGTGGAGAAGAGAGACTCATGGTATTTACTGACATCCAAGTCTTCATCATCATAAAAGTCTAAGCTGGGAATTGGTTGGTTGAGATCTAGAGGTTGGGGATGGTAGCTGTCCCCTGAAGGTTGATCACTTGAGTTTAGAGACTCAGAGTGAAGGCTAGAGGCTGTTTGGGTAATGAGCTCATCAGCCTGAGCATGAGAAACCTCAGAACTGATAATTGGAAAGACGGGAGTGGTCTGCTCCTCAGGGGAAGTTGGAGCTCGAGATTTCACTTTCTCCTGTATGGGTTGTGATATGTGAGCCTGCACATGCTCAGTAGCAAGTGCAGGGGTTCGTTTGGATTTTCTTTTGTAGGTGATGGTGATGGTAGGCTGCGTTTGAGGTGGTTGAGAAGTGGAGGGTGTGGGATCAACACTAGCTGGTGCTGCTAGGTTGTCACCCTGAGCAATGAGCTCAAACATTTGTGGGACAAGGGCTGTTTCTACCCTTGAGAAGCCAACAGTTGGCTTCTTCAAGATTTTGAAAATGCCAGGCCTCATTTGTCCCTATTTAAGAATATTTCCTGTTCCCCTCAACTATGGTCCCAATTCACAGTTGAGAATATGTTGAACATACCTGGGGAACATGTAATATTCTAAGGAGTCCAAGTTAGCAAGTAAATTTGTATAAACAAACTGAGAGTACCTGAACATGACCCCTTGTACCATCCCATGGACTATGAAGGAGAGGTCTTCTGGAACTTGATCCCATCCTCCATGTTAGTTAGATAAGCTGTGTATGATGACATGGAGGAGGTACTTCCACTGGGATGAGACCTTCCCCTTCTTGAAGGTTTTGACTTAGAAGTCACCTTTATAGCCCATCTGCTGGAAGGAATGATTGACATCAGATTTTGGAAAGGACAGTTCACCTGCTTCATCATCCAGTTGCAAATGGTTGTTTATGATGGCCAGAGTGATGAAAATTGTCCTCCCCTAGCAGACAGTGCCTTCTCCCCATCCATGGTGACCTCTTCACGGGTCCGCCAGAATTCAAGCAACTGATCCTCATAGAGAGGAGGATCGATTGTAAGGGAGGTGAAGTAGTGAGACGAAGAAAGGTACCTACAAACATCTGAAAAGCTTGGATCCTTCTCAGAGTTCAACATGGCAACTTGATTGTGTTGCCAGTGTAGGTGCATGGTGAATCAGGGTCGTTTCTTCGATCGATGTTGGCCATTTGGTGAAGCTTATCAGTGAAGAAAGGAAGAAGAAAGTGAGTTTGGGGTGAAATTAGGTTAAAGATTATGAGACTAAAGAGAAGAAATGGAACCGTTGAGAAGAAATATACAGTGGATTTAAGACAAAGTTAGAACAAAAAGATAAACTTTGAAATCCGCAAGTGGGTCCCACTTCTAAAAAAGCGCCCAAAAAGTTAGTTTTCTTGAAAGTTGAGAATCTTCCGAAGGTACTTTTGCTTTGGAAATTTTTTAAGAAAACTTCGGAAATTTTTTAAGAATAGCTTCCGAAGGCAACTTTGCTTCGGAAGATATTTCAAAGAGTTGTGAAAATTTGGCTTCGGAAGGAATATATCTAAAGAAATTTCTTCCGACATAAATTTTGCTTCGGAAGAACTAAGTCAGAAAATTATTATCCGTAGAAAATAAATCTTAAGAGACGAAATTGCTTTCGGAAGATATGTGTTCTTTGAATGCATTTAAGTACTTATAAGCACACTTAAGCTTCGGAAGATATCTTAAGAATTTCTTCCGAAGGTAATCTCTTATGAGTAGTTAAATGATTTAAAGACATAAATTTCTTCTGAAGGTAATTTGAGTTCTTCCGAGACAAAATAATAAATTTTCACAAATCTAAGGAATATCTAAAAAAATTGATTTACTTCCAAAGAGAACTGGGCTTATGAAGGTGATAATATAGAAAACTTAGGACACACAAATTTTAGAAATAATGTTGATTAAGTGTTTTAAAGAAAAAATTATTCAAAGTTAATCATCCCAATAGCTAATATAAGATATTTAAACCTCTGTTCATTAAAAGCTTTAGTGAACAGATCAGCATATTGTTCATTTGTGTTAAACTTGATTAGTTTGATTAATCCTTTCTCAAAATTATCTCTAATCAAATGATACCTGATGTTGATGTGTTTGGTCCTAGAGTGCTGCACAGGATTCTCCGTAATAGAGATAGCACTGTTGTTGTCTATGTGGATAGGAGTCTCCTAGAAATTGAATCCATAGTCCAGCAACTGATTCTAAATCCAAAGCACTTGAGCACAGCAGCTTGTAGCAGCAATGTATCAGCTTCAGCAGTTGATACAGACACACAGGATTGCTTCTTGCATTGCCAAGAGACTATCCTTCCACCAAGGAAATGGCATCCCCCAGATGTAGACTTTGCAATGATGTTACAGCCACCATAGTTACTATCTGTATAAGCATACAGATTAAAGTCTAAATTCTTTGGATACCAAAGGCCTAGTTTAGGAGCACCTTTGAGGTATCTGAGAATTCTTTTTACAGTAACTAGGTGTGACATCTTGGGGTTGGCTTGATATCTTGCACATATGCATGTAGCAAACATAATATCAGGTCTGCTAGCAGTGAGGTACATAAAAGACCTAATCATAGCCCTGTAGAGATGTTCTTCAACATACTCCCCCTCAAGATCAGGACCAAAGGAGTGGTTTTGGCTATGGGTGTCTTTGCAACCTTACAATCAGTCATCTTGAATCTTGTAAGTATGTCTTATACATACTTTGACAGACTAATGAAGATGCCATTTTCAACCTGCTTCACTTGAATTCCTAGAAAGAAGTTGAGTTCCCCCATGGCACTTATTTCAAATCTATCCTTCATCAGCTTCTCAAAGTCTTTACAGAGCTTTGGATCAGTTGAACCAAAGATGATGTCATCTACATATATCTGAACTAGCATTATGTTATTCCCTGTTTGTTTGATGAAGAGAGTCCCATCAATAGTACCTCTTTTGTATCCATGTTGACAAAGATACTTTGATAGTATCTCATACCACTTTCTTGGAGCCTGATGCAGTCCATATAGAGCTTTATCAAGCTTGCTGACATAATCAGGATGATCTGGGTCTGCAAAGCCAGGTGGTTGTTTGACATAAACTTCTTCATCTATCACCCCATAGAGAAAGGCACACTTTACATCAAGCTGGTAAACCTTAAAATCCTTGGATGCAGCATAAGCCAGGAATATTCATACAGCTTCAAGTCTTGCTACAGGAGCAAAGACATCAGTGTAGTCAATTCCTTCTTCTTGAGTGTACCCCTGGACAACCAGTCTAGCCTTGTTCTTGATGACAATCCCTCTATCATCAGTCTTGTTCCTGAATACCCATTTGGTTCCTATGATACTTTTCCCTTAAGGAAGAGGACATAAGTTCCACACCTTCTGTCTTCTGATTTGAAGCAACTCTTCTTGCATTGCCTCAATCCAGCTTCCATCCTTTAAAGCCTCATCAACTTTCTTCGGCTCAATCTGGGATAAGAAGCAAGAATGCAGACAAACATTTCTCTTATATGTTTGTCCTCTTGTTCTCACCCCTGTGTCAACATTTCCAATGATGTTTGTGGTGGGGCGTGACTTGAGGATCCTAAGTTGAGGGATCAAAGCAAGTTGATTTAAGAGATCTAAGTTAGAGAAATTTAGATCTGGCAAAGAAGTGCTACCCACCACATCAACACACTTATCAAGAGAAGCTTGATCCAATGAGTGTGTTACATCATTAATGTTGTCTTCTATGGAGTGGTTATCAGCATCAAGAAATTCCTGATCACTGTCACCACCTCTATCTCCTTCTGCATTTGAAGTTCCTTCACCTGGATTTGGAGCCTCTGAGTTGGAATTTGAAGGCATCTCAGATGAATCAGCAGTATTTGTTATGCTTGTGCTGATAGGTGCTTCACTTGTAGGATTAGTTACCGTTGGAGCTGAAGTAGTATTCTTGTTTGGTCCATCATCTGATTTCTCAGCAAACTTGGCTACTTGATCTTTGGTATTCAAGATGGTACATGGACATCCAAATGACCCGAGGAAACCAACGAATGGTTTCCTTTTGTGCTATAGCTCATAAGGAGTCTTACTATGAGTCTTAAGTACTAAAACTCTGTTATGCACATAGCAGGCTGTGTTGACAGCCTCTGCCCAGAAGGTGATAGGCAGTTTAAAGTCAGACAACATGGTTCTAGCAGCCTCAATAAGTGTCATGTTTCTCCTCTCAGCAACACCATTTTACTGAGGAGTCCTGGGAGCACTATATTGTCTTGAAATACCCTTTTCATCACAAAATGTATCAAGGATTTGGTTTTTAAATTCTGTTCCTGACCATATCTTATGGTTTTGACCTTGTGATCACATTGATTATCAATTTTCAGAATGAAGTTTTTCAAGATCTCAGGAGTCTCATCCTTAGTTCTAAGGAAGAAGACCCAAGTGAATCTTGTGAAGTCATCTATGATCACTAAACAATAAGAGGTCCTTCCTAGACTTATTACACCGGTGGGGCCAAACAGATCCATATGTAACAAGTGTAGGGGAGTAGTGATGGAGTTGGTTTCCTTTGGCTTGTGAGACACTTTGTGCTGCTTTGCTTTCAGGCATGCAACACAATGGTCATCACTTGTAAACTCTTTCTTTGGCATTCCAGTTACCAAATCATTTTTAATCAATTTATTCATGTTTTTGAAGTTTAGATGGCACATTCTTTTATGCCAGAGGAAAGACTCATCACTATTTGCTTTAGATAGAAAGCAAGACACTTCTCCGGAGGGAGTTGTTTCTTGCAGATCCATCTTGTACATGTTTCCCTTCCTCGGGGCTTTGAGTAGGATGTACTCCTGAGGAATAACCACCCCAGGCTTGAGAACAATGCACTCATGCTCAGTGAAGAGCATGTGATGTTTTTGGTCACAAAATTAGGACACAGTCAAAAGATTGTATCCAAGCTCCTTGACAAAGTTTACCTTTTCAATGCTGAGCTTACCATTTGAGACCATGCCCCTGCCAGTAATGTAACCTCTTGCATATCCTCCAAAAGCAACTGGCCCTCCATCAAACTTCTCAAAGTTTTGAAGCAAGGAGCCATTGCCTGTAATGTGTCTCAAGCAGCCACAATCAATGATCCATACATTCCTATTGGTTTTCAGCTGCCCTTGCATAAAAAGAGATGATTTAGTTATATTTGGAACCCAAGCCTCATTGGTCTTGGGCTTGTCAAAGTGAATAGAAGACAATGAAACAGTAAGTGATCCTATGTTCAGGCTTTGAGGATCATTTGCTGTTGCTGATGATGAACTTTCAGTCACATGGTCTTCCTTCATCTTACACACCACCTTCGGAAGATTGGGCTTGACCTTCAAAGCTTCGGAAGTTTTAACAACTTCGGAAGATTTGGAGACTGGGCCTTGGAAGATCTAGCTTTCACTGCAGCTGGCTTTGGTGCTTCGGAAGTATTCCTTTCTTCCGAGACCATTTTTCCTTCCGAAGGCAATTTACCACCCGTTTTCCTTTTCACTTTGGAGCTTCCGAAGGAAACATATTTTCCTTTCGAAGCTAGCTTTTCCTTCTTCTTCCCAGAAGCTTTTTTTTTGATCATGTGGATAGTACTTTTGGGATTGTAGATGCAATCCTTAGCCAGATGAGAAGTACTACCACACATGATGCAGTCCATTTGCTTCCTTCTGGGAGTCTTCTTCCGAGAGCAAGACTGAGCTTGAACACTTTCTTTCTCCAGCTTCTCGTCACAGGTGATGTAGCAAGCTTCTTAGGGAGAGACTTGCTCTTGGAGGAGGATGGTTCAGACTGTGTAGCAGTGGTACACAACAATTTAGCCTTCTTTTTGCTGGAATGAGTTGGAACTGTACTAAAACTCCTGGTACTAGAGTTTGTAGTTGATTCCTCAGCCTTTACAACGTCAAACCCTGCAGAGATGAACACTTGTTTCTGCTTGGAGTCAAAAGTGGCCTTGATCTCTTGAGCCTTCTTTGATCTTCTCTTTGCTTTTCTGATCAAGTTCTACCTCTTTGTCTTTGTCATACCAGCCTTCTTACTCTCCACAGGAGCATGGTGACCCTTTTTGGATTGACTCTCTTCACTTATTTCAGAGTCGTCCCTCACCATCTCCTCTTCATCCTCTTCAACACTAGGGTCTATGAGGGGAAGCTCATCTTCACAAGTTCCACACCTTGGAGATCTTACAGATAATAAAGTGTGTGGAGGAGCTATCTCAGTAGATCCCAGTCCCTGCTTATTCTGATAACAAACTTTTGCATGCAGAGATGATGATATGATGTTCTTGAAGGTCTCTTCTTCAAGAACACATTTTTCAGCCCGGGCTTTGCTGATCACAAGCTCAGCCTGGCATTCAGTCAATTTGGTAATGAGATCTTTAATTTGAGTCCTGTAATTTGTTTGCTCATGTTTAAGAGTTGAAATTGTTTTCTCTAGATCTTCTATCTTAAGTTTATAGTCATTTTCAACTCTTTTAAAATTAGCTTTTAGAATATTCAAGGACTCAATATTAGATCTCATTTCCAAGTTGTAGGACCTGTATCTATTCACTTTAGCAATATATTTAGGAGAGCAGAGATGTTCTAGTACCTTAGCCTTATCATGGTTAGCCATGAGTGCTTGATTTGGTGAAGCATCTTCAGCCTGAAAGCTCCAGTCAAAGCCTCCTTCTTCAACAGCAACATCAGCTTGCTACCTTGGCTTCTCATTCTGGTGCCCTCCCTCAGTGTAGTTTTGCCTGGATGATGCTTGGCCACCATTTGACTTAGGTGCCTTGCATTCTCTGGCAAAGTGAACCATCTGATTACAGTTGTAACACTTCACTTTGCTCTTGTCCAGTCCAAACTTGCCACTGGCAGCATTGCTGGGAAAGCTTCTCCCTGTCCTCTTGTAGAACTTTTGGGCTCTATAAGTGAGAAGAGCCATCTGCTAGACTATCTCCATGTATTCTAGATCATCTAGATGGAAACAATCCAGGTCTTCAAGAGTGAAAAGAAAGTTGCCCAAACTTTCATCAGTAGAGACAAAGGCTTGAGAGGTGCTTGTCTCTTGGAATGGACTTCCTTGGATGTAGCACTCTCTGGGTGTCTCTGGGAAGGTGATGAAAGGACCCTTTTATGAAGTTTCAGGGTAGCAGATAAGATGGTGCTGTGGTTCTCTGCTATCCCTTTCACCCACATGAAGGGCAGAACTCTGGTGAGTGTTGGAGTTACCAGATGGGTTTTGCATGTTCATCTCCATCTGGTATCCTCTGAGTATTCCATATAACTCAGTGAGAGTCAGGGTCTTGAGGTTTTTAGTCCTCTTAATGACCACACAATAGTGTGTCCATTGTCTGGGAAGAGAGGACATGAACTTCCTAACAATATCCCTATTCTTAATAGTTACTCCAACATCAGCCAGAGTATCCACAATCTCAACATACCTGAAATACTGTTGAGTCATGGTTTCACCTGTCTTGAAGGTGAAATTTTCAAACTGCTGCTTCAAGAGGTCCTTCTTGTTTTCCTTGGCTTCATTGGACCCCTCATACATCAGTTTCAGTGCATCCCACAGTTGTTTAGTGGTCTTGCACTTCTTGAAACCTTTGTAGATGGAATTTGGAAGAGCAGTCTGAAGGGCTGTCATGGCTTTCTGATCAATGTCAATCTTCTTCCAGTCTTCTTCAAAAAAGTCAGCCCTTTCTTTGAGTATCATACTACCACCAGCAGCAGGTGAAGTGGTGGATGGTATATGAGGTCCATTGACAACAGACTCCCACATCTTGGAATCCTGAGACTTGATGAAGCCTTCCATTCTTTGGCACCAAGTGTCAAAATCCTTAGGAGTGATCAGTAGGGACTTTGTCATAGTTTCAGTTTCCATATCAGCCTTAGAGATAGCTGCCATTTGAAGATTTAAGTGATGTGTGAAGCTAAGAGAATTAAAGATGGTGAGATCTTATAATCAAGAGCCTGTAAAGCTCTGATACCAATTGCAGGATCGGGTAAGGGTGCTTAAGTTTGCAATTAGCTTCACAGGAGGAGAGAACTTTAGATCACTTAACAATTCAAATAGGGAACTGGTAACTATTTAGAAGATACTAAACCAGCACAAGTAATATAAGTGAAACAAGAACAAAATCACAAGAACACAAGATAAAGTTTTCAAGGAAGTTGTATATTGATTCTCTAGTTCTATTACAAGTGTATTCAAGTATGTCTTAGTTATAAGAACTCGAGGCACTTATATACTACAACCTACAACCATCAATATACAAAAAGACAGTTGGGATTTAACTAATCTAGACAACAAGATCAATCTACAGTCAAAATGCAGATTGCCTTTTGACTAGTGACTATGACATGCCATAGCTCACTGACTTTATCTAATAAGACAATTCTACAGGAAAAATTATGGGAAGTTACAGGCAAAGACCATTTTCTACAGTTTGATAAAGTATGAAAGTTTCACCAACTAATGAAAAGTAGGTGAGTCTTCAGAGCAGCAGCGGAAGGTACCATAGATTTATCAAAAAGTAACTCAGAGAAAGCATATTTTCTCTGTCTTCGGAAGAAATCAGTCTTCTCATCAAAATGGCTTCGGACGACTTTGTCTTGTGAAGCTTCAGAAGACTTTGTCTTGTGAAGCTTCGGAAGACTTCATCTTTGGCTTCAGAAGAAAGGGTCTTTGGCTTCGGAAGATTTCACACTTGTAATATTTTCCGATAAGTGTGAAACTTCCGAAGCAACTTCTTCTGAACTGTTGGCTTTGGAAGATCTTACAATTAGACTTATTTGTGAGTGTAAGACTTCCGAAGCTAGTTCATCCTTGTTCCTTAGTGCATGCAAAAAGACTTGGTTGTTCTGTTATCCTTTGGTTGCATTAGCATTTAATCTTCAGATGTTCCTTACACTTAAGAACCACGACCAAAGAATAAGAAAATGTTTGTTCCGAAAGAGCATGTTGCTGAAGAAATCATTGTTAAGAATGACAAACAAAACTCAAAGAATAAAGAGAAAGCAAAACTAGACGAAGTAACATCTGAAGATTCATTTTCTTACGGATTAAACAATCCAGACTTTATCAAATGGTAGAAAGAACAAAAAGATAAAGAAAATGCAAAAGAATCTTCTACAAAAGATGTTCAATCCCAAAGCAAACAAAGATCATCAAGATCAAGAAATCAAAGAAGGAGAAGGAAAAATGCTAAATCTAACTCCTCTCAGAATAATCAAAATCAAAGAACAAATCAAGCTAATCAGTTTAAACCAGTGAAATTTGTGTCTGCAGATACTTTTGATATGAACACAATTCAGAAATCAAATCAAATTCAAAGAACAAATCCAACTCTGATCTGAAAACAGGTTCAGGTCCAAAGTCTTTCGCTGTTAACATAAGATTTGTATCTACAGAATCTAGGAATGGTGTTAATGAACAAAAGTCAAAACCCAAATATCAAATAAAAAATTCTCAAATAAAAAACAATAGATTAACTTTGTAACTCCTAAATCTAAACATGGATCAAATGTGGCTTCCACATCTAAAGTTAATCAACAGTTGTTTAAATTTTAACAAAGGTACTATGAAATATGTGATATGTACAATCATAAGACTGAAGAATGTTTCTTTAATAGGTATTGTCACTTATGTGATATGAAAAACCATTCAACAGCTGATTGTTATTTCAACAAATATTGTACCTATTATGATGAAAGAAATCACGACACTAAGAATTGCTACTTCAGAAGGAATTCGCCAAGGAATGGATATGTAAATCCATAATTCTAAAGAAATCAACGTGTTGGTTTTCAAAGATTAACAAAACAACCTTCCTTAGGCTTGAGATCTTTTCGAAGAAATGATTCTGATTATGATGATTCTTATGCTGTAAAATCAGAGCAGTATAATCAAAGAAAATTCGTTCCACGATCTGTGAGAATGAACGGTGGAAAGTTTGGTAATCAAAACTTTTCTAAAAATGTTTCTTCTGATAGTTTGAATTATCTTGATGATGATCTTGAAAAACGTTATCATGCTTTAAGGATTAAACAAATCAAAGATAATCAAAAATTTGTTAAAAACGCAATTGGTAAATTTACACAGCAAAAGAAGCCTGATTTGAATAAGCTTCATTTTAAACAACTTACCATTGTTGATAAATTTGGCAAGCCCAAGACCATATCCGCTTGGGTTGATAACTCAACTTAAATTTCTTTGAAATGCAGGTACGCCCAAGAAGACCAATTAACACGTGGTATGTTGATAGTGGGTGTAGCCGGCATATGACAGGCAACCATGCCTTGCTTCAAGATTTTAAGTTAAAAGATGGTACTCATGTTGCATTCGGAGGTGATGCAGGTGAAAAAATAATAGAAGGAACAATGTCCAATGGATTATTAGCTTTGATAAAGTCAACTACTGCTCACAGTTGAACTTTAATCTTTTAAGTGTTTCCCAAATTTGTGACAAATCTTACTCTGTTTTATTTGATGATTCTTTTTGTTATATTTTGAAGCCAGGTTTTAAGATAAGCAAAGAATGGGTAGTTGTTAAAGCTGTTCATGATCTAGATGTATACAAGTTAGATATGTCTCAAGTAGATCCATCTACAGAAACAACATGCCTAATTGCTCAAGCATCAAATATCAAAAGCTAGTTATGGCATAGACGTCTCAGGCATTCCAATTTCAAGAACATGAACAAGCTTGTAGCAGGAAATCATTTAGTAGGTCTTCCAACAAAGAAGTTTGCTACAACAAATCACTGCATAGTATGTTTAAAAGGAAAGCAACACAGAGCATCTTATAAGTCCAAGCTGATAAACTCAAATTCCAAGCCTCTCCAGATGTTGCACATGGACCTATTCGGACCAACAAATGTGCAGAGTATTGGAAAGAAATCTTATTGTTTAGTTATCATTGATGACTTTACAAGATTTTCGTGGGTTTTATTTTTGCATGCTAAATCTAAAACAACTTAATTGTTAAAAGAATTCATCATTAAAGTAGAAAATCAATTAGATCAAAAGGTGAAAATTATCAGAAGTGATAATGGACCTGAATTTAAAAATGCTAATGTTGACAGGTTTTGTGCAAAAAAATGAATTGCTCGTCAGTTCAGTGCTCCTAGAACTCCACAACAAAATGGAGTTGCAGAAAGAAAAAATAGAACTTTGATTGAGGCTGCACGTTCCATGTTAGCAGATGCAAAGATTCCAATTACTTTCTGGGATGAAGCCATATCCACTGCATGTTTTGTACAAAATCGAACATTACTTGTGAAAGATAAACAGAAAACTCCTTATGAGTTGATGTTTGGCAGGAAACCTAATATAGATTTTCTTAAATCTTTTGGTTGTCCAGTTTTGATTTTAAACTCAAGTGACTAGCTAGGAAAATTTGATGCAAAATCTAATGAAGGATTTTTCGTTGGATATTCATTGGTTTCAAAAGCTTTTAGAGTTTATAACTCTAGGACAAATGTTATCCTTGAAACTTTCAACGTTAAATTTCTAAACTCTTTTCCATCAGTTGCAAATGGTCCAACTTGGTTATTTGATTTAGATTCTTTATCAAACTCTTTCAATTCTAACTTGTTTGAATCTACAGGTGAGAAGAAAAAACAAGAAGGAGATATCGGATCTTTCAGTGATGATTCTGACTCTGATGATATGGATGATTCTAGCCCAGATTATCCATTCTTCTCTTTTGTTAATGATCTTGTATTCAGTTCTGAATCTCATGATCAATCTAGCTATTAACAAGCACAAAAACATTCCATGTCTGAAAATACCAATGTTTCACAACCTATTCCTAATGATGGTCCTGAAATTGTACAACCTGATTCCGGAACATCATCGATTTCTGGTGATGTAGTTGTTACAAATAATCTTGAATACTTTATTAACTCACGACTCAAGTTTCAAATTTCAAATTCCGACTTGAACCAATCTAATCTGGATGTTCATGTTCAAGGGAATGAGATTTCAAAGTCTCGTATTCACAAGAACCATCCTACATCTCAGATTATCGGTCCATTGAATGAGAGAACAACGAGAAGTCATTCAGAACGAGCAAACCTCTGCTTATACTCATGTTTTCTATCTCAAATTGTTCCTAAAAACATCACTGAAGTGTTAAAGGACAATAGTTGGATTGAGGCAATGCAAGAAGAGTTATTGCAATTTCCTAAACAAGAAGTATGGAAGCTTATGAATTTACCTAAAGGAGAAAATGCCATAGGCATAAAATGGTTGTTTTGAAACAAGTCAGACAGTCGGGAAATTATTGTTCACAACAAAGCAAGACTCGTTGCATAAGGTTACACCCAAGAAGAAGGAATAGATTATGATGAAGTATTTGCTCCAGTTGCAAGATTTGAATCAATTCGTGTCTTCCTGGCTTATATGGACCAATCACTGATGATGTGTATGTCAAGTAACCTCCAGGTTTCGAAGATGCAGAATATCCTCATCATGAGTACAAGCTTAGCAAAGCATTGTATGGTTTGTATCAAGCTCCTAGAATCTAGTATGAAACATTATCATAACATTTGATCTAGCATGGATACACGCGAGGGAAAATTGATCCAACTTTGTTTATAAAGAAGGATTTAGATGATCTCTTATGTGTTCAAGTGTATGTTGATGATATCATATTCAGTTCTACTAGTCTAAAATTGTGCAATGAATTTGAAGATATTATGAAGTCTTGTTTCCAAATAAGTTCTATAGGAGAAATTAATTTTTTCCTTGGTCTTTAAGTGAAGTAGTCTGCAGATG
Source organism: Flaveria sonorensis (assembly GCA_025506505.1). NCBI lineage: Eukaryota > Viridiplantae > Streptophyta > Magnoliopsida > Asterales > Asteraceae > Flaveria > Flaveria sonorensis. Next base: position 40,390,114 of record CM046435.1, on the reverse strand, counting down.
GAATTTTTATCAATCAAGAGAAATTCATTGAAAAACTCTTGAAGAAATTTAAACTGCAAGTTTGTCAATCCATCAGAACTCCAACTGATGTAAATACCAAGATTGAACTTGATCTGAAAGAAAAATCAGTTGACCAAACTCTATACAGATCTATGATCAGATCTTTGATGTCTCTTACTGCATCTAGACCTGATATAATGTATGCTGTTTGTGTCTGTGCCAGGTACTAATCTGACCCGAAGGAATCTCATCTAATCCCTGTTAAACGAATATTCAGGTATCTCAAAGGAAAACCGGCTTTAGGGTTATGGTATCCTTATGAAGGAAACTTCGATTTACATGGATATACAGATAGTGATTATAGGGAATGTTGCCAAGATCGTAAATCTACGACGGGTGGTTGTCAGTTTTTAGGTCCCAGATTAGTCTCTGGTTATAAGTATATGTTAGGTTAACAAGTTGAGAAAAGTGATTTCTTGCATATCTTGATGAGGGTTGAACTCTGTAAGTCTAAGTGTGACTTACATATTGTCATATCTAATCGTACCTTAATCAATCAAAGAATTGAAAAAGTAAGTGTGCTGTGTATCTTGCCCAAAGCACTGATTTTCTGTCCTTAGATCTCGTGTCTCCTTTGCTGCAGAAATGCTGACCTGGAACACACTTGATCAGGATTTAATCGCTGTCTACGACTATCCATTATTTTATTTTCTTTTAATGTGCTGATCTTAATTGATATGATCTCATTATAGGCATGTGATTCAAATGTATATAGTAGATTTTTATTCTGCTTTATATTTTAAATTTGCATGATTTTCTGTGTGTAGGCATGTTGCTAATGATTAGTTTCCTCTTTCTTGCAAAGTCAAAGAAACTTCTAAGTTTGTGAACTTAAAAGTTTAGGGGGAGTAAAAATGTAAAAGAGAAAATCAAATGGTAAATTTTCAAAAAGTGAAAAAGAAATAAAAAATAAAGTGCTTTGGATGAAAGGATGAAGCTACAATTTCAAGCATGTGTGTGTTTGATATGATGTAAAAATAAAGCTGAAAAAGAATTCAAATTCGGTGGAAAAGCTTCTTGCAAACAAAATGAGACTATTTGTTTTGTAAAAGTTATATAGAGACTAAAATGACTGAAAATTGTTTTTGAAAATAAAATAAAAATAAAATGGTAAAAGAAAAAAAATAAATAAATAAAAAATAAAAGTTTGAATGTAAAAAAATGTTAAAATTTGAGGGTCATTAATGTAAATTTTGAGTTATAGTCAAAAAATTGACTACATGTTGAAAAAATTATGTGTGAACAGTACTAATGTGCTTAAACAGTGTTTAGATGGATTGTGTGAAAATTTCAAGTGTCAAGACTCATGGAAGGATTCTCATATGCCTGAATAGTACTCATAAGTCTAAAAAATTGGTTAAGTGTTCGACGTATCAACTATGCTCATGCGCCTAAACAGTACCAGACTTCCAAGTGTTAGTCTCATGCGCCTGAACAGTGTCCAAGCGCCTAAACAGTGCTTATGCGACTGAACAGTGCTCACGCGTCTAAACCTCATGCGCATTCACAGTGCTCATGTGTCTGAAAACTTGGTGTGAAATTTAGTCTCATGCGCCTTCACAGTGCTCATGCGCCTAAAAATTTACACATATATATACAGCACTTGTGTTCTCATTCATTTATTCACTCAAATCCTTTGATACTATACCAGATACTCTCAAACCCTCGACTCATCATTTCAACATTCTTGATTGATTCTGATTAATACTTGTGATTGACAGGTATTATCGTTGAATCTAAACGTAATTTTGTGATAAACATCATTTGATTTTAGTTTTAAACTTCAAATTTGACTGGACGTTTGAGGTCTGTTCAGGCGTTTGAAACCTAGTTGATTGAAAATTTTGAAATTTATGATGAATATATGGTTTGATGACAAAAAATGAATATTGAATGACTATTGTAATTGTGATAGTCAAATTCAAGTTTCATCAAATTGTGTTCTTGATGATTGTGTGTTCATCAGAAAGTTCATAAGAACTGAATATGAATAGAAAATTTATCAATTTTTAACTAAAATGTCAAGTTAATCATAAAAAATTGTTCATTAATCTGATTGTAAGAAAAATTTAATAAATTTGGTGTGATTTAAATCATTTAAACATTAACTTGGATGTATTCTTTTCTTGATAGAGTGTGTGAACACTTAAAATTTTCCAGTGTGAAAGTTAGGTCTAAAAGATTTAAAACATGCTAATTCAATTGAAATTTAATAAATTTTCAAGTTACTTAATGCATTACTTGATTATTATGAATTGTGTAAATCAAACTTGTAACCAATATACTCTTGTTCATGTATTGAGATATATATAAACACTTAGAAATTTTTTAAGTGTTTTGGTTCAAAATTGATAAATCACAATTTGATTTTAAGTTTTGTAAATTCAAATGTGACTAACTTTCTTTGTTTTATGCATACAGATGGCAGAGCGTAAGCTTGAACCAAGCAAAATGTAGCTGCTTTTCTTAACAAAGATGTTCAAGAAGCAACTGGATATGAAGAGATGATCAGATTTTTATTGAGGACTAAGTATGTATATGCTATGTGTTCACAGCCAGTCATATATGCTCGGTTAATCAAAAGATTTTGGAATACTGCTGTGATTGAAAGAGATGAAGAAGGAAGGAAAGTGGTTAGAGGATCTGTTACCAATGATCGTATGGTTGAAGTGTCTGTGCAATCAATTAGAGAAGCTCTCAGACTTGGTAACAATGATGCACAAGATTTGGCTGAACTCTCATTTAATGAGTGTAGAGAAACATTTATAGCCATGGGTCATCCTGACTATTTCCCAAAGAAACAGTTTTTCAGAGCAAGAGTTTACAACCATTGAAAATTTCTTTGCTATATCTTTCAGCACGGAATGTCTAAAAGAAGTGATGGAATTCATTCCCGATAGACATTGCATCTCCAATAGTAGCCATAGCCACTAATAGAAGATTCAATATGGCTAAATGGATCATGAATGGTTTCATTTTTAATTTGGAGAAGGGAATTAGAAATAAATACTTGATGTATCCAAGATTTCTTCAGATGATTGTTAATGAAGAACATCCTGATTTCCATGCTTATGAAATGGGTGGAGAAATATTACTTTTGGAGCATATGACTGAAACTGCTTACAAGAGACTTGCTATTATTACTGGTGCTCAAAATGTTCCTATGTTTGAGTATATGAGAGCAGTTTCAAGGGATGATGTGAATATAAATGAAGATCATTTTCATCTAATTGAGGACGAACCAGTTGATCCAAATGACTTAATTGAAGAAGTTCCTCAAGAACCATCTGAATCTGAAGCTGATGAAGAAAATGAAGATGATGATGAAAATGAAGATGAAGAAAGTTCATCTTCGAGTAGTGATGATGATAATAATAATGATGGAGATGATAAAGTTGGTAAAGTTAATGAAGGTGTTAATGAAGTTAATGAGTTATTAGATATGAATGAAGAAGATGTTGTAGCTAATGTACAATAAGAAGGTGAGTATGATATTCAAAATGTTAAAGCCTTTGAATCTGATCTGTATTACCAGATGAAGTGGAAAGGTTGAGTCAACATGATACAGTTCTGACTGAAGAAGTGAATAACCAGCAGATAATTGATGAATTGAAAGAAGAGAACTCTAATCAGCTTAAGCTAATTGAGAAGCTGAGAGATGAGAATGAAAAATTGAAAGATGAATTGTTAAAGTGAGATTTGATAATTGCTAAACTTGAAGAAGATAAAGAATCAAATTTAAAGAACTTTGAAGTGATACTCAAAGACTATGACTTGATTGAAGAAAAATTCAAGAAGTTAAAAGAAGATCATGAGAAATTGAAAGAAGAATTTGAGGGTATGAAAGATAGTTTGAGATCTCAATCACCTGAATTAGTTATTGTATCTGAAGTTCAACCGATCGATGTTGAAAGAATATCTGAGGCAGATAAAGGGAAGAAAAAGATAGATGATCTAGATGTGTCAGTTTTAGCTGAATCATCATCTAACCCTATGTCTAAAATACAAAAGATTGTACCTGAGCCTTTGATTCATGAAAGTAAAGAAGCTGAAGCTCAAGAGAGAATTGGTGCATTAGATGATTTAGAACCAGAATTCTCAGATGTGTGGTATGATGAAGTGTTAGAAGCAGAAGATATTGTTGAAGCTGCTTATTCTCCTATTGAGGCTGTTACTGAAGATATCCCTATTGATGTTGATGACAAGTATAATTATCTGGTTAAGAAAAAGTACAACTGAGTATTTTTGGATGGTCTCACTGTGTCTCAAATCAATGAAGAATATGAGAAATGTGTAATTGCTGAATCTATAGCTCCAGTGGATCCTGATGAAATTATTGTTGAACACGGAGAATGGAATCCAATGCATGAAAGTATTAATATTGAAGAGCTTTCATTATCGGAATTACATCATCCTGATCTAGAGAATATGATGACTGTTGAGCTGAGATTGTGGTTACAATCAAGAAATTATCCACGTAAGAAATTAAACCGATTGCAAGCCGAATCATTAAGGAATTTGGTGAGAAGCTTTCAAGAAACGGAAAAACAAAACAATAGAATGATTGTACTTGATATGGATAATCCTCAATATTTGTAAATTACCAAAAGAACAAGAATTTTGAAGCCTCAAGAAATTAAACAGATGGAATTGGTGAGAAGTAGTCATGAAAGAAGAAAGGAATTGATGAGTATGTTTCTAGAAACGAAGAAACAAGCTTATCAAGTGTCTATTGATCAAAAACAGTTATGGAATAAAGCGAGAACAACTGGTGATCTAGTGAGGAATGTATTGCAGAAAGGCCAATCAATTTCTAAATTGCTCAGTGCAATGATTATGCCAGATACTACAAAGAACGTAAAGATCGTTGCATGGAAGTATGATGAGATTTTTGATGCTTTTTTAATCAAACAAGTAAATGTTATTTGTGATGTGTATCACTTTTACTCAAGCATCATAGCATTACCTGTTCAAGATTTCAAAGAGTTAAACAAATTACCTTTGATTAATCCAACAAAGTCTGCACGAGGTGAAAATTTTGTGAAACTTCTAAATAGAGGTATTTCTAGAATGGATTCATTTCTCAAGACCTAATGTGATCAAGAGGACAAAGAATACTTCAAGTCAATAAAAAGTAAAACAAAGAGTGCAAATAATCCAGAAAAAGAAGAAAAATTTCCAGATGCTTACAGTGACCAATATTTTGAGAAAGTCATAAATCCGGGATTAAAGGTGATTGATGGAACTCAAACGACAAAACCAATTTTAAGATGGTTTTATAATGCTAACTCATTCGAATTGAAGTTAGTTCAAAACTTAGATGACTGGGATCATGACATGATTTTGGTATTTGGAGTGTTTGAACTGAAACTTTTGCATCCAAGTTATATATCTTTATTGTCCAATCAAAAATTTGAAAGAGTTGCGTCTGAAGTTGTCGAAAACGATAGGAAGTACTTTTTGACGATTATCAAAGTAATGAATGCAGCAATGGAGAGAATTTCTTTGAGAAAATCTCTTGCTTTTGCTAATATTGTGAAGAGGGATATAAAGTCGATTGATTTTATGAGGATTTCGATCAAAGGAGTAAGTGTACTCTCACGATCATCCAAAACCTTTTGAATTTTATGCTAACGTAGACATTGCAGGTCTTACAAAAGAAACTTTGTTAGCAATAGACAAGATGGAAATAAAAACTAATGAGTCAAAGCCAGAGCAAGTAATTTTAGCAAGCAAGTCTAAATCAGCAATCAAGAAAGCATTGAAGGAACTCGTGCTGTACAAAGACAAGCCGATGTTCAAGATCAAAGAAGAACCTGCAGATTTTTTTGAAGACTGGAGACAATGTAAATCTTAGGGGGAGTATTGTTGAAGCTTCTAGAAGATTAACATTTTGTCTTTATGTGTTTTTTTGTCATAGTATAGGGACTTATTTTGTAAATATATGTTCCTTTGTTTCTTGGTAGTATAAATACGATATTTTATGTATTTTGTAGGGAATTGATTCAGGAATGGATTCAAATTGATTCAGAAAGAGATTCAGTCAGTGAGTCAGTTAGTAAGAAACAGTTAGAACAGAATGAACTGTAACCGTATCAATGAAATCTATGAATTTTTTGATGTAATTTCATGTGTTTGATTACTTTGTGTTTGAATTGATCATTGCATTACGATATCATCACAGATTCGATCCTTTTGAACCGATCAAGAGTCAAAGAAATTTCTTGGCTGTTAGGGTTGCTCCATGGTATCCTTCTGTGGGTCCTTCATGACAGTGCCTTAGAATTTGTTCTGCTTCACTTCCGTGTACACATCTTCGAATAAGCTAGTCTGCACCGATTCTGAACAGATATGAATCTTCCCAATAGTAATGCTTAATCTCAGCAAAGAATTTCTTCTTTTGCTGATAAGTCATTCCTTTGAGGATGATTCCGCTTGCCAATTAATTCGTGAAATTGGCAAACCAATGATGTTCATCAATTGAGGATTGGATGTGCATAAGGAATTCGTGAGGAAATTTGTCGTTTATCTTGGATTCCTCAGAATGTGAAGGATTTGAATCTTCAAGATGAGAGAGATGAACGACCGCTAGATTTTCTTCTCCTTTCTTATCGCTAATTCAATGTCAAATTCTTAAAGCAGAATTATCCAACGAATCAGTCTCGGCTTTGCATCTTGTTTGTTGAACAGATAACGAAGGGCTGCATGATCAGTGTAAATGATTGTTTTTGAAAGGATTAGATTCGAGCGGAATTTGTCAAACGCAAAAACTACCGCAAGAAGTTCTTTCTCGGTGGTGGTGTAGTTTTCTTGTGCATCGTTTAGGGTTTTGCTCGCATAGTAAATTGGGTGGAATTACTTGTCTTTCCATTGGCCTAACAAGGCTCCTACCGCAATATCGCTTGCATCACACATGGGTTCAAATGGTAGTGTCCAATCAGGGGAAACCATGATCGGAGCTGTTACCAACCTTTTCTTCAGCAAATTGAATGCACTAATGCATTCGTTGGAAATACGAATTATGCGTCTTTCTCGAGGAGTTGAGTCATTGGTCGTGTGATTTTTGAGAAATCCTTGATGAAACGTCGGTAGAATCCTGCATGACTTAGGAAGCTTCTGATCGTAAGTTTGGCAATAGTGTCGACTTTGGCTTGATCGACCTCAAGTCCTGCTCGATATATTTTATGTCCTAATACTATTCCTTCAATAACCATGAAGTGGCACTTTTCCCAATTTAAGACAAGGTTAGAACCTTCACATCTAAACAACATCTTTTCCAGATTTTCAAGACATTGTTCAAATGAGTTCCTAAAGACAGAGAAGTCATCCATGAAAACTTCCATTGAATGTTCGATCATGTAGTGAAAGATTGCTACCATGCAGCTTTGAAATGTGTTAGACCCTAAAAGGATCATACTTTCCAACTTAAGAGGTGGTTGGAGGTTGTTCTAGTTGGAAAACATCACAACAGAAGACTTATTTACAGAAGAACAAAAGACAAGAAAAAGCTAAGTATGAAGTACCCGCATTTGTTAATGCGGATAACTTGTGAACAAATGCTGACAAGTGTTTGTTCACCCGTATTAACAAATGCGGATGAAGACAGAAGAAATGCTGATGACTTGTTCACCCGCATTAGTCCATGCCGATGAACAAAAGGAAATGCTGAACAAGACATGTTCACCCGCATTAGTTTATGCAGATGAATAAATGATGAAATGCTGAAAGACTTGTTCACCCGCATGAAGTTAATGCTGATTACAAGACCACAAATGCTGATGAAGACATGTTCATCCATATGAACTAATGCTGATGAACAACTTACAAATGTTTATATTTATTTTGTACTTAGACTAGATTCTCATGTATAAGTCAGGGGTAGTTTAGTCTTTTGTACAGGCAATGGGTATGCCTATAAATAGGGTTTCATACCCTAACTTTGTAAGGTTTTTTGACTTCAACAGTGATAACATCAATATTATACATCTTTGACTTCTGTGTTCATATGCTTCATTTACTCAAACATTTATTTCAGTTTCAACTGTTCTGTAATATAGTAATTCCGCGACTATATTACTGACTTAGTCTACATATTCGATCTTAGGTTGAGTCACATCAACCGAGAATATCATTCTCAAACCCAGTCAATTGGTATCAGAGCCTCGGCTCTTGAATTCATCACAGAATCATCTCAGATTGTGTGTGAAAATCGATTGAACTGTAGACTGAGTTGTTTATTAGCAAGATCTATACTTCTGATAAACATACACACTGAAATCGAACACCAAGAAGTGGTAACAATACAGATCTGTTGTTGACGAACCTTCCTTTACACAAACAACAAAATCTTAGAACTCCTTCGTGCTAACAGATATGAACTTAACAGATCTGGTAAAGACTGTGAACAGAAAATTCAGATAACAACTCACTGCTCGAACTTTAAAATCAACTTAAAACCTTACTCAACCAAGTTAAAATCAGTTTATCTAACATGGATTCTCACAATCTTTCTGAAATTGGGCATGCTTCTAAACCTCCTCTGCTTAAACACAAATCTGAGTTTAAGCAGTGGAAAATTCGTTTCAGAAACTACATTACAGGTGTAGATCCTGACTACTGGATATCTATTTGCAAAGGTCCCTACATCCCACTGTCTCTAAATGCTGATCAAGCTGCTCAGTACAAAACTGCAAGAATTCCCATTGAGGATCCCAGTTTAAATCTTGATGAAGAAGAATATAAGAAAATCAAGATTGATCTTAGAGCTTATTCCATCCTTACACAAGCACTGAAAATGGATGTTCTGAAAAGATTAGAAAAATATGGAACTGCTAAGGGGGTTTGGGATGCTCTACAGATCATGTGTGAAGGAAGTAGTGAAGTGACTAAAATTAACAAGGATAAGCTGATAAACCAATATGAAACTTTTCATCACACCAAAGGAGAGTCAATTTCAAGACAACTTCATAGATTTGTTCAACTTGTAAATGATCTTGAAATCATGGGGTTCAATTACAAAGAAAAGGAAATGAACAAGAAAATGCTGCACAGTTTACCAGAAAGCAGGAAACAAAATGTCACTATGTTAAAGAATACCCTTGATTTGGAGAGTACAAGCTTGGATATCATGATTGCAAAAATTGAGGCTCTGGAGCTGGATGAAAGGAGTAGAAATCTCAGTTGACCACAAGTCATTGAGGCTTACAAGTTTCCATCAAAAACTCATTCTGTTGAGAATGCATTTGTGATTGAAGAAAATGACTTTCTTTCATCTGGTGACCAGTCAAAGATAACTGGATTCTGTGCTGATCAAGAACATAAACCCTCATCTTCTGCTCAGCCCACAACAACACCCTGCAGTATACCCGATAAGCAAAGATCTGAAGAATAGAAGGCTACTTACAATGCCTTTGTTGCTAGCTTTGAAGCCTAACTTGGGGGGAGACTCATATCAGTACACTTGATTCAAAAGGATTTGGAAGTGATGGATCTTGATGATGTTGAAGAAATGGATTTACAATGGCAGATGGCCATGATTGCCATGAGAGAAAAGAAGTTCTTTCGTAAAGGGAAGAAACTGAGTCTTGATGAGAATACCAAGCCGGGGTATGACAAATCCAAGGTTAAGTTCTTTAACTGTGGAATGACTGGTCATTTTTCTCGAGAATGTAATTCTCCCAGAAGAAGCAACACCAACTTTTAAAGACCCACACATGGCCAGCATTCATCTCAACATAATACCAACTTTTAATCAAGCAACTCTCATCTACACCAGCAGCAGAATCAGCAACAACCAATTCAGCAAAGACAACCTCTGCTGACTCGTCAATCTCAAGGAAGTAATCAACAAACTTCCAATGCACTTGTCATCAGACAAGATGGAGTTTGTGATTAGAGCTTGTATGCTGAGGAAGTCCAACCATAGTTTCAGAATCATGCACTTATGGCACATATCAATGATGGACCAACTCCAATGCCATCTGAGGTAAAATCTAATTTATGTTTTGAAAAATATGTTCTAGAAGTACAGGGGTACAGGGAACACAATCACAAATTGGCTAATAAAATAAGAGAAGAAAAGGTGAAATCAGAGATGTTAAAACAAGAAATGAGAATTTATGAAGTTAAAATCAAATCTCTGTTATCTGACATGGAAACACTCCATGGAGATAAGTACACACTTATGGCTGAAAATAAGAGGATAACTGAATTATTGACCGAATCAAAAGCTGAGCAATCAGCTATTAAAGTAAACCTTGAAAAGTTTCAGCTCTCATCTGTCAAGTTGCAAGAGTTACTTGTGTCTCAAAAGGGGGCTAAAGATATGACTGGGATAGGATACAAAACTTGTCCTCCTCCATATAATGATAACTACACTGTTATGCCTGACTCACTTACTCAATCAGATACAAAAGAATCTAAAATTATTTAAACCAAAGCAATGATTTCTCAAACAATAAATCCTTAAAACAAACCAGGTGTTTATATTGAAACTGATGAGGATAAAATCAGATTGGGCCATCCTGTCAAAATCAAAGAGTGCTCAGACAAACCTATGGTTATCAAGAAACCAAAGAGCCCAGTCAAATCAATTGTGCCTTTTGTAAAATTTGTTCCATAAAATCTTAAAATGAATCACACTGCTGAATGCTCAGTGAAACCATCTGCTAAAAGCAGATCTGATTATGAGATCATATCTCCTAAAAATTCAAGCAAATCAGATAAGGTTTCATTGAAATTCAAGGATAAAACCAAAGTTCCCTTAGTCACCAAAACGAACACCTCTGATTCACCATCTTCATCAAATATCAGACAAGGAACTAGGTTTGATATTTGCAATAAAGAACATGTAGAACAATTCGATAGGGAAATAAAGCAAGATAGAAAGATGCATCATCAGTCCACAAAAACAAAGCAAGTCAGAATTGTGAAACAATCTGTTGGCACCCCAAAGACTGATGTGACTTCTCCATCAAGATTAAAGGACAATCAAATGTATTGTGAATTCTATGATATGACCAATCATAATACAGATGAGCGCTACTTCACCGAGTACTGCTCTATCTGTGACATGAACAATCACTCAACGAAAAACTGTCATTTTAACAAATATTGTTCATTATGTGATATGACCAATCATAATACAATTGAGTGTTACTTTAATAAAAAAGGATTGAAAATTTCACAAAACAAGCCCATTTCATCAGTTCCAACTAACAAGGTCAGACACAAAAGGCCAACAAACCTGAACAAATCACTAAATTCTCATCAAAAATATAAAATTAAAGTGATTACTGACAAGTAAAAATATGTTCAACCTTTACACAAAAATCAAAAGGAAAGATTTGTATACTCTTCTGACACATCAGATGAAATTGATAAAATCAAACTTTAAAGAAGTAATAGAAAAGTGCTGAAATCATCCTCCTCTAAAACTCAAACAAGAAGAAAATATCAAGAGGTAATAGTGATTGATGCAAAAGGACAAACCAAGACCATTATGGCTTGGGTTCCTCATTCTAACTAGTTCTTTTTGTGCTTGTAGGGTTATTCATACAGGTCCAATAGCTTATGGTACGTGGACAGTGGATGCTCCCGACACATGACTGGAGACAGTTCCCTCCTTCATGACTTCAAGCATGTTCAAGGAACTACTGTAGCATTTGGATGTAAAGTTTATCACAGTTTATCAAATGGATGTAAAGTGTGCATTTTTGTATGGTAAGATCTCTGAAGAAGTCTACGTGAGTCAACCACCAGGCTTTGAGGATCTTGATTTCCCTTACAGGGTATACAAGCTTAATAAAGCTTTGTATGGCTTACATCAAGCCCCTCGGAAATGGTATGAGACTCTGTCATCCTTTCTTCTTGACCATGGTTATGAAAGAGGAAAGATTTATCAGACTTTGTTTAGAAAGAGAAAAGGGAATGAGATGCTGCTTGTCCAGATTTATGTGGATGATATCATCTTTGGCTCCACCAACAAACAACTCTGCAAAGACTTTGAAGACCTTATGCATTCAAAATTTCAGATGAGTGCTATGGGAGAACTCACATTCTTCCTAGGTCTTCAAGTACAACAAACATCCAATAGAATCTTCATAAACCAGTCAAAATATGTGGAATTCATGTTGAAGAAGTTTCACTTTGCAGACTGTCAGTCCATCAGAACACCTGTTGATACAAAAGTGAAGATTGGTCTAGACACAGATGGCAAATCTGTGTTTCAGACTCTTTATCGATCCATGATTGGTTCACTCATGTATTTAACAGCCAGTAGACCTGACGTTATGTTTGGTGACGTTATGTTTGGTGACGTTATGTTTGGTGTTTGTGTTTGTGCCAGTATCAGGCAGATCCCAAGGAATCTCATGTGAATGCAGTCAAGATGATATTCAGATATCTTAAGGGCAAACCTGCTCTTGGATTATGGTATCTTAAGGAAGGAGACTTCAATCTCTAGCATACACGGACAGTGACTACGGGGGATGCAATTTCAACAAAAAGTCCACATCTGGCGGTTGTCAATTTCTTGGTCCCAGACTGCTGTCATGGCAGTGCAAGAAACAGACCAATGTTTCTGTATCGACAGCTGAAGCTGAATACATTGCAGCATCAGCTTGCTGTTCTCAAGTTCTCTGGATTCAAAACCAGATGCTTGATTATGGTTATAATTTCTTGCAAACACCAATCCATATTGACAACACTGCTGCAGTCTTCATAACAAACAATCCGGTTCAACACTCAAAAACAAAACATATTGAAATTAGATATCACTTTTTGAGAGACTGTGCTGAAAAAGGTTTAATCAAGCTAATTTAGGTTAACACAGACAATCAGCTAGCTGATTTGTTTACTAAGGCATTTGACCCAAGTCGGTTTGAATTCTTAGTCCAATCAATCGGCATGATTAACCTTGAGTAAAAATCAAAATTTACTAAAACATCAAAAAATTCACAACATTACAAAAAGAAATCAATTTTTGTTGAAGTTCATGATTTGTACTTCTTTGGGAAATGATATAATTACAGTCGTTATATCATTCACTGTGCTTAATTCAATATCTTGAAAGACTGACATGACTTACCTGATATGTGGGTAGGCTCAACTTGGAACAAACGATAAATGCTGTGATAAACTAAAGATAACATTCAACTGTGAATGCATCATCTCAGAGCATGTAAGTATCTAACCTATCCAAGTGTATGTATGTGTAGTAACCTAAACACACCAGGTCATGATACCTTATGAATCTCATTCACATAAGTTTCTCCTCTGTTTTGCTGAGCAAAGACCTGGAGAAACAAGCACATAGTGCTGATGTCAAGATCCAAAAAGAGTCCCAATGAGGAACACATCCGATCAGGGTGACAAATAAAACAAAAATATTACATTCCAAGTGAATGAACTAAAAGAATCCTAAAGTGGATCACCTTCCAAAGTGAAGAGCAAAAAGAATCCCAATGTGGATCATACAAAAATAAGGATCAGGTAAAAGAATCCCAATGTGGATCCCCCTTACCAAAATGAATGAGATTTCATAATTTAAATGACCAAGCATTGAAAATTGTGAGAAAGTTCTACCATACAGTACATGAGGATAGTTGATCTTGCTATGCTTATGGGTGTGAGGTTCATGTTAAATGTTTAAACCAATCAAAACATGATAATAATCACATGCATTACAATATTGACCAAGAATGAGTTTAAAAAGACAAACATACCTTCAATCAATAAGGTCATGACAACTTGCACTTATGAAAGATAAGATTGATATGATCCTAAAATTTCAAACAATAGTACAAAATTTCTACATTTACAGATAAGCAAAACAATCAAAATTTTGAAATATTATCCTTAAATTTTATAAATTTGTGTAAAGTTTTATCCCATATGGATATAAACTTTAGGGGGAGCAGTAAAATTTTAAAAGGAAATATTTACAAAAACATGAAATTTGCAAATGTAAAATAGGCAACACTGTTTAAAATTAAAATGGATAGTGTCTGTATGGAAATTATACCAAAAACTGCTTCAGAAGATGCACAAGGCCCAAAATCAGTCAAACTGGGAATCATGTATCACATCAAGGATACAAGTCAATCCAAGCAAGAATTGACAATCTCAGAATCTGCTAAATCTTCATAAAGCACCAATGATGCAGACTTATCTTCATAAAATCAGAAATAGCTGTGCAAAACTAGTCAGAATCATCCATTGCAACTACATTAATTTTTGACAAGTTCAAAATTTAATGCGGGTAAGAGCATTGGTTAATGCTGGTGAAGGTAACCCTGTCATTTAGCCAATCCGGGTAACTGTTTTTGTACAAGTAAAACTAATGCGGACAACAAAGTGTTCTTCCGCATTTGCTACAGTAAATACGGACAAGTCATTTGTTCTCCCGCATTTGCTATAGTAAATGCTGAGACTTCAGCATTTGCTACAATAAATGCTGATTAGTTAACTTTGTCACCCGCATTTGCTACAGTAAATGTGGATAGGTAAATATACTTCTTTCTTATTTGTTACCGTAAATGGACATTTAATTTGTTCATCAGCATTTGCTACAGTAAATGGGCACATAGAAATTCTCTGTGCACATTTGCTACAGTATAGAACTTTTCAGCACTTGTAAAATTTTGTGAAAATTATGAGATGTACTATAAATACTCATTTAATATGATTCATTTATTACTTTTCAAATTTTGAGTGAACTTTTTATAGTGAGACGAGTGCCATATACTGTTCTTCTTCAAAATTCAAATCTTCTCAATCAATGATCACTGTGTTCAAAACTTACATCAAAACATCTCAAAGTGTCTGTTGAATCGAAGTGTTGACAAACATAAGGTGATTATCAGAATCTGAAAAACCTTTGACAGTCGAACAAAATGCTGAGTCATGAAACCCTAATTTTAAGAAATTCTTAAAATACACTCAAGAACAATGGATTTACATGAATGACAGAGTTCATTAAAACCAATGTTAGTGTAAATAACAAGGATTTACTTTGGTTCAAAGTATAACTTACACATCGATGAACAGGGGAGACAATTCCATGACAATGTTGAAACCTAATCAACTGTTTGGAATGTAAAACTTTTGAAATACAATCAACATCATTACAACTTTTGAGTTGTTCATCATTTAAAATCAAGATTAGGTCAAACCACCTAATGTAACAGTAACATGCAAAGACTAAATTTGACCTGAAAAGTCAAAATTTGACAAATCAAACATCATTCATATTCATTTGAGATAAAATTGTCATAATGTTCACTAATTCATTCATATCTTTTGCAGATTCATTATGGCAAATCTGACTTGGAGTAAACTCCACAATGTCAGTGGATTTCTCGACCCTGAATGTCCCAGAAGCAGAAGGACTAAGGGATATGATCAGCTTCATTGCTGCTACAAGAGTAGCTCATGATATCTCTGTCAGACCAGTCATATATGAGAACTACATAAGATCATTCTGGGGGAATGTTGAAGTACTAGAGGTTGATGGAACAAAATTTATTTCAGGAAGAATCACTAATGATCACACTTTGGTTATTTTAGAACAAACTATGAGACAGTGTCTACAGTTTGGTGATGATGCCAACTCCCCTATAGAGTTTGATGATGATGACATTATGACTTTCTTTGCCAATATTGGATATGAAGGTGGGTTTAAAGCAAAACAAATAGTCAAAGGACTGGTTGACTTACAATGGAGTGACATTCCATTGACAACATCATCTCTTATATGTGCACTGTGCTTAAACAGACCATTCAACATGTCAGCCTATGTATTCAATGGTCTTGTTTCCAATATTCAAG
Source organism: Flaveria sonorensis (assembly GCA_025506505.1). Classification (NCBI taxonomy): domain Eukaryota; kingdom Viridiplantae; phylum Streptophyta; class Magnoliopsida; order Asterales; family Asteraceae; genus Flaveria; species Flaveria sonorensis. Next base: position 40,374,226 of record CM046435.1, on the reverse strand, counting down.
AGGGAAGAAGGCACATGTTTCTCATGTATCCAAGATTTATCCAGTGCTTCATTAATGAAGCTTTCCCCAACATTGCACTAGAAGGTCCTATTCTGGATGTCCCTCACTATAATGCCAAGTCTTTCAAGTATATTAAGAAAAGGGATCCAAGGAACTTTTATAGTGGTGCTTTCTTTCCACTACTACCATGGATGCAACAACTGATTAATCAATAAGAAGATGTTCCTGTGATTGAGGAACAGGCTCAAGAAGAAGTTCATGTTATTAAGGAACAAGCACCAGAGAATGTTCCTATTAAGGAACCTATTCAAGAAGAGGCTGCTGTTTTTGTACAAGAAATAGATGAACAACATGATGTTCCTATTGTTATGGAACAAATTCAAGAAGATATTCAAGAACAAATACAAGAAACAGTTGAAGAACAGTCTGCTGCTCTAAATCAACAAACTGTTGATGAGCATGCAGAATTGAATGAAGAAACACCAAGGCCAATGTCACCACATGTTGATGTAGGTGGTGATCTTCATATTGAGCCTTCAATACATGATGCTGAGATTCATTCCCCTTTTAGGGTTGATCCAATTATGTCACCTCCATTTTCTCCCATTTACATTTATGAAGAATCCTCCAACAGCTCCTCATATGAAGCTGCTGCTGCCTCTGATGGATCTGGTGAATCTACTAGTTCATCAGATTCTTCTGAATCATCTAGTGATGAGGAGGATTATCAACAATTTGCACCACTACCTGAGAGACAAATGATCTCAGAGGAGGGTCCCTCAGAAAGTTTTACTGAATATGAGATAAACAGACCAGATGAGAAAGACAGGATGATATCTTATCTGATACAGAAAGTTTCTAAAATAGAAAAGACACTGGATTGAAGGGCAGGAATCATTAATGATCAGATTCAGGAACTTGATGAAAAGGAGAAAGAATTGAATGAATTAAAAGCCAAGTATGAAGCTAATATGAAAGAAAAGGATGATGAGATCAAAAAGCTCAAAGCTTCATTAGAGATGGCTAGAGAAGAAATCAGTGGTCATGTGGACACTATAGCTATTCAAACTCTGGCTATGGAAGATCAAGAACACCTGTTGGAGATGCAAACAGAAATCATTGCTGATCTGAACAAACAAAATGATGTTTTGAATAAAAGAATTGCTGAATTGGAACTGATTGCTCAATTGAAAGCTAAAGCTGGAAGAGAAGCAATAAACTATGAAGCTGAAGAAATAGAAAAGGTAGTACCTTCACATCAGGAAGAAGCAAGTGGTGTTAGGGATGATGATAGCTGGGATATGGTAGTACATTCTGATCCATCTACTGAAGATAAGGCTATGATGAAAGATCTTATAGATGACATGGACAGATTCTCATCAAGTGAATTCATTATAGATGAGGAATTCTGGGATTACATCAAAAACACTAAATCCCCTTCTGAGTCTATAGTTGTAATTCCACCACAACCTGTCCCAATAGAAGAAGAACTCAGGATGCAACTTGTTCCTGTTATTACGTTAAGTATTGAACAACAAAATTTGATAAAAAATCTTTGTGAAGAGTTCAAGGAAAAAGAAACAGTTGAAAAGAACAGAACAGAAGCTGAAAAATAGGAAATCACTGCTGAAATAGAGGCTGTTGAGGAAAAACAACAGGCCAAAACTGATGTAGCATCCACATCAGGACCCAGAGTGATTACATACAATAGAAAGAGAAAGTACTTAACTGAAAAGGCAAAGGGAAAACTTCCTATGGTTCAGGAAGAACAACCAAAGAAGAGGGTTAGAGATGATCCTAGGAGTTTAGCAGCAATTGCTAAATTCTTAGATGAACATGAACAAGTAGAGAAAGAGTTACTACAAACTCTTAAAGTGATAATGTTGGAAGAAGGAGAGATTGAAGATGAACAAACTGAAAAACCCTCTGCTGTTGACACTCCTGCTATTATTGAACCATCTGTGGAGAGTATGATAGAGAAGGCTAAGACTAATGATCTTATGATACACGCCATGTTCCTGATCAACCATGGATATGATGCTGTTGTAGTGTTTAGCATGACTTATGATGGGATGGAAGAAGAGGTGAAAACGATGGAGAAGCTACTTGACCCAACCTGTGTGACTAAATATGAAAAAGAAAAAGAAATTGCTAAATCAGTCATAAGTATCACTAAGTCTGCAAAGAAGGATGACACACAAACTGCATATCCTGATCCTTATAGTATGACAGATAAGGAAATGAAGGATTATCTTTTTTTACAGGGGTTTACAAAAAAGAAAGCTTGGGAACATGAAAACCAATTCACTAAGGGCTGCTATATTGAAAATGATTAATGAGAAAAGAGATAGGCTGAAATCTCTTGAAGAAGAAGTGATTAGGAAGAAGCCCAGAACAAGAACATCTGCATGATGTAAAATTAACAACAAAAGACAAAGATGTTCTGGCCCCTATTCTGCACAAAAATCCAGAGTGGTTCATTGAACCTTCACAACTGAAACTTCAAGAAGGTTTGACCACTGCTGAGATGATTAGAGGGGTATCTACTCCCAAAGGCAAAAAGATGTCAAAATTATTGCCTGGGAGTACGATAGCAGTTGGAACATGTTCATGGTGAAGAGAATCTAGGCCTGGTGCAGTTCTTTACTGAATATACAGCCTTGGTTAATGCTATGAAGGTCTATGATTTAAAAGAGTTAGCTGATCTGGACCTAATCAATCATGATGGGATATATTAGGGTTATGAGCTTGTGGATATACTGAAGATTTTAAGAGAACTAATAACTTCAAGTCTTTAAAAGCCATTTTACTAGAAAAGACAAAACATTCAGGAATCCCTTTGAATAGAGAAGAAAAAGAGAGGCTGAAGAGGTGGTATTCCCAGAGCTGCATGTGAAACCAACAGAAACATTAAAAAGAAAATTGATTGCTGGAACACACAAGACCAAACCAATTTCCAATGTGTTTTATGATGAGGAAACCTATGAATTGGTTATTGAGAGGAAATAGGGAGGAAAAGAAGCTCCTAATAGGATGTGAAACCACTGAGATCAGAATCTTTAGTGGTTATGAAGTGAGATTGCTTGATGAATCTATGTGCACTGCATCTACACAAGACACTTCAGACCCCTTAATAATAAGGCTGTTGAAGATAATTTAGAGTTTATGCTTAAGTGTATCAAGATTCTCAAAATGGCCTTTGATAGGATAATTAATAAAAGAGAACAAAGAAGGAAGAAGACATCAGATGGGAAACATTGTCAAGCTTGAAGTGGATGCTGATGGTTCCCTCCTGATTCATAGAGATGGGTTATTATTAATTTCAGTTTAGGAACCCATGTCCTTGAAACAAATGCCTATTGCTGCAATCCACACCATGAGTGAGATGAAGATTCATGTTCTAAGCAGAGACAAAATAAAGGAAGAAAAAGACTTTTCAAACATGATAAAGGCAATCCTCAATCCTTCCCTTGTAGAACGTGAGGTACATGATGAAGCTGCTGCAACAATCTCTCCAACAACAGTCCAACAGAAGACATCACATCAAGACCTACTAGAATCATCACAACCACCACCACCATCACACTCTTGAGGAACCTAGTAGTATAATCCTTAGGGGGAGTATTGTTAGACCCTGAAAGGATCATACTTGCCAACTTAAGAGGTGGTTGGAGGTTGTTCTGGTTGGAAAGCATCATAACAGAAGACTTATTTACAGAAGAACAAAAGACAAGAAAAAGCTAAGTGTGTAGTACTCGCATTTGTTAATGCGGATGACTTGTGAACAAATGCTGACAAGTGTTTGTTCACCCGCATTAACAAATGAGGATGAAGAATGAAGACAGAAGAAATGCTGATGACTTGTTCACTCGTATTAGTCCATGCGAATGAACAAAAGAAAATACTGAACATGACTTGTTCACCCGCATTAGTTTATGCAGATGAATAAATGATGAAATGCTGACAAGACTTGTTCACCCGCATGAACTAATGCGGATGAACTAAGTTAATGCTAATTACAAGACCACAAATGCTGATGAAGACATGTTCATCTGCATGAACTAATGCGGATGAACAACTTACAAATGTTTATATTTATTTTGTACTTAGACTAGATTCTCATGTATAAGTCAGGGGTAGTTTAGTCTTTTGTATAGGCAATGTGTATGCCTATAAATAGTGTTTCATACCCTAACTTTGTAAGGTTTTTTGACTTCAACAGTGATAACATCAATATTATACATCTTTGACTTCTGTGTTCATGTGCTTCATTTACTCAAACATTTATTTCAGTTTCAACTGTTCTGTAATATAGTAATTCCACGACTATATTACTAACTTAGTCTACATATTCGATCCTAGGTTGAGTCACATCAACCGAGAATATCATTCTCAAACCCAGTCAAAATGTAGCAGTGGCATTACATAATCCAAAGGCATTCACCGATAAGCAAATATGCCATATGGACATATGAATGTCATTTTCTCTTGATCTTCAGGAGCAATAGAAATTTGGAAATAACCTGAGAAACCATCGAGGAAACAATAGAACAGTTTTCCAGATAATCTTTCAAACATTTGATCGATGAAGGGCAGAGGGAAGTTATCTTTCCTTGTGGCATCATTGACTTTGCGATAGTCGATACGAACTCTCCATCTTGTAACCGTACAAGTTGGAATAAGCTCATTCTTCTTGTTTGTTACAACAGTCATTCCTCCTTTCTTTGGAACAACTTGGGCGGGACTTACCCAAGGCGAATCATAAATAGGGTAAATCAAACCAGCATCTAGCACTTTGATTACTTCTTTCTTCATAACCTCTTACATGCTCAAATTTAAACATCTTTGAGGTTGAATGATAGATTTAAAATTATCCTCCACCAGTATTTTATGAGTGCAAAAGGATGGATTGATTCCCTTGACGTCCATAATTTTCCAGGCAATTGCTTGTTTATATGCCTTAAGCACATTGAGCAACCTATTCTTCTCATCATTCGATAAGGTGGATGAGATGATGACAGGAAGTTGAGATGTGTTTTCAAGAAAGGCGTATTTGAGATGAGATGAAAATTCTTTGAGTTCTAAAACCAGAGGATCTTTGATAGGTGGTTTAGCTTTAGGTTCTAGTTATTGTTCGATGATCTCGAATGCTTTTTGATGAGATGATGTTTCATCAACTTCTGGTTCTGAAATGATTTGATTTTTACAGATGGGTTCGGTTGTTCAGACTTCTATTAATTAAGTGTTGCAAGCTTCATTTTCAAGGGATTCCCTTAAATGGCAGCTTATGATTGAATAGCAAATATCAATATAATAGAGTGAGTCATCATGATGTTGAGGATGTTTCATGGATCATCCTATGTCAAATGTCACTTCCTCCTCATCCACTTGAAGCGTAAGTCTGCCGGTGCAAACGTCAATGAGAGCTCTAGCGGTTGCTAAGAAGGGTTGACCTAGAATAAGAGGAACATTCTCGTCCTTATCCATGTCAAGGATCACAAAACCAACAGGAAATACAAATTTGTTGATTTTAACTGTTAGGTTTTCAACGAAGCCACTTGAATATTTGACGGAACGATCAGCTAACTGGATGCTCATATGGGTAGGTCTAGGTTCACCTAAGTTTAACTTTTCAAAAACCGCATAAGGCATAAGGTTAATGCTAGCACCTAAGTCAGCTAATGCGCTACTAACAGAAAGATTTCCTATTAGGCAAGGTATGGTAAAGCTTCCTGGATCAGTCATCTTTTGAGGTAGTTTGTTTTGAAGAACTTCAGAGCATTTCTCATTCAAAACTAAGTGCGATAACTCTTCTAGTTTCTTTTTGTTTGACAACACACCCTTCAAGAACTTAGCATAATTTGGCATTTGAGCTAAGGCTTCCACCAATGACAGATTGATGTGGAGTTGTTTGAACAACCCTAGGAATTTGTCATATTGTGCCTCCATTCGTTGTTGTCTCAAACGTCCTGGATATGGAGGTGGTGGAACATATGATGGTGGCGGTACGTATTTCTTGGCTGGTTCTTCAGCAGCAACATGTTGCTTTTGCTTATCACTTGCATTTCTTGGAGTTTCGGTTTCTATTTCTTCAAGGATTGGTTGTAATACCTGTGCATCACCTTGAGTGGTTTTGCCACTCCTTGTGGTGATGGCTTTCACTTGTGTATTAGGGTTTGTCACAGTGTTTCTAGGCAAAGCACCTTGGGGTCTCTCAGATAGATGTTGTGCAATCTGACCTACTTGATGTTCAATGGTTTGCAATGATGCTTTGTTGCTTTTGATGTCAGCTTCGTTTCTTTGGAACCTCTCCGCATTTCTTCGATCATATTTCCAGATGTATTCATCTGTGGCTTTTGTGGTTATCAATAATTACTGCAGTAAGTTTCCATTAATAATGCTCCACGGTCTTAGTTACTACTACTTGGACCTTGGTATGCGGTTTTTGTTGTTGGTAGGGTGGCCTTTGGTTGAATCCAGATGATATTTGGTTGTTACTAGATTCTCTATAATTTGAGTTGTTTCTCCAATTTGAGTTGTTGTTATATGAATTTCTTGGGCCTCCTACGTAATTAACATCTTCAACCATCATCATGCTTTGTGGGCAGTCATTGGTCTTGTGTGAATTTTCGCATGTGTTGCATCGTGTTGGAGTTTTCTATAGTTCGGCTTGCAATTGTTCGAATCATTTGGTCGGGGCTTCTAATTGGGCTGCAACTAGGGTTTCAAAGCCTACTTGATGAATGCCTATAGAACTAGGTTTGTTTCTTAAGGGATTGTAAGTAAAGCTCTTCTTAGCTGCTCTTTCTAGGGCTTGGTATGCTTCGATTGGCGTGACACTTTTGAAATATCCTCCCGCACTTTGATCAACAGCTTTGCGCTCTGCTGATTGCATCGTAAAAGTTTTGACACTGCAGCCACAGATCAAGTCCGTGATGTGGGCATCTCCGAAGGAGACCTTTGTATCTCTCCCATGCTGCGTGTAATGATTCATCATCGTCTTGGCGAAAGCTTGTGATGCTGCTTCTCAGTTTGGCAGTGCGATCGGGTGGACAGTATTTCCAAAGAATTGTTCAACCATTTCTGCCCATGTAATGATGGTACCAGGAGGAAGCGAATCAAGCCAGTCAATGGCTTGACCTCTAAGTGAAAACGGAAAAAGTCTTAGTCTAATTGCATCGTCTGAACAGTTGTTGATTTTGAAGATTGCACAGATACAAAGGAACCATGAGATGTTAGCGTTAAGATCTTCGTCTTACAATCCGTGGAACTGAACAGAGTTTTCTACGAGTTGGATAATACTAGACGTAATCTCGAAATTGTTGGCCGCTATTGCTGGTTGGACAATGCTAGACTCATAACCATCTATTGACGGTGTGGCATAGTGTGTCATCTTCATTTCCTCGTCTTGGTTAGCCATGTCTTCTTCGGATGGTGTGCCTACCAAAACGTCTTCTTTCGATGATTGTTGCTGTTTGTCATGGTCTTTCACGTAACCTTAGACGGAAAATTCATTCGGGTTCCGAAAGAGGCGAAACAAGTTCAGGACTAGACGAGTCGGACATACACTAACTTAAGGAAGCATAAACTAAGGCTTAAAATGAATCAGGAAAAACTAATCTAAATAAATAAAGAAAACTAACTAATCTAACTAATAAAATATAACAAGTTTAAATAAAAATATACTAACAAGATATAAACAAGATAGTCAAAAATTTAGTTTATCTTTCAAAACTGCCATATGTCCCCGGCAATGGCGCCAA